>LR994592.1:11896132-12568428 GCA_905187575.2 Celastrina argiolus
TACGTTATCAAATTTTTGATGTAATTTTAAGGAGTTGTTTTTATGTGTCTTACTTTTTAAATGATTCACAAAATATCTTCTACTAACTGTAATTCTACAAGCATCACATTCTACTTTATCTGAGTGATTACCTGTGTGGGGTCCTGATATCCTAGAAGAAGTTGACGGTGTCTCTTCAGTTATTTGACGTTTTGCTTGGTGATCTGAAGTTTTCAAATCATCGTGAACTAAAGACCTTTTGAGTGATCCCCCTTCTTGAAGTGGTTGACTGGAACAAATAATAAAAAAAGTTATACATTTGATTTATAATGTTATGAAAAAAAATATATATAATAATTAAAAAAAAACACTCACTTAATGTAATTTTCAACAGAAGCACACACAAACTCCTCGTCAAAACATGAATTATACAATTCACATCTCTCAACTTCTTCGCAAATCTGGATCATTTCACTATCGAGAATTTCGTCAACTTGAGAACAGAAGAAGGCGCTTTCACATGTATTGGAATCCATTTTGGGTATTGAGTCCCCAAATAGTCAAAGCTATGACACGAATAATGATTTCGAGTTGGTTACAAACTCAATGTTTTTCGAGTACTTCTATGAGTACACAATAAGAAATCATTAGCGTTGTTTTGATAATGCTGTTTTAACAATCTATTTTTACAACTAATTAACTAGTGTATCGACAAAAATGAAATAGATGAACTTATTTAAGGAAGCTATTGTTATAAATTATATATTAAACAATATTTTGAAAATAGTATTTCTTACAATTATTGTCACTTGAAATATCTTTTGTGATATTACATATTAATTTTTGAATGTTTTCATAGTTAGCACTGTTGTTTTGCGTGTATAATTTTACACGCATTTCAGTGTGTTTCCAATGTTCTGATGGTGGTAACTTAGATATCTTTTTTAAATCAAAAATTTCTATCTTGATATAATGAGTTGCATTACTAGCATCATCTGAGTTTGAAGAAATAAATCCAGTGCCTCCTTCTTGAGTTCTAGACACCGAACTCGATTGTTTCTTTTTCTTGTTCTTAGATGTAATTTTAAATAATTCATCTAATTGCTTTGTTTCGTTTGTATGTTTCCTTTTCAACGATGTAGGTTGGGTCGGCAATATTTCTAAATCTTGTGTTTCAGAATCAGTATGTGATGCATTATAATAATCTTTAAAGGTGTTATCACCGTTCAATAGATTGAATGAGTTCTGTAACAATATAAATAAATCTAATTAATATTTCACATTAATCTAAACATTTATAACATAAATAATTAATAAAAACATTTTATTACCTGCATTTTGTTTAGGAACACTTCACAAACTTATAACTCACTTAACAAGAATTCTACAACACACTGTGACTTACAAAAAATATTTGGGGCCTTATATACTAATATTTTCAAATATTCATTAAGATAACTTGTTTGACTAATGGTAATGGCATAGATAAGAATACAAAGGACACAGTTTAGAATGCGTAACACAAATTATTTATGTTACGCATCCTAAACTCTACATTCTTTAAATTTTACATCTAATTGCTTTGTTTCGTTTATATGTTCCCGTTTTAAGGATGTAGGTTGGGTTACTTCTAAATCCTCCGTTTCAGAGTCAGTAGGTGATGCATTATAATCTTTAAAGGTGTTGTCACCGTTTAATAGATTGATTGAGTCCTGTAACAATACAAATAAACCCAATGAATATTTCACATTAATTAAAATATTTTTAACAATAATTTATGAAAAATATGTTATTACCTGCATTTTGTTAAGGAACACTTCACAAACTTATAACTCACTTAACAAGAATTCTACAACACTGTGTCTTACAAAAAATCTTTGCGGGCTTATATACCAATGTTTTCAAATACTCATAAAGATAACTAATTGTTCCACTAATGGTAATGGTATAGATTAGAAAACAAAGGTTTACATTCTTTGTGTTACGCATCCTAAACTGTACTAGCGAGGTTTTTTGTTTCGAAATTTAAAGTTGTTATTAAATTTAGTTATTAAAAGTTAACAGATGCAACTCTCATTGTAAGGAGAGCAAAAATAAATGTGTATTATTGGATTTGTTAATAACGCAGCCTTTAATGGTATTCTCACTAAAAATCCATTTAACTTTGAAAACTACGATATGAGTTCATTTTGTTTGTACATAGATGGTCAACAAATACCATCAAAAGCCTTACAACCATCATTTGAAAGTAATATGTTTACTTCAACTTATCATACACTATTCTCAGGAACTGGTATACATTTTCTAAATGAAGGTAATGGAATATCCCGCGATAAATATTCAAATGGTTATTGTTTGTTAGCATTTGATCTTACCCCAGACTTGTCAGCCAACTCATCCAATCATTGGAATCTTATAAAACATGGTAGTGTAAGATTAGAGGTGCGTTTCGAATCGACTCTTACTGAAACAATAAACTGCGTTGTGTATGCGGAGTTTGATAATGTAATTGAAATAGATAAGAATAGAAATGTAACTGTAGATTATAGTAGCTAGGGATAACAAATTTTGTATCAAATAGGTTTATGATTTAAATAAAACATTGGTATATATTATACAGGGTGTTTTGCACATGGACCGACATGATTTTTTGGGGGGTGGGGGGGGTCATGTGCTATTTTCCCCCGTGAGACCCAATATCCTAAGTCTCACGGTAGTCTAGATATGTTTTTTTTTTATTTTTTTGAAATCTACCCGAAATCTTGCCATTAAATCGTCCTAACTTTTTTGTTTGTGGTTATAATACCACAAAACAAAGTATGCTTGTATTCTACAATGTTTTCTAATTCTAAATAAATCATTACATGTTACAATTGATATCCACAAAAAAACTTCTGAGCTTTCAAAGTGGTAAATCGGTGTAAATGTTATGAAAAGTGACAACTTATCAATTCATTTAAAAAAAAACTAAAGTTCATTTTGAATTTAGCTTTTTATTAAAAAGTTCTTTACTTATTACCCTTTCTAACGATATGCTACATGATATAAGAAACCATTCTTAAAGTGGTCAAATTAAGCTTCGTTTGCCTGAACACGCACTCTAACAATGTAACTGGTTTGAAAAATGTAATGTATAATTGATAAGTTGTCACTTTTCATAACATTTACACCGATTTACCACTTTGAAAGCTCAGAAGTTTTTTTGTGGATATCAATTGTAACATGTAATGATTTATTTAGAATTAGAAAACATTGTAGAATACAAGCAAACTTATCAATTATACATTACATTGTTCAAACCAGTTACATTGTTAGAGTGCGTGTTCAGGCAAACGAAGCTTAATTTGACCACTTTAAGAATGGTTTCTTATATCATGTAGCATATCGTTAGAAAGGGTAATAAGTAAAGAACTTTTTAATAAAAAGCTAAATTCAAAATGAACTTTAGTTTTTTTTTAAATGAATTGATAAGTTGTCACTTTTCATAACATTTACACCGATTTACCACTTTGAAAGCTCAGAAGTTTTTTTGTGGATATCAATTGTAACATGTAATGATTTATTTAGAATTAGAAAACATTGTAGAATACAAGCATACTTTGTTTTGTGGTATTATAACCACAAACAAAAAAGTTAGGACGATTTAAAGGCAAGATTTCGGGTAGATTTCAAAAAAATAAAAAAAAACATATCTAGACTACCGTGAGACTTAGGATATTGGGTCTCACGGGGGAAAATAGCACATGACCACCCCCACCCCCCAAAAAATCATGTCGGTCCATGTGCAAAACACCCTGTACATATCTTTTATTTATACTACTTACCACTTCTAATATAAATATCCATAAAATGTGGATGTCTTACCCGCGTCTTTTCACTCTCATGTAATAAAGCCATTGACTAAGTAATGTACTACTTCTGTATGTCAAAATGAATACTATTGAAATTCAAAAAAATTTGGGAAAAATACACCCGAGCTTACAATACAATGTATATGCAGCAAACAGATTACCCATACATTTTCAACTCCCTGCATACATTATAAGCAATTTGGATTTGGACACACAACCAGGTTCTCATTGGATAGCTATACACATAGACATTCACGGTATTGGACAATTTTTTGACACATATGGAAGAGCACCCACGGGTCATCACAGAAAGTTCATGAATCGGAATTCGAAATATTGGAATTTTAGTCCGTACCAGGTGCAAAACGATTTCACTTCAGTTTGTGGAGAGTATTGTTTAATGTACTTGTTATATAAGTTTAATAAGAAGTCGTTGATAGATTTTATAAGCGAATTTAATAGTAGAGATACTTTGAAAAATGATATGTTATTGCATATGATGTTTCAGTCTTGTTTTTGAAATATGAACATCACGTTGGATTGTTGTGTAATTAACACTGTGTATTATTAAGAAAGTTATACATAAAATAAAACAATTGCAATAAAATTATAAGTTTTTTATTTAATGAAATCATTCAAATAACCTGCCCATATTTGTTATATAAGTTTAATAAGAAGTCGTTGATAGATTTTATAAGCGATTTTAATAGTAGAGATACTTTGAAAAATGATATGTTATTGCATATGATGTTTCAGTCTTGTTTTTGAAATATGAACATCACGTTGGATTGTTGTGTAATTAACACTGTGTATTATTAAGAAAGTTATACATAAAATAAAACAATTGCAATAAAATTATAAGTTTTTTATTTAATGAAATCATTCAAATAACCTGCCCAATACTCAGTGAACAAGGGTTTGACATAGAACAATAGGACAATAGTAATGAATGAGGAATGTCATTAGTGGAGTAGATAAATACTAATGAGTTTATTAGATCATATCGTAAGTCAGGAACGGCGAGAGATAGCGCCATGGGAATGCTTGCTATCGATCGGGCGTAGCGGAAAACCCCTATTTTGACACCAAACTTTTTTTTTTTTTTTTTTAGCCGACCAACCCCTGTAGTTGGCCGACCAACCCCTGTAGATACGCCGGTTCTGACTCTTGAGCCAGAACCGGCGTATCCTTACTACTTCTGCTTGTTGATATTAATATCTTTGGTGAATTAACCTAGTGCTTACAATTTTACGGCGACACATACAAACCAGGGATGTTAGGAAGCTCCGTAACCGTAACCGAAATTATCGGATATTAAATATAAAAAAAAATATCCGTAACCGTAACTGAATCCGAAATAAAAATTTTGCTACTGTCAAAAGGTAACCAAACTTTAATATCCGTAGCCGAAATTATCCGAAACAAACATATATTCCGAAATAATTTCATATCTAAACTAGTATCTGCCTAAAAGAGTACAGCGTTATGACGTCACAGAAAACTAATGGCCATTAATAAATTTTTTACTAACGATGTGTTTACTATTTTATTGCTTCTAGTGAATGATGACTAATCAATAGTGATCTTATTCGTGTTCAAATTTTAGTGACTTCGCCTTAGTCATCACATTGACTTTAAAGTGTTATCAGAATCATTTAATTTGCATAATATAGAAACAAATATTTATACGTGGTTCTCGCTGAACAGGTTTGTACTCGATTCAATGTAATGTGTGTAGACAAAAAATTGCTATTCGACCACATTATTAGCTATTGTTTATCTTTATGGAGCGTAGTTATTATTATTTAAGTGAACTGAATTTTAAATTGCAAGTATTGAGCCGCCTAATGTTTTGTTTACATAAATATCACATTGAATAGACATGGAGTATAAGGTACGATCAGTTTGAGTAACAGTAAACACTATTGAGTTCTGGCTACTAGCACTCTTCTACGAATTCCTAATATTATTTATTATGTGCTAGTAACCTATAGTCGGGGTTCCCTTCTACCTTGTTTTCACTTGATTAGTATCAAGCAAATTTTTCTTGAGTAGCTTCATTTTGATGAGACGTCCAATAATTTCTTGGATGGAACTCTCGATTGTGGTTGCTAACAGAGTTAGCAAGGATAAAAAAACGTTCACAACTTTCGAGCGTAGGACTAGGATAACGTTTCCGGGATAACCACGCAATTTGAATTACATTTTAACTAAGTAATAAAAAAAAACAGCTGGTTACTTATAATTTAAGATGACCTCGTATCGATCCAAGTTGGCACGAGGGAACTCTTTGATCAAGCCATAGATTTTGTAAACAAGTATTTTTTTAAACAATATAATATATCAGGGAACCGTTTTGTAATTTCAAACACAAAATGACATTTTTCTCCCTTCTATGACAGTAAGTAGTGAGAGACACTAAATGTTCAGGATTCAGGATAATTCTCGTAATTAAGAGTGTTTAAAATGTGTAGGTAAACATATTATCATAATGTTTTATATAATTATCGCCTCCGTGGTCAAGTGGTTTAGAGCTTCGCTCTCGACCCGGAGGTCGTGGGATCGATTCCCGCGTTGGAACAACAAAAAAAGTTGTTTTCAAGTTTAGTTGTAATGCAGGCTGATCACCGGATTGTCTGACAAGAAAGATGATCCATGAGTCGGATGGGCATGTAAAAAGTCGGTCCTGCGCTTGATCTCTCGCCAGTCGCCAGTCGTGTCGGTTTACTGTCTCGCAGGGTTATGAGAGTAAAAGGAAGAGAGAGTGCTTCTGTGTATTGCGCACACACTTGGGCACTATAAAATAACTCCTGCGTAGCTGGCCTGGTTTCAATGAAATCGGCTACCGACACCGAAATCGGTGAGGGGTGCTATTATTATTATTATAATGTTTTTCCTCCGATTTTTCTACCACACAAATAATATATTCAATTTTAGGACCTATTTTTTGCATGACGTGTGCTTCGCACTATTCCAAACGGTATTATTAGTAAATTCTATTTTTCACCTACAGAAAGTTGGTCAGAAAAAGTATGCTACGGGTGGACAGTTCTGTGGGCACCCTTATGCATAATACACGGTAAAGTAAACAAATAATTTAATTTGTCACGTCACTAATAAAATAGTAGTCATTTGCAAAATTATGCATTCATCAATATAATCAGTTATATAATTAATGGTTTTCCCTACTTCATACAATGTAACACACATGATTAACTTTAAACTCTAATAATTATGCCACAAGGGTAATATTCTTGTACCACGGGTTGTATGAGGCACCTTTATTATAATAACAGGCTACATAATATTATTATTTCAAAGGTTTAAATATCAACTAGTGTCATGGCTCTATAAGGACAAGTAGGACCTACGCCCGCTTCATGATTGTTAGACTAGTGTGACAGAGTCATCCGTTTACTTCTTACAGTTTATAGTTATTTGAAACTTGTGTTAATTATTGATTTCTTACATGGCAATATGATCCCAATTTTTTTTATTTTATTCGCCAACAGTACTAAGCCAAGTTACATTTATGTTTAACATCAGACTGATGGGACTAAAACGGCCTTTAGCACAAAATAAACAGATCCTTACGAGAGAAAAGTAAAACTACTACAGTGGGCTTTGGCCTGACCGAGCATACCACCCACCTTATTATTCGGCTACATACCTAGCTACTCCTTCTTTTTCTTTCTTTTGATTAATTTCGTTGTGGGTCCCAAGACAGATTTAGCTTGTCCCTCGGGCACCCCTGAGATGTGGGGGTTTGTCGTGGCTCACAGAAGTTGCAGTGGTGGGAATGTGAGGTGGGCCAATGCCCGTTTAAAAATACCACCACCTTCGATCGGAGATATCCCTTTGGTGTTTCCACTTTCCACCTAATCCCACATACCTAGAAGTTTTATTTGCGAGCATAATAATATTTTTTTGCTCGTGCCTGTTCTCTCGCCAATCAACTATAACTACAACCTCTGGGTTATGAGAGTCAAACGAGGAGAGAATGCCCTTGTATAACTTGAAACCAGGCCAGTTAAGCAGGAACTTAACTGGCCTTGTTTCATCGTCCTCCGATGAGCTTATTTATTTATCTTCTTATCATCTGGCCTTGTGACTGACATCTTATCAACCACACCGCCGACAGTAAATGACGAAACAGATGCATATCTCCGATTCCGAGCATTTAGTTTAATAATCACTTGACCCGCATCTCCCGTCCCTCTCGCCCGGCCCAATTGAACCTCTAATTGTTGTCCAGTGGACACGCGAGGGCGGTCACCACTTACCTTACGTTCACAGTCGTGAACCTTTATAATATTATGGTTTAAGTATCACGGTGTGAGTTTCTTGCATGGAGTATATATAGTAAAAAATACCAATTCCTCCCACGCCGATTTCGGTGATGGTGGCCGATTTTTTCATCATTAAAACTGGTGGTTTTTTTATACAAGGTGTAAAATAAATGAGTGATAATACTTTAGGATATGTGTACCTTCTATGTAGAGTATACTGTGAAAGTACGGGCGCTGAAAGACTTACTTTTGACTTTCATGTGTCTGTAAAAATGCCTCAACATCATATTTGTCCATACAATAGGTAAAAAAGTACCTCTTTTAGCGCTGGTACATTCACAGTAAACTCTATATACGGGACCTATACACACTAAACTTCACTAAAGTATTATCACTCATTAATATTACAGAATATTACAGCATGTTTAATGTGTGCGCCTTTATACAGAAACATTCCAGTATTCCGGACGACCGTTTGGCGGGAAATCATGACGATGAAAGCACATGACCATTAGCCATAGTTGCTAATTAATATTTACCTTAATTTATCTCTAAAAAATTTGGATTTATTTCATAATATTGCATTACTACCTGTGATGTCCACATCTCCCCAAAAGATAGAAAAAGTAAAACTTTTTACATCGCGTTGTGACACAATTTTGTAATTTCTAGTTTTTATTTTTTGTACCGCCTGGTTACCCTACACAGGAGCGTGAATGTTACCTATTAAGTATTGCTGATATTATGTAGCATGATCTTACGATATTGCTTGTGTAATTAATGATAATAATTATGTTTATCAAACGAAATAAGAGATCTCTGTATCATAAAGATGTCCCACATACTGTTTACTAGTTAAAACACACGCAATACATTCCCAACACGTGAGTAATTAATAATACTAGTATGATACGAGAAACAAAACTTTAGTTAAGCGATAGCTCGAAGAAAAGTGTAATGAAACTTTGCACATAAAGTTTATGGTAGGTCTGCGCTACGCTAATATGTTTTTTAATAATGCTAAGAACTAAAATTAATGAAAACAATAATCAGATACACTAATTCATTCACACTAACATAAATGGTAAAAATAGTATTTTTTAATGTAATTTGTTTACTTTTTACATTTGTTTAGTCACAAGAATAACAAAAAAGCATTTTTTTTTTTAAATAAATTATAAATAGTACTCATTTCTAGAATGCGAAAAAGTATATTCATATCCCAAAGCTAAAAGTAGGTTAAATTTTGTCAATGTAATTTTTTCTCTTCTGCTTCTTTTTTCAGATTCCATAAATAACATTCGTTTATTTTTATTTCGTGGCAAAGAACCTTAAAAAAGTTGATAAGCATTACGGTCGAATTTTGGCCCTAGAGCGGCTTCTCGTAGTAATAATTATTATTATATCCCAGTGCTAATTATTAATGATTATATTCTAGCAAACATTTATTTTATTACGAAAATAAATGTATTTTTCTACGTTATTCGGTTTTACACACAACTTTATTCCGATAAAGTGACAGTTCGAAATTCGAACAAATACTGACATAATTATATTAGCGAAATGTTTGTTTATGAATTCAGGTAAAGTCAACACGGCCGAAAATTGTAACGCCAATCACATCGATATTAGATTACATTAACGATAATAACATTGCGGTTATAATGTTATTTTGTGATATCATAAAATATTGCATACCAGCTATATGAATTTATGCTTAAACGGCTTAAAGGCTTAAACTAATGGCAAAAAATAAAAAAGTAAATTATGGTAAAATATATTTAGTACCTACGTTTACAAGATATTTACTTAGGTATGTAAATTATAGGTGTGTGCACGCGATCCCATGACCTGTTAATATGCTGCTGGTATAGAGGGCTGGTACAAACTACAAAGAGTACCGCCGAGTTTTTAGGGAGATCCCATCTCTTTCTATTACATCATCATTCACCATCTCTTAGGGCGCAGTAGAGACTCAGACATACCCACTTGTAGGATCCCCATCCTTTGTCGGATGCTCGAAAGAATTATCTCGGCGTAAAAAAGGCAGTTCGGTAAATTATGAAAATGATATAAAATTATGATTTATGATTATTTAATGGATAAAAACATAATTAAATATTACTAGCCAATATAATACATGTAAATCTTTATCGCAATTAAAAGACAATTAAACGCGTATTTACGAGTACATTAATTACAACAATTGACTAATAAATTAAATAATTGCGTATTAAATCAAATTTTATGTTTATTGGAGCCAACTTGGCACTCATCATAATATTCAAAATAGATATATTATCTTATATTATTCATTTGCGATTTAGAAAATATTTTCTTATTGCAGGGAAAGTAACCTATAAGTGTAATTATTAAATAGAATATATAAAGCGATTTTAACTAGCATTGAATTATATACTACTTACGTACCGATTCAATATGATATAAATGTAAACAAAATCGACCCAATCAATGTTTCATATTAGGTAAATAAGGTACTATATATTTATTGCGAAGTGATTAAATGATATTTGATTTGGTAGCATTACATGTTTACATAGCTTTGTTAACATAAGCAACACATAGAATCGGAACAGAGTACTTACAAGACTGATAAAATATAACCGCGTTAAATGGCGCATGAAAATCATTCAGAAGCACGCAAAAAGCGCTGCGCGTGAGTCGTGTCGGTGACTCAAACGATTTAAACGCGCGCGGTTGAATTATACTTCTTCAATATTATCTACTATTGTAACAGTTCCTTTTCGTGCAATTGGTATAAAATTATATTGATTTATTTGAAATGAAAAGTGCAAGTTATTAATGTTTCGTGTCAGTGATTTTTAGTTTTGGATTTGCATGGTTGATTGTTGGAGACGCTTTTGGTATGTCCTCGTATTGTTATATTTTATTTAGAATGCCCATGTAGTGACCGACTATATGTAGGTGAACATATATCTTTCGATAACCTAACGAATAGGTAAAGTCAGGTTTTTAACCTGGCGGTGCGTGCGTTCATATACTATTTCTATTCAATTATTATTGATTATGTGCATCTAGCTAGCACAGACCTATGCGGCCAATGCCTAATGGTATGAACCACGTAGTGATTATATTCTCTTTGGTATGAACTGTGAAGTTCATTTTCATTCATGAAGTGTTAAAATATGTTTTAAGGTGTTCACTGGAAATCAGCGTTGTGAACAGCGTTTACAACAGTACGCTGAGTGAACACCTACTGTTTTGCGTGTTGTTCTATTTTTACCAAATAAATTTTACTTTTATTATTTCGTTCGATATTTAAACTTTATGTACTTCACGGATTAATATTTTAATCAATAAAAATGTTTTCTTCAAGTACAATAACGTTTGTAATTTTAAACAGTATAATTTTGCCTAAACTGTATCCATTACATTTGAATGCTCAATCAGCAATAAGCATTTTATTTTATTTGCGCAAAGATTTTCGCCATTAACATTGAACTTATAAAACGTACGGCTACTTACCTTTCTACGAATTTTTCTTAAAATTATCTTAAGAATTCAAAAAGATAAAATTTTATGTCCAAAGTTTAGAACATTAGGACGACAGTTTTCGTCGACATATTTTAATAGCTTGGTAGTCATGTTTTTCAATACTTAACTGCCTGCTTGTTTTCGAAAAAAATGTATTATGTTAGGTAATGTAAGTATTCGATTTTTAAAAATTTTAAATTCCTTTTTTACAATCGCTTTCTAATACATACTTAGAATTATTTTTAGTAATAAACCTTAATTATCAATAGCCTGGGAGTATGTGACACGTCCCGCCGATGCAATGGTAGAGGAAGACCTCAATTTATCCCACTAGAACATTTTGCACGTACCGGGACACCTAAAACGTACCTTATAATAATATTATTCCAGGCTATGAGCTATCCGCGTATCATAAGCTGCTCCGCTGTAGTAATAAACATCCATTAATTCTCACAACATCATGAATTACTAGCCTTTCCCGTGGTTCCGTACACTGTCATTTTTCTGGATATAAAGTTAGGCTATATTATACTTTTTATCCAAAGTCTAAACTGCTGTGTGTAGTTTGTACTACCATAATAATTGTCATCGGTTTAGTGGTGCGTGAAACAAATACAAATATCCGAGTGGATGTAATCCGTCCAACTGTCCTCTTATACAACCACATTTAACTTCTGCCACTATGAATACACTTTCGATATAAAAAATTGCCTATAGCTATGTATTAATCCAGAGTCAGTTCAGAGAGATTTTACGTATACCAAATTTTATTAAAAGGTTTAAAAAATTTACGCATGAAGAAGTGACAAACATACTCAAAAACTTACGTCTATATAATATTAGTGCGTAGTAGGAAATAGTATAATAGAATAATGACCTCAGTTTAATACTATTTTTTTTTTGCAGATACTGTGAAGTGCGTACCGGAGTCACTTATGTAAGTACTAAACTACGTAAGGCACACTGACAATGACTTGAATCATCTCTGAGTCAACACATTCTCTTACGAGTCATGACTCATAGCTCACAGCCTTCACCGTAAACACCACGAAATTGTTCAATAAGCTACTGTTACTTTGTGAATTCTATTATTTTGCCATGTTAAAAATAGAATTGGGTTTGTCTACAATCATAGCAAACATTGGTCTATCATTTTATGTAAGAAATAATAATATATTATAATGGATGCTTTCACACAACTTCAATATGGCCCTGTGCTAAGTATCCGAAGAACACGGTAGTTAGATATTTATTACTTTTAGGGCGTGTTTTACCAAGCAATGTTAAAGTTAACGCCATGTTAAATATCATGTTACTCGTATTTCCTGTCAATGAATGAGATGACATGGTATTTTAACATCGCGTTAACTTTAACATTGCTTGGTGAAACACGGCCTTATACTGTGTACCTACACATGTTTAAGATTTTTATTACTATACCTAAATATTTAAGTACACATAAACAATTATTATTAAATTTTATTAAAGTAGTATTATAATACACGAAATAGGTATATAAGGCAAAATGAATTATGCACCGTTTATTATTTACTTTGTGGCACCGGAAATAAACCTTTTAGGTACAACTGATAAAATATGGCTGACGCACAAACCATGCAGGCCAAAAAATGGGGGAAAAAAAACTGGATAAAATAAAAAACCGACCAAGTGCAAGTGGGACTGGCGCACCGAGACCCGAGGGTTCCGTACAAACTTGCAGTGTTTGACAATTCGGGGTGAGGTAGAATTTTGTATTTTGTAGATTTAGGGGGTGTTTCACCAAGCAATGTTAAAGTTAATCCTTCGTTAAATATCATGTTGTTCCTCTCGTAATTACTATCAACGAATGAGTAGGATGGTATTTTAACAAGCCGTTAACACTAACATGCGTTGGTGAAATCGGGATTTAGGCAGTGTTTCACCAAGCAATGTTAAAGTTAACGCCATGTTAAAATACCATGCCATCTCATTCATTGACAGGAAATACGAGAGGGATAACATGATATTTAACACGGCGTTAACTTTAACATTGCTTGGTGAAACACGCCCTTATGGTCAAAAAAGATACAGGCATGTTTTAGCAGCCGGTAAGTAGAAAAACAGCCTTGCATCCTCAGCAGTTGTTGATATTTCAACTACGAGGTCAATCTACTAAACATAAAACTTTTGCGACTGCACAAAATAAATAATTACATAGTTATTACGAAACCTACCTTTTTATATTGTCGTCGTCCAACATTTTTTGTGCAGTTGTCATGGTCCGAATATTCAGTAGTTCTAGAAAAAATACCTTGAGTCATGTCGGAAAAGGTACTTAAAATGTCAACTTGAGTCTTGTCACTTATGCCCACAGTTAGCGTTAAGAAATAATTTGATCATTTCAATCGCAACACACTTTGCGGTTGAAATGATCAAAGTATTTCTGCTAAAATCGAAATCACGTATAACGTTCCGTTACAATAATTGAAGACATGAATCGATGAAGGAAGGAAGGAAGAAAATTGAGTATAAACTCAAACATTTTAGGATATGTAGTAACGTATTAAGTACATTGATTCTAGAGACGGATCTTTAGATAAATGTACTTAATACTTTACGACGTATTCTGAAATATTTAGTGCCAGTTCGAACTCAATTTTCTCGAAATCAGAATTTTGCTACATATCACCTTCATCCATTCATGTCTTTAATTACCAAAATTTGTGTCATTTCTCTCTTACTTTGGCTTTTTATGATCGGC
The DNA here is from genome assembly GCA_905187575.2 of Celastrina argiolus. Classification (NCBI taxonomy): domain Eukaryota; kingdom Metazoa; phylum Arthropoda; class Insecta; order Lepidoptera; family Lycaenidae; genus Celastrina; species Celastrina argiolus. The sequence continues at coordinate 11,910,508 of LR994592.1, forward strand.
TTTTTGTAGGTGAAAAATGGAACATAGGTACTGCAGGCTTCAGCCCGATACAAACGAGAATCGAATCAGTTTGATCTCAACGGCTTCTGGTATTTTATTTGGTGGATTACTTTAACTCTAACCAGGATAAAGAAAATCGTTAGATCGTAACTTTTTGTACTCCCGACCATAACACTCGACTGAGAAGTGAGAATCGAAATTAACAAACGTCAATTTATTGAGGAGTACGTGGCACGATCGAATCTGAATCAAAATCAAATCAGTTTGGAGAGTAAAGTCCCTGATTACAATAGTGTAACGCACGTCATACAAAGTCGGTCAGAAATAATAGATGTAGTGTATGTGGTTTGCCTCAAAATAAATAATAATATACTTAAATATATCTGGGGGCACGGGAGTGCCCCCGTCAAGACGAGCCAAGCGAAGCGCAAGGGCACTACCTATCTTTTCTCGAACGGTTTCGTCGTTTTTTTGAACTCTCATAAGTCATAACTTTGCTTTGGATGATGCTACATAGTTGAAAATTTCAACATATAATGACACCAGTAAAAACATGAAACATACAAAGTTTGAATGTTGTAGCTTTTTAATTATACTTTAGATTTTATCAATGTCTAAAAACCCCAGATTTCGTCACTGACTCATTTATAGATCATCAAAATCCATAAGGTACTTCCTGACGTCCTAGTAAGCTGATATTATTTATGTAAGCTGTTATTGCTACAAAACCAACAAAAAAATTATTAAAATATAAATGCCGCCATTTTGAATCCAACATGGTGGACGGTACAAAATGGATGTTTAATATGTTTATTATACGGATATGATCTTTAATACATAAAAGAAATATTATATTATACAAGTAAGTACATAAAAAAAAATAAGACCTACTTTTTGTAGGACCGATAATCGGTCATCAGATTTTTGCTCCGTATTATTTCTAACCGACTTTATAGTTTATTTATTTGAGTGCGTTGCACTACAGCTGCAATCAGTATGTTCTATTTTATTCCGATTATTAATCGGTGACCGACTTTTTGTAAATGAAAAATATATCTATGAGAAAATTAGTTTTTTATCCACATATTTAAAATTAGGTATTATTTATTTAGTAAGTAAAAATTAGGCAAGAAATAACAGGCAGCAAGTAGAAATTTGTTGTCATCATCAGTGTTTATAAACAAAATATTACGTCGATCACTTGAAATCGGTCCGGCTTATGCTCCCGCTGATGTTACAATAACGTAATTATTGAGTTTAGAGGGAATCTTATGTAAAAACCGTTCGACACTTCGATAGCGCGATTTAGGTAGCTGACAGCGCAGACCGTTTTGCTACCGTTACGAACATTTCATACGAATTCATTAATCGTGTGCGAAATAAAACGGCCAAGAATCACGTTTTAACTGCAATGTAGCGTAAGTGAAGTTAAGCCTGGTGAAGTTAGGGCGCATAGATCAAGAATTTTGGTTCTACATGAGATCTAACCACTTTTTGATAGATTTTGATTAAGTGTAGAGCTTGGTTTTATACGATATCTGATAACTTTTTCACAGGATAAGCTGTGTAGGCTCGCTTTGACAACATTTTTACATGAAAATGTTTTTGGTGGGATTTATAATACAACATAATATACTAAACACATCAAGCATACATACAAACAGACATGACACTGTCTTGAACGCACCACGTCAGAGGCACGAGAATTTGACATTTAAATTCGAAGCATTATAGCGGCACGTATTGAGTTTGTTTACATTAATGTCAGATTGAATCGGAACGGAATATGTGAATGTAAAATCTCGCAAATAATATTTTAGAAGTTATTACCCGACTGCGCGACGCAAAGGAGTGGTAAAGTGATTAACAGCATATTATGTATGTATATGTCGCAGTCATCTGATTGAATCCGCTTTTTAATTGAATGACTAGCGTGTTCATTGAATTCTATTTTTACCAACAAATTAAATGAATCCGAGACTAAGACAACCATTTAATATTTTATTTTTGAACTTCAAAATTTACGCATGTGTACTATTATAAGTATAACGTATATTAAAATAAATGAATAAAAAAAATTATCAACACATTGCTATTCTTTTTAATACGAGCTGTTTGACGCCATTATATAACCGCCTAGTGATTCAATTAAAAAAGCAGATTCAATAAGATGACTGCGACATATATATGTATGTATGTGTTCATTTAAGCACTATAGAAACTAAACGCCTGGCCGATTTTTATGATTCGCACGTTAATCAATTCAACATTTTTTTTTAGTTTGGCGAGTGTCACTAAAGAGTTAACCCATGACGCTAGTTTTTACATAATTTAAATTATTTTAGATCTATAACGGGTACAAGAATTAAACATTTTTTTTTACTTTTTCGTTATTCGTACGACAAAAAAATAAGAAATGGTAAAAAGTAAAAAAAAACTGACAAAAACAAAAAAATAAAAATAAAGTACTTACATTTCCAAAATGAGGAGTATAATTGTATCTCAAAGTTATAGTGACTGTTCTTTTTACACCCAGTATATCATTGTTATTCTCTACTGACTACTATTAAATTATCCCGGTATCAACTATCATGAACGCTAGTATGAGAAACTCAATATAAATACGAGTAAAGTGGTCAGACGCTTCAATGATGGTGGGTGTTTCCTATTTAAGATTCGTATGTAATCGCCAGTGCATCGGTCTGTGAATCAACCAATTAAACTCGTTAACATCTGCCCATTGTTCCAAGCTGTACCCGGGACGATCGGGGTCAGCTTACCCACTAATTGAGTGCATTAATGACTTTAGTCACTATAACCATGTCAACTCAATTTCTCGTTTAACCAGACAAAGTTAAAAAACTAAAACTCATTACTAAAAACACACGCTATCATCAGGTTATTGCAAGCAAACCATATGATATTTACATATTTAAAGTATTCTAACAAAGTTAATTAATTTTGATTCCTCATACCCCACACGGCATCGTCAAGATTTTTACATCATTACTTTATGTCCTCTAGATGGCGCTGTACCCATTTTAACGTAGCGCCATGTAGCATGAAAGGCTGCGTTTCCACTGACGCGTAGCGGGGTGGAGAGGAGCTTAGCGGTGCCCAAATTGACTATGATCGTGCTGTTTCCGTGGAAACGGAGCGGAGATTTCGAGCATAGTGATTGGTCAATTCGGGCACCGCACTCCACCCCGCTCCTCGTCAGTGGAAACGCAGCCTAACCATTAACCAGCAGATGATCAAGGGTAACACCTCATTTGTAACTATCATAACTAGTTTAAAAGTTATGAGGAAACAGATGATTCACATACATATAGGTCAAAATCATGACCCTCTGTGTTTCGATGTAGTCGGGTGACAGTGAAAACCGATTATGGCACTGAAGGGACCGATCAATTGTGGAGGTAGTTTTTTTTAACATTACAGACTTCGCCAGTTCGTCGCAATATCCGGTTTTGCGTTATAACTACCCGAGTATTTACGAATAGAGTATAAAACTAACAACAACGCACTTATAAGCATAGTAATATATTACGATATTGGCTCTCTCAATACCGATATTGTGATACCGGGGCAAACGCTACGAGATTCCGATGTTATGATATTCCGATATTACGAGATTCCGATATTACGAGATCAAGGTATTGATGCCCTAGTTGTAAGTCATATCTTTATTAAAGGTTTTACTTTATATGAAACGGCTAAAGCACCGCCGCTTATGCCACTAGCTATTATTGTTTCCTAGGATAGCGTTGCCAGTGTTCACTAGCAGTTCACTAGCAGTTCACTAGTTGGCCTAGTCTTTCAATATAATGTCGTCATTCAATAAAAACGCTAGTCACTCAATGAAATGGCGATTTCAATTAGATGACTGCGACATATACATTATGTGTAATATAAAGTAATATATAATGTAATATAAAGATATATTTTTTTATTTCTATACTAATATTATAAAGCGAAAGAGTTTGTTTGTTTGTTAAAAACGAGCTAATCTCAGGAACTACTGGTCCGATTTGGAAAATTATTTGTTTGTTGGATAGTCCATTTATAGAGGAAGGCTTTAGGCTATATAACATTACGCTGCGACCAATAGGAGCGAAGCGTCAGTGAGAAATGTGGCAAAAACGGGAAAAATTATTCACATTTGGGGACTTTCGTTGCGTGCACTGCATAAACGGTTTGAGTCACTCAAAAACCACGCGAACGAAGTCGCAGGCACAGCTAGTGTTTTATATAGCGGGTGTAATACAGTGGTGCCGTTTTTTAAATCTAAAGTATACATTATCCTTAGAACTTACGCAATGAATCGTCTTTTCTCATAAGCCTCAAGATATGCTATAAACTTGTAACGAGGCTGTGACGAGGGCGGGCGTCGGTACGTACGAGGGTAATTATTTCAAACAATAGGAACAAATTAATACGCCTATTGTCCGCGAGACCGTGATGGGCTCTGTTTAACTCGTGTTTTACTACATTATATTATACTTGTACAAGAGAATTGCAAATGGTAGGGGAGCCTCGACATTGTTATAAAGAATATTATTATTACATTACTAGCTGACCCGTGTCCACGTCGTTGAGCATAAAAAACCCGTTTAAACATTCTCTGGACTTCCACAAATATTTCAAGACCAAAAATAGTCAAATCGGTTCAGACGTTCTCGAGTTTTAGCGAGACTAACGAACGGCAATTCATTTTTATATAAGATAATATTATTATTTATGATATACTAGCTGTCATGGCGAGCTTCATGTTGCCTTAAAATTGACGCAGCGCCACCTGCTGGGTTCAAGTAATATACTAAAACCTTCCTCGAGAACCACTATCGGTGAAAACTGCGTGAAGATCGGTCCAGTAATAAATACATGCAATTTAAAATATAGAATATTTTAGGTGAATATCGACTGGGCGACTTCTAGAATGAAGGTGTTAACATAATATGCTATTCAATGCACTATAGGTTCTTGATGGAAATACATGTTAGGTACACAGTAATAATACACAAATTACTTACACTTTTTTCACATTTTCCAATTTATAAAATAAAGTGCAAGTAATTTTTTCTTTATTACTGTGTGATGGTGTTGTCGTAAAATTCTGATTTCGAGAAAATTGAGTTCAAAATGTGACTTAAACAGTTTAGAATATATCGTAACGCATTAAGTTCATTAATCTAAACAACTGTCTTTATCGCCGTCATTCATGTATTCAATTATTAGATAAATAAGTTACATCTATCTATTTATTTCTTAAATAATCGTCAAAAGTTATAAACAATATTAAATATTTACGAGGATTAATTAATTTTGGGTTTGGGTAGTTGTAACAAGCCGGTGCCTGCGAAGTGATACATATTGAACATCTAAACTGTCGTTTAAATTCAGTCGTGGCGACCAATATACAAATAACGATACGAAACAAGGTATCGCCGCCAGACGGCGCTAGTGATGGCCACAATGTTTTCATTTGTCGATAGTATCGATTCTATCGACATTTATAATTTATGGTCTGAAATCTTTGTTTCTTGTGAACAACTATCTAGTGTATTTTTGTGGTTGGTATAGTTTTAGTAAAAAGAACTAAATATAGTACTTATTACAATGATATAAGGTTATTTATCGAATACCCTTAAATATTCTCAGTAAATTGAGTGTACTGTGTCTTAAGATCAAAATAACTACAAATACAGGCTGTAATATTAATAAGTGATAATACTTAAAGGTGTGTAATGTGTATGGATTCCGTATACAGAGTTTACTTTATTATTGTATGGACAAATTTATGATGTTGGCGCATTTCTCATAGAAACATAAAAGTCAAAAGTAATTTAGTACTGGCACTTTCACAGTAGACTATATAGTAGGCACACACGCACTCTTATTTTACACCTTGTATATGTATATCATGGTTATATCTACGGGAGGAGTATACTCATATGGATACAAATTATGAGTTGTTATAACTTTCTTTAGGTATGTTGTAGTAGATCCTTTATCCATGTATTACCGGAGAAAGAATAGTAACTCTTCTCTCTCTCTTTCCCGTAGGTGTTGTAAAAGGAAAATACATATCCGGAAATTGGCAGCTGCGTCTTCACGGATATTGTTATTATTTAAACACAGCACTCGCCGCGTGTTAAGTGTGGCATGAAAGTCATGGTGTGGCACCATGAAACACTTTGTAGAGGGTTATGAAGTAATGGTCACAGCTGGAATGATAATGATGAGTTGGTTCAATTTACCTACTTAGTACTTACTAATTAGAATATAATTAAAACATAATGTCATATAGCTTTTTACCGAGAATGTTTGAATTTGTTATTAATTACGCAACTTCTGAGAAATAATTTACAGCTAAAACGATTAGTTTATTACCTACCCATTATCTTTATAAACAGTTATTCAATACGTGTACCCTATTTATCCGGTACCTAACCGCCCCATCAAATAGAAATTTGCAGTTAATAATGTCGATAAAAATCTCGTAAAATTTTACAACACTATTTTTATAAAAATATGGCAGAAAATTCCATGAATTTACGTTACACAAAGTTTCGAACGTAAAGTATCTGAATTATCATAACAATATCTTCGTTTAAAATAAAATTTGAGCTAACCCAAAAGTTTAGGTAACAGAGTATAATTATAAATTAGGAATGGCCAAAATCTATTCTATTGTATTAAATATAGTGGAGAATAACAAAGTCTGGTTGCCTCGTGTTGGACGTATTCAATAAAGTGATGTTGAAGTACCTATAATGTATCTCGAAGTTTCTAAATATTTTCCTTTGTACAAGGATACCTCAAAATATTTAAACACATAATGAGTGACCGCATCGACTGCAGACGTGGTTGACATCCGCATCAAAGTGTCGTTTAAGTTAACAAATACACAAGAACACACAGACAGACCGGTTAGGTCTGTCTGTGTGTTCTTGTGTATTTGTCATACTTAGTACTCTACATAGACATTACACCAACCTTCGTACAAATATCGTTTAGTGAAAAATAGATTGTGTTTCTGTATTGTTTTTTTTCATAGTTCATGTTGAATCATAGTGACTTAAATTATGGAGAAATATTGGTATAAAATGTACAGTTTTTTTCTTTTTTGTACATACTTCATGAGCAACACCTATAAAATCACCCGTATACCAATCAAAATCTAAATATTTTTCATCATTTAAATTAGTCTCACAAATATGACAAATTGTACATTCACTTATAATGTTTTTATGTTCTACACTCAACGATATTGGACATTTTTGAAAATTATTTTTGCTATAAATTATTTTCAACTGTTCGTACAAACTATTCATAAACTGTTGTGTACAATTAACCCCACAATAAGACACATATTTCGATAAATTGTCATCATAAGAACACTTCACATAATATCCGAAACTATAAGGTTCATGTTTTTGAATGTTATCTGTATATGATTTAGATGGATTATTAGAACATGAATGGATAGGATTTAGAAACGCTTCAAAATCTGCGTATATGACAAAAGGAACCTTCAGTTTTCGTTCAAAATTATTAAACATAACGCTATCGTTAGATGTGGGCTCTCCAAACCAATTTTTAAATATGAGATTACTAGTAGGTAATTCAGTTACTACGTGGGAACAATCTTGTTGTTGATGATTTGATAATCGATCGCCAGTTGAAAAATGTAATAGACATCCATCACATATATAAACAGAATGATCTCTACTTGAAAGTTGTTTGCTAACTAAACGAGATAAATTTTTGATAAAACAATAATGGTTGTATGTACCATTACTCAAATACAACAAATTTATATGACTATTCTTACGACTTTTTGTAAAATATAATGGACCAATCACATTATTTCGTTTAGTTCGTTTATCAAATTCTAAACCAAAAACGTTTATGCTAATATTATTTAATTTTTCAACTCTAGGAATATCGGTTAATTTAACAGGGAATGTCACATTTGTAAAGTTTAATTTGTTAGAATATTTAGAGTATGAGAATACGCGTTCAGCATTTTTACAAACAGGATATAGAGCAGAGAGTAAAGCCCATTTAAAACACAAATAGTCGGTATTCTTAACATTAATGACAGCCTTTTTTGTAGCAATGTCCTTTGGTAAATCAATAAATGAAGTACCACGAAGAGGATTAAATTTATTGATATTCATATCGATACTTTTTATATTTTTAAGACTCCAACCGCTATCTTTTTTCTCAAACGTACTTATTTTATTTGTTAATGTGTTTGATAAAGATGTAAAAAATATATCAAAATCATCTCCACGAAAAATTATAAAGTTACTAGTTTGGAAATCAAATGAATTTGTCATATCATTTTTACTTTGTTGAATAAAATCTGCATGTAATATAAAATTAACTTTAAAAATAGTATGATTTACAATAGACTCTTCAATTAAAAATAATAAATTATCTTTAATTGAATTCAAAAAAGATTCAGGAGTTTGCAATGTTGATTCTAGAGATGGGTTTGATTTAGTGCAAATATTGTACGTTATAATTCTTTGACCAAAAGCTGTTTCAATAACTGATACGTTATCAAATTTTTGATGTAATTTTAAGGAGTTGTTTTTATGTGTCTTACTTTTTAAATGATTCACAAAATATCTTCTACTAACTGTAATTCTACAAGCATCACATTCTACTTTATCTGAGTGATTACCTGTGTGGGGTCCTGATATCCTAGAAGAAGTTGACGGTGTCTCTTCAGTTATTTGACGTTTTGCTTGGTGATCTGAAGTTTTCAAATCATCGTGAACTAAAGACCTTTTGAGTGATCCCCCTTCTTGAAGTGGTTGACTGGAACAAATAATAAAAAAAGTTATACATTTGATTTATAATGTTATGAAAAAAAAAATATATAATAATTAAAAAAAAACACTCACTTAATGTAATTTTCAACAGAAGCACACACAAACTCCTCGTCAAAACATGAATTATACAATTCACATCTCTCAACTTCTTCGCAAATCTGGATCATTTCACTATCGAGAATTTCGTCAACTTGAGAACAGAAGAAGGCGCTTTCACATGTATTGGAATCCATTTTGGGTATTGAGTCCCCAAATAGTCAAAGCTATGACACGAATAATGATTTCGAGTTGGTTACAAACTCAATGTTTTTCGAGTACTTCTATGAGTACACAATAAGAAATCATTAGCGTTGTTTTGATAATGCTGTTTTAACAATCTATTTTTACAACTAATTAACTAGTGTATCGACAAAAATGAAATAGATGAACTTATTTAAGGAAGCTATTGTTATAAATTATATATTAAACAATATTTTGAAAATAGTATTTCTTACAATTATTGTCACTTGAAATATCTTTTGTGATATTACATATTAATTTTTGAATGTTTTCATAGTTAGCACTGTTGTTTTGCGTGTATAATTTTACACGCATTTCAGTGTGTTTCCAATGTTCTGATGGTGGTAACTTAGATATCTTTTTTAAATCAAAAATTTCTATCTTGATATAATGAGTTGCATTACTAGCATCATCTGAGTTTGAAGAAATAAATCCAGTGCCTCCTTCTTGAGTTCTAGACACCGAACTCGATTGTTTCTTTTTCTTGTTCTTAGATGTAATTTTAAATAATTCATCTAATTGCTTTGTTTCGTTTGTATGTTTCCTTTTCAACGATGTAGGTTGGGTCGGCAATATTTCTAAATCTTGTGTTTCAGAATCAGTATGTGATGCATTATAATAATCTTTAAAGGTGTTATCACCGTTCAATAGATTGAATGAGTTCTGTAACAATATAAATAAATCTAATTAATATTTCACATTAATCTAAACATTTATAACATAAATAATTAATAAAAACATTTTATTACCTGCATTTTGTTTAGGAACACTTCACAAACTTATAACTCACTTAACAAGAATTCTACAACACACTGTGACTTACAAAAAATATTTGGGGCCTTATATACTAATATTTTCAAATATTCATTAAGATAACTTGTTTGACTAATGGTAATGGCATAGATAAGAATACAAAGGACACAGTTTAGAATGCGTAACACAAATTATTTATGTTACGCATCCTAAACTCTACATTCTTTAAATTTTACATCTAATTGCTTTGTTTCGTTTATATGTTCCCGTTTTAAGGATGTAGGTTGGGTTACTTCTAAATCCTCCGTTTCAGAGTCAGTAGGTGATGCATTATAATCTTTAAAGGTGTTGTCACCGTTTAATAGATTGATTGAGTCCTGTAACAATACAAATAAACCCAATGAATATTTCACATTAATTAAAATATTTTTAACAATAATTTATGAAAAATATGTTATTACCTGCATTTTGTTAAGGAACACTTCACAAACTTATAACTCACTTAACAAGAATTCTACAACACTGTGTCTTACAAAAAATCTTTGCGGGCTTATATACCAATGTTTTCAAATACTCATAAAGATAACTAATTGTTCCACTAATGGTAATGGTATAGATTAGAAAACAAAGGTTTACATTCTTTGTGTTACGCATCCTAAACTGTACTAGCGAGGTTTTTTGTTTCGAAATTTAAAGTTGTTATTAAATTTAGTTATTAAAAGTTAACAGATGCAACTCTCATTGTAAGGAGAGCAAAAATAAATGTGTATTATTGGATTTGTTAATAACGCAGCCTTTAATGGTATTCTCACTAAAAATCCATTTAACTTTGAAAACTACGATATGAGTTCATTTTGTTTGTACATAGATGGTCAACAAATACCATCAAAAGCCTTACAACCATCATTTGAAAGTAATATGTTTACTTCAACTTATCATACACTATTCTCAGGAACTGGTATACATTTTCTAAATGAAGGTAATGGAATATCCCGCGATAAATATTCAAATGGTTATTGTTTGTTAGCATTTGATCTTACCCCAGACTTGTCAGCCAACTCATCCAATCATTGGAATCTTATAAAACATGGTAGTGTAAGATTAGAGGTGCGTTTCGAATCGACTCTTACTGAAACAATAAACTGCGTTGTGTATGCGGAGTTTGATAATGTAATTGAAATAGATAAGAATAGAAATGTAACTGTAGATTATAGTAGCTAGGGATAACAAATTTTGTATCAAATAGGTTTATGATTTAAATAAAACATTGGTATATATTATACATATCTTTTATTTATACTACTTACCACTTCTAATATAAATATCCATAAAATGTGGATGTCTTACCCGCGTCTTTTCACTCTCATGTAATAAAGCCATTGACTAAGTAATGTACTACTTCTGTATGTCAAAATGAATACTATTGAAATTCAAAAAAATTTGGGAAAAATACACCCGAGCTTACAATACAATGTATATGCAGCAAACAGATTACCCATACATTTTCAACTCCCTGCATACATTATAAGCAATTTGGATTTGGACACACAACCAGGTTCTCATTGGATAGCTATACACATAGACATTCACGGTATTGGACAATTTTTTGACACATATGGAAGAGCACCCACGGGTCATCACAGAAAGTTCATGAATCGGAATTCGAAATATTGGAATTTTAGTCCGTACCAGGTGCAAAACGATTTCACTTCAGTTTGTGGAGAGTATTGTTTAATGTACTTGTTATATAAGTTTAATAAGAAGTCGTTGATAGATTTTATAAGCGAATTTAATAGTAGAGATACTTTGAAAAATGATATGTTATTGCATATGATGTTTCAGTCTTGTTTTTGAAATATGAACATCACGTTGGATTGTTGTGTAATTAACACTGTGTATTATTAAGAAAGTTATACATAAAATAAAACAATTGCAATAAAATTATAAGTTTTTTATTTAATGAAATCATTCAAATAACCTGCCCATATTTGTTATATAAGTTTAATAAGAAGTCGTTGATAGATTTTATAAGCGATTTTAATAGTAGAGATACTTTGAAAAATGATATGTTATTGCATATGATGTTTCAGTCTTGTTTTTGAAATATGAACATCACGTTGGATTGTTGTGTAATTAACACTGTGTATTATTAAGAAAGTTATACATAAAATAAAACAATTGCAATAAAATTATAAGTTTTTTATTTAATGAAATCATTCAAATAACCTGCCCAATACTCAGTGAACAAGGGTTTGACATAGAACAATAGGACAATAGTAATGAATGAGGAATGTCATTAGTGGAGTAGATAAATACTAATGAGTTTATTAGATCATATCGTAAGTCAGGAACGGCGAGAGATAGCGCCATGGGAATGCTTGCTATCGATCGGGCGTAGCGGAAAACCCCTATTTTGACACCAAACTTTTTTTTTTTTTTTTTTAGCCGACCAACCCCTGTAGTTGGCCGACCAACCCCTGTAGATACGCCGGTTCTGGCTCTTGAGCCAGAACCGGCGTATCCTTACTACTTCTGCTTGTTGATATTAATATCTTTGGTGAATTAACCTAGTGCTTACAATTTTACGGCGACACATACAAACCAGGGATGTTAGGAAGCTCCGTAACCGTAACCGAAATTATCGGATATTAAATATAAAAAAAAATATCCGTAACCGTAACTGAATCCGAAATAAAAATTTTGCTACTGTCAAAAGGTAACCAAACTTTAATATCCGTAGCCGAAATTATCCGAAACAAACATATATTCCGAAATAATTTCATATCTAAACTAGTATCTGCCTAAAAGAGTACAGCGTTATGACGTCACAGAAAACTAATGGCCATTAATAAATTTTTTACTAACGATGTGTTTACTATTTTATTGCTTCTAGTGAATGATGACTAATCAATAGTGATCTTATTCGTGTTCAAATTTTAGTGACTTCGCCTTAGTCATCACATTGACTTTAAAGTGTTATCAGAATCATTTAATTTGCATAATATAGAAACAAATATTTATACGTGGTTCTCGCTGAACAGGTTTGTACTCGATTCAATGTAATGTGTGTAGACAAAAAATTGCTATTCGACCACATTATTAGCTATTGTTTATCTTTATGGAGCGTAGTTATTATTATTTAAGTGAACTGAATTTTAAATTGCAAGTATTGAGCCGCCTAATGTTTTGTTTACATAAATATCACATTGAATAGACATGGAGTATAAGGTACGATCAGTTTGAGTAACAGTAAACACTATTGAGTTCTGGCTACTAGCACTCTTCTACGAATTCCTAATATTATTTATTATGTGCTAGTAACCTATAGTCGGGGTTCCCTTCTACCTTGTTTTCACTTGATTAGTATCAAGCAAATTTTTCTTGAGTAGCTTCATTTTGATGAGACGTCCAATAATTTCTTGGATGGAACTCTCGATTGTGGTTGCTAACAGAGTTAGCAAGGATAAAAAAACGTTCACAACTTTCGAGCGTAGGACTAGGATAACGTTTCCGGGATAACCACGCAATTTGAATTACATTTTAACTAAGTAATAAAAAAAAACAGCTGGTTACTTATAATTTAAGATGACCTCGTATCGATCCAAGTTGGCACGAGGGAACTCTTTGATCAAGCCATAGATTTTGTAAACAAGTATTTTTTTAAACAATATAATATATCAGGGAACCGTTTTGTAATTTCAAACACAAAATGACATTTTTCTCCCTTCTATGACAGTAAGTAGTGAGAGACACTAAATGTTCAGGATTCAGGATAATTCTCGTAATTAAGAGTGTTTAAAATGTGTAGGTAAACATATTATCATAATGTTTTATATAATTATCGCCTCCGTGGTCAAGTGGTTTAGAGCTTCGCTCTCGACCCGGAGGTCGTGGGATCGATTCCCGCGTTGGAACAACAAAAAAAGTTGTTTTCAAGTTTAGTTGTAATGCAGGCTGATCACCGGATTGTCTGACAAGAAAGATGATCCATGAGTCGGATGGGCATGTAAAAAGTCGGTCCTGCGCTTGATCTCTCGCCAGTCGCCAGTCGTGTCGGTTTACTGTCTCGCAGGGTTATGAGAGTAAAAGGAAGAGAGAGTGCTTCTGTGTATTGCGCACACACTTGGGCACTATAAAATAACTCCTGCGTAGCTGGCCTGGTTTCAATGAAATCGGCTACCGACACCGAAATCGGTGAGGGGTGCTATTATTATTATTATAATGTTTTTCCTCCGATTTTTCTACCACACAAATAATATATTCAATTTTAGGACCTATTTTTTGCATGACGTGTGCTTCGCACTATTCCAAACGGTATTATTAGTAAATTCTATTTTTCACCTACAGAAAGTTGGTCAGAAAAAGTATGCTACGGGTGGACAGTTCTGTGGGCACCCTTATGCATAATACACGGTAAAGTAAACAAATAATTTAATTTGTCACGTCACTAATAAAATAGTAGTCATTTGCAAAATTATGCATTCATCAATATAATCAGTTATATAATTAATGGTTTTCCCTACTTCATACAATGTAACACACATGATTAACTTTAAACTCTAATAATTATGCCACAAGGGTAATATTCTTGTACCACGGGTTGTATGAGGCACCTTTATTATAATAACAGGCTACATAATATTATTATTTCAAAGGTTTAAATATCAACTAGTGTCATGGCTCTATAAGGACAAGTAGGACCTACGCCCGCTTCATGATTGTTAGACTAGTGTGACAGAGTCATCCGTTTACTTCTTACAGTTTATAGTTATTTGAAACTTGTGTTAATTATTGATTTCTTACATGGCAATATGATCCCAATTTTTTTTATTTTATTCGCCAACAGTACTAAGCCAAGTTACATTTATGTTTAACATCAGACTGATGGGACTAAAACGGCCTTTAGCACAAAATAAACAGATCCTTACGAGAGAAAAGTAAAACTACTACAGTGGGCTTTGGCCTGACCGAGCATACCACCCACCTTATTATTCGGCTACATACCTAGCTACTCCTTCTTTTTCTTTCTTTTGATTAATTTCGTTGTGGGTCCCAAGACAGATTTAGCTTGTCCCTCGGGCACCCCTGAGATGTGGGGGTTTGTCGTGGCTCACAGAAGTTGCAGTGATGGGAAGGTGAGGTGGGCCAATGCCCGTTTAAAAATACCACCACCTTCGATCGGAGATATCCCTTTGGTGTTTCCACTTTCCACCTAATCCCACATACCTAGAAGTTTTATTTGCGAGCATAATAATATTTTTTGCTCGCGCCTGTTCTCTCGCCAATCAACTATAACTACAACCTCTGGGTTATGAGAGTCAAACGAGGAGAGAATGCCCTTGTATAACTTGAAACCAGGCCAGTTAAGCAGGAACTTAACTGGCCTTGTTTCATCGTCCTCCGATGAGCTTATTTATTTATCTTCTTATCATCTGGCCTTGTGAGTGACAGCGTTTCAACCACACCACCGACAGTAAATGACCAAACAGATGCATATCTCCGATTCCGAGCATTTAGTTTAATAATCACTTGACCCGCATCTCCCGTCCCTCTCGCCCGGCCCAATTGAACCTCTAATTGTTGTCCAGTGGACACGCGAGGGCGGTCACCACTTACCTTACGTTCACAGTCGTGAACCTTTATAATATTATGGTTTAAGTATCACGGTGTGAGTTTCTTGCATGGAGTATATATAGTAAAAAATACCAATTCCTCCCACGCCGATTTCGGTGATGGTGGCCGATTTTTTCATCATTAAAACTGGTGGTTTTTTTATACAAGGTGTAAAATAAATGAGTGATAATACTTTAGGATATGTGTACCTTCTATGTAGAGTATACTGTGAAAGTACGGGCGCTGAAAGACTTACTTTTGACTTTCATGTGTCTGTAAAAATGCCTCAACATCATATTTGTCCATACAATTCATCAATTTGTCGATACAATATGTAAAAAAGTACCTCTTTTAGCGCTGGTACATTCACAGTAAATTCTATATACGGGACCTATACACACTAAAGTATTATCACTCATAAATATTATAGAATATTACAGCATGTGTGCGCCTTCATAAAGAAACATTCCAGTATTCCGGACGACCGTCTGGCGGGAAATCATGACGATGAAAGCACATGACCATTAGCCATAGTTGCTAATTAATATTTACCTTAATTTATCTCTAAAAAATTTGGATTTAGTTCATAATATTGCATTACTACCTGTGATGTCCACATCAAAAAGTAAAACTTCTTACATCGCGTTGTGACACAATTTTGTAATTTCTAGTTTTTATTTTTTTGTACCGCCTGGTTACCCTACACAGGAGCGTGAATGTTACCTATTAAGTATTGCTGATATTATGTAGCATGATCTAACGATATTGCTTGTGTAATTAATGATAATAATTATGTTTATCAAACGAAATAAGAGATCTCTGTATCATAAAGATGTCCCACATACTGTTTACTAGTTAAAACACACGCAATACATTCCCAACACGTGAGTAATTAATAATACTAGTATGATACGAGAAACAAAACTTTAGCTAAGCGATAGCTTGAAGAAAAGTGTAATGAAACTTTGCACATAAAGTTTATGGTAGGTCTGCGCTATGCTAATTTTTTTTTTTTAATAATGCTAAGAACTAAAATTAATGAAAACAATAAACACTAATTCATTCACACTAACATAAATGGTAAAAAAAGCATTTTTTAATGTAATTTGTTTACTTTTTACATTTGTTTAGTCACAAGAATAACAAAAAAGCATTTTTTTTTTATTAAAAATAATAAATACTACATTTCTAGAATGCGAAAAAGTATATTCATATCCCAAAGCTAAAAGTAGGTTAAATTTTGTCAATGTAATTTTTTCTCTTCTGCTTCTTAGTTATTAATCTGAGGCTTCTTTTTTCAGATTCCATAAATAACATTCGTTTATTTTTATTTCGTGGCAAAGAACCTTAAAAAAGTTGATAAGCATTACGGTCGAATTTTGGCCCTAGAGAGGCTTCTCGTAGTAATAATTATTATTATATCCCAGTGCTAATTATTAATAATTATATTCTAGCAAACATTTATTTTATTACGAAAATAAATGTATCTTTCTACGTTATTCGGTTTTACACACAACTTTATTCCGAAAAAGTGACAGTTCGAAATTCGAACAAATATTGACATATTATATTAGCGAAATGTTTGTTTATGAATTCAGGTAAAGTCAACACGGCCGAAAATTGTAACGCCAATCACATCGATATTAGATTACATTAACGATAATAATTGTTATTTTGTGATATCATAAAATATTGCATACCAGTTATATGAATTTATGCTTAAACGGCTTAAACTAATGGCAAAAAATAAAAAAGTAAATTATGGTAAAATATATTTAGTACCTACGTTTACAAGATATTTACTTAGGTATGTAAATTATAGGTGTGTGCTCACGCGATCCCATGACCTGTTAATATGCTGCTGGTATAGAGGGCTGGTACAAACTACAAAGAGTACCGCCGAGTTTTTAGGGAGATCACATCTCTTTCCATTACATCATCATTCACCATCTCTTAGGGCGCAGTAGAGACTCAGACATACCCACTTGTAGGATCCCCATCCTTTGTCGGATGCTCGAAAGAATTATCTCGGCGTAAAAAAGGCAGTTCGGTAAATTATGAAAATGATATAAAATTATGATTTATGATTATTTAATGGATAAAAACATAATTAAATATTACTAGCCAATATAATACATGTAAATCTTTATCGCAATTAAAAGACAATTAAACGCGTATTTACGAGTACATTAATTACAACAATTGACTACTAAATTAATTAATTGCGTATTAAATCAAATTTTATGTTTATTGTAGCCAACTTGGCACTCATCATAATAATCAAAATAGATATATTATCTTATATTATTCATTTGCGATTTAGAAAATATTTACTTATTGCAGGGAAAGTGACCTATAAGTGTAATTATTAAATAGAATATATAAAGCGATTTTAACTAGCATTGAATTATATACTACTTACGTACCGATTCAATATGATATAAATGTAAACAAAATCGACCCAATCAATGTTTCATATTAGGTAGGTACTATATCTTTATTCCGAAGTGATTAAATGATATTTGATTTGGTAGCATTATATGCTTACATAACTATGTTAACCATAAGCATCACATAGAATCGGAACAGAGTATTTACAAGACTGATAAAATATAACCGCGTTAAATGGCGCATGAAAATCATTCAGAAGCACGCAAAAAGCGCTGCGCGTGAGTCGTGTCGGTGACTCAAACGATTTAAACGCGCGCGGTTGAATTATACTTCTTCAATATTATCTACTATTGTAACAGTTCCTTTTCGTGCAATTGGTATAAAATTATATTGATTTATTTGAAATGAAAAGTGCAATTTATTAATGTTTGGTGTCAGTGATTTTTAGTTTTGGATTTGCATTGTTGGATTGTTGGAGACGCTTTTGGTATGTCCTCGTATTGTAATATTTTATTTAGAATGCCCATGTAGTGACCGACTATATGTAGGTGAACATATATCTTTCGATAACCTAACGAATAGGTAAAGTCAGGTTTTTAACCTGGCGGTGCGTGCGTTCATATACTATTTCTATTCAATTATTATTGATTATGTGCATCTAGCTAGCACAGACCTATGCGGCCAATGCCTAATGGTATGAACCACGTAGTGATTATATTCTCTTTGGTATGAACTGTGAAGTTCATTTTCATTCATGAAGTGTTAAAATATGTTTTAAGGTGTTCACTGGAAATCAGCGTTGTGAACAGCGTTCACAACAGTACGCTGAGTGAACACCTACTGTTTTGCGTGTTGTTCTATTTTTACCAAATAAATTTTACTTTTATTATTTCGTTCGATATTTAAACTTTATGTACTTCACGGATTAATATTTTAATCAATAAAAATGTTTTCTTCAAGTACAATAACGTTTGTAATTTTAAACAGTATAATTTTGCCTAAACTGTATCCATTACATTTGAATGCTCAATCAGCAATAAGCATTTTATTTTATTTGCGCAAAGATTTTCGCCATTAACATTGAACTTATAAAACGTACGGCTGCTTACCTTTCTACGAATTTTTCTTAAAATTATCTTAAGAATTCAAAAAAAATAAAATTTTATGTCTAAAGTTTAGAACATTAGGACGACAGTTTTCGTCGACATATTTTAATAGCTTGGTAGTCATGTTTTTCAATACTTAACTGCCTGCTTGTTTTCGAAAAAAATGTATTATGTTAGGTAATGTAAGTATTCGATTTTTAAAAATTTTAAATTCCTTTTTTACAATCACTTTCTAATACATTATCTACTTAGAATTATTTTTAGTAATAAACCTTAATTATCAATAGCCTGGGAGTATGTGACACGTCCCGCCGATGCAATGGTAGAGGAAGACCTCAATTTATCCCACTAGAACATTTTGCACGTACCGGGACACCTAAAACGTACCTTATAATAATATTATTCCAGGCTATGAGCTATCCGCGTATCATAAGCTGCTCCGCTGTAGTAATAAACATCCATTAAATTTCAAAACATTATGAATTACTAGCCTTTTCCAGTGGTTCCGTACACTGTCATTTTTCTGGATATAAAGTTTGTACCATACTTGTCAACGGTTTAGTGGTGCATGAAACAATTACAAATATCCACTCATCCGTCCAACTATCCTCTCATACAACCACATTTAACTTCTGCCACTATGAATACACTTTCGATATAAAAAATTGCCTATAGCTATGTATTAATCCAGAGTCAGTTCAGAGAGATTTTACGTGTACCAAATTTTATTAAAAGGTCTAGAAATTTACGCATGAAGAAGTGACAAACATACTCACAAACTTACGACTATATAATATTAGTGCGTAGTAGGAAATAGTATAATAGAATAATGACCTCAGTTTAATACTAACTTTTTTTTGCAGATACTGTGAAGTACCGGAGTCACTTATGTAAGTACTAAACTACGTAAGGCACACTGACAATGACTTGAATCATCTCTGAGTCAACACATTCTCTTATGAGTCATGACTCATAGCTCACAGCCTTCACCGTAAACACCACGAAATCGTTCAATAAGCTACTGTTACTTTGTGAATTCTATTATTTTGCCATGTTAAAAATAGAATTGGGTTTGTCTACAATCATAGCAAACATTGGTATATAATTTTATTTAAGAAATAATAATAATTATATTATATGGATGCTTTCACACTACGTCAATATGGCCCCGTGCTAAGTATCCGAAGAACACGGTAGTTAGATATTTATTACTTTTTAGGGCGTGTTTTGTTAACGCCATGTTAAATATCATGTTAGTCGTATTTCCTGTCAATGAATGAGATGACATGGTATTTTAACATGGCATTAACTTTAACATTGCTTGGTGAAACACGGCCTTATACTGTGTACCTATACATGTTTAAGATTTTTATTACTATACCTAAATATTTAAGTACACATAAAATTATTATTTTATTTTATTAAAGTAGAATTTTGTATTTTGTAGATTTAGGAGGTGTTTTACCAAGCAATGTTAAAGTTAATCCTTCGTTAAATATCATGTTGTTCCTCTCGTAATTATTATCAATGAATGAGAAGGATGGTATTTTAACAAGCCGTTAACACTACTAACATGCGTAGGTGAAATCGGGATTTAGGCCGTGTTTCACCAAGCAATGTTAAAGTGTACGCCATGTTAAAATACCATTCCATCTCATTCCTTGACAGGAAATACGAGAGAGATAACATGATATTTCACATGGCGTTAACTTTAACATTGGTTGGTGAAACACGCCCTTAACATGATATTTAACATGGCGTTAACTTTAACATTGCTTGGTTAAACACGTCCTTATGGTCAAAAAAGATACAGGCATGTTTTCGCAGCTGGTAAGTAGAAAAGCAGCCTTGCATCCTCAGCAGTTGTTGATATTTCAACTACGAGGTCAATCTACTAAACATAAAACTTTTACGACTGCACAAAATAAATAATTACATAGTTATTAGGAAACCTACCTTTTTATATTGTCGTCGCCCAACATTTTTTGTGCAGTTGTCATGGTCCGAATATTCAGTAGTTCTAGAAAAAATACCTTGAGTCATGTCGGAAAAGGTACTTAAAATGGTCTTGTCACTTATGCCTACAGTTTGCGTTAAGAAATAATTTGATCATTTCAATCGCAACACACTTTGAGGTCGAAATGATCAAAGTATTTCTGCTAAAATCGAAATCACGTACATAACGTTCCGTTACAATAATATTTAATGAATCGATGAAGGTGATATTATGCGGTAAAAAATTTTTACCCAGAAAATTGAGTATAAATTCAAACATTTTAGGATATGTAAAAACTAGCGTCATGGGTTAAAGAGTTAACCCATGACGCTAGTTTTTACATAATTTAAATTATTTTAGATCTATAACGGGTACAAGAATCAAACATTTTTTTTTACTTTTTCGTTATTCGTACGACAAAAAAATAAGAAATGGTAAAAAGTAAAAAAAAACTGACAAAAACAAAAAAATAAAAATAAAGTACTTACATTTCCAAAATGAGGAGTATAATTGTATCTCAAAGTTATAGTGACTGTTCTTTTTACACCCAGTATATCATTGTTATTCTCTACTGACTACTATTAAATTATCCCGGTATCAACTATCATGAACGCTAGTATGAGAAACTCAATATAAATACGAGTAAAGTGGTCAGACGCTTCAATGATGGTGGGTGTTTCCTATTTAAGATTCGTATGTAATCGCCAGTGCATCGGTCTGTGAATCAACCAATTAAACTCGTTAACATCTGCCCATTGTTCCAAGCTGTACCCGGGACGATCGGGGTCAGCTTACCCACTAATTGAGTGCATTAATGACTTTAGTCACTATAACCATGTCAACTCAATTTCTCGTTTAACAAGACAAAGTTAAAAAACTAAAACTCATTACTAAAAACACACGCTATCATCAGGTTATTGCAAGCAAACCATATGATATTTACATATTTAAAGTATTCTAACAAAGTTAATTAATTTTGATTCCTCATACCCCACACGGCATCGTCAAGATTTTTACATCATTACTTTATGTCCTCTAGATGGCGCTGTACCCATTTTAACGTAGCGCCATGTAGCATGAAAGGCTGCGTTTCCACTGACGCGTAGCGGGGTGGAGAGGAGCTTAGCGGTGCCCAAATTGACTATGATCGTGCTGTTTCCGTGGAAACGGAGCGGAGATTTCGAGCATAGTGATTGGTCAATTCGGGCACCGCACTCCACCCCGCTCCTCGTCAGTGGAAACGCAGCCTAACCATTAACCAGCAGATGATCAAGGGTAACACCTCATTTGTAACTATCATAACTAGTTTAAAAGTTATGAGGAAACAGATGATTCACATACATATAGGTCAAAATCATGACCCTCTGTGTTTCGATGTAGTCGGGTGACAGTGAAAACCGATTATGGCACTGAAGGGACCGATCAATTGTGGAGGTAGTTTTTTTTAACATTACAGACTTCGCCAGTTCGTCGCAATATCCGGTTTTGCGTTATAACTACCCGAGTATTTACGAATAGAGTATAAAACTAACAACAACGCACTTATAAGCATAGTAATATATTACGATATTGGCTCTCTCAATACCGATATTGTGATACCGGGGCAAACGCTACGAGATTCCGATGTTATGATATTCCGATATTACGAGATTCCGATATTACGAGATCAAGGTATTGATGCCCTAGTTGTAAGTCATATCTTTATTAAAGGTTTTACTTTATATGAAACGGCTAAAGCACCGCCGCTTATGCCACTAGCTATTATTGTTTCCTAGGATAGCGTTGCCAGTGTTCACTAGCAGTTCACTAGCAGTTCACTAGTTGGCCTAGTCTTTCAATATAATGTCGTCATTCAATAAAAACGCTAGTCACTCAATGAAATGGCGATTTCAATTAGATGACTGCGACATATACATTATGTGTAATATAAAGTAATATATAATGTAATATAAAGATATATTTTTTTATTTCTATACTAATATTATAAAGCGAAAGAGTTTGTTTGTTTGTTAAAAACGAGCTAATCTCAGGAACTACTGGTCCGATTTGGAAAATTATTTGTTTGTTGGATAGTCCATTTATAGAGGAAGGCTTTAGGCTATATAACATTACGCTGCGACCAATAGGAGCGAAGCGTCAGTGAGAAATGTGGCAAAAACGGGAAAAATTATTCACATTTGGGGACTTTCGTTGCGTGCACTGCATAAACGGTTTGAGTCACTCAAAAACCACGCGAACGAAGTCGCAGGCACAGCTAGTGTTTTATATAGCGGGTGTAATACAGTGGTGCCGTTTTTTAAATCTAAAGTATACATTATCCTTAGAACTTACGCAATGAATCGTCTTTTCTCATAAGCCTCAAGATATGCTATAAACTTGTAACGAGGCTGTGACGAGGGCGGGCGTCGGTACGTACGAGGGTAATTATTTCAAACAATAGGAACAAATTAATACGCCTATTGTCCGCGAGACCGTGATGGGCTCTGTTTAACTCGTGTTTTACTACATTATATTATACTTGTACAAGAGAATTGCAAATGGTAGGGGAGCCTCGACATTGTTATAAAGAATATTATTATTACATTACTAGCTGACCCGTGTCCACGTCGTTGAGCATAAAAAACCCGTTTAAACATTCTCTGGACTTCCACAAATATTTCAAGACCAAAAATAGTCAAATCGGTTCAGACGTTCTCGAGTTTTAGCGAGACTAACGAACGGCAATTCATTTTTATATAAGATAATATTATTATTTATGATATACTAGCTGTCATGGCGAGCTTCATGTTGCCTTAAAATTGACGCAGCGCCACCTGCTGGGTTCAAGTAATATACTAAAACCTTCCTCGAGAACCACTATCGGTGAAAACTGCGTGAAGATCGGTCCAGTAATAAATACATGCAATTTAAAATATAGAATATTTTAGGTGAATATCGACTGGGCGACTTCTAGAATGAAGGTGTTAACATAATATGCTATTCAATGCACTATAGGTTCTTGATGGAAATACATGTTAGGTACACAGTAATAATACACAAATTACTTACACTTTTTTCACATTTTCCAATTTATAATAAAGAGGAAAAAGTGCAAGTAATTTTTTCTTTATTACTGTGTGATGGTGTTGTCGTAAAATTCTGATTTCGAGAAAATTGAGTTCAAAATGTGACTTAAACAGTTTAGAATATATCGTAACGCATTAAGTTCATTAATCTAAACAACTGTCTTTATCGCCGTCATTCATGTATTCAATTATTAGATAAATAAGTTACATCTATCTATTTATTTCTTAAATAATCGTCAAAAGTTATAAACAATATTAAATATTTACGAGGATTAATTAATTTTGGGTTTGGGTAGTTGTAACAAGCCGGTGCCTGCGAAGTGATACATATTGAACATCTAAACTGTCGTTTAAATTCAGTCGTGGCGACCAATATACAAATAACGATACGAAACAAGGTATCGCCGCCAGACGGCGCTAGTGATGGCCACAATGTTTTCATTTGTCGATAGTATCGATTCTATCGACATTTATAATTTATGGTCTGAAATCTTTGTTTCTTGTGAACAACTATCTAGTGTATTTTTGTGGTTGGTATAGTTTTAGTAAAAAGAACTAAATATAGTACTTATTACAATGTTATAAGGTTATTTATCGAATACCCTTAAATATTCTCAGTAAATTGAGTGTACTGTGTCTTAAGATCAAAATAACTACATAGGTATACAGGCTGTAACATTAATAAGTGGATTACGTATACAGAGTTTACTGCGATAAAGAGTTTACTTTATTATTGTATGGGCAAATTTATGATGTTGGCGCATTTCTCATAGAAACATAAAAGTCAAAAGTAATTCAGTACTGGCACTTTCACATTAAACTCTATATAGTAGCCACTCACACACCCTTATTTTACACCTTGTATATGTATTATAATGGTTATATATCTACGGGAGGAGTATACTCTTGTAGATACAAATTATGAGTTGTTATAACTTTCTTTAGGTATGTTGTAGTAGATCCTTTATCCATGGGTTGCCGGAGAAAGAATAGCAACTCTTCATCAACCATCTTTCCCGTAGGTGTTGTAAAAGAATTTCGAACGAAAACGACAGATTACGAAGTCCTTGCGACACGATATCCGTTCTTTTAATACCCAGCGTATTAAAGAGACGATAGAGCGGAACCAAGGCTCCAAAGTGTTTGCAAGAGACGTTTCTATTGGGCAAAGCCAGCTGACAAAGCTGAAGACCGAAGATGGACGCGTAACGTCAAATAAGTCCGAGGTACTACGGGAGATAGAAAGGTTCTATGGACAGCTGTATACCTCGGTCTCAGCTGAACCTGCTAGTTTAGCTGCAGACCCAAGAGCCAGGCTAACCCGACACTATACCGAAGACATCCCGGACATCAGCCTGTACGAGATTAGGGTAGCTCTCAAACAGCTTAAGAACAACAAGGCTCCGGGTGAGGATGGAATCACTACAGAGCTTCTGAAAGCGGGCGGCACGCCGGTACTAAAAGTCCTTCAGAAGCTCTTCAATTCCTCCTTACTCGATGGGAAAACGCCAGAGGCATGGAACAGGGGTGTTGTGGTCCTGTTCTTCAAAAAAGGCGACAAAACCTTACTGAAGAACTATAGACCCATAACACTGCTGAGCCATGTCTACAAGCTGTTTTCGAGAGTTATTACGATGCGTCTCGAACGCAGGCTAGATGACTTTCAGCCTACCGAACAAGCCGGTTTCCGAAAAGGCTATAGTACTATAGACCACATACATACGCTGCGGCAGATTATACAGAAGACCGAAGAGTATAATCGGCCATTATGCTTGGCGTTTGTGGACTATGAGAAAGCCTTTGATTCCGTCGAAATATGGGCGGTCCTTAGATCTCTCCAGCGTTGCCGTATTGACTATCGGTATATCGAAGTGTTGAAGTGTTTGTATAATAACGCCACCATGTCAGTCCGAGTACAGGAGCACTGCACGAAGGATATCCCTTTAAAGAGAGGAGTAAGACAGGGGGATATCATATCCCCGAAACTGTTTACCGCTGCTCTGGAGGATTCCTTCAAGCTACTGGAATGGCAAGGACTTGGCATCAACATCAATGGCGAATACATCACTCACCTTCGATTTGCCGACGACATAGTAGTCATGGCAGAATCGCTGGAAGATTTGGGGCGCATGCTCGGTGGCCTCAATAGAGTTTCTCAACAAGTGGGTCTTAAAATGAACATGGACAAAACAAAGATCATGCACAATGTCCATGTTGCACCCACCGCACTAACTGTTGGGAGCTCTACTCTTGAAGTTGTTGACGAATACATATACCTAGGGCAGGCTGTCCGATTAGGTAGGTCCAACTTTAAGAGAGAGGTCAGTAGACGGATCCAGCTCGGCTGGGCAGCGTTCGGTAAATTACGTAACGTCTTCTCGTCTAAAATACCTCAGTGCCTAAAGACAAAGGTATACAACCAATGTGTGTTACCAGTGATGACTTACGGTTCTGAGACGTGGTGCTTCACGAAGGATCTTTTCAAAAGGCTTAATGTCGCTCAGCGTGCTATGGAGAGGGCAATGCTCGGTATTTCTCTACGTGATCGAATCAGAAATGAGGAGATCCGTAGAAGAACTAAGGTTGCTGACATTGCCCGTAGGATCAGTCAGCTGAAGTGGCAATGGGCCGGCCACATAGCACGAAGATTGGACGGTCGATGGGGCAAAAAGATCCTAGAGTGGAGGCCACGTACTGGCAAGCGCAGTGTGGGACGGCCACCTACCAGATGGACCGACGACCTGGTGAAAACTGCCGGGTCACGTTGGATGCAGGTGGCAATGGACCGAACACACTGGAAATGTGTTGGAGAGGCCTATGTTCAAAGAAAAATACAAATCCGGAAATTGGCAGCTGCGTCTTCACGGATATTGTTATTATTTAAACACAGCGCCCGCCGCCTGTGTGGCATTAAAGTCATGGTGTGGCACCATGAAACCATGTAGAGGGTTATGATGTAATGGTCACAGCTGATGAATGATGATAATGAGTTGGTTCTTAGTACTTACTAATTAGAATATAATTAAAACATAATATCATGTAGCTTTTTACCGAGAGTGATTGAATTTGTTCTTAATTACGCAACTTCTGAGAAATAATTTACAGCTAAAACGATTAGTTTATTACCTACCCATCTTTATAAACAGTTATTCAATATGAGCACCCTATTTATCCGGTACCTAACCGCCCCATCAAATAGAAATTTGCAGTCAATAATGTCGATAAAAATCTCGTAAAATTTTACAACACTATTTATATAAAAATATGGCAGAAAATTCTATGAATTTACGTTACACAAAGTTTCGAACGTAA
This sequence comes from Celastrina argiolus, assembly GCA_905187575.2. NCBI lineage: Eukaryota > Metazoa > Arthropoda > Insecta > Lepidoptera > Lycaenidae > Celastrina > Celastrina argiolus. The sequence goes on from LR994592.1 coordinate 11,937,872, forward strand.
AGTATCTGAATTATCATAACAATATCTTCGTTTAAAATAAAATTTGAGCTAACCCAAAAGTTTAGGTAACAGAGTATAATTATAAATTAGGAATGGCCAAAATCTATTCTATTGTATTAAATATAGTGGAGAATAACAAAGTCTGGTTGCCTAGTGTTGGACGTATTCAATAAAGTGATGTTGAAGTATAATGTATCTCGAAGTTTCTTAATATTTTCCTTTGTACAAGGATACCTCAAAATGACCGCATCGACTGCAGACGTGGTTGACATCCGCATCAAAATGTCGTTTAAGTTAACAAATACACAAGAACACACAGACAGACCGGTTAGGTCTGTCTGTGTGTTCTTGTGTATTTGTCATACTTAGTACTCTACATAGACATTACACCAACCTTCGTACAAATATCGTTTAGTGAAAAATAGATTGTGTTTCTGTATTGTTTTTTTTAAATTTATTTCTTTATTTTTGCATGCTTGTCTGTTTAAATGTTCTTACGTGTGTTTATCCTCTTTTTTACTTGTTTTAAATGTAAAGTAGTGTAATGTCCAAATGTGTTATGATATGAATAAATGTCTATTATTATTATTATTATTCGCTAGAGAGCGCAGACGAAGTCTGTCGTATCCAGGAATAGTAGCTAATATAATGACAGCGCGTGTCGTGATGGCCACCGCTTGCCAAAAATATTTGGCAATCCAACTGATTTCCAGTTTTTCCATGAATATCATCATTTTAGTATCGCTTCTCTCGTAAATCACAATGTAATGTTGACTAAACTTTTCAATGTGCACGCAACACGAATACCTATTTGTTGTACCTACCTTTAATATAATTTAAAGTATCTTAATTTAAATCAAATATTTTTAAAGGTAAAATATTTTTAAAGCTGTAAAAAATCATATTTAATCACAATAGTTTTACGTTCGGATCTTAATGTTATCGTATTTTTAACCCCAGACGTAAAACGACGGGGAGTTATATGTTTCACATATGGTATCGTAGCTCCCGAACGGATGATCCAATTTTAATGCGGTTTTTATGTTTGAAAGATGTGTCAGTCGAGAGTGTTCTTAGATATCATTGGTGGAAATCGGTTCAGGTCTTCAAGGTCGTCAGGTAGTTTGTTAGGTGCGATAGGAATGTTACACGCTATGTTGGTGTTTTTTTTTTTTTATTTAGTTTTGGCAATAGCTTTCCACAATGATTCGGTAACTGTGACCGTTCTCATATACTCTGACACAGTTCATCAATAGATGATGTAAATCAACTCCACATTGCTCACAATTTGGGGAGGCCAAAAGGTAAACGTGATTGTTTTTGTGCAAACTTAATAAACAACGGAATTCACATTACGAAACGAAGAAAGTTAATAGGTGGAGTATTTGGAATAATGTGACCCGTTAATAGAGAATGAGAAACATTTCAATCAATTTGCATACTGAGTAACTAACATCGATGCATAAAGTGTAGATACGGCAATAAAACATTTAACGGTTTAAAAGTTGCATTTATAGTAAGATCTGCTCAATATAGACTAAAGCAAGTTTAATTGCCTTAAGTTACACTAGAGCCTTGGTTCCTAACCTGAGTGTATTACGGGGGCAAAATTTGTATTTCGCGCGGTGTCAATGAGCTGGTTGTTGTGTCTAAAAGAAGAAGAAGAATAATAAAACAATTTATTGAAGAAAACGGAATATACCAAGCTAGTTGGCGTCTGCACTCATAGTACGCACCTTCCATATTATAATATCTATGGACGCTTCACACCACGTCAATCTGGCCCCGTGCTAAGTATCCGCAGAACTTGTGTTACAGGTACCAGACAACGGAACACTATAAACATATTTAAGATTTTTATTATATTAATACACAAATTTAATACATATCCATGACTCAGGAACATTTAAAACTTTTTGTTCCCTCAGCGGGATTCGAACCCGCGACCTCCGGGTCAAGAGCCAAGCTCTGAACCACTAGACCACGGAGGTGTTCATTCTGGGAACAAAAGGTGCTCCTCCTAAAATTAATACGACCACCGTAGCGTAGCGGTTCAGCGCGTTGGTGCTCAACCGAAAGGTTGCAGGTTCGAATCCCGCCGAGAAAACAAAAATGTTGTGTATTAATATAATAAAAATCTTAAATATGTGTATAGTATAAAAGTATTAAATATATTTCAGATGTCTGGTATCTGTAAAACAAGATCTTCGGATACTTAGCACAGGTCCAGATTGACGTGGTGTGAAGCATATATAGATATTATTGTTACTATATATTATGATACCGAGGTTATAGGAATCAAAATATGAAGGGTACTTCTCATGAACTCAGAATCTTATTTAGCAAGAAGTTACGTTCCAATATTTATAACTAGTAACGGAGCTTATATATAGTCACGAGAGTTATCAGAGAATAATTGACAAGTAGATACGTATTTGTAAATTAATCGAAAGATGATAATTTTGTTTGAAAAAACCAGTCCGAATCGAATATCTCCTCCTTTTTATGAGGTCGATTGTTTACAACTCTCATACATTTATGACATTCGATAACATTGCAATTACGCAGTTGTCGACTGTTCCTGAGCCTTAGTTGACAGCTAAGTATTCGTAACGTTATCGAATATCAATTATATAGTTGACCTATATAGGTTTTCCTACAATTTTCTAACGATACTATGAATACAAAAGTAAATTTTCTCTGCAAGCTCCACAACCTCTCTGCATAATATGTTACATCTTCTATACTAATATTATAAAGAGGTAACGTTTGATTGTTTGTTTGTTTGTTTGTTTGTTTGTTTGTTTGTTTGTTTGAATGGAATAGGCTCTGAAACCACTGAACCAATATGAAAAATTCTTTCACCGTTGGAAAGCTACATTCCTAGCGCTGAACATAGGCTATATTATATGTTTAAAAAAAGTAGGGTTCCTTACTAAAACCCCAAAAATGTAGCCCAAAGTGTAAAAAAACGACCTCCAAAATTTCTTACATCGTGTGCGCTTCGACAACGGCTTGACCAATTTCGCAAATTTTTTTACGGTATGTTCGTTATTGTTACGAAAAGGTTATTATGAAAGAAAATGTTGAAAAAAATAAGCAGAAAATTAGAAAAAAGAAGAAAATACGTGATGGTCACGCGGGGTTTGAACCTGGGCTCGATCGATTCACGTCGTTGGCAGTTTATATGACACGGCTGTCATGGCAACGTCATTATTTACAAATGGAAAATAAAAATTATGAAATGCTATAAATACCGTTTTTATATCAGCTTAAACTATTTGGATTACAAAAATTATTAGGATTAACAAAAACATGAATCCAAATAGTTTCAGCTGATATAAATACGGTATGTATAGCATTTCCTAATTTTTGTTTTCCATTTGTAAACAACGCTGTTACCATGGCGACCGGTAGACGTTATAGACGTTTGGCTGCGTTTCCATTGACGCGGGGCGAGGCGGACAGGAGCTTGCGGTACCCGAATTGACCAATCACTATGCTCGAAATCTCTGCTCCACTCCGCTTGGGAACCACTAAGTTCCTATGCGCCCCGCTCCGCGTCAGTGAAAACGCCAAGATTGGAGAAGTTTTCCAAATCTATACATCTATACAAACAAATAAAATTGAAGTGTCAGTAAGTATGTAACTTTCAATTAGCAACGTTTTTCTAAATACATATGACATTTTAAACGATATCTTCTGCTTTTTTTTTGCATTGGCAACGATATTTACTGAAAACGAAAATGTAATTTAAAAAAAAATGTCTGTCAGCGTCTCTCTTTGCTCCGGCTAATCTCTGGAACGGCTGGACCGATTTTAACGAGACTTTCACTGGTAGATAGCTAAAGTTATAAGGATTAATTTAGGCTACTTTTCATCATCATCATCGTCGTCATCAAACTCATGATCACCGAATTGGCTGGACCGACTGTGACGGGAGCATTCACCGGGCTTAGCTTATGTTAGTAGGAGTAATCTATACATCTATATGTATAAAAGTAAGTCGTGTTAGTTAAATTATTTATAACTCAAGAACGGCTTTATCGATATGGCTGAAAATTGGTGAGGAAGTAGCTTAGAGCAAGTAGACGGACATAGGATACTATTTATTCCATATTATGTCAGCGTTGCGGGTTCTGTGTTTGGGTTTCGCGTTGTGGGTTCCGCGTTGCGGGTTCCGGGTTTCCGTGTTGCGGGTTCCGGATTCCGCGTTGCGGGTTTTGGGTTCCCATGCTGCTGGTTCCGCGTTGCGGGTTTCGGGTTCCCATGCTGCGGGTTCCGCGTTGCGAGTTCCGGGTTCCCGCGTTGCGGGTTCCGGGTTCCCGCGTTGCGGGTTCCGGGTTCCCGCGTTGCGGGTTCCGGGTTCCCGCGTTGTGGGTTCCGGGTTCCCGCGTTGCGGGTTCCGGGTTCCCGCGTTGCGGGTTCAGGGTTCCCGCGTTGCGGGTTCAGGGTTCCCGCGTTGCGGGTTCCGCGTTGCGGGTTCAGGGTTCTCACGTTGCGGGTTCCGCGTTGCGGGTTCCACGTTGCGGGTTCCGCGTTGCGGGTTCCACGTTGCGGGTTTCGGGTTCCCGCGTTGCGGGTTCAGGGTTCCCGCGTTGCGGCTTCCGGGTTCCCGCGTTGCGGGTTCCGGGTTCCCGCGTTGCGGGTTCCGGGTTCCCGCGTTGCGGGTTCCGGGTTCCCGCGTTGCGGGTTCCGGGTTCCCGCGTTGCGGGTTCCGGGTTCCCGCGTTGCGGGTTCCGGGTTCCCGCGTTGCGGGTTCCGGGTTCCCGCGTTGCGGGTTCCGGGTTCCCGCGTTTGGGGTTCCGAGTTCCGCGTTGCGGGTTCCCGCGTTGCGAGTTCCGGGTTCCCGCGTTGCGGGTTCAGGGTTCCCGCGTTGCGGGTTCAGGGTTCCCGCGTTGCGGGTTCTCACGTTGCGGGTTCCGCGTTGCGGGTTCCGCGTTGCGGGTTCCGCGTTGCGGGTTCCGCGTTGCGGGTTCCGCGTTGCGGGTTCCGCGTTGCGGGTTCCGCGTTGCGGGTTCCGCGTTGCGGGTTCCGCGTTGCGGGTTTCAAGTTCCCGCGTTGCGGGTTCAGGGTTCCCGCGTTGCGGGTCCCGGGTTCCCGCGTTGCGGGTCCCGGGTTCCCGCGTTGCGGGTTCCGGGTTCCCGCGTTTCGGGTTTCGGGTTCCCGCGTTGCGGGTTCTACGTTGTTTTTTTTTTAGTTGAATTTCATCATAAACTCTTTTTATGCTCAACGAAGTGGGCAAGGGTCAGCTAGTAATTCATAAAGTTGTAGCATCTACAATTTTATTTATGATCAGTGAATTTCCGTCAGTAATTACCTACCTTTTCTAAGAGAACTTCTTAAGCTTCTTATATGCACCACTATCGAACTAGGTAGCAATAAATTAATTAATTGGTACGAAAATAATTACATTTCAACTTCAGACCAAATAAAACACTGAAGACAGAGTTCTGGGAATCACACAGAGGGGCCAGTCTAAAGTTTAACCCGCCGTGTTATACAGTTACGCACAAACATATAACAAAACTACGCCTTATCTCTTACTATGTGTGCTTTTTACCCCACTACGACCAAGCTAAAAAGAAGGGTAATGTATTTATATTTCTACCTAATACATCCCAGTTGCAAGGAAATGACGTTAAAATGTTCAATCACATTCCTGTGGCCTTACATAAGTATTACTTTAACATTACTTATGAATTTTGTGTAAACAAATATGATATCTATTTATACCGGGTGTTTTGGGGATGAGTGTAGGCATTTTGCAGATGGATAGGGTCGGTCTATGCGATCATTTTCTAGTATACGAACTATAGTCCGATATTATCCTTTAGTTTTTAAGTTAAGAGCAAAAAAACTGCTTTTTTAAATACTTTACACTTTTTGGGTTATCAAGCTAAAAAATAGACACAGTTTCATATTAAATACAGTTTTCTTTATTATTTGTCGATTTAAACACATAACACACTATGAATTAAAAGTCTTACAACTATTCCGATAACAAAAACAATCAAATTGTGGTGAAAAGAAAATAATCATAAAACAAAATATCTAAGTGACTTTCATACATTTCGATGTGTATAAAAAAAATCGGACTATAGTTCCCATACTAGAAAATGATCGCATAGACCGACCTTATCCATCTGCAAAATGCCTACACTCATCCCCAAAACACCCTGTATAATGGAAAATATTCTTTAAATTTGCTCGAAATCCAAAATTAGTGTTAAAGTAATACTGCTGTATGACCACGTGGTAAGGCCCCTGGTTCTTTCGGCCTAAGTTTTTACATAAAAAACAGAATGTGATTGAAAATTTCGTTAATAACGTTATTTCCTTGCAACTGAAATGCACCTTATTATAATATATTGTATAGTTGTACCAGCGTAACGGCTATACTACTGAACCTTTTTTCTTTGGAGATATTACAATGAATAACGTTTGCCAAAAATAAGCATTAAAAAAACTCAATATTTTAAATGCTTATTTTTGGCACATGTTCCTTGGTAAGTAGAAATCTCTTGATACAAAATAAAAGCTCGTATTTAACATACAGAAAAAATATAGGACAAACTTGGTTTTAAACTCTATTTATACCAGCGCGGTAGCTCGCATCACTGAACCTATTGTATAATCAGTACAATAAGGAGCAATTCATGATAATCGAGTTCTATTATAAGTCGTTGACACGGCTCGGGAGTGGTACAGGAGTGGTCGATTTGCGTTTTGTCAATGTCCTGGCTGTTAAAACAGCCCGTTATAAGGAAACACCAGTTATGGGACATGCAAATAAGTATTAAATTATATTGCTGTCCCTCAAATGCCCGATCAAACCGATAAAGACAACTGCAGATTGAACCAGGGATGTCAGGACGGGGAGTTCCGTAACCGTAACCGAAACTATCGAATATATATCTGATATAAAAAAATATCCGTAACCGTAACCGAATCCGAAAGATAAGCTAGTCTAAAAAGGAAACAAATTTTAATATCCGTAACCGAAATTATCGGAAACAATTTTTTTTTGACTAGCTTGAACTGAAATGATCTATTAAAAGCATGAAAAATCAACGATTAGCAGAGAATTTTCATTATAATCTAAAAAAGCTTGAACTTGATGTTTTGATTTTGTCATAAAATGTACTCCAATTTCTTTCTTGGATGTTTAAGCACAGCCGAAAATCTGGCCGTATTTTTTATGATTTGTATCGTCCATATTTCTTTTAATTAATTTATGAAAAGAAAAAAAAAATAGGGACGTAATTATAGTATATTATACTCAGGAAAAAATGTTACTCCAGTTATTTAAATGGATCCTTGTCATTCGGTATGTCCAACTGTACATGCATACGTACAGAATTTGTGTAATACTTGAAGTAAACTATCATGAAACGACTCGAAACACCTAAAATGGTAAATTACGACTAATTAGACATATTTTCTTCCCAGTAGCATGTGCGATGGAAAAAGTAAAAAGGATGGGAAAGGAAAAAATATATTTTTGTCTCATTTCTTGCTCACACGGTCGGTTTCTGGAACGCTATTCAAATGTATGATCAACTAACATGGCATTCAAATTAACAACCCATATTGAACGCTGATTTTTGGAATATTATCAGACTGAAGGGAACGGACAGATATAAAAAAGGGACAAATATTTTGTAATTACATCATGCTCGCACTTGTAAGCCTGGTTAAAATTATACAGATAAGGTACGATTTGATTCAACCACATCCTCGGAATTATAACCAGCCTTGCAAGTGCGAGCGTAATGTTATTATTATATATCAGTCCCTTCCTTTCCTTTAGTTGATCATACATTTGAATAGCGTTTTAGAAACCGGCCGACAGTCTCTATGCCATAGCTAATAATCAAGTATACTATACAACAGAGTCGATATCTTGCTTATAAATCATTATATTTACATAAATGATGTACATTCGCTTAAAACTGTAACTTTTCATTCATCGTTTATCATGAAGACGGTTACTGTAATAAATTAGAAAGCTACAGAATTTAAAATTGAATAAAGATCAGGGCTTAATCTATCGCAAGAACTCCGATAGCGTGATCAATCTACTGTTCGACGCTGGTATTACTGAGCATTCTCTCTCTTGTAACAAATTAACGCAACTATTCATGTTAATCCATTGTGTAAATATATCACCGATGGTACACCATGCGTTAAGATAAACACGCAGACGAATAACGTCCTTATTTTTAAAGCTGAGAGTTCAAAATACCGTTGAAATGCCGTAGAAAGTACATATAGGGAAACTCGTAACGGATGCTCTTATAATTTTCCAACTTCATTAGTTTTTATGGAAAATAGATCAAGTGCAAAAATCGTTTGTGCTTAATGTTACTTGTGATGAACAAAGCAATTGCAGGAAATGTAATGTTTGTTTGTATATTTTGCTTGAGATTGTTGGGCTGGAATTATATTATGGTCCAGAATCCGGAACTCCGGAGAAAATCATTCAAAAATAACTTGCGAACTAGCTAAATACAGTTGAATATTTGGCACATGAGTGGCAAGTCAAATATCTATTCGCGTGTTCGATTTTCAACTACATACATTACATTACCCGAACGCTATTCAAATGAATGATCAACTAAGAGTATTCCTTTAAGCGCTTCTTTTACTCTGAACGCTCAGATCATTCATAACGCACACAGTCGTTTCTTTAGCACAATATTGAAAATTATGAAATTTTCGATCTGATCGTTTGTAGCAAACTTTACTGCTAGTGGAACGACTGACAGATGTCAAAATTTAACATTTCCTTTTTATGTCATAAATTCTATTATATTTTAAATTAATAATAATAACTACATTATAAAAGAATCTAGAATAAATTTGCTCGATCCATAACTTAAAAATAACATCGAGATCAGTGAAATTTGTGAAATCTAAGTAAACGTCAAAAACAAGATGGGTAAAATGGCGTGATCATTCTGAGCGTTTTGAACAGTTTTGGATAGCTGACAGCTGCATGTGGAACACTAGCAAAACATCAAAACAAAACGATCATAATGTTGCTATAAAGTGCTAATGGAACGCTAATCTGAACGAAAAAAACGTTATTTTCGTTTACTATCAGGTACTGGAACACAGGGTAACATGGCATTCAAATCAACAACCCATATTGAACACTGATTGGTGGAACATTATCAGACAGAAAGAAACGGACAGATATTTTATAATTACATCACGCTCGCTCGCTGATTTCATCTCGTACTAATCGGTGTTTTTGGTGAATTAACCTCATCTGTGGAATTTCAAAAAATCTTGCAAGTGCGAGCTCGAATTAAGTATAAAATATCTGTCCGTTCATTCTGTCTGATGTTATTCCACCAATCAGCGTTCAATATAGGTTGTTGTTAAATTTGTATGCCATGTTAGTTGATCATTCATTTGAATAGCGTTCGGTAAACCGGGGGTAAATTAATCTAATTTATTCCGGATAACTTGCTGAGTATCCTTAAAGGATAGCTGTTTGGATACCATGCTCAGGGACCAGCTATTTCTCTCTACCTACATCCTCAAGCATACAAACGATTTAATATATTCTTGCACGTGTCTTGCACTTCATAATATAAATCTTGGAAGTATAATATTCCTTAAAAGTAATAAGCAGCTACATTTTGTATTTTATTATATTAGAATATATAATACAGGCTGATTCACTTCCCCTTCACGGTCCCTTTATGAAGGCGAATATAGTGTGAAGAGAAGGACGCGTAGAGCATTTTTTGTTTTAGCACCTGAAATAAATTGCTTACCATAACGCGACAAATCGCGATTAATGATCTCCATCAAAGTCACAAAACAGATTAGTTTCAATGCTGGTAAGATCAACGACCAGTGCGTTCGTGTGTCTTTGTAGACAGGAGCCCCAGTATAGTAAGATTTAGACCTTGTGGTCATTTTAGACCTTTCAATTTTTTTTTTTGTAAAAAAAACCAAACAAAATATATAATATATTATGCTTTACGCGTCGTTCTCTTCACATCACATTCGGCTTGCTACGAGTGTATGCTCTGTATACTTCAATCACCCAGTATTTTTATATACGTAGATGAACAATAGAACACACTGATTTCAATAGTGCAACGTACACGTCATAAAAGTAACATAAATTATGAGTGGCCACCCTTATGCCAACTATGTAGAGTATACTGTGATAGTACCAGCGCTGAAAGACTTACTTTTATGTCTCTATAAAAAAATGCCCCAACATAATTTTGCCGATATAATAAGTAAAAAAAGTACATCTTTCAGCAATGGTACTTTCACAGTAAACGGGAACTATACATACCCTAAAGTGTTATCATTTATTAATATTACAGCGTGTTTACGAATATAAAAAATAAGTTATTTTTTAATTGCCTTTTTTAATTTGTTATCAATATCAAATATCAACATCAATAATTTACAGTCTGTCACTAGTACAGAACCTTATGCGCACATTTTAGCAAAATCCCGCCGGTTTTTATTATTACACGACTTCGTATGCATAGTCGTCTTATACGATTTCGTATGCATAGTAGTCTTATATACCACTCAATTGAGCACATACCGGGACGAATTACGTAACAAGGTCACTGGGACGGCTGAACTCTGCAATTGATCTTGATGAGGAGGATATCTCAACTTCCCAGTAATTTTTTCTGCATTTCGACTGCATTCCTTCTTCAGAAACGCAACTGCATTCAAATGCAGTAAACCTATAAAATGCGAGCTATCCTAGCACTACCGGAGAAATACCACGGCCACGCAGGCAATAAGCGTTAAATAACGCTTGCTTTACATCATACGAGTGAATGATCATTTTATCCCCACTCTATGAAGTTATTTTAGTGTGAACAGACGTAGCATTCTATCGTACTCCTAGTTCTGTCTGCGTCGTGTCTGTACGTCGATATTATGGACGACGATGTAAACGCTGAATAAAAGCTTTCGTTTACAATAAAAAATCATAATATGTAAAATTGTACCCAATATATTATGTAAAATTGTACCCAAGTTCTTTGAAAACTTAGCGAAGGATTGACGTGGTAAAAGCGTTAAACATACTTATTGTTTTTATAATTTCATATTTTCCATTATCTCTTTATTCAGCAATCGCTTTGTACTCATTTATAATACAAAACGAAACCGTTTTCAATGTTTATCCGAACTCGTTAAGCTGTATTTAAAAAATTGAGGGTAACTTTTAAAACCGTTTCCTTTAGTAATCCTCACACACGATTTTTCATTTGTTGCAGATATCAAAATGGCGGACTTGGACCTCGTCAATATGACTGAGGACACAGATTCACTAATAAAACAGAGTGAATTGTCGAAGTAAGTAATAAGTATTGTACCTACTAGCTTCAGATTGTAAAACAATCGGCTCCGAATATGAAGCATCTAAAGAAAATAAAAATCAAAAGCGAATTTCAAATAAATCAGATTTTTATAACACATAGAAGAATATACAATAGAATAAATATGTATATAAATTTAATTTCACATTGAAAAACTACGATACGATTTAAAATAGAATACAGTAAACCTACGTCAGAACGTTGCTTATTATATTATAGAATTCTATTTTAAATTTCCTTTTGTTGACTTTCCGAAAATAGCTAGTTGTTAAGTTTCATTCGGAAATAAAATTTTTTAATTTTCGATAAACTAGTAGTCCTATTATTTTATAACATACCTATACATAAATGAGTACTCCATAAATGAGTATATATATCAAAAACTAAAATGGCGAACCTTTTAGTCATCTCAAAACTAAATTATAAGCCCTTTTATCTACAATTTGAAAAAAAAAACACTTCAATTTATTTCTATAAAAGTCCTTTAATATTATTATTTATAATAATTTAATGGCCTTTCATAATTTAATTATGAACAAAGACAAAGCAACAAAAGATTCGCGGGCATAATCAAAAATTATATGAGGCGAGGGTAAAAGGAATGTTAAAAAAATTAAAAGCTTGAAAACGCATTTGTACGACAGTGACAGCTGGTGTGATACTTTTGAACCGTATTGCCAAGTGGTAAGGTCGAAAAGCGGTACATCTGATCTGTCAGCGACCGTACATTACTTTGAATTACGAATATTAAGTTACTGAGAAATGTATGCATACAATTGGTTTCCTGCTATCATTGTTGTGGACAGAATGCCATTTAACAAAGCCTAAAATACTAATTGTTTATAGACTTTAGCTTTTGAAACCTGCTTTGTAAAGATCACATTTAGCCTTCACGCAGCATTCTCCAATTTCAGTAATTCAGCATTTGCACCTCGGCATGAAGAATTGAACTTTCCTTTAAAAGGATTTGGACTGGAGTTTGGCTTACTCTCGAAACTAATTTCAATGGCTCTCCGAAACCAACCCGATTCTAATGCTGTCAAGACATGTGCTACTCAAAACAATATCGATATTGGAATGGAATAGTTCCAAAAATCGACAATCAATTTCAAACAAATTTGGTGCTAGTGTCGTGGCGAACTGTCAAATTCGAATGCTATTCTAATATCAATTTTATATTTTAAGAGTAGGCCCTCTGGTTTGGCTTTGTTAATGTCACACATAACCTTCAGCATTCTCCAATTTCAGTAACTCATTCGCACTTCGGCATGTAGAATTGAATTGTCCTTTAAAAGGATTTGGACTATTCTCACGTTTCAGACGGAATTGAATATTTTGAAATGTGTTGCAAAAAATATAATAGATGGGACAAGAAAAGTTACTTTATGTCTGTGTAATATACACCACCTTTTCCAATCTAACAATACTTACACCAAGCATTGGTGTATGGGGCGATTTCACCATTCACACCGAAAACTGCGTTTTATAAAACTTAGTTCTCACTAAGCGCGATTATAATTCTCGTTTTATATCAAACAGATTTCACCTTGTTTTTAAGCTTTTCGCGCTGAAAACTGAGTTGAAGTAGTATAGATATCGTCGTCGTCGTCGTTTCAGCCTTTAACTGTCCACTGCTGGACATAGGCCTCTCCAATACATTTCCAGTGCGACCGGTCCATTGCCACCTGCATCCAACGTGACCCGGCAGTTTTTACCAGGTCGTCGGTCCATCTGGTAGGTGGCCGTCCCACACTGCGCTTGCCAGTACGTGGCCTCCACTCTAGGATCTTTTTGCCTCATCGACCGTCCAATCTTCGTGCTATGTGGCCGGCCCATGGCCACTTCAGCTGACTGATCCTACGGGCAATGTCAGCAACCTTAGTTCTTCTACGGATCTCCTCATTTCTGATTCGATCACGTAGAGAAATACCGAGCGTTGCCCTCTCCATAGCACGCTGAGCGACATTGAGCCTTTTGAAAAGATCCTTCGTGAAGCACCACGTCTCAGAACCGTAAGTGATCACTGGTAACAAACACACATTGGTTGTATACCTTTGTCTTAAGGCACTGAGGTATTTTGGACGAGAAGACGTTGCGTAATTTACCGAACGCTGCCCAGCCGAGCTGGATCCGTCTACTGACCTCTCTCTTAAAGTTGGACCTACCTAATCGGACAGCCTGCCCTAGGTATATATATTCGTCAACAACTTCAAGAGTAGAGCTCCCAACAGTTAGTATAGATATAAAATACCTTTACACAGAAGTATTGTTTCGTGTAGTGGTGGGTAACTCCCATTGCAATAATATGTACGATAATAATTAATGCTGAATTTTAAAATACAACCATCATAACTGATTCTAATGACTCATAACATTTGGTAGTTGGTACGTTACAGCTCTTGAACGCATTCAACGAAGTTAAGCCGACGAAACCCGAAGTTCAGTTCTTTAAACTCGGCTCAGTTAGAAATGTGTTTAGTTTTTGTTGGTGAAATGCAATTCCGAGTTTTAAGCGCGTATAAACGCGTAAAGCGAGTTTAATTTCATTGGTGAAATCGCCCCTAAATATATGTAAAGGTACTAGGTATAACTTTCTAACTATATCACATAAAATTGGCGCCAGCATCGTTTTTAAAATTAGATTTCGTCACTATCAAATTCCAATTCAATCCCAATGTCGATCATCAAAATACAGAGTAGGTCTTTTAAACTTTTTTTATAGATGGTACATCTAAATTTTACATCATTACCATATTTATTAGTATTGTACAAGGTTGCATCCACATGACTTTGTCTGTGGTATCCGATGATGTCGGTAGTTAGGTAGTTAATGGGTACCGGACATACACAATCACGGACACCAATCATGACGCATCGCTAGCGCCAGTAATACGGAAAACCGATCGATGCAGGGATACTCAACCTTTCTCGATAGCATTCAAATATTACTAACTTATGCCGGCGGTTTCGCCTGTGTGAATTAGATCATGCCGGGGGGTTGAGTTTTTAGAAGTAGTATCCTTAGTGGATGCCTGCAACATATGAGGAATTCGAGTGAGAAATTTCTAGATTCTAGGCCTATGTATCATCCTTAAAAGGCAAATCTGGTACGTCAGTCAACCAACTTTGTCTTAAGGAATTAATAATAATAAAATATTTATTCAAATAATTTTGATTTAAGACATTACATACCTATTAACTAAAACATATAAAGTACAGTAAAATATTGACACTATTGTACAATAATAAAGTGAAGAGAAACACAAACAACAAGGAATTTTGAAAGTTGAATCCATTTTAGGCTTACGGAATCCGGCTAAGCTCATACTCTATAATACTGCATTGCCTTTTTAAATTGACAGCTCATGATGTTACTTTTCCTTAACTAGCCAGCTAAATTCTATGAATATATCGATATCTGAATATTACGTAAAACGCATATAATACGTGACATTCCTCACTCAGCGTATTATTATTCACATCCTTAATTTCGTTAGTGTATGTCGAATTTTGTATAGCTATGACAAATATGTAGCCACAACATGAAACAAATTATTTGAAACAAATTATTTGTTTTACAACTTCCCACCCAGTAATTATGGAAGCCATAGACGTGTTCACGTGAACAGGGGCTTTACTCTACAAACAACAGGCTTACTCCCGACTTTGGGAATTGGGAATCGAATCAGTTCGATATCAATGGCTTTTCTATTATATTTGGTGGATTACTTTGAAACTAACCAGGATGAAGAAAATAGATCGTAACTTTTTGAACGACCATATCAATCGACTGAGAATCTAAATAAACAAACTCAGATCAGATATCAGAGATCGAGTATGAATCAAATTCGAATCAGTTTGAAAAGTAAGGGCCCCTGATTAAATTTCGATTCACATTCGATCTCTGATATCTGATCTGAGTTTGTTTATTTTGATTCTCAGTTGATTGATATTTGTCATACAAAAAGTTACGAAGTAACAATTTTCTTTATCCTAGTTTCAAAGTAATCCACCAAATAAAATACCAAAACATCGAACTGATTCGATTCTCGATTGTGTCGAGAGTAAGCCTGCAGGTTGGCCACCCCTGTCGTTCACCGTTAAGGCGGTAGGTCACCTGACCATACGTGATGATCACGTGTTGAATATTTATGCCGCACTTGTATCAGAGTTGATCATTCGAATAGAACTTAACGCGCCCGTTAATTGCATAGGAATGTAGTGGCATACTAAGGAATACTAGAACGATAGTTTTAAGTGGCGCTTAAGTCACAATTTATTGAAGGTCACCTTTGTTTACATAGTCACAGGCTTCCCACACGATTGATTCTCAACCTGCGCTCTGCGCTCGGAGCTTGGCTAGTATAGGCAACTACCCCCGAGAAATAATTTGGAGGAGGTTTTAGTCCCTCGGTGGACGTCATAGCTTTTTTTTCATTAATTCATAATCTTTATTAAAAAAAACTTAAGTTTAAAACATGTAGCCCACCATACTGCAGATGAAACAACGGAGGTACATAATATGGGCAAATCCCTCCACCAACCCATGGCCCCATCAACCGATCGTGGTTATACGAGCCGAAACGTGGGAATACGCTACTACTGTCGGGCGTTCCCTTCAGGTGCGCAATTCTTGATTTGTCCCTATCTGGGGCGGACAACGCAGATAAGACTTCGGTTTTCCAATAGTTCGTCCTGGTTCTTCTATCTTAGTTTGTTCCTTGGTTGCATACGTTCATCCATTCTTCTATTTCTAGTCCACTTCTACATAATACTGGCAGTTTTCTTTTGTAACCTCCTAAACCTTTTCCTTTTCTAGGTTCTCCCCCGGTCTGCTGACGTTCGCGGCGGTGACGACGGGCGCCATCATGTCCGTAGGTCTGTTCGGCAACCTGCTGACTGTGGTCGCGCTCCTCAAGTGCCCCAAAGTGAGGAACGTCGCTGCTGCTTTTATTATAAGGTATAGAACAGAATAAGATTTATTTGTTAAATCCTGGTAGTATTAAGAAACGTACCTAATAGCAACGTACCTACCCAATCAAACACTCCCCGAAATGGAAAGTCTCGAAGGTATAATATGTATATAGATTTTTTCTCTTTTACACCAGTTTTTTGATTTCCATGTGTAAATAATATAACTGAAGACATGAACGGAAAAAGATATGTCGCAAAAAATACCCATAAAATTAAGTTTAAACTGTTACTGAAGCATTTAAGGAGTAACGTATTAAGTACATTGATTCTAGAGGATGGATCTTTAGATTGATGAAGTTATGACGAATAAGTTACGACGTATTCTGAAATGTTTAAGTGACAGTTTGAACTAAATTTTCTTGCTCGAAATCAGTATTTTGCACCGTCATCCATTCATGTCTTCCATAGCTAACTCACCAAAATAATAATTATACACCGTTACCTTTCAGTTTGTGCGTAGCTGACTTCCTATTCTGCGCCATGGTGCTCCCGTTCGCCATATCCGGCTTCTGGACTCGGACCTGGTCCCACGGGGACGTGTTGTGCAAGCTGGTCCCGTTCCTCAGATACGGCAACGTCGGCGTCTCGCTGTTGAGCATAGCGCTCATTACTTTAAACAGGTTAGTTGCTATGTGGCATAGGGCCATCGGACCTGGTCTTAGAGGACCGTGCTGTGCAAGCTGGTCCCGTCCCTCAGATACGGCAACGTCGGCGTCTCGTTGTTGAGCATGGCGCTCATTACTTTAAACAGGTTAGTTGCTATGTGGCATAGAGCCATCGGACCTGGTCTTAGAGGAGCGTGCTGTGCAAGTTGCTGCTGTTCCTCAGATACGGCAACGTTGGCGTGTTCCTGTTGAGCATAGCGCTCATTACTTTGAACAGGTTAGTTGCTATGGGATAGGGCCATCGGACATAGACCTGGTCTTAGAGGAGCGTGCTGTCCAAGCTGATCCTGTTCCTCAGATACGGCAACGTCGGCGTGTCGCTGTTGAGCATAGCGCTCATTACTTTGAACAGGTTAGTTGCTATGGCATGGAACCACTGAACACAGTCCGCAGACTCACCTGGTCTCAAAGGACGTGCTGTGTGAGCTGGTCCCGTTTCTCAGCTACGGCAACGACTGGACTCGGAACTGGCTCCACTAGGGCGTGGAAGCTAGATATTTTGAGAGGAATTACGATTTGCGATAATATGAACTTAGCTCTTTTTTTAAAGAGGCCTCCAAATGACAAAAATACGATAACTTGAGCAATAAAGACAGAAGATATTTAAATAAATTCTTTAGTCGTACAATTCAACCAAAAGAGAGCAGAAAAATGTCGACAAAAATTAATAAATACAAACGATTCGTCCTAAATCTCTCTCAAATCGACATGATCTGTCTACTAGGGATTTTCGTCTGCGATTTCTTTTCATCGGTACACGGGGTGCTAAAATTTTACGAGCTAGCCGACGAGTTCCAAGTCGTGATTATTGAGACAGGCAATTATGTTTTAAAAGTATTCTCTACGATTTTTCTTAGAAACGACGATATTTGTATATTTTTTGTAAATTTCTAATGATGTTTGTAATATTACGATTTACACGCGTCCACGAGATTTTTTCAGACTTTTGTTGTTAAAAAATACACGTGTAACATAAAAGCGAAAGTTACATATAACAAAAATGTCAATCCTAAATAATTTGTATCTCTTAACTCAATATTAACGTACAGGGAACAGCTGGGTCGTGTCCAAAATAGAACCAGAGAGCGTCTAGAGGTGAAAATGGCCAAGACTGTAAAATATGACTACCTATATGAAAAAAAATTGTCGAGTATGAAGAGATAAAGTATTTTACAATTCAATGTAAACTATAACTAAGTTACCCCAACTAGAATAATCCAAATTTTACTCTTAGTTATAAATGATAATACTTTATGTAGGTGTCAAGATACGAATCATTATTATCAAATTAATATAACAACTTCTTAAATCAAATCAAATATTTTTATTCAGAGTAAATTTTACAAAAAAATGTTTTCTGACCGTCGTTTCTATATGATGCCTACCACCTTAATTAATATACATAATCAGTGGTAGGCACACCATAAAGAAACGACGTTTAGGAAACATTTTTGTATTATTGGCTTGGTTCGGCACTACCGTGTGGCTTGTTTCAGACGATCACATTATTAACGTGCCCGGTCGCCGACTGATCTCGAAATATTACGGAATTCCGCACAAACTATACACACTTTGCATTTTATTATCTTTATCTCGTTCTCTTCGGATTCAATCGGATCTGAATGTAATATAATGTACACCAAAAATTAATTTCGACGTAATCCCGGTGATATTTAAATTGGTAGCATTATACCCGCCCTTAATAGGCTTTGTTTACATTTGGGTAACATTGCATTTGAACGTAGTACCTATAGCTACTTTATTTGAATTAATTTGGGTTACTGGTACATTCTGAAGGAGTTCAAAAATGCGTTTATCGTTAATTGATTGCGCGAGCATCATAGGACAGTATCTACTGGTTATATTTATGAGTGATATTTTAGGTGTGTATGGGTCCCATTTTATACAGTTTACTGTGAAAGTACCCGCGCTGAAAAAGGTTTTTTTAATATGTATGAGAAAAATTATGATGTTGTGGCATTTTTCATACAAACAGAAAGTCAAAATTAAGTCTTTCAGCGCGGGTACTTTCACAGTATACGCTACATAGGAGGCACATACACACCCTAAAGTATTATCACTCATTTATTTTACACCTTGTATAGGTACTATAATGCGAAGTATTCACAATTATTCACAAACTCTAACTAGACTTTTGCCGCAGTGACGCCGTCTCTACTAAAATATCATTAGGGAAAAAATGTGTACAGTTTGAATAGTTTTCAAAGGTAATAGAAATTTTTATTAAACACTAACATGTAACCTAAAACAATTTGAGTTTTTACAAAGCATCACGTTTCTGTTTCAAAACAATTCTGCCATACGTGATGTGTGCTGGTGAAATATTTAATAACTTATTTTTGTACCTTTTATTTTAAATTTAAAAACGAAGCCTTTTTTCTAAAATGGACAGCTGGCAAAATTGTATTATTTACTTTTTTACCTACCTACCACATAAATTAATATCTATACTATCTATACTAATATTATAAAAGTCACTAAAAAACCACGCGAAGTCGCGGGCACAACAAGTCATATCTAAGGCCTAAGCTATTTCGATTTTATCATAAAATGTAGGTACTACAATTTGTTTCCTGTATGTTTAAACTGAGCCGAAATCTTACCATATTTTTAGGCTTTTGAACGTTCATATCTCTTTTACGGCTGATTTTTTAATTGTCAGATAACTTTTATCTAAGGAATAAATACGTGACTTTGGCAGATTTTGTATGGAACAAATGTCAAAGTCAAATGTTTATTCAACAGATAAAAGTTATCTAACGATTGAAAAATCGGCCCTTAGTTATTAATTTACGAAAAAAAGTAAAAAATACGAACGTATAATAGTATAAATATTATATATCAGGAAGGAAACTGGTCGCGTGGACACCTATTTCTTTAAGGAAAAACGCCTGTTGTGTTTCCTCTTAACCAGCTGCTTAGGTAGTTTGAAATAAATTCCACATTATATTTTCTATCAAAGTATCTGCTAAGTAGCTTCTTGAGTAAGCAATTCAACTCTGAGCGGGGCACACGTTATTGCTAACTGAAATAAAATATGCTTTTAAAAACATGTTTTATTAGTCTTAAACTTCTTGCAAGATTTATAAGAACTAACAGCACTACTCCGTGGAGTGCCGGAGGAAGAATACCCCCTCCCACGCTCAGCTGATGTGAATCTGAAAACTGGTGCCTTACTCTCCAAACTGATTCGATTTTGATTCAGATTCGATCGTGCCGCGTACTCCCTAATAAATTGACGTTTCTTTATTTTGATACTCATTATCTAATGATAATAATCAATCTTGATATGGTCGGGAGTACAAAAAGTTACGATCCATCGATTTTCATTATCCTGGTTAGTTTCAAAGTAATGCACCAAATAAAATACCTGAATCCGTTGAGATCAAACTGATTCTATTCTCGATTGTGTCGGGAGTAAGCCTGCTGCGCTCGCAAACACGCCTGTCAAACGTGGCGGGTATAGACTACTTGATGAATGAGAGTTCATTAAATATTTTGGAAGCTTATTAGTTAAAAACAGGACGTCACAACTGAAATGTTGATGAAAAAAACTGAAGAGCATAAAATAATATTCTTATAATGTAGCTACAATTAATGTTTCTTTTTGAAGTTGTTAGCTAAAAGAACAACAAATGATGACTTGAAACTCACCTATGCTGTCACCTGCTTTTTAGTTGTTGAAGTCGGTTTTATTAAACGTAGTTTATTTTTATCAACATTTCAGCTGCGATGTCCTTTTTTTTTAAATTTTTGGGTCTCTAATTCAAAGTAAAAGATACATGTAGCTAAGATGCTACAGACAAACTCGCAGACACCATATTTATAATTTCCACCTCCTTTTTGTGTCGAGAGTTAATTATAAATGCGAAAGTGAAAAATTCGTAATTAACCGTACTGAAAATACAGGCGTCAATTTAGACCAGCTTGACAAGAATGGCTTCCCTTCCTCGTAGGACTCCATACATAAATCATCAATGTATAAAAATATCGTCAAGTAGGAAATTGGTGAAATATGTTCATAAAATGCCGAGGCCAACAAGGCCAAGCTATGTTAAAATTTTATGGGGCCAAATGGCAGATATTCTGGAAGTCGGTACAAATTTTTATCCCTATATTTTCTTCTCTCAATCTATTAGGTACAACATGCAACTCTAATAATCTAGTTAATCGGCAATCTGGTATTACACCCGGCTACAACCCACAGGTAATTCAGAGCAATATCCATAAGAGACCTATAATATTAATTTATGTGGCAAAAATGTAAATGTGCTACGCGTCGCTCGTACAAATGCTGTGGTGGGCTATCTGGGTCAAGGAGGTGTAATGAATCTTCTATTCATGCCGTAGACAATAAGAGGTAATGCCTCATATAACCTACATTTATCAATCGTTGTAATTGCCATTTTAGATTATACAACGTGTAACAAAAATTGATGAATTAAGGCGAGGAATAACCGCTACTAGCGCCACTCTTTTTAAAATAAATTTTACAACGACACAAAGATCTTATTTAAAAAAGTAATCGATTCAAATTCTAAGTAAATAGTTAAACTAATTTATTGGCATTTAATTACAGCTCTAAATCCTATACTGTATTAACTCTTATAAGTAATAACTAAAACGGCCACTTTTGGCGGTATTTATGAGAGTAAATACACTATAGGATTTGGAGCTGTAATTAAATGCCAATAAATTAGTTTAACTATTTACTTAAAGTTTGAATCGATTATTTTTTTTAATAAGATCTTTGTGTCGTTGTAAAATTTATTTTAAAAAGAGTGGCGCTAGTAGCGGTTATTCCTCGCCTTAACGGCGTAATTCATAAGTTATGTTTTATACGAAAAGTAGTTGCAAACATTTCTGAACCGTATGATTACGGGGAAAACCAAATTTGAGATATTATTATGTAGTCCTATTTATTACGATTCTACTTTTCCATTCGCTTTCTGGAAAATAGATAATGGATCAGTTGATTGGCGCTCTCTGACTTAACTCCGTTCTGCGGACTGCGTAAACATAATATCTACTTTCACAGTGATATCTATATATGGGTTGGACGCATCCTTAAATATTATCACTCATTTATTTTACACATTGTATACTTACTATATAGTTTTAGAATGCACTTCATCTCCTCTGTCTCACTCTTGCCATAATAAGATCTGTTTACGGGGACTATTTCATAAAACATTCCTAGTTTTAATAAACTCTCCAACTTAGGTACTAAAATGATCGACCACTTTTTCTTCCGGATAAAACTCTCAGGTACTGCTCATTAAGAGTGCTCAAAGACTTTTCTGTTACTTCATCCTCAGCTAAATGCACTTGAAAAGGAGTTTACAATAATGCAAAATTGCTCCGTTCGTGGACATAGCTTTGAGATTTCCAGCTGATAGCAAATAGAAAGATTTCTGTTTAGTTCATTGCGAATAGTAAGTCTTGAGTCTAGTAATGATGAAAAATTTAAATTACAATCTTTAAAGTATATTTTGCAAAGATTATTTACACTTCTAGCAAATGGCTTGCTCATAATTAAAGGCACAGTGCTTTTCTTATTAACAAAACTAAAGATACATTTAAAATATGCTGTCGGTTTATTTTGTACTAGCTGTTCCCGTGGTTGTCGGAAACACTATCGCGATTATTTTTTGATTACTCACGTTGGTTTTTACTATTATGATGTTTAAAAATGAATAATTCTTTAATACATATTTTTTGAGGAACTTCAACCGTTTATGCAGCGCACGCAACAAAAAACCCTCAAATGTAAATAATTTTCCAACGTTTACATTTGAGGTTTTTGCAACATTTCTCAATGACGCTTCGCTCCTATTGGTCGCAGCGTGATGTCATAGCCTAAAGCCTTCCCCTATAAATGGACTATT
This sequence comes from Celastrina argiolus, assembly GCA_905187575.2. Taxonomy (NCBI): domain Eukaryota; kingdom Metazoa; phylum Arthropoda; class Insecta; order Lepidoptera; family Lycaenidae; genus Celastrina; species Celastrina argiolus. Next base: position 11,960,798 of record LR994592.1, read on the forward strand.
CAACAAAAAAAGAATTTTTCAAATCGGATCAGTAGTTCTTGAGATTAGCGCGTTTAAACAAACAAACAAACTCTTCCGCTTTATAATATTAGTATAGGTAGATTGATGGGGTATAATATGTGAAAATCGTTGAGGTGCGGGGTAAGAAACGCGCTTGGAGTTACTCACTAAAACCCATTAGTGCCTTCTTCACTTGGTGTTATTAAGGCGATAACTGCAGCGATCCCTTCAGCTCCCGATCCTCCACAGCAGCCTGTGGGCCCTGAGGGCAGTTATTCCCCCGGGAGATCAGTGCGAGGCACCGGACGCTCTACCGCGTGGGACTCGTGCAGTGAGCGATGGATTTCCCTAATGCATCGCCCGAGTCATGGAATGTTAACTTAGACCCCACAAATAATATAAGTTACGTAAAACAGAGAAATGACACTGAGATCTATAATGATTTCTGCACACACTGTGAGTACACGGTCTAATGTAAAAACACGCCACTCGTGACTGACTGAGCACTGAGATCGAACTGATTCGATTCTCGATTGTGTCGGGACTAAGTCTGCTGGTTTCAATGAAACCGGTCACCGTCACCGAAATCGGTGAGAGAGGAATTATTATTATTATTGTAATAATATTATGAAAGACTCCAGTAGTAGGGATTCGCCGGTTCTGGCTCACGAGCCAGAACCGGCGAATCTACAGGGGTTGGTCGGCCAACTACAGGGGTTGGTCGGTTAAAAAAAAAAAAAAAAAAGTTTGGTGTCAAAATAGGGGTTTTCCGCTACGCCCGATCGATCTATGCGATCCATTTTTGCGTATCTGCACTCCTTAACGTTTTAGGTTTTGCATAAGGAAAGCACTAATAGCACTCATTACACTAATCGTTAAACTCCTCAATGTCTAATGACCATGCGCATCACGCGTTTTGTAATGAACGACATTCTAAACTTAATGACATAGTCGTAATGGCATTGATAATAAACAACATTCCTTTGGTATGTTTCCAAATAATTGAAGTCGAGATTAAAAAAATAAAACTCGGGTTTAATTTCGAATAAATCCTTTATTTCAAAATAACTCTTTCATTAAATCTTAAAACAAGATTTGAACATCATATTCAAAAACAAATCATTCCTGAGTGTATCGCTGCCAAATTCATTTTGAAAGTCTTTCAATGACTTGTTTTTAAATTTATATAGTAAGTACATTAAACAGTACTCTCCACACACTGACGTATAATCATTTTGTAACCGAACATTATTAAAACGCCATTTCCTTGCATTTCTGTTCAAAAACATTTTATGCATCCCCGTAGGGAAACGACCATATGTGTCAAAGTATTCCCCGACCCCATGACTGTCTATGTGGATGGCTACCCAGTGGGAACCTGGTTTGGAGTCCGGATCCAAATTACTTATAAGGAAAGCGGGAACCGTGACATATATCGGTAATCGGTTCGCAGCATAAGCGTTATAGTGTAAGCTTGGATGGATATTTTTTAAGTATGCTTGTATTTGTAAAGTGTCCATATTTCTTTTACAAGACTATTTAATTCGCTCTTTCACACGCGAGTGAAATAAATAAGCTGTGACCGTCTTATTTAACATGTCATCGAAAGGGGTTTTTAAATAAAATGAAAGCATAACTTTAAAAGTAATCATTTATTATAATATATTATTTAACACATTCAAATTATTTTACAGAGTGAGAACTTAATAATAATTATACATAGATATATATAATACAATATTTAGTATCTTAGCTACTAAAGTCAGCAGTTACATTGCGATTTTTATCAATTTCAATAACATTATCGAACTCTGCATAAACAACGCAATTGATCGTTTGAGTCAGAGCAGATTCAAAGCGAACTTCTAATCTCACACTACCGTGTCTAATTAAATTCCAATGAGTAGATGAATTGGCTGATAAATCAGGTGTGAGATCAAATGCTAACAAACAATAACCCTTCGAATACTTATCGTGAGATATCCCATTACCTTCGTTGAGAAAATGTATACCTGTTCCTGTAAATAATGTATGATAGGTTGTAGTAAAAATATTATTATCAAAACATGGTTGTAAAGCTTTTGAAGGAATTTGTTGACCGTCAATATATAAACAAAAGGAATTCATTTTGTAGTTCTCAAAATTAAACGGATTTTTAGACAAACAACCATTAAATGCTGCATTATTTACAAATCCAACTATACATCTCTTAGGTACTTGACACAACGATAGTAAAAAAAAAAAAGTTCCTGTGGGATATTGACAGAGAGACAGAGTCGCGGAACAAAGGTACTTATAAATATATTTTGTGGTTTTTGGGATTCATTAAGTACTAGTTTATTTAAACTATTTGTTAACTATCTAATTTGTGTGTTGAAACTAGATAACTAATGTTTATTTAATTTGATTCTTATGCAACTTGTGTACTATGCTTGTATAAATATGAAATGCTCTCCGAATCGATACAGAGTGCAGTAAAGTTTAAGTGTATCACTACTCAGAGTCAACATAAAATGGAGGTAAGATATTTTTCTTCTTTTTATTTTACTAATGCAAATAGTTATTTTAATATTCTAGTAGTTATATTTTTTATGTTTTTTATTTCAGAACAATTTTGCTGAAAATACTTATAAAACATTCTACTTTGAATCTCCAAATAGTGAAACGACCGATTTGGAAATAGTACCTACTCAAGAAATAAACCTAAGTAGAAAAAGATCACCGCTTCCAAGTTTAGATGAACTATTCAATGTTCAGAAAAGCAAAAAAAAAAAAATACTATCTTCATCAGTATCACGAGTACAAAATAGTGGAGACACAGTTTTCGTCTCTACTAACACAGATGATGGACAAACTGCTTCACATTTGATAAAAATCGAAGTATATGATTTAAAGAAGATTTCAAAGATACCAAGCAACGAACATTGGAAAAATACGGAGACAAGGATAAAATTATACACATCGCAAACAAACAAAAACTATGAACATATTCAGAAGTTGATATTTAATTTAACTAAAGAAATATGCACGACTGACAATTGCAAAAAGTATTTTTTTAGCAAGAATGGATGCAATTCATAATAACATAATATAACTATAAACTCTATTGTTCTATTCTTACTTATGATTTAGTCGTTAATTAATTGTAGTGATCGTTAGTTCGTTAAATAGGGTTTGTTAATATTTGTACCTGTGTTTTCTCTACAAATACCCCAGACATCGATTTTAATATGTTAGTTGGACTACTAGCTTTCAAAAGGATATTACATCTTTCTATTTTTCCTTTCTAAAAATGGATACATGCACGAGCATATTCTTTGATTCTCAAATAGAAGAAATTCTAGAAGACATAGAGTTAGTTAGATTGTGTCAAGATGCTGAAGAATTTGATACGCTTGCAAACTGTTTCCTCGAAGAGTTTGTTGAAAGTCAACATGAAGCCGATACAAAAAGTAACAAGTACGTATAACTCAATAAAATATATTTATAATATTTAAATTTTGTATACATTTCATTGTAAATAACAACTTGTTTATCTTTTTTAGTCCACCACAACTACAAGCTGGAGGATCCATAAAAAGAAAGTCTGACAGTGTGATCAGTTCGGAATCTAAACTTCGAAATACAACATCAACTTTCTCTAACATCACTAGAGAATCATGTATTGGAACAACTGCAGGAGGCTTACCAACCGAAGGAACCGATGTCGCTGCTGCTTCATATCCGGATAACATACCCACAGAACCCCACACAGGTACCGATTCAGATAACGTATATTGTAGCGCTTGTCAAAAAGAACTACGTAGGCGGTATTACACAAACCATTTAAAAAGTAATCTTCACAAAAACAATGTTCTTAGAATAGAAGGTTCTCTAAAAAATGTTTCCATAATTGAATCTGCCTTTGGTCAAAGAATCATTACTTATAGAATTTTTAATAAATCTCAACAAAATCTTGGAACATTCCAAACACCAGAAATATTCATAAGTTCTATCAAAGACGAAATATTTAAATTACTGGAACGTTCAATTATAATTCATACCATTTTTAAAGTTAATTTTATTTTAAACGCTGAATTCATACAACAGAGCAAAAATAATACTTGTAACACTTTCGATTTTCAAACAAGTAATTTTATAATTTTTCGCGGAGATGATTTAAACATCTTTTTAGCTTCATTGAGTAATACTTTAACAAATCAAATAAGTAGCTTTGAGAAAAAAGACAGCGGATGGAGTCTGAAACAAATCATAAGCCTGGATATGAATGTTAATAAGTTCAATCCGCTTCGTGGTACTTCTTATATTGATTTACCCCAGGATATTAAAACTAAAAAGGCTGTTATTAATGTTAAAAATCTCGACTATATGTGTTTTAAATGGGCATTGCTCTCTGCATTATACCCAGTCAACAAAAATGTTGAACGAGTATCTTCATACAGCATGAATGCAAATAAATTAAATTTTAATGGTATATCTTTCCCGGTGAAGTTAACCGATATTCACAAAGTTGAAAATTTAAATAGTATAAGTATTAACGTTTTCGGATTGGAATTTAATAATGAAGTTAAAAAAAATAATGTTATAGGTCCCTTGTATTTTACTAAAAGTCGCAAAAACGTTCATATTAATTTATTATACATAACAAATGGAACAAATAGTCACTATTGTTATATAAAGAGTTTATCGCGTTTGGTAAGCAAACAACTTTCAAATCATCATCATATGGTTTATATTTGTGATGGGTGTTTATTATACTTTCCTACAAGTGAAAGATTATCAAATCACCAACAAAATGACTGTTCTCATGTAACTGTCGAATTACCAAGTAGCGAAAAAAAATTTAAAAATTGGTTTGCAGAACCAACATCTAACGATAAACTTAGGTTTGATCATTTTGAAAGAAACTTAAAAATACCTTTTGTAATATATGCAGATTTTGAAGCTTTTCTAAAGCCAGTCCATTCATGTGCTAACAATTCATCTAAGTCTTACACCAATAGCATTCAAAAGCATGAACCTTATAGCTTCGGATATTATATAAAGTGTTCTTATGATGAAACTTTATCAAAATATGAAACTTACAGCGGACCCGATTGTGCAAATGTGTTCATGAGTAGATTATATAATGATATACGATTCATTTGTAGTAAAAATAACTTGCAAAAAGCTGCTTATCCTCTAACTGATGAAGACAAAAACAAAATTGATGATTGTTTCATTTGTTGTATTTGTGAAACAATTTTAGGTGAAGATAAAGTTTTAGACTTTGATAGGAATACTGGAAATTTTAGAGGTGTGGCGCATGACTTATGTTCAAAAAAGTTTAGGCCTCCGAATTTCGTTCCAGTATTTCTTCATAATTTAAGTCACTATGACTCACATTTTATAGTTCATGCGCTCAACTTTGTTGAAGGACAAGTTGACTTGATACCTCAAAACAAGGAGAGATACATTTCTTTCACTAAAACCTTATTTATTAACAATGAAATGTTTAAATTGAGATTTGTTGATTCACTGAAATTTTTGCCTTGTAGCCTTGATAATTTGGCAAAAAATCTTAAAGATGAACAGTTTCATACACTCAAAATGAATTTTCCCAACAACCTAGACTTTGTTCGCTTAAAAAGAAAAGGTGTTTATCCGTATGAATTCATGACATCTAATGATAGTTTAAAAGTGACATCCTTACCTAGTCAAACCCATTTCTATAGCACATTAACTGATTCTAATGTATCTGATCATGATTACAATCATGCACAAGATGTTTGGAACCATTTCAAATGTTTAAATATGTTAGATTATTCTAACTTATACCTCAAAACTGATGTTTTACTTTTAACAGACATATTTGAAAATTTTAGAGATATTTGTATTAGAACTTATAAATTAGATCCAGCATACTATTATACTGCACCTGGCTTAAGTTGGGATGCTATGTTGAAGTATACTAAAATTGAATTAGAGCTATTAACAGACTTTGATAAAATAGCGTTCATCCGAGCAGGTATTCGTGGTGGCATATCACAATGTAGCACTAGATATGCTAAGGCAAATAACCAGTATATGACTGGTTATGATAAAATAAAATCAAAATCTTTTCTTGCATACTTTGATGCAAATAATCTATATGGTTGGGCAATGTCTCAATATCTTCCTGTAGACGGATTTGAGTGGGTGGATCCTGACATCGACTTTGATATTCCTGATACATGTGAATATGGTTTCATTTTGGAAGTTGATTTAAAATATCCCGATAAACTTCACGATTTGCACTCCGATTTACCTCTATGTCCTGAAAATATTTGTATAGGTAATACGAAAAATGTTAAGTTAGTTCCAAATTTGAATAATAAAACAAAATATAAAATTCACTATAGAAATTTGAAACAATGTCTTAAGTTAGGTATTGAACTACAAAAGGTTCACAGAGTTTTAAAATTTAATCAAAGTCCTTGGTTACAAAAATATATTGATTTAAATACTAAACTAAGAACAAAAGCATCATCAGATTTTGAAAAAGATTTTTATAAACTTATGAATAATTCAGTTTTTGGTAAAACTATGGAAAACATTGAAAAAAGAGTAAATGTAAAGCTTGTAACCCATTGGGAAAATCAAGGTAAGTCTTTAGGAGCACAAGACTTAATAGCAAAACCAGAATTCCACAGTATGTCAATATTTTCAGAAAATTTAGTAGCAGTTCAATTACGGAAAACAAAAATTGTACATAATAAACCTATTTACTTAGGGTTTTGCATTTTAGATATTTCAAAAACACTCATGTATGAATTCCATTATGATTATGTTTTGAAAAAATTTGGTGAGAAAACGAAATTATTGTATACTGATACTGATAGTTTTATATACCAATTTTTTACTAATAATTTATATGAAGATCTCAAACCTGATTTGATGTTAAGGTTTGATACATCAGATTATCCATCCGATAATTTATTTGGTTATCCTAGAATAAACAAAAAAAAGTTAGGGTATTTTAAAGATGAAAATAATGGTGATATTTTAGAAGAATTTGTAGGACTCCGATCGAAAATGTATGCATTTACAGTAGATAAAAAAGTCATCGCAAAAGCCAAGGGTGTGAACAAAAGTGTTACAAAAAAGTTAGAATTAGAAAATTATAAATCTTGTCTTTTCAATAAAAATATTCAAAACCATACCATGCATAGGTTTAGGTCAATAAAACATACAATATTTACTCAGGAAATTAATAAAACTTCTTTGTCATACCAAGACACTAAGCGCTACATATTACCAAATCAAATCGATACGTTGGCATGGGGTCATTATAAATTGAGAGAACTGTAAAAAAATGTACTTATTTAGTTATATATTATTATATTTGATAATGTTATCATGTCTTTTTTTTTTTTTTTTTGTTATCACATTTGTGTCAATGCATGTTTTTTTTTTGTATTTTTTTTTTATTATTTAGAATTGTGTTTAATTAATATTTGTACATATATTATATTATAAAAAAGAATATGTTTTTTTTTTTTCTTACCACCATTGTATTGTAATGTTTAAGAACCATTAAAACTGTTTAAAAAGATAAAAAATACTCATTGTTTTCTTATACCTCGTCTAATCCACACGTGACAGAAATGAATCATTTTATTCATCCATTTACTGCAATAGTTGCAGGACCTAGTGGTTGTGGAAAATCAAATTTTGTTACAAAATTTATTGAAAATATGAAAGAAATATGTAACACTTCATTTTCCCAAATAACATGGTGTTTTGATGAGATGCAACCTCTATACAATTTGAAAAATGTTAACTACTTTCAAGGATTACCCGACTTAAGTATGTTTGATGGTAATGAAGCCAATTTGATTATAATTGATGATCTGATGAGAGAATCTGATGGGCGAATTGTAGATATATTTACAAAAGGGAGTCACCATAGAAATTTAAGCGTATTTTACATAACTCAAAATCTTTTTCATCAAGGAAAAGGTCAAAGAGATATTTCTTTAAATTCGAGCTATATCATTTATTTTAAAAACCCCCGTGATAAAACACAAATTCGATATTTAGCTCGTCAAGTCTCACCAGATAATGTAAGATTTGTTCAAGATGCTTATAAAGATGCAACGATTGATGCACATGGTTATTTGATGATAGATCTCAAACAAAACACCAATGACGTGTATCGTTTTAAGACAAACATATTCAATGATAAAACCTGTTCAGTTTATGTACCAAAAAGAGGGTTTAAATATGATAACGTCCAACAAAATTCTGTCATTTACAAATAATGTTGGGTAGTGTAAACACACATAAAGATCTGCTCGTTGCATTGCACACTTTAAAACCAAAACATCAAAAAGTTTTATTAAAATCATTTGATGAAGATGAAATAAATTGTATATGTGAGTGTATTCATAATGTGCTGCAAGGCAAAGTTCCATTGAAAGAAAAGGATAAAAAATCTTTAAAACAACATATAAAATTACTCCGCAAGCTTGTTCATAAAACTACTACCAAAGTTAGAAAAAATATAATTGTTCAAAAAGGTGGTGCATTTCTACCTATTATTTTGGGTTCCATATTGAGTGGATTAGTTAGTGGTCTTGTTTAAAATGGAACACGCTAGGAAAATGATACTGGTAGATCCAAGTTTCATTGATAAAATAAAGGAAAGGAATGAGATCAATGAAAATCCAAAATCACGATTAGATGCTGAAATGCAAAATATTCTTAGAAGTAACGATAACGATAGAAAAAAATGGATTTTATATTTACAAACTTTACAAAGGTATTTGCATTTCATTGAAGAAGATCGCCAATCTTATCAACTTCCGATAGTAACTTCAAATATGGATTTATCTGAAACACTTTTAAAAAAAGAACATTATGATAAAAGTAGTGATCCACAGAACAAAGATCCAATTGTCAGTCAAACATTGAACGAAGAAGTGGGGCACATAAAAAGTGATACTGTTCAAAATATATCTCTATATTCTAAAAAACAAATATTAAGTTTAGTCCCTAAATCTTACATTAAAAAAGGTGAATCATTATTAGATTTCTTATTAACAAACCAAAGCAATATACACTGGACTGATGATGGTACAGTAGTAGTCGATGGTAACAAAATAAATGGAAGCAACATTGTAGATTTACTTAATGATTCATTGAGACCTTTGAAAAAAAGTGATCCGATAGGATGGGAAAAATTTGCTAAAGCTTTGAATGACCTAAAAGTACCAATCACTTATATAGGTAATCCGATGAGAAGTGATTATATTAGCCAACTTCGATTAAAAAATTTTGAAGAAATATCCACTGAAGAAAAATTTTCCACACCAGAATCTGAAAACAAGTATAATAGAAAAATAAAAAAGAAAATCGATTGGGAAAAATGGACCCCCTACTAGAAGTTCATAATATTTATTATGATGCAAGACATCCTTCTAGTTACAGTAGTATTAACAAACTCACGAAAGCTATGCGAGGCAAAATGAATATGAATGAAGTCAAGCAATGGTTACAATCACAAGAAACTTACACACTTCATAAGCCAGTTTCCAAAAAGTTTCCTCGAAATAAATATATCCTATCTGATCTTAATAAACTGTGGCAAGCAGATTTAAGTGACATGCGTGCTTATAGTAAATATAATGATGGTTATAACTACATATTGTGTGTAATTGATGTATTTAGTAAGTATGCTTATGCTAGACCTATGAAAAATAAAAATTCTGTTGAAACCAAAAAATGTTTTGAGAGTATTTTTAAAGAAGCTCACATAGTCCCAACCCATATACAGTCAGATAAAGGTACCGAGTTTGTTTCCAAGGATGTTCGTCAATATTTTAAGAGTAAAAATATAAATTATTATACAACAAATAATCCTGATATTAAAGCTAGTATCGTAGAACGATTTCAAAGAACTCTCAAGTCAAAAATGTGGCGTTATTTTACACATAAAAATAAATACAGATATATAGATATTTTACAGGATTTATTATATGCATATAATCTTAGTTTTCATTCAAGTATTAAAATGGCCCCGTGTGATGTGAGTTCGACTAACATTATGACGGTTTGGAACAATTTGTATGCTCGAGAAAATAAAAGTTCAGTAGGAGATATTTCATTACCAAAGTTTCACATCGGTGATCATGTTAGGATCACAAAATATAAACACATATTCCAAAAGGGATATGAATCTAACTGGAGTGATGAAATTTTTACTATTGCAACTGTAATCCCTAGATCACCTTGGGTTGTATACACCTTAAAAGATTTACAAAGCGAAGATATAGAAGGTACTTTTTACGAAAAAGAATTACAAAAAGTTTCTCCACCTAGCCCTACTTCAGAGCACAAAATAGATAAAATAATAACTTCTCGATACTCTGGTAGCAGAAAGCAAGTGCTCGTGAAGTGGAAAGGTTATCCTGAAAAATTTAATAGTTGGGTTTTAGTATCTCATTTAAAACAGTTATAATGAAAGGAAGTTTTTATTTAACATTACTCAGCAACAGTTCTATACAGTATTTTCCAGACAATTTGACAACCCATTTTTCAACAAAACTACCGAAGTCAATAAAATTAGAGGGGGAATGGACTGTGGGTGTTGTTGAATTCCAATACCCATGTACAATGTTCACTGTTCAAGAACATGAAAATGTAGTTTATATTACTAAGAATATGTTAATGCCAAATGAAAAATATCCTTCTATTGTTTACTATAAAAAACACATTCCTGCAACCAACTATGACAATATTAATCACATTTTAAAAGCTTTAAATAATATAAATGAAAAATTTACTTTTCGTTATGATGAAATATCTAAGTTTGTATCTGTGGTAATAGAAGATGAAGCAATAATTTCATTAACGTTATCGCCCAAGTTAGGTATTCAGTTGGGGTATGAACCTAATAGAGATTTAGTAGAAAAAGCGTTTGGCAAACGCCCTGCAAACTTACATTTAGGGTTACCATCACAAATGTTTGTTTATTGTGACATAGTGGAACCACAGATTGTTGGAGACGTTATGACCTCTTTACTTCGAATCATACCATTAGACCCTTCAAAATACATATACGGTGCAAATAAAATGCATGTGTTTTCCCCTCCTCACTACGTATCAGTCATGCGAAGAGAGTTTGACACAATTGAAATAGATATAAGATCAAGCACTAGCCAAAAAATACCATTCCAGTTTGGAACAGTGTGTATAAAACTACACTTTAAAAAATTATAATGTATATACGCAATAACATAAATTGTCCATACGAACATTATTACACCCATCAAGGAGGTTCTGGAATAGGAGTCATCTACAAAGGAGCTCCTTATCAACGTGGCCATGGCATTGGGAACTTTTTGGGAGGGTTGCTTCGGTCTGTATTACCTTTGCTTTCTAGTGGTGCTAAAGCAATTGGAAAGGAAGCTTTAAGTGCAGGTGTTGGAATTCTATCTGATATAACAAAAGCACGATCTGTGGATGATTCTATAAAATCACGGTTTAAGGAAATGAGTTCAAACTTAAAAAGAAGGGCAGATCAAAAAATTGATAAGTTAAACATGTCTGGTTCAGGCTATATAACCAAAAGAAAAGGTCTTGTATCAGCCACTCCTTCATTGAACAGCAAAGGAAGAGGTTTTAAGGAACAAAAATCAACTCGTCAATATAAAGGAGATATATTTTCATAAATTAAAATAAACAATGGCTTTCCTACATAGTCATTCTTGTGAATGTGTAAAATCTGAATTAGATTTGTTTGCTTTACCATCAACACAAACAAGTATAGAAAGTGGAATGTGGGTGCACTATAAACCGATATCATCTTTAGCTGACGATGGACCAATCGAGTTTCAAGTACCTGGAACTGGTGATGATTATATAGATTTATCTCATACATTGATTCATTTAAAAGCAAAAATATTAAATGATGATTCATCGAAACTGGCTGCTGCAACTATTGTAGCACCTGTAAACAATTGGCTTCATTCACTTTTTACCCAACTCGATGTTTATTTGAACCAAAAATTAGTTTCTCCTCCAAATAATACATATGCATATCGATCTTACATCGAAACTCTTTTGAATTACTCACCCGATGCTAAAGAATCTCATTTAACGTGTAGTCTTTGGTATGATGACACAGCTGGTAAAATGGACTCAACCGAAGAAAAAAACTTAGGTTTTACTAAAAGACAACAATTAGTTTCGGAAAGTAAGGAAGTTGAAATGATAGGACACCTTCACGGTGATATATTCAACCAAGGGAAATTTTTAATTAATGGTGTTGAGATGAGTATAAAATTGGTTAGATCTCGTGAATCATTTAACCTAATGGCTCCAACAAACGATGTTAAATACAAAATAAACATATCAGATGCGACTCTACTTGTCAGAAGAACAAAACTTAACCCTTCCGTCTTACTTGCCCATCAAAAAGTATTAGCGACAACTACAGCAAAATATCCTATAACTCGAGCTGAAGTAAAAGTTCTTACGATACCGTCAGGGGTTCAGGGCAAAACATTAGACAATATCTTTTTGGGTCAAGTACCTAAGAGATGTATAGTTGGATTTGTAAATAATGCAGCATTTAATGGTTGTTTGTCTAAAAATCCGTTTAATTTTGAGAACTACAAAATGAATTCCTTTTGTTTATATATTGACGGTCAACAAATTCCTTCAAAAGCTTTACAACCATGTTTTGATAATAATATTTTTACTACAACCTATCATACATTATTTACAGGAACAGGTATACATTTTCTCAACGAAGGTAATGGGATATCTCACGATAAGTATTCGAAGGGTTATTGTTTGTTAGCATTTGATCTCACACCTGATTTATCAGCCAATTCATCTACTCATTGGAATTTAATTAGACACGGTAGTGTGAGATTAGAAGTTCGCTTTGAATCTGCTCTGACTCAAACGATCAATTGCGTTGTTTATGCAGAGTTCGATAATGTTATTGAAATTGATAAAAATCGCAATGTAACTGCTGACTTTAGTAGCTAAGATACTAAATATTGTATTATATATATCTATGTATAATTATTATTAAGTTCTCACTCTGTAAAATAATTTGAATGTGTTAAATAATATATTATAATAAATGATTACTTTTAAAGTTATGCTTTCATTTTATTTAAAAACCCCTTTCGATGACATGTTAAATAAGACGGTCACAGCTTATTTATTTCACTCGCGTGTGAAAGAGCGAATTAAATAGTCTTGTAAAAGAAATATGGACACTTTACAAATACAAGCATACTTAAAAAATATCCATCCAAGCTTACACTATAACGCTTATGCTGCGAACCGATTACCGATATATGTCACGGTTCCCGCTTTCCTTATAAGTAATTTGGATCCGGACTCCAAACCAGGTTCCCACTGGGTAGCCATCCACATAGACAGTCATGGGGTCGGGGAATACTTTGACACATATGGTCGTTTCCCTACGGGGATGCATAAAATGTTTTTGAACAGAAATGCAAGGAAATGGCGTTTTAATAATGTTCGGTTACAAAATGATTATACGTCAGTGTGTGGAGAGTACTGTTTAATGTACTTACTATATAAATTTAAAAACAAGTCATTGAAAGACTTTCAAAATGAATTTGGCAGCGATACACTCAGGAATGATTTGTTTTTGAATATGATGTTCAAATCTTGTTTTAAGATTTAATGAAAGAGTTATTTTGAAATAAAGGATTTATTCGAAATTAAACCCGAGTTTTATTTTTTTAATCTCGACTTCAATTATTTGGAAACATACCAAAGGAATGTTGTTTATTATCAATGCCATTACGACTATGTCATTAAGTTTAGAATGTCGTTCATTACAAAACGCGTGATGCGCATGGTCATTAGACATTGAGGAGTTTAACGATTAGTGTAATGAGTGCTATTAGTGCTTTCCTTATGCAAAACCTAAAACGTTAAGGAGTGCAGATACGCAAAAATGGATCGCATAGATCGATCGGGCGTAGCGGAAAACCCCTATTTTGACACCAAACTTTTTTTTTTTTTTTTTTAACCGACCAACCCCTGTAGTTGGCCGACCAACCCCTGTAGATTCGCCGGTTCTGGCTCGTGAGCCAGAACCGGCGAATCCCTACTACTGACTCCATAAACAGCATTATATAACTATGAACAAAATTTAAGAATGAAGTAACCCTGTAATGAATATATTAGGACGGTAAAACATCATAAACAGAGATAAGTAGTATTTAAAAGTAGAAATGAAACAGCGACAAAACAATACAAAATAAAACTTTTAAGAAGAAAAAAAAGTACAATAAGGTGCTAGGTAGTGCAAACACTTGAACTGGTATTGAGTCCACTCAGGTATAATGATCGCGGCATTTATACCACGATCCCTGGTATTCTGTGGATCCACGCAGTTGCCAGGCGGGTGACAGACAAACACAACAGCAGCCGTTAAATAAACGTCTCATAATATATCTCATACTCAATTTATTTATACTAGGCTACCATGCTAGAGACAGACACAAACAGAGAGAAAGAGTCACGTTAAACTTATAATACCCGTTTACGTCGAGGAATAAAAACATTCACCCTTAAACAACTTGATTCATAAACTAAGAATAATTTTAGTTGATTAGTTCCAAATTCTGAGAGTTCAAAAGTATGAAAATGTGTCAGCAATTTGCCCATAGTGGAGTAGCTAATCTTGTCTTAATTAAAACCGACGTATATAAATCAACCTCTTCAAAAGTGCCAATTATAGGCCCTGGAGCAAAATTATACTGAGAAGTTTTAATCAGTTCAGCCGGTAATTAATCATTGGCCTGGTTATATTCGACCCCTAGGGAGAGTTTACTTGGCCTCATAGCTCAGTGGTTAAGGGTTGTGGTTTTGCAAGCAAGGGTTAAGATGGAATAAGTTATATTAATTAGTTAGTAGATACAAAGTGTATTATATTCTGTACCATGTTGCATAAATAGTTAATTATTAATATTTATTTATTTTATAATAAGAAGTACTTCTGTTATTACGAGCGAGTTAAAATATTAGAAATTTAAACGCTTAAAAAAAGTGAATAGTCTCCATATACCGGGTATAAAACTTTGGGATAGGATTATACTTATTGATATGATTATACCTTTTATCCTTCAGATTTGTTTCTTATTTTATTTAATGATTCACGATTAAAAAATTTGTGTTTTGCCTTTTTTGTTATTCTACTATTAAAGAAACATAAATTGTAAGAAGTAAAAAAAGTTTAGATAAAAAGTAAAAAACACATTACTAGATTGAGAAAAGGTAGTACAATCATATCTCAAAGTTATAGTGTTCTACTCTTTTTTACAACCTATAGGTATAAATTTTTGCAGGTACGACATGATCGCGCATTATGGATGCATAGCTATTAGTACGTGTTGTACAATTCATGATCATTGTCAATACTCAACGTGATCATTATCAATTTGCAGGTACATCATGATCGCGCACCACAGCTGGTACGGCCGCGTGTACCGCAAGCACAACATCGCGCTCATGATCATCTTCTCCTGGATGTTCTCCTACGGCATGCAGATACCCACGCTCATCGGGATATGGGGTAACTATACATTTTATAAACCAGAAGCATCCCGTGGCTACTTTCTCGACGCGGTGAAAATCTGAAATTTAGGGCGTGTTTCACCAAGCAATGTTAAAGTTAATCCTTCGTTAAATATCATGTTGTTCCTCTCGTAATTCCTATCAATGAATGAGAAGGCATGGTATTTTTAAAGGCCGTTAACACTAACATGCGTTGGTGTAATCGGGTCTTAAGGTTATATTATGTACACAGAAGATAATCCTTAGCTAACTTCTGAGTTAAACGGTTGTTGTTTTTGCTTTTACAAAATTCTCTTGAAATATTTTCATGCAATCGAATAGTCGTATGATCGAATCGAATAAACGAATAAAATTTTAGTACATCTTTGTTACCATTTCAAGTTTTAAATAGCTCTTTGATTACCCACTTAAAAACAAGAAACACTAATTCACCGTATCTCGTAACCCCAAATGAAAATATTCCTCCAGAAAAACTTACACATTCGCTGGAAACTGGAACGCTTCCTACTTCTTCATACTTCTGAATAATTTCGTTGTGGGTCCCAAGACAGATCTAGCATGCCCTCGGGTACCCCTGAGATTTTTGAAGTTGGTTACCACTGTCGATCCTGGCTACATATGAGTTTCAATGGAGGGAATGTGTGGTGGGCTATTTACCCGTAATAAGTAATCGTGCGAAACAAAAAAGAGGGATAGATACCTAATAATTTTGGCTGTCTGTGTATGTATGATTATTGGGCCTACACTACAATCTTATTTTCAAGAAAGGTTCACACCTTTCATTAAAATCGTATAACATTAATATTACGTAACTATGCGTATTCCGGAAAAGAAATAAGTCAATTAAGATTTCTGAATTTCGCTTCTCTGCGCTCAGACTCTGAGCTATTAAGAATTGTCCCTAAATCCTAACGGCTGATAAGTGATAATGAAATGATGATAGTGTTCGGAAACCCGTTAATCATTCGTAGTCATTAAGTGAAAATAACAGTTTCCATATAAAATTCCTCCCCAACAAGTAACATTACAACCCCAACTATCTCCAAAGTTTCTTTAGCGGGAAAAGTTCCCGCCCCGAGGGCTTTCAATAAACAAAAAACATAACCCTCCCTTCGGCAGTGGGATTCAATGTAAATAAACTATCAGCACAAATATTTTTCTTGTAGCTAACAAATTTGTTCTTTCCAACATACCTATGTATACTAATATTATAAAGCGGAAGAGTTTGTTTGTTTAAACGCGCTAGTATCAAGAACTACTGGTGCGACTTGAAAAATTATTTCTTCTTGGATAGTCCATTTATAGAGGAAGGCTTTAGGCTATATAACATTACGCTGTGACCAATAGGAGCGAAGCGTCAGTGAGAAATGTTGCAAAAACGGGGAAAATTATTCACATTTGAGGACTTTCGTTGCGTGCGCTGCATAAACGGTTTAAGTTACTCAAAAAATATGTATCAAAGAATTATTCCTTTTTAATAATCATAATAACAAAAGGCAACGTGAGCAATCAAAGGATAATCGCGATAGTGTTTTCGACAACCACGCGAACGAAGTCGCGGGCACAGCTAGTTACATAATGTAAAGTACCTAACCTGAACATATTATAAGTTATTATATTAAAAAGTTATTTTAGTCTTAAACATAATATAAGTGCGCAGAGCCGATTCATGCAGTAGAGTTTGAAGATGAAGTACTGCATAATATATTATGTCTACTTACGACAGAATTATCTTTTCTTATCTCTTCTTATCTTTTAGAATATATTGTGCAGTGTATGTATACTGCACATGTGTAGCACAAGTTACAACTTAAATTTTATATGTTATACATTTTTAAGTTTTGAGTTTTGTTTTAAAGTTTTTTTTTGTATTTGAGAATTAATCCAAGACTTATTATCACATTCTTGATTATAAAATTTGTTATTTATGTGTTATTATTTACTAAGCTGTAAGTTAAAAGTTTTCCGAATAAAATAAAATAACAATAAATAAAATATAATATTATATATAAAAATGAATTGCTGTTCGTTAGTCTCGCTAAAACACGAGAACGGCTGAACCGATTCGGTTATTTTTAGTCTTGAAATGTTCGTGGAAGTCCAGGGAATGTTTAAACGGTTTTTTTTATTTATTTTTTATGCTCAATGAAGTGGGCACGGGTCAGCTAGTAGTTTTATAGTTATCGTCTGTAGAGAGGATTAGATACCAAAATGCATATAGAACCACTATGCTACCAAAATGTATATAGAAAAGTTACTAAAAAGTTCTTCATTATTATATACCAACTCCCAAGTAATACCTAGTAAACTTTTGTTTGTATCGTGATGTCAATATAAACATAAACGTCGCCACCGTCGCCAAAAACTCAACTCAACGCGCCGAACTAGTGGCGACTGGTGTTTTTTTCCCTGGACTGTGTATAGTATCTATTACGCGAACGTTCAGAAGGTAGGTAAAAGGCTGTCATCGGCAAACTTACCGGGATAGTGCACGTGACTATCGGCGACTTTCGCGATGGTGATGGGCAAGTAACACAGGAGGAACGACAGGAAAATGGCTAGCACCATCTTGGTGATCCTCCACTCGTTCCGCCGTGTGTAATACCTACATCGCCGAAAAGGAAACCACTCAGGCGTATCACCACGTGAGCACCACAGTGCCTGGTATTCTGTGGTTCCATCAGTATTGTCATTTAAAGGACAGACTAATCTAGCCCGTATGCTGTTTAGAAAGAACCCCCTCGACCTAGCCTATCACACCGCGACCTGTTCGACCCCGGGCTACATCCTAATCAGCTTATTTATAGCTGTTGACTCAGGTGATCCGAACTTACCAGACGCCCGCATGTCATTATCAAACATCGAAATTACCAGAACTCCACCGGGAGGTGTACAGACAGAGTAATAATAAAAAAACCCGACGACGTAAAAAAGGTTTGAAATGGCTGAAATAAGAAAATAATTTAGAAGAATATAGGTACAATAATGGCCGCGGTAGATCCATGGTCAGTACTATAGACACCACGATGGAACAGACATACATACTTAATATAGACTTTAGTTATTTTAGTAGTCGTGTCAGAACAAAATTATGTTGATACAATAAGAAAAACAAAAGAGGGTTACTCCCGGCACAATCGAGAATCAAATCAGTTCGATCTCAACGGCTTTTGGTATTTTATTTGGTGGATTGCTTTGAAACTAACCAGGATAAAGAAAATCGATAGAACGTAACTTTTTGTTCTTCCGACCATATCAATCGACTGAGAATCAAAATAAACAAACGTCAATTTATTATAAAGTACGCGGCACGATCAAATCTGAATCAAAATTGAATCAGTTTTGGAGAGTAAGGTACCTGATTCTTAAGCAACATCTCGAACACGTCAGCTTTCAATCAAATATTTGTATCAAAATCCTTTCGTTTAGGAGCTACAATGTTATAGACCGACTTATACACCTACATACGCTTCTAAGTTACAAGTTCTGTTTGGGGTTAAAAACTTTTTTGAATAGAAATTCAGATTTTAGCAGCCGACAAGACGTGACAGCAATGCTAATCATTTAATGATGCTTATGTGATGCATAAGCATCATTAAGTGAGCACCATACATATACATTTTTGCTATCGAACTTCGCCATCGTAATTAGCAATGACAACTTAAATCTGTAACGTCGACTCGGATAAAACCTCAAATTTAGAAGATCAGGGGGCTGATTCAAGATGCCATCGCTAATGATCGCTTACAAAGTTCGATAACAAAATGTATGGGATTTGACATAAGGTACGCGGAATGACATACGAATTTGATTGTCATTTAGCGGAGCTTAGGTATGTCAAATGCTATATATTTTGTTTTCGATTGTATAATCACACGCATATCAATAAAACAACTTCCCCTTAATGTAGACAATAAGTAAAGTGCTGATGGACACATTCTTAAAGTTGTAAACATATCAATGATTAACAATTTAAGTTATAAAAAATTACTCATTAGTCTTAAGGCTAGATTGTAATTTTATGTTGTTACTATGCAAGTATGAAACATCATAGAAATAAAAAATAAAATAAACAGATTGTATAATCACAATAATATCGCTGCTGGCCGTACATTTGATACTCGTATATTGCTATTTCACGTGGAATTCTAATAAATCGTTTCCGCGAATTATGTTTTATTACTAAGTATATTATGATATTATATTTTTTCTGGATGTTTTTTATATTGTTGCCGTTTATCTATTATAAGAACGCCATATAATATTATGAAACAAATTCTCCGAATCTTCAAAGAAGATAAAAAAATACTGTACGTAAAGTTCAAACCTAATTAGGTTATTTACGTATACCAATATTTTGTAATCAATATATAATGAACTATTTCTTTAAACATAGAATAGATGGCTAAGTACTATCCAATAATATGTTAAACTACATAGGTATGTTAGCAAATTATTTTAGGCAATAAAGCAAATGGGGCGCACCGAACATGTAGGTCAAACCATTAACTTAAATACAAAATAAAAAGCTAATACAATTTTACAATGAAATGCAAAAATCCCTAAAGACATTAAGCACATTTAAAACATAAATAGACAACTAGACATTCAGTAAAAAAAGGCCCGCAGAAATTAGTGGAAATCTTTTCTAGATAATAATATAATGGAGTTCAGTACTTAACTTAACTTGAGTTTAGGAATAACTAGTAAATGAAACATCAGATATTATCAGTGAAGTATATTAGCTTTTATCCTTTTTCTCTAGGGATCATAAAGTATAGGTTGATTTAACATTATATCGCACGATTACAGCGCCGCGAGACTTCTTTCTCGGAAAGGACTAATAGCTGGCAAATATTGCTCGCTCTTGTTTTTTTTTTAAATTAATTAGACAACTTTTTTTCAGGCAAATTCGACTACGACGAGGAATTGGGCACGTGCTCCATTGTCCCCGATGACAGCGGCCGATCCGCCAAGACGGCGCTCTTCGTGATAGCCTTCATAGTGCCAGCTCTACTCATATTCATATGCTACGCCAGGATATTCTGGGTGGTTCACAGGTAATAATCTACTTTTTACTACCCGAGTTTAAACGAAACCTTTAGTGTTGTATATAATATTCTTCTCGCCGGGTTAGTCCCCGAACCGGTGGTAGGTCATCATGTAGGACAATTCTAAAAGTGTTAGATACTAACCGATTTGGAAATAAAAGATTTTTCATTTTCATTTTATTATTATAATGTGTATGTATGCGATGCCTTTTCTTTGTACCAAGTAGTGTGAATTGTGTTTGTGCCGTGAGATCTCAAACTTACAAGGGGGCCACGGAAGACCACGCGCCGTGGCTCGCCGTGATCGAAGCCTGAGTGGCTTCCCTTTTAAACGCATGGCGGGGGCATGGCATAGCCTTAATTTGATGTGTTGTAAAACTTTCCAAAAATTTTTTAATATGTGTTGTTATATGTGTGACTTAATGTCCCTTGGCTGTGTTATGCCCCTGTATGTGTTAAGTAAAGATTTTTGTTTTAAAAGGAGAAGGTACTAAATTTGTACATGTTTCACGAAATCACAGTAACATAACATTGGACTATAATATTAATATAACATCTCATCTCGTAGGATATATCCCTAGTATGACTCAAGGACCTGATCCTTAGGGTGCTGGATAAAGAATAGCACGGTCACTCCACGAATGTATCTAAAAACTGCGCTCGCTAACCCGCGTGCCAGGCGTGGAACCATAAGCAACCCCCATGAAATACTTTTAGGGAGGCTTATGCTCGTGTCCAGTAGTGGACGTCATAGCTGAAATAATGATGATGATGAATCAACTAATGATAACAGTATAACGGTTTTTAGAAATTGGCAGAAAAGCAACGATGTAGCCATGTAAAATTCAATTGAAGTTCATAGACAAAGAAGTTAATGACCGCCGAGTCAGGGCTCAGGTGCCATAATATTTTCATGGTCCCTAGATGTGCAAAATCGAATCCCGCATACGTCAACAAGACAATTCCGAAGCTCGTAACAGAGGCTGCTAATTTTCTGATAAATTTCCTGCGTACGTACATTTTATGTGAAAGACGATGTACCTAAATAAGATGGCGTTTTATGGTTTTTATACTTGAGGGCATAAAATGTTACGGCCTTACTTTGAGTCCACGTCGTTATGAGATTTCATTTAGAGGACAGAGTTTTTTTAAATAAAAGAGACCATAAACATGTTTATTCTAATGTAACTTTATGGTTCTTGTGCTTCATGAATAGAAACTAGTATTCATATTTTGTTTGGAGTTGCATGTTTATAAGTCTATTGATGCAAACTAGGGCAGTAATAATAAAAATGTTTAGCACGATTAACACTAGTAACGGCCGTAGGAACTGGCGCTAGATTTGCTGGCTGGATGCTTAGCATGATGATTAAGTAGTCAAGATAGTCGACAAGGGCAAAAATCGTCGTAACAGCAATATAATTACTACGAGGACCTAAAGTCTAACGGTAGTGTTTAAAATCTTTTATAATTTACTGATTTTTTTTTCTACTTTCCAGCTCAGAAGTAAGAATGCGCGAGCACCAGAGGACCCAGCACGCTAGTTCCGGCACCCTGAATAATGGCGTCGAGAAGAGGTCAACTATCAAGGACACTCGGGAGACAAAAGCGCGGCGGAACGAGTGGAGGATCACCAAGATGGTGCTAGCCATTTTCCTGTCGTTCCTCGTGTGTTACTTGCCCATCACCATCGCGAAAGTCGCCGATAGTCACGTGCACTATCCCGGTAAGTTTGCCGATGACAGCTGTCAGTTGTCAATGTCATTTACAACGGCCCTGTGTGTTGATAATTGATTTTTAAATAAATATTTCAATCATGCATAATGCAATGCTATAAAAGCTAATTCCTAAAGCTTGGCCATTAAGCCTGCAAATCAATTAACTTGTCAATAGTTTCAAATTGAAGCGGATTAGTAGGCAGAAATAAAATACATAATACGTCGCTGGTTCAAATCCGGCTCGAAGGACAGTAGTAGACTGAGTTTGGGGGAGTAGGAATGTGCCCTGTGGATATTAGGGGACAGAATAGACACTGCTCTTCTTCGCAGGCTCACTGATCTCAATTTTTGGGAGGTCAGGTGATAACCTGGAAATTATTATTATGGGCTTATAATTATCTGCATGAAAATAATTGATTATATTTTATTTTATTACTACTTACTTCTAACAATACTCTAACTGTTCCAGTGTTCCACGTGGCCGGCTACCTCCTGCTGTACGCGAGCGCATGCGTGAACCCCATCATCTACGTCATAATGAATGCGCAGTACCGCGCCGCGTACGCCGCCGCGCTGTGCTGCCCGCGCATCCCCGGCCTCACCAGCGGTGCGTATCCCACGTCGCCCGCATGCCAACGTCCCACACGCTCGCTCGCCTCCTACATACGAACTTG
Organism: Celastrina argiolus; assembly: GCA_905187575.2. Lineage (NCBI taxonomy): Eukaryota > Metazoa > Arthropoda > Insecta > Lepidoptera > Lycaenidae > Celastrina > Celastrina argiolus. The sequence goes on from LR994592.1 coordinate 11,983,835, forward strand.
AAGGTATCATAACGCGCGAATCTAAAGCCTAACCAAAAAAAATCACAACATTAAAAATGTTTAGCACGATTAACACTAGAAACGGCCGCAGGAACGGGCTCTGGACTTGCTGGCTGGATGCTTAGCATGACCCTTAAGTAGTCAAGGCAGCCGACAAGGGCCAACCAAAAAAAATCACAACATTTAGCCAAAAAAAATAAAAGCACATATTTTTTTATTTACATTTAGATCACCTAGAATAGGATGAGAGTGTAATGCTGTAATTGTTGATGCATGCACTTAGATCCTTTAGTGAATTTTTTTTATTATTTATTTATCTATAAAACTACAAGCCATACACAATTTTCGTGGTCAGGCCTAAAAATAATATCCATTTGGGTTTCATTTTTCTCTATAAAATCCATTTTCAATTCAATTATAAACGCACTTTACCATTTAGCGCTTTTTAACATTATATTTAGAAAATAAAATTACGACAAAAACGGTCCACGTGTAGACTGTAAAGCTGATTTGTAGTAATTTGAATTTATTGTTAAACAATTCATAAATTAAGCATGAAGATTACTGATTTCTGTTCCAGCTTCAACAATTCATGCCCTTTACACCGAATTGCCTGCATAAACTACAAGATGTTTTATTGTCCGATATCATTATGTAATATTTTTTCGCTCCATCTAACATATTATATTGCAAATAACTAGTTCTCAATTCTTTTAGAGAAATGGAACGAGCGTCACGGGTACAGCTTCAGCAACACACGAACGGTGCTCAGCCAGGTGTCTCTGGCCGAGTCCAGGGCAGACCCTCGGGGCTCGATGCCAGGACCAGGAAGATAGGCATAGGGTCCCAGGGACCGAGCTCGCACATCGAGCTACGAACGGAGACGGTCACCACCGGATTAGAGAAAAACCTCTCCAAGTTCACCAGGTTCGAATTGGACCAAGACGCCCACAGATGCTGACATGCCGCTAACGCATGACGTCACCAAAGATTTTATTATTTCGACATATTTTTATTATAATTTTAAGATTTTTTTTATAATACATTGCATTTGCAATAGATACTCTTAATTTGCATCCGTCCTGCTTTAGCGGCATGTTAGTATTTTGTACGTTTGTAAATAATTTTAAGTGCCTTATTAGCGTAAGTTATTTTTAACAATTGGACAATTTTAATGAATTTTAAACGGCTCGAATATTTATTATCTGACTAATTTATTTGTTATTAATTTTAACTTCCAACCTTGTGCGGAAAAGTAAATGTGTAAGAAAGAGAGAAAATAAATTAAATACATAATATGTAAGATAACTTAAGATTTGTAGAGCGCAGTAGTCGGTGGAAGTCTAGACTCTAGGTACCCTAATACATGCAGTATTCGTAAAAGTGTTGCCACTTTTAAGATGTTATTGTTACGGCAAAAAATGTTCTATTTGTTTAATTCAATGAATTTATGTTATTATAACATTTAAAGTTACCTCTTACGTATGTTTAAATGTCAGCTATGTTTTATACGTGTTTTTAGACGATACTAGAACATGATATTGGAAATAAGTAATAATTGTACTAAAACTTCTTTAGTACATTATAATATCTAAGTTTTGAGATTCTCAACATTCCAATTTAATTTTAAGCACACCTCAAATAGGTAATAGTAAAAATGTAATAAAGTTTTAAGACATTCCAAATATTATGTATGTTTAATATTTAAATTTACTGTACCACATTGAAAATAAGGCAGCAAATTACCTTTTTTAAATATTGCTCTCTAAACATGAACCAGGTCATAATTACCTATATTTATTTAGTGGTCACACTTTGAACTTTAAATGTTAATATTTTACTAATTAAATTTAAATGGAATAAAGCGTAATGAAATTTTGAAGACTTATTTTATAAAATGGAGGTATGCCAATGAAATGTAAGCAACAATAAAAACCAACATTATAATCATCAAAAGTCATCATCAGAAAGGCTTTTCAGTAATTGTTCCATTGGCCTTGCTGACGGTCCAACCTGCAAATCTAGCACCGTTACTAATAATAATAAAATTATGATCGTTATAATATGTAAAACGGTCATTATTATAGTGCCGGAGTGGACCGTCAGTAATGCCATTTGGATCCCGAATAGAGCAATTATTGCCTCAATTTTTGTTCGGGTAGTCAAAAATATTTTATGGGGCCCGCCATAATGACAATAAACTGTCAAAAACTTTTGCGTATCATACTTGCTGTCCCACTCGAAATTCGTCTTAGTCGAGATTTTTCCAAAAAATATATAAACTTTATGTCAACATTTAGTACTAAAATAAATATTAAATGTTTTTGAGTCTGTATAAATCGTTAGCCATTAAAATTATCGCCTGGGTCTCAACTCTTGTATGTTCAATTTTCAACTCTATAATATTAACCCAAAGCTCTCTTTTGAGTGCTCTGAAAGTTCTCCGGACTTCTGGATTCCGGATCACAACTAATATTATTATCTTGAATATAATAATACGTACCGAGAGGGAATATGTAACTGAAGTATGTACCTATAATTAACATTATATTTATACGTATTACCGGCTTGCCAAAGATTTTAAAATTAATTTTAATTTAATGATTAAGTTTTGGTTCCAAAAGACGTAAACGTACATAGGTAGGTACACCCATTTTTGTTGATTTATTCTGTACTATGATAATAATAATTTATTTTAAAGTTTGTATGTGAAAATTATTTATTTATTATTATTGTAAGGTTTTTATAGCCATTTATCAGAAAAAATATGTTTTAGAATTGTACAATATTGAATAAAAACTACAACTTTTACATTTTGGTTTTATTAGTAAAATTGAAACAATAATGGGCTTCGACAAAATTCACACTTTCCTAATATTTTTTTAAGTAAATAGTATTCCCCCGTAAACTCAGTCCAATATTATATTACGTCATTAATCTTTTTTAGTATTATAATCCTGAAAAAATTACGCGGGTGGAACCGCGGGCAAAAACTGGTAACTACATAATAACTTTTTAATTTTATAATAAAAGCTGGCCCTGAATTATTGTTTGGCAGTGAGCGAACGATGGAAGAACACTCGCCACACGTCAGCTTTTAAACAAAAATAGATACTAGATAGAAATCAGATCATCTGTTTGGGAGTTACGATACTAGGATATACGATTTTGTTTTTGTCGGGGGTCAATCCTCAAAAATATGGACGCGACTTCATCCGAACAAACGAGGAATCACAATGGATGTTTTTACGTACATAAACAGCTTATTTTGCATTTATAAAGCCCGTGGTGTTTCCTCTTATCAGCGAGTTCCATTCTAATTCGTAAATTTTAGACAAAACGCTACAATAATTTTCTATAGTGTTATTATGAACATTTAAATTTTCCTGATTTCGTATTGGCCAATGTTGGTAAAAATGACGATTAGCTGGTAATAATAGCCAGAAAAAAGTATTGCAAAGTTCCTAAATAATTCCTTTCCTTTCCTATGCATAGTCTTAAAGCCAGAACAAAAAAAGTTATCAATGTCAAGCATTTTGTCAGCTGTCACGTCTTGTCAGCTGTCAGCGCTGTAATTCACTGTTCACAAATTGTAATCAATTCGCGTTGTACATAATTAAAAAAAATTTACGATTTATTACAATATCTATACTATGATAGAAAATGTCCACAATGTGTTTATTATATTTTGTGTTTTAAATTGTAACCTAGGTGCAGATTAGTTTCGTTGTAAACAGTACACAAAACAACATCAAATATGGATGTTGTCGGCAGCGAGATCGGGCAGAAGATGCGAGTAAGTTAAACAATTGTATACTTTATTATCTATTTGCCTTAGTTATAATTGTAAAACCATCAGTTATAAAATCATTAATACACATGCAAGCATAATAATAAGTTTGCGGTTTCGGATATCATGTACTTTTAATGCTATAACTTTAAACTTGCAGACATACACACATACATAGTCACACACACATCTTGTACATATTCCACTATAGTTATTTTGTTCCAGCCTATTTTAATACTCTCTAACTGTTATCATATTTCAAACAGATGTCTGAATTGAATCCTAAGACTTAAGCATTTTGATGTGTACCAAATTTTTATACAAATGAGATACAGCTTTAGATTTGTCCTATAATAGTTTATTATTTGTGTATTATTTACTTAAATTAATTACTATAAAAATCTAATTATCGTAAAAAAAAAAAATATTCTCATTTTTTGTTACAGTCGGCTATAAAAGCCAAATTAACAGAATTAGGCTGCTATGTTGGTAAGTTTTAAATTTAAGACATTCCAGTTTACAAGAAATTAATCCAATACAAGTTTTGCATGTATAATTAATTGTTTTTTTATCAATCAATCATATTTTACTAACATGAATCATATTTAACTAAATATATTGCATAATATGCTGGTAAAAATTTTAAAACAAGCCCTAGATACATTCTTCCATAATGGTGACTAATTTAAATATATTATGTACAACTTAAAAGTCAACTTATTAAAATATTGTTTTATTAGAAAAAAGTACTAGCTAGAAATTACATAATAAGTAATATTGAATCAAACAGTAAATATATAGTCAGATGGCTTAATAAATATTAAGTATTTATTTTTAATTATGATAGTAATTACCTATTTATTATTATAAATCATATACCTACTTAAATAGTCAAAATATTTTAGGTTACAAAATAAATAATTATTAGAATAAGTAGTTGGAACTTGGAACTACTTATAGCCTATAACAACTATTGTAAACCAGTATATAGTGAATGAATGATGATTATGATTGCAATGTCAAATGTATTATATAATCTATACTAACTCATATAAATTTCAGATGATGAGCTGCCTGATTATGTGATGGTAATGGTTGCTAACAAGAGAACCCGGTCGCAGATGGAGGATGACTTGCAGCTGTTTCTTGGTGACAACACAGAGCTGTTTGTTAACTGGCTGCACCAGGTGCTAAAGAAACTCCAGGAGGTTACTGTAGCACCTCTCAGTAAGTGATTCTATATGTTGTATTACATTTTTGAAACTTTAAACATATTGTGAATATAATAAAGTATATTCTGTTCTAATGACATGTTTGTTCTGTAACCAAAATGATAAGCAAAATTTTTGTTTAATGTGACATTTATATTAGAACCGTTAAAAGTGCTCATGTTGAGCTTTGATTTAGATCACATTAAATCAGAATGGTATGTTAATAGTTGTAAAACTAATGCAAATTGTTTCAGAAGCAGAGGAAAAAGCGAAAAAAGATGGTAAATCAAAAGAGAAAAAGGAAAAATCCAAAAAGGGGGACACAAAAAAGTCAAAAAAGAAAGAGAAAGAGAAGGCTCGGAAGAAGTTGGAAAAGAAAACACATAAAAGTAAAAAGAAGTCAAAGCATCAGGAAATTCTTAGACCCAACATACCACCGTTACTAATGAACATGGAGAAACCTGAACCATCAATCACTGATGTCTTTGCTGGACAAATTTTAAAGAACCATGGTGTTACTCTTGAGCCATTTGAAGATACAACCAAACTTGATGTTAAAGTACCAGTTGAGGATATAAAAAGACCAATAGTTCCTATAATTGATCCAGCATCTATTCCTTCACAGTCAGAAATTACAGAAGAATGTCAGAATACCAAAACTATTCCTGTGGATAGGGAGGAACAACTTAAAGAAATAGACGCAATTGAAGCTAAGATGCAAGGTCTCAAACAAAAACTAGCTGAACAATTAGACTCAATGTCCGATGATGAAGACTTTTTAAATATAAGAACAGAGGCAGAGGAGCTTATGAATGACTTTGCGGAAGATGTGTTTCAGGTATTGTTATAACTATTATTTTCACATTTGGTGTCAAATAAAATAAGCCATTATTCAGATTCTTGTTTTTACAATGATTTTATACTTTAAGCTTAATTATATCTGATTGCCCTTTGGCAAAGGCTTTCCCTAAGCTGTTCCAATGTTGTTTGTTAAGTGCCTATCTACTCCATGTTGTTCCTCCCATTGCTTTTATTTCATCTTCACATCTTTTCTTTTGTCTTCCTCATTTCCTTTTTCCATCTCTAGGGTACACAGTGACATCTTTGGCCCATTTATTTTTCTGAACCTTATTGTATGTCCTGTCTATTTCCACTTTAATGTCTTCAATGTGTATGTCACATCTATTACTAGCTCTTATATCTGTTAGTTTTATTTTATTTTATCTTATCCACTTGGTGTCAATATAGTTACGTGCTAAATAATCTAGAAAACTTGAGAAGTAGGCAGAGGCTGATAAAATGTAGTGTGAGAAGTGGGTACTTACTTAACTTTTCAAACTTTCTTCAGCACTTGCCCAGCCTACTTTGCAAGTAGTCTGAGGCTAAGGATATTAAGATATTGAATTGAAAGTACCAAAAAACTTGTACTACACAATATTACACTTTATTTAATTTTCATATCATATTTACCGATATACCATAACAAATGTTAATATTATGTATGTACTTATTGTGCATACAATATGTAAAGTATGTTTTATTTTCAGGAAATCTCTCAACCCCCACCTGCAACTCCTCCTATCCTTCCTAAACCTACCCCAGCTCCAATACAAACCCTAGTTGTGCAACCCCAAAAACCTCAAGAAACCATCACTCCGGAGACACTACCACAAATAGAACTGAATCTGCCAAAAAGGCCTGTCCGAGAAAGGCTGGGCGCCCGTGAAGCAACAAAAGTGCCAGAAAAAGAAAAAGTACCCGCCAAAGTTATAGAGAGTCCAGAAAGGTTGTTAATTAAAAAATGTGTATAAAGCTAGTAAGGAAAAATGTTTTTTTACATTGTTATGACTTGCAGGGTAAATTAATTTGTATTTATTTTGCATGCACTAGTATAAGTTTTAATAGGTTTAGGCCGTGTTTCACCAAGCAATGTTAAATTTAACGCCATGGTAAAATACCATGCCATCTTATTCATTGACAGGAAATACGAGAGGGATAGCATGATATATTTTAACATGGCGTTAACTTTAACATTGCTTGGTGAAACACGGCCTTAAATGGTGTAGTTATTTGTAATTGGTTATGTCTATATTTAATTATTTTTTATGTAATATTGTGACTTATCAATCCAGAATTTTTCGTTATTGTAATTTCTCGGTAATGCCGTTTTACTATAGCATGCTAAAACAAAAAATTACTTGTAAATGTAATTTAAAATTGTATAAGTAATTAATAATTATCATGTTTTAAGTTAATAAGAGAGTATACCAAAAGTTGAATAATCACTCTAAACTTTACAGATTGACACCTGATAGAGAACCAGAGTTCCGACCAAGTAAATCAGCTAAGAGCCGGCTTGGCAGTCAGGTTGAACCGCAGAGGAAAACTTCAGTATCGGATGAACCACAACGGAATACTTCAGTACCGGATGAGAGTGAATCAAAGAAACTCATGTCAAAGTAAGTAAATAAGAACTTTTTTTTTTTAACAAAAGCCTAATTTGGGATATGTAACATCAGATTAGAACCTAGGCCATGCAATAAATTAAATGATAAAAATAAATATGAATCATTTTTATTGTAAACTAGCTGACCCGTGCCCACTTCGTTGAGCATAAAAATAGTTTATGATGAAATTCAATTAAAAAAAATAATGCGGAACCCGAGAGTACTCCTACTAACATCAGCTAACGGCCGGTGAATGCTGTCACAGTCGGTCCAGCCCATTTGCTTTAGTTTTGTTTCTCGTTTCATCTTATTTACTCTTTTTTGTCCTATATGTTTTTTTTTTTTTTTTTTATTCTTCGCCCCTATCATAGACAGGGCTCGTTCATTGCTTTTTCACAAGTATCACTTACGTTATTATACAAAATTTTCTAAAATTAACAATACAATTTAATATATAATTACCAAATTTAAAATACATACTTAAAATTTCCTAATACAATTCCATTCAATAAATTAAAACATATAAATAATATTCTCGATCCAAAATTAATTACAATAATTCAAATATCCATACATTATTTTTCACCATTCCAATAAATACAACACAAAGTAAAAATAAAATATCACAGTTTTTTACACACTATACACTACTACCGTTTCTTTTACTGACTGTCTGCACGATCGTGGTGCAATACTTGAGAAACTTATCTCTTTTCTTGTTGTCCCCCAGCATGCTTGGCAGATTCTCACCCGTCATCGCGATGCCCAATTTCTGTTCAATATCGTATCTGTCCTATATGTGTTGTGTGATGATGAAATAAATTATTTTATTCTTTATTCTTCTTTCCAAGAACCAATATTATTACTTTTCTGAGCGCGACGGGGAGGGGGGGGGGGGTGGAAATGAAGCGATTCTATTGGTTTCTTGAAAAACACTGTAGCAACGCAACCTCGCTTATTACTTGTCAAGAAAGAAAGACATGATAATATAGTTGTCCCTCTCACAGAGTATCGTCGCTATCGTCGCGCACTCGCAGCTGCGCGTCCGTGGTGCGCGTGCGCCCGCGGCCGCGCGTCGCGCCGGCGTCCAGCCTGTTGCTGCGGGCCGTCGCCGACGCACACAAAAGCCTGCTCAGCGTAAGTACAAGTGTTTTGTTATTATATAGTAATTTAAAAAGCGTTGTTAAAGAACGTTTGTGTGCTAAAGGTTCTTATAAAGTTAATGATTGCACACCTTGGGAATAAGATGCCTCTATGCTAGGTTACAATTATATACACTTTATTTTTAAGTCAACATTGTTATTGATGGTTACTTGAAAATGGTATATTTTTGTGTATTGTGTATATTTAAAAAAAACAGAACAATGATCCCATTTTTTGCTAAAAGATGCGGCCATGCGTGAGTATATTACGCCGGTTCTTCTAGCCGGGCTAGGCATCATGTAGGACAATTCTATAATGGTTTAATACACATATAGGATATAATAAATACAAAGATTTGATTGTGCCATGTTCGATAGCGTATTTTTTATTTTTTTGCATTACGGTTTGATGCTATGGGCATGTCAACCAAATCAATTTAAAATCAATTATTACGCATGCAAAAACTGCAATTGTTAAACAACAAAACTGTTTTATTATTATTAAAATACAAAATATTGCATACTATAATCCGTTTCGATAATTTGGAGGAGACTTGTCTTCGCCTTCTCTGGATTACGACCTCCGTAGTGCAGTGGTTGAGCGCTTTGGTGCTAGAACGAGAGGTCGCGGGTTCGAATCCCGCCGAGGGAACAAAAAGTTTTCAATGTTGCTGTGTCATGGATGTGTATGAAATTTGAGTATAATATAATAAAAGTCTTAAATATGTGTATAGTATAAAAGTATTAAATATATTTCCGTAGTTTGGTACCTGTAACACAAGTTCTTCGGATACTTAGCACAGGGCCAGATTGACGTGGAGTGAAGCGTCAATAGATATTATTATATTATTAACGAGGTTCTGCCACGGTTATTTTTATCCATTATTCATTGTTTTACACGAGTTATGAAAATTCACTTTCAGATACCACCAAAACTGGATCCCGAGCCGCAAACGGTCAAGCGCGCGCTAGTGCTGCCTATGCGACGCTGCGTGGATCCACAGAAGATAGTCATACAGGTGCCCGGCGACGCGACAAGCGACAGTCGCGGCGACAGCATCAGTCTCGGCGACCCGGACAGCGACTCTGAGATTAGTTCTAAGTAAGATAAAATCTATATCGTTCTCTCAGTTGTGACGTCCACTGACATAACATAAGCCTACCCCAAAGTATTTCTTGGGAGTAGTTGCCAATAATCGCCACGCTTGGCAGGCGGGTTGGCGAACACAGTGTTATAATAATAACAATGTCTGTGTAAACGCTATTGCCCATTTCCGGGTGGCACCTTACCGACATTATTTATAACTTTGAGTAGGGCTGCCATCCGTCCGGGTTTCCCCGGATTTATCCTAGTTTGAAAGCCGTCCGGGGAGCGTCCGGGCGGGGTTAAAGTTGTAGTCCAAGTGAAACCCGGTTACAACTTGCCCGTGGCCCCAGATTTTAATCAAGATGGTTAATGAAAAAATATTTAAATGCCCGGGGTTAAAGCTCTAAATTCAGGGGAAATTACGCTTCCGGTCCTAGGAGGCAGGTTTTAGAGATGGCAGCCCTAACTTGGAGGGAAGGTTGAACGATTAAGCTGCGTTTCCACTGTCGCGGAGCGGGTCGGAAAGGAGCTTAGCGGTGCCCAAATTGACCAATCACTATGCTCGTGCTGTTTTCGTGGAAACGGAGCGGAGATTTCGAGCAAAGAAGCCTAATCGGTCATGCTATATTTTGATATAACCCATGTTTTGATTTCAAAGTTTGTCGACTAAGTCCCGATTTCACCAACGTTTGTTAGTTTTAACGGCTTGTTAAAATACCATCCTTCTCATTCAATGGCGGAAATACAAAAGGGATAATATGATATTTAATGAAGAATTAACTTTAACATGTTTTGGTGAGATTGGCACATAAACATATTTTGATATTAGCTGATTCATTGAAATAAAGGTATGTATAGTATGTATGGTCAGCTTATACTTTTGTTTGTTTTAGACTAGCAAGTGACATCACAGACAGGGACGAACCTCTGCGGTCCATCACCAAAGTTATCACAAACACAGAATATGTCTCCAGCAAGATACAGCGGGATGATGATATTATTGAGACCATGTGAGTCATACATGTGTGTTTGTCTTGCTGTGTAATAGTACATTTACATAGGAAATGAAAACTAAAATTTGCTTTTTAATCGATTATTTCAAAGTACTTAATGTTTTTTTATTATTTTCAGAAATATTCACAATACAACAGTAGATAAAAGCAAAGACACTCAATTCATTGTAACGATGGACGGATACCATCCTAATTCGTTCCTAGCCAAAAAACTTATGACAGAGGGACTCTTAGATGAGGACGATAATGATGTATCTAAACAAAAGAAAGAAAACAAAAAAAATGACAGTGAAAAAGACAAAGATAGTAAAAAGCACAAAGAGAGTAAGATAGAAAAAAAGGCAAGGAAAGATGAGGAATTAGCCAAAGAAAACGATGCTACGGAAGATAAAAATGAATCTATAGGTACTAAGAAACGTTTGAGTGATACGAGCGAAGACAGCGCAACTCAAGTTATAATTAATCAGGATAAACAAAAATTCGCAGAGAAAAGAAAAAGTATTGAAGTTAAAACGAACGAATTAACTGTGGAAGATAAAACCCCTCCACAAAAGAAAAGAAGAGCATCGCCAATTGTGTTCGATGTTGATAAGAAAGAGAAGAAAGATAGCAAAGAAGAGAAAGGGAAAGAGAGGAAAGACGACAAAGCGGGTGGAAGGGAAAGAACGATTAGTGCTAGTAGCGACAGTCACGTGGTACTCACGACGCCGCCCAACCCACATAAATATGATGCCATACCGCCCTGTAAGTATTATACCTATTATATATATAAGGTATTATACCTATTGACGTTCCTTCTTAGACATAGTAATAATAATGCATTTATTTTAATTTAAATATAATAAAGATTTTATTTATTTATTTATTTATAATGGTAGCAGTAGTAGTTACATTCCGCGAAAAAGCTGCTCCCTATACAACACCCACGGGAGAGATGGTTGTTGATGATGATGATGATGGGTATGTATGGATATACTTAGTACGGCGGCCCACGGACTGTATTTATTTACGGGTTATCCCCACAAAAAGTTAAATACCTCCAATTTGTCTAGATAAGATTTAGCACCTCGTTCGACTAATGGAGAATATTACAAGGCATACAAAATTGATTAAAACTGTTGTCACAGTATCTTTACAAATACCCTAGATTTTCGAAAAGTCAGTCGATTTCCCAGTATTAGGGTGATACTATTTTCTAGTACTGGGTCGTGTATCTGTTATACAGGGTGTAAAAAGAGCAGTCACTATAACTTCGTGGGGTAATAACCAGGCAAGAGAAATATCCATTGGTAGGTACTAGTCATTTGCTTTTAATCCAGTGTTTTAAAAATTTTAAAATTTTCAATAAGCAATGTACAACGTGCACAACACAGCGATCAGCTGATTACGCTGAGAGGTCAATAGCACGCGTAAGACGTTCATTACGTACTAGGGCAAAAAATATAAAATTTAAGAATTAAATGCAGAACGTTGTTCCAAACAGTTCAGCCTTGCGACTAAAATACTAAATAGAAAAAAAAAATTTTTTTTAAATAAATAATGAAAAAAATTCATTTCTAGAATCAGTCAAGGTCCTATAATCCTATCCCACAGTTATAGTGACTGCTCTTTTTACACCCTGTATATCTACTTTGTGATGAAATGAATGGTAGCTCTTGTGGTAACTATTTAAATATGGTACTTCCAGTGTCAGCGGCAGCAGCGACAACGGAAAAGCCGTGGTGCCGTGCGTTCCCGCTGTGCCGCTTCGGCGCGGCGTGCGCGTTCGCCCACCCGCGGTGCAAGTTCGCCGCAGCGTGCACGCGCCGCGCCTGCCCGTACTCGCACGCGCCGCACGCGCCGCTCGCGACGCACACGCCCGCACCGCCGCCGCAGCTCGGTGAGTACAGTTGTATACCCGATAAACGACCAGAATGTTCGGATATTATTTTTAAAGTTGTGCAAACGTAAGAAATAATCTCAAATTGTTTTAATCGTATCATTTTTTTTTCATGATTTGTTAATTTAATATTTTATATATGTATATTTAATAGGTCATTAATGTAAAACCGTTTTATTGCTATTGTGACTGTTATATATAATATTATTATGTTTTATCAGTACTTATTTACATGTAAAACAAAGTAGATGTTGTAATCATTATTAGAATGTTTCGATAATCGCGGAAAAGCGAGTCGAGCTCCGATCAATATAAGAACATAGGCTACCTTTTTCAACCACTATAAATCTACACGGAACTGCAGTTTATGTGAATCCGCTAAAGCCGTATCAATAATAACTGACGACCTCCGTAGCGCAGTGGTCGAGCGCGATGGTGCTCGACCGACAGATTGTGGGTTCGAATCCCGCCGAGGGAATTTTTCAATATTCCTGGGTCTGTGTGGATGTGTATTAAATTTGTGTATAATACTCGTAATGATATATCGCTTCGTGGTCTAGTGGTTCAGAGTTTCTCTCTCTACCCGGAGGTCGTGGGTTCGATTCCCGCGTTGGAACAACAAAAAAAAATGTTGTTCTCAAGTTTGGTTAGGACCAATGAAGGCTGATCACCTGATTGTCTGACAAGAAAGATGATCCATGCGTCGGATGGGCATGTAAAAAGTCGGTCCTGCGCCTGTTCTCTTGCCAGACGTGTCGGTTTACCGTCCCACTGTGTTATGAGAGTAAAAGGTAGAGAGTATCTTTATGTATTGCGCACACACTTGGGTACTATAAAATAACTCCCACGTAGCCTGGTTTCAATAAAATCGGCTACTGACACCGAAATCGGTAATGGGAGATACTATTAATATAATAAAAATATTAAATAATTTATTTCCGTTGTCTTGTACCTGTGACACAAGTTCTTCGGATACTTACGGAGCACAGGGCCAGATTGACGTGGTGTAAAGCGTCCTTTTATTTTTATAATAATAATAATAATATATTAGTATATTATTATTAAATTAGTATATTATTATAAATATTAAAAACACATATTTATGACGAATAGCGTTAATCTCTCTCAGCATGGCCTACCATCCCGTACAAATTACAATCTATGTTTAATACAAAAAAATTGCAATAGATGTCACTACTATTAACGTTTGTAAATTATAAAATGTAAATAATATGCCGAATTAAGTACACATATTGACATTAAAATAAAGATAAACTAATTTTTTAAGCATAACATCACATTCAGCTAAAGTCAACTCTTTAATTGAGAAGAAGATACGAAACAAAATTAGTAATTAGTATTTTCCAATAGTGGCGCTAGATGGCGGTTTCCGGAATGTGCCTGGACTTCACCCTTTATCTATTGGAAATCGAAGAAAACAAAAATAGCCAGTCGAATTGCCAGTATTAGGGAGATGTCATTTTACACTACTAAGTCGTGTCTCTGTTGTATATATACTTTGTGCTCTCGGGTAAATAATATAGATGTTTGTTTCAGCGTCCCACGTGGTGCCTGCTGCCAACTACAAGAGCATATCGGGTGCCGTGCCCAACCTCTGCAAGTTCTACCCCGGGTGTGTCAACCCCGGGTGCCACTACTACCACCCCAAGCCCTGTCGCTACGGAAAAGCCTGCACCAACAAACTAGAGTGTAACTTCTACCATCATGACGTCACGTGGAAGTATTCTGCTTAATAAAGTGTATCTAGTGTGTGTGTGTTTTATTTTGGAGGGTTTTAATATAAGCTTTTATTACTGAGATCCCAATCTGGTAAATATTACAGATAAAATATGTTGGACCTGGATCAAGCTTCATACAAGACTGGGCCTAAATTTAAAGTAACCGGCCAACAAAAACTATAATAGCTTTGAGGGGTGTAGCTTCGTAATGAGTACTAGATTTTTATGATTTTTCTAGTAGGTTGCAAGATTTTTGAGTGTTAAGCGGATAACTTGAATTATGTGGAATAAATAATTTAAAAATTCAAGATTTTCCAACAAAATATTTTGTATCACGGAGAAAACCTATTAATTACCTGTTGTAAATCTGGAAACGTTTCGGAATATAATGAAGCGACAATAAAATTTTGTAGCTTTATTATGCCTACAGGGTTATCGGGTGATTTAATACATTGAAGCAGACCAAAGTGATAAAATAACAAGATATTTAAAGGAGCAAGGTCGACGTAATTGGGACCAATTGGTGTGATTTTGGGGCACAGATCACTGGGAGCTGATACAGACAGCAATAAAAAGAAACTTAAACGGAAAAATCTGTGATAAGCAACTTATAGTCTACATAAAAGATTAAGGGCCGATTTTTCAATCGTCAAATAACTTTTATCTGTTGAATAAACATGTGACTGACATTTGTTTCATACAAAATCTGTCAAAGTCACATATTTATTCCTTAGATAAAAGTTATCTGACGATTGAAAAATCTTCCCTAAATTACTTAATCATAACACTAATCTAATAATAATAACTTTGGATGCTTTTTTACTCCATATCAATCGTGCGAAGTTCTCTAAAACGTGTGCTAGACAAGGGCAAGTTAATAATGCATCACATATTTAATACACATCCATAGGCCAGGAATATATCGGCTCCGTGGTCTAGTGGTTTGATTCCCGCGTTGAAACAACAAACAATGTACAATTTCCTGATTGTCTGACAAGAAAGATGATCCATGATTCGGATGGGCATGTAAAAAGTCGGTCCTGTGCCTGTTCTGATGAGACAGAAGTGTATTGCGCACACACTTGGGCACTATAAAATAACTCCTGCGTAGCTGGTCTGGTTTCAATGAAATTGGCTACCGTCACTGAAATCGGTGAGGGGAGCTATTATTATTATAGGCCAGGGCCCTAATTCTCATGCCTCTAACTTAGTTTCGAATATTAGTATATCGCGCTCGCACGCGCGCTAAACACATTTGCATGAGCGGGATAGACTGATAATAGAAGCGAAGTTCGGAGCATGACAATTGAGGCCCAGGAATATTGAAAGCTTTTTACACACTCGGCGGGATTCGAACGCGACCAGCTTACCACTAACCAATCGAGGCTGTTATAATTATACTTTTTAATCTCTTTACGTGTTTTATTCTAAAAAAGAATAATATTATGTAGAACTATCATGTTAATTAATGTATTCAAAACGCTGAGCTCGAAGTAACGAGATCGAAGTAAGAGCTTTATTTTTACCCTCCGGGGCGGTGAGGCTTCGCTGCACTTCAATTTATACTTTAATTGGATGCATTGAAGTTTATATTGCAAAAATAGTAGCACCTACTGAAAGAAAATCTTTGTTAGGCCAGAGTAAAATTGTTGTACCTACCTGTACGATCTCCGCGATTAAATAAGGGGTTTTTTATTCAACTCACCTTACCTGACGATGATTTAATCGAAACCGGTCCTGTTTTTGTAAAACTTATTAAAACGTAATAAAAAGTGGAAAAGTGTAAATAAAAGTTGTTTGTTATTATTGTGAATATGAATTTCCATCAATAACCAACAGTACATTCAATAAGATAAATAATATAGGGGAGTAGTAGGCACTGAAGGCGAGTATCACATCGAATAATTTTGATCTGTACCTAATAAAGTTATGCAAATTATATGCGATAGAAGTATCTATGCCCTATGAAACAGTGTCTGTGTTCCTTCAGAGGGAAGCCAGGGTTTGTATGGTTAGTGCCCGAAATTTTGTATGAGGGTCTTCAAAATATAAGAGATAAGTGTAGCCAGTAGGAACGAACCCACACAGGTAGTACAAGTACCACGCCGCTAGCATGACGCTCTGCTTCGCAGAAAGCGCACGCACCAGCCGCTGCAGACACTTCTGTAAGCGATGAGCCTGTAACATTAAATTACTATTAAACTTCTGTATGCGGTGATATTAAGAACTACAAAGAGGGCAAGCAACAGATAATTCTTTAGCTGTGGAGCCCATTCTTGTCTATGCATAGCTTCTACCTCTTCACACCTATTTGGGGATGATGGCCGGTTTTAAGTAGAACCAGATCTGCAGGCTTACTTCCTACACAATCGACAATCGAATCAGTTCGATCTCGACGGCTTTTGGTATTTTATTTGGTGGATTACTTTGAAACTAACCAGGATAAAGAAAATCGTTAGATCGTAACTTTTTGTTCTCCTGAACAGAGAATCAAAATAAACAAACGTCAATTTATTCGGGAGTATGCGGCACTATATAAATCTGAATCAAAATAGAATCAGTTTGGAGATTAACGCCTTATATTAAAGCCTCAACAGTGAGTAAGAGCTAATGAGAGTAAAGGAAAAGTGAAGAGTGTGAGCAACACACATGGCCTCTCTCTTCCTTTACTCTTATGAGCTGGTGGGACGACCAACACGACGTACGAGAGATTAGAGAGAATTTTACTTGCCCATCCGGCAGGCACATGGAACATATTTATTTCTTGTTTGACATTCAGGTGGTCGTTCTGCCTTGTCCTAACCAGACTTGAAAACAACTTTTTGCTATCAAACGCGGGGGTCAAATCCAGAACCATACTCTATAGCTTTTTACCTCATCTTAGTTAGTTAGGTAAAAAGCTATAGAGTATGGTTCTGGATTAGTAGGTAAACTTTGAAGCAGCCTCTACCTTTGAAAGTTCTGAAAGTACAATTTAAATATATTATATCTAGCAATATCCCGCGAAACAATTATAACCACAACCTGCAAGCAGATGAGTAAGTGTACGCATAGGCATGCGTTTGATGCACCTCCCTCCTCCCACACTGCTTATGCGTACACTCGCAAGCAAAAAACATGAAAACACCACCACCACACAACAATGTTCGCAGAGTCAACATCCTTAGGAAGCTCGGGGGTCGGAGCGAAACGCGCGTCGAGTTTTGCAACCTGCATGGTGGTGGGACTTTGCACGATCGTGTTAACGTGTATTATTGCTTGTGTGGTGGTGGTGTTTTCATGTTTTTTGCTTGCGAGTGTACGCATAAGCTGTGTGGGTAGGAGGTGCATCAAACGCATGCATATGCGTACACTCACTCATCTGCTTGCAGGTTGTGGTTATAATTGTTTCGCGGGATATTGCTAGACACATTATATTTAAATTGTATGCTATGGATTTCCGCAAAGTAACGCCTGATTCCATTAACTAGTTCTGAAAGTATCCATCACACTTTTGCCGACCCTACAATAAGTAGTGTGATATAATAGAGAGGAACATCCGTTGTTCCCTACATCTAGTTACACATCAATCGCGCTACGGGAAGGGCTCACATCGCAGTCCCATACAGGTACAGGCACCGAGAAAAGTACAATGGCAAATCAAACGAATGGAGAGAATAAGGTAAGCTTTGAAAAAGGTCTACTTGATTCCTGACCCCGAATTATGATTTTTAATGGATATTGATTTTAGATGTTCCTTTGGCGTGCTTGTTTAATTATCTATATCTAATTGTAAGTTAAGTAGTTAATAATATTTGAAGTATTGTTTATTTTTGAGCATTTTATATTAGAGACGCCGGTGTACGGACAAACCCCACGGGTTTATGTCATATTATGTGACACCAAGCTCGCTCTTTATTTTGTAATTTGATTTTGAATATAAATAAATTTAATACCCGACTTTAAAAAGGAGGTTCTTCATTTGTCTGTATGCTTTTTCATTGATCTAATACCACGATAAAACAGTAGCTTTAGATACTACAATCACAGTTTTATGGAGCATTTAGGCTCAAGAAATGGCTTCCACTACACCTGCTACACAAGGTGTAAAAACATTAAACAATGAGTGATAATAGTTTAGGGTGTGTATGTGCCCCCTCCTTTTGACTTTCATGTTTTATGAGGAATGCCCAAACATCACAAATTTTCCCATACAATATATTTTTTAAAGTAACTGCTTAAGCGTTGGTAGTTACCTGCATAGTAAGAGTTTACTGAATATACGGGACTCATACACACCCTAAAGCATTATCAGTCATTTATATTACTTATATTATATAGCCTGTAAAAAGAGCTCTAAAGCTTAATAAATACGGTTGCGACTAGCCTATAAATCTATAAATAATAATATTATGCTGCTTTTTTTGTTTTAAAATAGAGTCTCTTCGTCTCCACTATGTCGATCGGTGGTGTAGTTGCCTAGGAGTAGAGGCGCTTGGAAGCGTAATCAAACACATAATATAACTGATTATCAATATAATATATTCTGTTGACACTTAATAACAATAATTAATATTAACTGTAGTGGTTCTTCAACCATAAGCTAGTAGAATTATGGTTTAATTTCCATTACATATCCTACCTACTAAGTACCGTATCCAAAATCTACTAAAATAGTTTTGTTTTATTATTATTTGTGTACCACCATGCCAGATTTGTTACACGTGCCGATGTTCCTATCTCATATTGATTATAGCCGAAGGCGCTACAAAGTTATGTCGTCGACATTATAGGGGATGAAGGGGGGGAGAGGTCAACTTTTACTGGTCAGTTCCTGTTTCATATCGAATGTTCAGGATATGAAAAAATATATCATAATATTAAATTTACCAGAGGATTATCGTTATAAATTAATAGTTTTGTTTTAATTTAGCTTAAAACAATATGCAAAGTAGGTATACCCTTTTTAACGTTATAACTTTTTTTCTCTTTTTTGACTCTTTTAGTGATGAGAGTGTGAAAATTATGTGTGGATTTGAAAGTTATTTACTCAGGGCACTTTAAATTTTTAAAACTAACTTTTGTACAATTAACGCTTCAGTCGGCGTGATTCTCCTTTCTCACCATACGAAAAGTTGTTTAAAATCATTGGCGTTATACAAAGCCTAAAACCTTAACAACCATCATATCATCATCATTCAAAATTTCATCACAATCCGTTTAGAAGTATATGGATGATTCGTGAAAGAGCAACATACATCCATATTTACAGACCTTTTCGTTTATAATATTATCAAGTTAGGAAATATAATTTTCAGTAAACGGAAGTCAAGTCAAGGGAAGTCCTTTTTCAAATCTTCGAGTTTAGGCCAACTTACTTACGTAAGTAGGTATTTATTTTTTTCAGAATTTTACCCATTGTTGATAGGGGTTAAGAATAAGGTGGTTCGTGATCTGACGACTTGAGATTTCCTTGCTTTGCTAATGTTTTAAGACAGGCGTTTACATTTTACACATCATTTCAGTATCTAATGCTTCTTTTTAATTAATTGAGTAGATAATAATAAGCATTGCTGAAAAGTGAAACAAAATGATGATTTCTTTATAGAAGAATTAGTATCGATTAAGTATGCACGTACCTAAATATAAATTATTTAAAAAAATTAACCAAAAAAATTATGTAACAAAATGCTAAAGCCTAAAATTCTGCGTTGCGTGTACCTAAGTATGTGTAATTTTTTCGCGCGTGACCTGTTAAAGCCTAAAGGCAGTTAAACTTGATTGCTAGAGTCTAGGACTACGTAGTTTTAGGTTCAAACAGTCGAATAATTCTTCATAGCAGTCGGGTTAAAATGCAACTAACCAGTTGAAGCCTAAAACTTGCTACCCTAAGTTTTTAACGTTTTCGACATGAAAAATGCGTCGATTCACAAAATATATTACGAAATTGGTTTGACTGTATTTTGCAATTAATATTATATATAATAATCGAAAAGGAAATCACGATGTGAGCAAATCAAACCAGAAATGTGTAGGACGCAGGTAGTTATTAATAATTGAATTCGCAAGTTAAAAATAAACCTGCAGTTTATTATTAGGTTATAATAACCTTGACATTTGCCATTCTTCCTGGTTCTGCCAATTTCGTTCTAGAGGGCTTAAGTGATATCTAGATACAACCTAGCTTATGTACCTACTCTTGAGGTAATAAAATTGTCAAATTTCAAACCGCAAGTATTTATTAGCAAACTAAGTCGGTACAATGCAATATTGGGTATCTATTATGATATTACATAATATGAAATTAATGATAAGTAAATCAAGTTAATGCCTAATACAGGCGCTTGCTAAGAAAGATTAGGAATGTAACTATTTAACTAAGAAAGGACAGGAATTATTCATAAATATAATCATCATCAATCAATCACAAAAAATTTAGTCTCTTCTAATCTTAATTTTTTAAATCCTGTCATGGTTAATTAATTACTGATAGCCAGGTTCTATATACCATTTATTTTGTCTTTTCCAACGCTTTAGAGATCTATAACCTAACAGTTAACTTAAATATAACGGTTAAATTTATCCTCACAGAGGAAAAACTGGCCGGAAAATAAAGAAAAACAGACTACACACAAAAAATTATAAAGGAACTGATATAGAAAAACTTTGGAACATAAAATATTTTACAGTTACGTAGTTGTTCCACAACGTTACATCAAAGTTAATTATGAATTTAAAATGAATATTAAACATTCTTATAATTTGTTACTAAGGGATTTTATAACTAATAATTATTGAACTTTAAATTGGGCGATATGTACTTGTATAATGTTTAATAATAAATTTATATAACGATCGTAATATTTTAACCCTAAAGACACCACCTAAGTACAATAAACTACTTATAGTACAATCTACTTAACAAGACATTATTATTATTCTAACATCTTACAAGCTTGCACGCTAATCATCTTTCTTCTACTTTTTCTTTTTTATCTCGCTAAAACTCGAGAACGGCTGAACCGATTCGGCTATTTTTATTCTTGAAATATTCGTGAAAGTAACGGGAAGGTTTAAACGGTTCGTCACAAACTGTTTGTATGCTCAACAAAGTAGGCACGGGTCACGGGTAGGAGTAGAAAGGGTTAGATCCTTAGAATAAAAATACTTAGCCTATAGCCAGGTTACCATAGCTATTAACACTTACGAAGTTCGAAAATGTAACTCATTATTGTTTTCGAACTACTTAAGTGATAATAGCGATGGCAATCTTAGGCCTTGGAGTTTTCTATTCCGGTACTTCTCGGCAGACTAGGGTTGAACAGATTTCGAAAAAAATGTGAACTAAATGCAGCAAACGAAAATTTGGAAATAAACCATTTTTGATTCAGATTTTGTAACACCATCTAAACGACTTGATTTTAACGCCTCCGTGATCTAGACCCGGAGGTCCTGGGTTCGATTCCCGCGTTGGAACAACAAAAATGTTATTACCAAGTTTGGTTAGGACAATGCAGGCTGATCACCTGATTGTCTGACAAGAAAGATGATCCATGCGTCGGATGGGCATGTAAAAAGTCGGTCCTGCGAGTGTTCTCGCGGCAGTTGTGTCGGTTATCCGCCCCACTAGTTTATGAGAGTAAAAGGAAAAGAGAGTGTCCTTGTGTGTTGCGCACACACTTGGGCACGATAAAATATATAATAAAATGAATCCTGCATAGCTGGTCTGGTTTCAACGAAGACGGTGTGAGGAGCTATTATTATACGACTTTATACAGATAAACAAATATGAATATGAATGAATATGAAGATAAACATCTTACTAACATTTTATCGGTGAGAACTTATAATCTATACTGATAAGTATGCTAAATATTACTATTATATAATTGGCCATAACATAGTGAAGTTACATAACATATGAACTTGACCATGAGCAGCGCAGGGTTAAGGGCGACTACAGTTATATAGTATTGTAATGAAGTTCTCACATTAAACTATTGTAAGTACTTTAATAATACGTAACAATATTTCAGCTAATTAGCTGTTATAGTACAACTTTGATTATGTAGCAGTACCTACTGTTGAAAAACTACCTGTTGTTGCTAAGCATGAAATACGTGTAGAATAAGTAATACATATTATAATAACCACTAGTCGTACTTTACAGAGTAATAATATCCATATTTTTTTACAAAAACTTTAACCCAATTACGTACCAGCTTTGGATTCATATAACTCTTACCCATAATCTATTGGCTTGACTTACATACACTTTTCTTATTCTCATCTAAATCCCTACGTCCTTGATTCTCCAGTATAGGGCTTCCCTACGAAGGAGAACCAGGATTCGTCACGGAGCCGTCTCCTACCTACATTATATACTTAGGCCCGTATTAAAAATGAAGTCTCAAACTACGTATCAAGGGGTATTGTTTGATACGACTTCAAGATGTTATTTGAAATCAGATTAATAGTCTGATTTCAAGGGCGTATCAGCTGAAACGGGTTTAGAACCGCAGTCTCAACTGAGAATGTCATGTCACCTTTGAAAACAGAATTTAAAAAAATCTGTTATTACATAAATGTAACATAAAATATCTATAATAATCTGTCGCATCTGCTAATATTATTACTTTTTGATTTGTTGAAAAACAAAATGGCCTCCCTTAAGGAACAAACCAAGTCCCAAGTTACGATTTGACGTTAGGTACTCACGAAAGGTCAACTGCTAAAGTAGCAGTTTGATAGCTGTTGACAACGCTGGTTTCAGTTGAACCAGCTGTCTTAAGACATGAGCTTAAGTATTATCTATTAATTCCACTGTCATCTAAATATTGTCTTGAGGTTGAGGTTGAGATAGTTTTATTAATACAGCCCTTAATTTATTATTATAGCCTATTTTACTCGGGATATTTTTACGTATTTATTTAAACCTGTTTCGTTAAAATCAGATCAGTAGCTTAGGCACTACGATGGAACAAACATACAAATACAGATTCAGAAACCCTTCCTTTGGGCTTCGCTGTACTAAAGCTGTAATATACTTACTTGCTCATGCCAAAGCTTAATAAAAGTTTAACTGCAACATACGTAGACTCAATGTAATGTTTTTGTAAATAAAATAATGTAAATATTTTATGTTTGTTTTTAATTCTTACTACCTGAACTTTTCCAATCGTACCTAAGTGGACAGTACGCAAATATTCCAAATAGTTCCACAACAACTAGTATAATACTGGTCAGTACTCAGTGCCCCTACGTCAGTACACTGTAGATCCTTTACGTACAATTATTGGGAATTCCCAAGACGGTTGGTCCTAAGGATATGTACTTTTAAGGACTGATCGAGTGCTATGATTCATGATCAACACTTCCTATCTGCGCAAAAAAGATAATTTGACAGCTACTGTCACGACTCACGAATGGTGGAATGTAGACGCACTGAAATTGATATGAAAGCGATATACAAGGCTTAATCACAGATTACTAGCTATAATATACTTACTTAAGTTTGTATGTTTATTAATTTGTCCTTTTACCTTTAAAATTTAAGTTAAAAGTCCAAAAATATTTATTCAGTTATGAAACTGTAAACAAATACTAGATAATGTATATTATTCTATATCGAGACATAACGCATCGTATAGTCAGGGTTCCCCCATACATTATTTTCACTTGATTAGTATAAAGCTAATTTTTCTTGAGTAGCTTCATTTTGATGAGACGTCTTGAAGTCTCGATTGTGGTAGCTAACAGAGTTAGCAAGGAAAAAGAATCTCAACTTTCGAGCGTACGACCGGGATACTCACGAAAAATTATCTTGACTAATCAAGTGAAAACAATGTATGGGGGAACCCTGACTAGAAGTATTTAGTGTAAAACCTGGATAGTTGCTCCACTTACAAACCCAGCTGTAACCCATAAAATAATTAATTGTAATACAAACGGATTATCTATTATATAACCGGACATGATCTGCGATTAGATCTACAATGTAGACACGACTGCGATCGGAAATATTCAATGAATCTAATTTATTGATACATTCCGATTGAATCGTGCCGTGACACAACGCGTCGTGTGTACTTGTGACAATTAACATAATAACAATAAACACTGGGCGGACTGTATTAGGGTTATAAGTTTGACGTGTCTGTGTAAATGTGTATTTGTCTGTGGCATTGTAGCTCACAAACGGATGATCAGATTTGAATGCAGTTTTTTGTTTCAAAGGTTTATCAGTCGAGAGTTTTGTGGAAATCGGTTCAGGTCTTCAAGTTCATCAGATCGTTTCTTAGTTGTGATAGGAATGTTACCCGCTAAGGGCGTGTTTCAACAAGCAATATTAAAGTTAATCCTTCGTTAAATATCATGTTGTCCCTTTCGTAATCCCTATCAATGAATGAGAAGGGATGGTATTTTAACAAGCCGTTAACACTAACATGCGTTGGTGGAATCGGGACGTAGTCGGGGTTTTTTTTTTTTTTATTTAGTTTGTGCTCTTACATCTGTCTACCCTATTAGGCTAGATGGTTTCTGTCTCCCCTGTTGTGTTCAGTCAGCCTTGGCCACTCCTATTGGGTACGGTACAGTGGTCTGCATAAACCCATAATTGGACTCGTTAGTATAGGTGTAAGCTTATGTATGTTAGTATTGTTATTTAGTATTTAATCTTACATCGATGAATGTCTTCTAGCCGTTTTTGCAAAGATATTTTTTTTACGCTTTTGTTATAATAATATACTAATATAAATTTGCTGTTAAGAAGCTTGACCTAAAAATTGTGAGAAGCATAGAACATTATTTTCTCAAATTAAAAATAACCCTATTCGCACCAAAATGAAATGCCTGCGTTCCATGAGGAAGGTTTTCTATAGGTATCTATTTCTCCATCGGGATGACCCGATGTATTATTAAAAAACTTTGGACGCTCCAGCTAGTAATGCTATAAAATATTCTATAGCATGTCCACAAAAATAATATCAAAATGTCGTTTCGGATCTCAACATCGCAGATCACCTTTACTGGATCAGATTGTATGGAGTCTGGAGATTTAATCGCCGACAGACCTTCCACTTGACCCTGATCTCTTAATCTTCATACTTAGTTTTAATATCTTTAAGCCAATATTAATTCGTTTAGCCTTTAAGTTTACGATGCAATTTTGACGTGACTTTGATATTTTAGAGCTTTTGGTATATTTTTCTGCTGTGTTAATCGTTGGAGGCGTCGCACACTAGTTTACCACGCGCACAGGTTGCGGAAATAGAGACCTTATATCTAAACTACTATTATAAAGCGGAAGAGTTTGTTTGAAAAAAACTTTTTTTTTATAGTCTACTTATAGAGGAAGATATTACGCTGGTACCAAAAGGTGCGAAGCGTCAGTGAGAAATGTTGCAAAAACGGGGAAAATTATTCACATTTGAGGACTTTCGTTGCGTGGGCTGAATAAACAGTAGTTTAATAAAGCCGAGTTTTCGTTGTGAATGGTGAAATCGCACCTTAGAATTGAAGATATAAATGAATGAAGGTGATATGATGCAAAATCATAAATATGAGAGAATTGAGATTAAACTGTCACTTAAACATTTTAGAACACGTCGTAATGTATTAAGTAAATTAATCTAAATATATGTCTTTAGAATCAATGCACTTAATACGTTATTATTACTACACATCGTAATTTTACGTTTGTTTAAGTGACTGTTTAAACTCAATTTCCTGGATATTTTTTTTGCGACATTTCACCTTCATCAATTCATGATTTCTTGACGCACTGACAGTAGGTTCAAAAGACTCAAACATTCCAGGGCCCTGATTCAAGATGCCATTGCTATTTATCGACCCCCGACGTCGATCGACGAAGACGAGTGTCACGTGTCTGTGTAAATGTGTATGTGTCTGTCTGTGGCATCGTAGCTCCCAAACGGATGATCCAATTTTAATGCGGTTTATTTTGTTTGAAAGGTATATCAGTCGAGAGTGTTCTTAGCTATGATTAGTGGAAATTGGTTCAGGTCTTCAAGGTCATCAGGTCGTTTGTTAGGTGTGATGAAGTCGGGGATTTTTTTTGACCAGTTGTTTCTTTTGGGTTTAGTACCTAAAAAGGAAAAACTGAACCCTTGATTGTCCGTCTGTATCTATGTATGCTAAGACTCTTTTTATCAGGAACGCATGGAGGAATCGAGCTGAATTTTATATCAAATTCTCAGATGAACTCTTCCATGGAGCTGTGAAAATCAGACTTCTTATCCAACGCAATCAAAATAAATAGCGGTTTATGCTAAAAATTTCGATATTTTCGACATTCGCTAGGGAATCAAAACCTACAGGGTATTTACCAATTGCTCAGAATCTTAAAACTTGCTCCAAAGCAAAGAAAGAAAGAAAGAAGCCACGGCTTAACTTATAATAATAAATAATTATTATATATGTACTTACAAGTTGTATAATGAACAATATAATCGTTATAGAAATCAATGGTGTTTAAATGTAAACATAATTAAATACAGTAACGAACAACTAGCACGAGTTACAAGTTATTATTTATTATTGAAGTGGATTTATGTTAAGTAATGCGAACAATTATTAAATAATTGTATTGTCGCCAGGCAGATAAAGGCGACTAATTATTGCATTAGTTACGACAGATCGGACACATAGTCCATAATTACTGTTGACAACTATACCTGCGGGCCGACTCAAGATGCCATCGCTAATTATCGCTTACAAAGTTCGATAACAAAATGTATGGGATTTGACATAAGCTACGCTAAATGATCGCGATTTGGTATGTCATTTAGCGTACCTTATGTCAAATCCCATATATTTCGTTTTGGAACTTCGTAAGCGATAATTAGCGATGGCATCTTGAATCGGGGGCATGTAAGTGACGACAAAGATTTAATCGTTAGATGCCACTATACAGCTTTTCAGAGTCTACAACCACAAAATATTTTCTACTATGTCACCAACACTCGCTACCAGATACGATCGCACCAAAATATTATTGCGTGTCTTGGTTTAAAGTATCAAGCCGAATATAGTGTGAAGAGAAGGACGCGTAAAGCAATTTTTTGTTTTGGCATAACTCACATTAATTATATTATTAAATAATTAATAACATTAAATATAAATTATTAATAATATTAAATATAATTATAATAACTCGCGATAAAAGATCCCCCTAAAAATCACAAAAATGAGTTTCAAACCTGGTCAGTTGTTAGGTCAACGACCAGTGCATTCGTGTATATATGTCGCAGTCATCTGATTGAATCCGCTATTTAATTGAATGACTAGCGCTTTCATTGAATCCTGTTTTTACCAACAAATTTTAGTATCCGAGACTAGGACAGCCATTTAATATTTTAGTTTTAAACTTCGAAATTTCCGAATGAGTACTAATAAAACGAACATTAAAGTAAATAAATCAAAAAATATATCAACACATTGCTATCTGTACGAGCTGTTTGACGCCATTTTATAACCGCCTAGTGATTCAATTAAATAACCAGATTGAATAAGATGACTGCGACATATAGACTAGGAGCCCGCGAGCCCCAGCATTTTAGATTTTTTAATTTTTTTATTTTTATATCGCGTTATGGTAAGTAAAAAGAGGTACCAAAATAATAAATGCTCTACGCGTCATTCTCTTCACCCTACATTCAGGTGTTTTTAATGTTTATTAATATATTTTTTAGTGTATTAGGTAATCAAAAATAGCAGGGGCTTTAGCTGGAAAGGGAATTCGCAAGGCTCACCGCTGCCGCTGGAGTGATCTTTCAATGCGTTTTTATATCCATTTACTTCCGCATGTGACAGCAAAAACCCCCACATCTGAGCCCGAGCTGGATTCCTTTACCCTTTGATGCATAGTTTGTAAAAAAAGGGATCGGACAAAAAGCGTTAAGTAAATATGATATTTTACGATCGCTACGATAAAAACATTTATAAGTTCTAACAAATAAAAACTATTTTTTGCACCTAGAACCTTGGTGAAGTACTAAGTTGACTCCTTCTGGTCATTTTAGACCCTTGAATTTCTTTTTTTGAGTTATATTAAGTAATTTACATGAGGTGTCAAAACAAAAAATGCTCTACGCGTCCTTCTCTTCACACTATCTTCGGCTTAATATATGTACCATGAATCACCCTGTATACAGACAAAATCTATTG
The DNA here is from genome assembly GCA_905187575.2 of Celastrina argiolus. Lineage (NCBI taxonomy): Eukaryota > Metazoa > Arthropoda > Insecta > Lepidoptera > Lycaenidae > Celastrina > Celastrina argiolus. The sequence continues at coordinate 12,012,309 of LR994592.1, forward strand.
CTGTCTCGCAGTGCCTTATCTAGCCAGCATAGCGCGACAGAGACAACTGCAACTTGAACTGAAATTACTTAATAAAAGTACCAGAAATCGACTTTTAGGGGATTCCTGTTTCCTTCTCCAAAACTTAACCGATTTAGATATTCTTTTCTTTATATACGCTAAAAAAGGATTGAGCTAGGTTCCTATTTTTTTATTTAGCTTTATATTGTAGTCAAATCTGTTTCCTGGATGTTTAAACATAGCGGAGAGTCTGGCCATTTTTTTAGTAAAATATATATCTACTAATCTATGTATACTCATTTTATAAAGCGAATGAGTTTGTTTGTTTAAACGCGCTAGTCTGAGGAGTGAGGAACTACTGGTCTAACTGGACTGGTTAAAGAAAAATATTGTTTTGTTGGATAGTCCATTTATAGAAGAAGGCTTTAAGGCTATAATATAATTATACCTACGCTGCGACCAGTAGGATCGAAGCGTCCGCGTCGGTGAGAAATGTTGCAAAAACGGGGAAAATTATTCATCATTTGAGGACTTTCGTTGGGTGCGCGCTTAAGTAACTCAAAAAATAATATGCATGAAAGAATTAGTCTTTTTAATAATTATAATAACAAAAACCAACGAGAGTTAAAAGATAATCGCAATAGTGTTTCCGACAACCAAGCGAACGAAGTCGCGGGCAAAGCTAGTTAAATAAACTTAGATATTTACTGTCATTTGTTGGGTGTGTGAGATGTATTTATTTATGGAATATTCCTACAAATAGCTAAATACGGTCAGTATCCTAATAGGTAAGTATGTCTCAGTTTCACAGGATTTCTTTCACGGAATAGAAATGTTATTGTTCAAACCATGACCTACCTAACTTCCTTAGTGCCGAAAATTCTAAATATAGCTTTATTATGTATTCATAGAGACATGACATTGGCTAAATAATCTAAAAATAGATAGCCTCAAATCAAATTTATGATCCATGATAGTGTTAAAACACGTTTAATAATTACTTCAAACCAGAAATATTATTATATTACTAGAGGTCGTCCTGTATTCGAAATTCTTCCATAATATAATTCATATTATAATTTATAAGTCTATACTTTTAAGGGTTCTTTTGCTTCTTAGGGTGAAGTCACAAAGAGACAACCGACACAAACAAGGGGAGTTACTTACCTACCTACAGGTGAAATATTCCAATGTTTTCATATTTTGCACTGAAACATAGAGAAACAAGTGTGAACGCATACGAAAACATGGGAATAAATTACATGTAGGATCGGCAGGCTGATTATGTACCTCGCAACAGCAATTTGATAGACGTAAGTTGTTTACAATTGTAGAATTTATGCCTGTCGAATTGTAGTCGTAGTAACGTCTTCACCCTAATATTTATAGAATAAAAAGTCCGTCCTAGTGCGAGACGAAATCGCGCAGCAAGGGTTTCGTACAAAACACAAAAATCACGATTATTGCATTGGAGCCCCCTTGAATGTTTTTTTTTCAGTATTTTTGTTCTTGCGGCAACAGAAATAGATACATTATGCTCAACATAAGTATTGTGACAGATTGATCCCACCAAAAACATTTTCATGTAAAAATGTTGCCAAGACGAGCCTACATAGCTTACCCTGTTAAAAAGTTATCAGATATCGTATAAAGCCAAGCTCTACACTGCACCTTAATCAAAATCTATCAAAAAGTGGTCAGATCTCATGTAGAACCAAAATTCTTGATCTATGCGCCCTAACTTCACCAGGCTTAACTTCACTTACGCTACATTGCAGTCAAAACGTGATGCTTGGCCGTTTTATTTCACACAGATTAATGAATCCCTATGAAATCTTCGTAACGGTAGCAAAACGGTCAAGTATCACGTTTTAACTGCAATGTAGCGTAAGTGAAGTTAAGCCTGGTGAAGTAAGATAAAATAAAATAAAATAAAAAACGTTTTATTTCCAAATGAAACTTACAAAGTTATTTTCGGAAAGTCAACAAGAAAAACAAGCTACCACCGGTTCAACCCTAACCCGCCGAGAAGAACCGGCGTAAGAAACTCGGACGGGGCCAACTTTTAGCAAAAAGATGGAAAATTGATCTTTTTTAACAGTATATATTTTTTACAATGTAACTTAATCTATATCCTACACATATTAATATTATAAAAGTTGAGTACATATAGTAAATAAAAATATAAGCAGCCATCATGGTTGGCCACCTTATTCCCAGGGTGTGCAATCATTAACAAAATCAATTATCTTATAATAAGCTTTAGCACACAAACGTTCTTTAACTACTTTTTTAAATTTATTAATGGAAAAATTTTGAACGTTTTCTGGGATTTTATTGTATAGGCGTATACATTGCCCTTTAAAATATTTACTTACTTTGCTAAGCTTGATCATAGGTATATCGAGCTTGTGCTTATTTCTAGTGTTCCTACAATGATTGTCACTTTTTGTTTTAAAATTCGTCGTTCGTCGTCGTTTCAGCCTTTTATTTTGTCCACTGCTGGATATAGGCCTCTCCAATACATTTCCAGTGCGACCGGTCCATTGCCACCTGCATCCAACGTGACCCGGCAGTTTTCACCAGGTCGTCGGTCCATCTGGTAGGTGGCCGTCCCACACTGCGCTTGCCAGTACGTGGCCTCCACTCTAGGATCTTTTTGCCCCATCGACCGTCCAATCTTCGTGCTATGTGGCCGGCCCATTGCCACTTCAGCTGACTGATCCTACGGGCAATGTCAGCAACCTTAGTTCTTCTACGGATCTCCTCATTTCTGATTCGATCACGTAGAGAAATACCGAGCATTGCCCTCTCCATAGCACGCTGAGCGACATTGAGCCTTTTGAAAAGATCCTTCGTGAAGCACCACGTCTCAGAACCGTAAGTCATCACTGGTAACACACATTGGTTGTATACCTTTGTCTTAAGGCACTGAGGTATTTTGGACGAGAAGACGTTGCGTTCGGTAAAACGCTGCCCAGCCGAGCTGGATCCGTCTACTGACCTCTCTCTTAAAGTTGGACCTACCTAATCGGACAGCCTGCCCTAGGTATATATATTCGTCAACCACTTCAAGAGTAGAGCTCCCAACAGTTAGTGCGGTGGGTGCAACATGGACATTGTGCATGATCTTTGTTTTGTCCATGTTCATTTTAAGACCCACTTGTTGAGAAACTCTATTGAGGCCACCGAGCATGCGCCCCAAATCTTCCAGCGATTCTGCCATGACTACTATGTCGTCGGCAAATCGAAGGTGAGTGATGTATTCGCCATTAATGTTGATGCCAAGTCCTTGCCATTCCAGGAGCTTGAAGGAATCCTCCAGAGCAGCGGTAAACAGTTTCGGGGATATGATATCCCCCTGTCTTACTCCTCTCTTTAAAGGGATATCCTTCGTGCAGTGCTCCTGTACTCGGACTGACATGGTGGCGTTATTATACAAACACTTCAACACTTCGATATACCGAAAGTCAATACGGCAACGCTGGAGAGATCTAAGGACCGCCCATATTTCGATGGAATCAAAGGCTTTCTCATAGTCCACAAACGCCAAGCATAATGGCTGATTATACTCTTCGGTCTTCTGTATAATCTGCCGCAGCGTATGTATGTGGTCTATGGTACTATAGCCTTTTCGGAAACCGGCTTGTTCGGTAGGCTGAAAGTCATCCAGCCTGCGTTCGAGACGCATCGTGATAACTCTCGAAAACAGCTTGTAGACATGGCTCAGCAGTGTTATGGGCCTATAGTTCTTCAGTAAGGTTTTGTCGCCTTTTTTGAAGAACAGGACCACAACACCCCTGTTCCATGCCTCTGGCGTTTTCCCATCGAGTAAGGAGGAATTGAAGAGTTTCTGAAGGACTTTTAGTACCGGCGTGCCGCCCGCTTTCAGAAGCTCTGTAGTGATTGGTTCCGCTCTATTGTCTCTTTAATACGCTGGGTATTAAAAGAACGGATATCGTGTCGCAAGGACTTCGTAATCTGTCTATTGAGCTGCCTATATGACTCAGCGTCACTCGAAGTTTGGAGCGTCATTGAACGTCGACTAGCCATGAGGTTCCGGGTTTGGTCGGATAGTTTCTGAGGTCTATTTGTACGGTGGGTCTTGAAAAATTTTGACCCCACCGTATGGACCGTTTCTACCAGCCTGCTATTTATATCGTCCACTGATGCGCAGCTGTCTAGCCATTGGAAGCGATTTGACAGTTCAAGTTGAAAGCTCTCGGGGTTTTGGATATGGGCATTCGACGGTCGGAGCGTAGACTTCATCAGACGCGATCTCTCAAGTTTGACGTTGATATTCAACATGCCTCTGACGATTCGGTGATCACTTCCGGTCTTAACCCTGTTGATCACAGAGACATCGTTGAATATCTGCCGCTTGGTGCTCATAATGAAGTCAATCTCGTTTCTAGTTACACCGTCGGGACTCAACCAGGTCCATTTCCTCTGCGGCGGCTTTTGGAAGAAAGAATTCATCATGAAGAGTCCTTCTTTCTCCATAAAGTCCGCCAGCATCTGTCCTCTGGGATTCCTCTGCCCAAATCCAAATGGCCCCACTTTCAGCTCATCATCGCTTCTGCAGCCCAGCTTCGCATTGAAATCTCCCATAACAACTGTGAAGTGTGTTTTAGGGCTACGTATGGCCCTACTGACGTCCTCATACGTAGCTTCTACTTCATCGTCTGAATGTGTTGACGATGGGGCGTATACCTGTACAATCTTCAACGAATATCGTTTTGAGATTCTCAGTACAAGGTATGCAACCCTATTTGACACACTCTCGATGGACACAATGTTGTTGATGAGAGATTTGTGGACGATAAACCCAACACCACCTTGGGACTTCTGTTCTCCCTCCCGGTAGTAGAACAAGTGGCCGGACTGTAAGGTTATCGTATCCTCGCCCTCTCTTCGGATCTCCGATAAACCAATAATGTCCCAGTGCAACTTGTTCATCTCCTCTTCCAGCTCTACGAGCTTCTCGTCCAACCTCAAAGTGCGCACGTTGTGTGTTACCAGGGCCAGTTGTCGTTTAGAAGGGGGGTGGTAGCCGGATCTCTTCCGGGGATTCTTAGCACCCCCCGCCCCGCCGTTACCGTGGCCGCTACCGTAGCCAGGAATAGCGGGGCCGCCGGGGACTAGGGGCCTGGTTTTCTGGTGCGTAATCATTTGGAGGAAAGTTTAGCCTACTGGTACCACGCTGGCTAGACGGGTTGGTACAGGGTTTTGTTTCGAGTTTTCCTTCTCTCACACTAGCTGTTGATGTGTGTGTGTTTCCTTTTAGTCGCCTCTTACGACTCCCCTAGGATAGTATCGGGGGTGGTGATAATTGTATTCTAATGCCGTCACCACACGGCTTTTTTCACGGGTTTTAAAATTATTTACATTTTTCCTTACATATAATAAATTGTCCAAAATGTATTGAGATGCAACGGTTAGTATTCCTATTTCTTTAAACTTATCCCTCAGAGATTCAAATGAGGACATCTTGTAAATGGAACGTATTGCTCGCTTCTGCAGCACAAATATTGTGTTAATGTCGGCTGCATTTCCCCATAAAAGGATGCCGTAAGATATTCTACTGTGAAAATAACTGAAATAGACTAGTCGCGCTGTATCTTCGTCAGAAATTTCTCTAATTTTTCTGACTGCATATGCTGCAGAACTGAGCTTATCTTCCAGGTTGGCAATATGAGGACCCCACTGTAATTTACTGTCTAGCGTTATACCTAGAAACACAGTGGTGTCGACTAAGTTCATTTTCTCATCATTTAATAGTATATTGGTTTGTACTTGCCTTACATTGGGCAAACTAAACTTTAAACATTTTGTTTTATTAGAATTTAAGAGTAAGTTATTAACATTAAACCAATGTACTATTTTTGAGAGAGCACAATTTACCTCGTCGTAATTTGACTGTTGTCGCTTCACATTAAAAATTAGTGAAGTATCATCAGCAAAAAGTACTATCTCATGTTTATCCTTAACTTAATAAGGTAAGTCATTTATGTAGATGAGAAAAAGAAATGGGCCTAATATAGATCCCTGTGGGACACCTAATTCTATGTTGGTCCCATTGGACCTTTTACTATTTACCTCCACCCTTTGAGTCCTATTTTTAAGGTAAGAACTCAAAAGGTCGAGTGACGATTCTCTTATGCCATAGTGGTGCAATTTTCTGATCAATGTAGCATGCTCAACACAATCAAAGGCCTTGGAAAGGTCACAAAACACACCTAGCGCATCCTGCGACCTCTCCCAAGCTTCAAAAATATTACAAAGAAGACCTATACCAGCGTCCGTTGTGGATCGACCCTTAGTAAAACCATATTGACTATTATGTAAAAGATTGTTTATATTAAAATGTACTAATAACTGGTTTACAATTAATTTTTCAAATATTTTACTAAAAATCGGCAGAATCGATATAGGTCTATTTGTCGGATCAGATTTATTTCCAGCTTTAAATAAGGGTACTCGCGGAGTTCCTCTGCGAAGTACTCGCGGAGTTCCTCGGCGAAGTACTCGCGGAGTTCTCGGCGAAGTACTCGCGGAGTTCCTCGGCGAAGTACTCGCGGAGTTCCTCGGCGAAGTACTCGCGGAGTTCCTTGGCGAAGTACTCGCAGAGTTCCTCGGAGGAAAGTACTCACGGAGTTTCTCGGTAAAGTACTCGAGATACTTTGGCAACAGTCCGAAACGCGACACTACACTACTCGCGGAGTTCCTCGGCGAAGTACTCGCGGAGTTCCTCGGCGAAGTACTCGCGGAGTTCCTCGGCGAAGTACTCGCGGAGTTCCTCGGCGAAGTACTCGCGGAGTTCCTCGGCGAAGTACTCTCGGAGTTCCTCGGCGAAGTACTCTCGGAGTTCCTCGGCGAAGTACTCGCGGAGTTCCTCGGCGAAGTACTCGCGGAGTTCCTCGGTGAAGTAGTCGCGGAGTTCCTCGGCGAAGTACTCGCGGAGTTCCTCAGCGAAGTACTCGCGGAGTTCCTCGGCGAAGTACTCGCGGAGTTCCTCGGAGGAAAGTACTCGCGGAGTTCCTCGGTAAAGTACTCGAGATACTTTGGCAACAGTCCGAAGTGCGACACTACACTACTCGTGGAGTTCCTCGGCGAAGTACTCGCGGAGTTCCTCGGCGAAGTACTCTCGGAGTTCCTCGGCTAAGTACTCGCGGAGTTCCTCGGCGAAGTACTCGCGGAGTTCCTCGGCGAAGTACTCGCGGAATTCCTCGGCGAAGTACTCGCGGAGTTCCTCGGCGAAGTACTCTCGGAGTTCCTCGGCGAAGTACTCGCGGAGTTCCTCGGCGAAGTACTCGCGGAGTTCCTCGGTGAAGTAGTCGCGGAGTTCCTCGGCGAAGTACTCGCGGAGTTCCTCGGCTAAGTACTCGCGGAGTTCCTCGGCGAAGTACTCGCGGAGTTCCTTGGCGAAGTACTCTCGGAGTTCCTCGGCGAAGTACTCGCGGAGTTCCTCGGCGAAGTACTCGCGGAGTTCCTCGGTGAAGTAGTCGCGGAGTTCCTCAGCGAAGTACTCGCGGAGTTCCTCGGCGAAGTACTCGCGGAGTTCCTCGGCGAAGTACTCGCGGAGTTCCTCGGCGAAGTACTCGCGGAGTTCCTCGGCGAAGTACTCGCGGAGTTCCTCGGCGAAGTACTCGCAGAGTTCCTCGGAGGAAAGTCCTCACGGAGTTTCTCGGTAAAGTACTCGAGATACTTTGGCAACAGTCCGAAACGCGACACTACACTACTCGCGGAGTTCCTCGGCGAAGTACTCGCGGAGTTCCTCGGCGAAGTACTCGCGGAGTTCCTCGGCGAAGTACTCGCGGAGTTCCTCGGCGAAGTACTCGCGGAGTTCCTCGGCGAAGTACTCTCGGAGTTCCTCGGCGAAGTACTCGCGGAGTTCCTCGGCGAAGTACTCTCGGAGTTCCTCGGCTAAGTACTCGCGGAGTTCCTCGGCGAAGTACTCGCGGAGTTCCTCGGCGAAGTACTCGCGGAGTTCCTCGGCGAAGTACTCGCGGAGTTCCTTGGCGAAGTACTCGCGGAGTTCCTCGGCGAAGTACTCGCAGAGTTCCTCGGAGGAAAGTCCTCACGGAGTTTCTCGGTAAAGTACTCGAGATACTTTGGCAACAGTCCGAAACGCGACACTACACTACTCGCGGAGTTCCTCGGCGAAGTACTCGCGGAGTTCCTCGGCGAAGTACTCGTGGAGTTCCTCGGCGAAGTACTCGCGGAGTTCCTAGGCGAAGTACTCGCGGAGTTCCTCGGCGAAGTACTCGCGGAGTTCCTCGGCGAAGTACTCTCGGAGTTCCTCGGCGAAGTACTCGCGGAGTTCCTCGGCGAAGTACTCGCGGAGTTCCTCGGCGAAGTACTCGCGGAGTTCCTCGGCGAAGTACTCGCGGAGTTCCTCGGCTAAGTACTCGCGGAGTTCCTCGGCGAAGTACTCGCGGAGTTCCTTGGCGAAGTACTCGCGGAGTTCCTCGGCGAAGTACACAGGCACCCTGCTCGACCTAGTCTGCACTAATGCAGACCTGGAACGAGTCGTAGTTGATTATATACCCGATTTAAGTGCACATGCTTTCATAACTTTTGAAATAAATATACCTAAACCAAAGGTCAAAGCCCGTAAAATTACCTATCGAGGCCTTAAAGATATAATAGGTGACGATTTGGAATTTGTTATAAATACAATAGACTGGCACTACTTTGATCGATTATCTAGTGTTGATGATATGGTTCTTGTGTTTAATAACAGTATCTTGTGGGCTTTTGACCTATTGGCTCCCGTTAAAACACTTTATATCAAGGATCGTCAGCACCCCTGGGTAACATATAATATTATGAAGATGATGAAGTGTCGAGATGAGGCGCATAAGCGCGCACGCATTACCAAGAGCGAATCACATATTCGCTACTATAAAGATCTGAAGCGCCAAGTGTCTAACGCGCTTACTAGGGAGAAGGTAGCATATTTCGATACATACATCAATGCTAACAGTAAGTCTCCACATCTAATGTGGAAGCATATAAAGGTAAAAATTGTTTTACACGAATCTAAGTCCGAATTAATATTGCCTAGTTATCTTTCTGACCCCAACCTTATAAACAGTTTCTTTTTGGATATTCCGGGTACTAGTTCTGTGCCCCAGTCAACGCTCGACTACTTTAATAACCGTCTATTTGGTTCGAGTAAGTTCAGCTTCTCTGTGGTCAGTGACAGCGAAGTTCATAAACTTATAAAAAATTGTAAATCTAACGCAGCGGGTGTTGATGGCATCAGCTTGGACATGTTGTCCATGATTAGTAAATTTCCAGTCTGCCTGAATGTCATTACTCTAATAATTAACAGATCCCTTGAAACCCGTACCTTTCCTGACATGTGGCATTTGGCAGTGGTTAAACCACTGCCCAAAAAAGACGAAAATGTACGCGAATTAAAAGACCTCAGACCAATCTGCTTATTGCCGTGTATGTCGAAAATTCTAGAGAAGGTGGTACATTCTCAAATGAGTAGGTTTTTGGAAGTTAACAACGTATTACCTTCTGTACAATCTGGTTTTCGCAGTCGCCATAGTACGACAACCGCACTAATTGATGTCGTGGACAATATCATCTCAGGACAAGATGCAGGAGATGTTACTATCATTGTCTACCTCGATTTTTCGCGGGCATTTGAAACAATAAATATATCCTTACTGTTGGCCAAATTAAAATTCTATGGTTTCGACGACGGTGCTATAGCTTGGTTCTCCAGCTACTTAAGTAACCGGTCTCAGGTAGTCGAAATTAAGGATACGAGCGGTACACCAACTCGCTCTAACCCTTCTAGGGTAGGTAGGGGAGTGCCTCAGGGTTCAGTGATTGGCCCTAGCCTGTTTACGGTTTACTGTGCGGACATCGTTCAAAACATTAGGCATTGTAAACATCACATATATGCTGATGACATACAGTTGTATATCACTTTTAAGCCACGTGATGTCAGTGAGGCAGTGAAAAATCTCAACGATGATCTAGCGCGAATTTGTGAGTGGTCTGATCAGAACGCTTTGGTTATCAACCCAAGCAAATCACAGTACATGATACTAGGTACCAAGTATCAAATCCAAAAAATTGTGTTAACGCATCCAATTATACGTGTTGGAAATGATAGTATAGAAAGGGTTACAGAGGCGCGCAACTTGGGAGTATTAATGGATGAAGGACTAAGGTTTGAGAGGCATGTCATTAGAACAGTAAGTCGCTGTTTTTATAGGCTGAAAGTTCTGTACAAAATAAGAAATTTCATAACGGAACCGTTGCGTCGTACTCTCTGCGAATCTCTGGTGCTCTCGAATTTGAATTACGCAGACGCGGTGATAGGTCCCTGTCTACTTACGCGGTCTAAAAACCTTATACAAAAGGTCCAGAATGCATGCAGTAGGTATTGTTGTGACATCCCGCCCCGTACTCACGTAACGCAGTACATTAACAACTTACGGTGGCTCAAAATGGATGGTCGCAGGCAGTTACACTTTGCCACCCTCTTATTTGGAGTAGTAAAATTTAAAACTCCGACCTACCTTTACGATAAATTACAATGGGCATGCGATAAACACCTGACAATGGCAACTAGAGGATCGGCTTATTTACTAATTACTCCACTCCATCGCACTTCCATGTTCAGAGGCAGCTTTAGATATTTGGCAAGCAAAGTCTGGAACAACCTTCTGCCACCACATTTCAGAACTCTGCAAACAATAAATAGCTTTAAAACTAAATTTAAATCACTTGTAATGCAGGAACAACTTACAACACCGTAATTGTATTGTAAAATATACTTTAATACTATAATATTTTTTATTAGAATAAATAATATATTTTTTAAATCTAATCAATTGTTTGTTATCTAATGGAATGTATAATAAATGCTAAATGTCCCTTATTATTGTATTTATTTTGAATTACTTGATGATCATACTATAGTATTTTATAAACATGCATACTACTAAATTTTTTTATTTTTTTTTTTTTTTTATTTTAGGTAGGTACATAATAATATTATGTAATTATGAGCACTAGTTACCGTTTTTAGTCTCAAGCCCAGCTCATGGCGGTTTGCAGCTGGCCCGTAGTCGCTTCAACGTCGGGTATGAACGCTCGGCAAAAATTCCATTCTTTCTGGCCACACCACTTATTTTTTATTTTTATTTTGTTGCACATAGTTATTGTAACCTAAAATTACTATATTATAAGTATTTCAGCTACATATACATATCATATTTTTTAATTCATTTGTGTATGTTTGTAGTAATATAATATAATTGTTTTTGTTGAACCAGCCTACCTTTTTATCCTCTGACTGCGCTAGTAGGTAACATTATAATTGTAGTATTATATTGCCCCTACACATTTTGAAGTGAATAATAGATCTTGTGTAACTAATTGGTATTATCAACCATCTAACAATAATAGCTATGGACAGGCATAATATTATGGCATCTAACCATGCGCGCGTCCGCCCCCTGCAACACAACTATAGTGACTATGGGGAAGTGCGCGGGGAGGGCGACGGGGCGGGTGGTGGTATAGCTGCTCTGCCCATAGCAATGAATCACCTTTTTAAATCCTTTTATATTTATGTATCGCTAACGTATTTATGTATCGTTCTATAACTGCTGAGTATTAATCTGTCCTTCAAATGACAATACTGATGGAACCACAGAATACCAGGCGCCGTGGTGCTCACGCCGCGGTGATACGCCTGAGTGGTATCCTTTTCGGCAATATAGGCATTACACTACCTACCTTCTGGACCGAATTATTATTATTTAATTTATTTATCATATATTATGTTCATGCTGTAACCGGTCTTGTTTTACATGTAACTTTTTCTTATTTGTTCATTGTTAAGTGTTTTATTGTGTGTACTCAATGTAATGTAATGTCTAATTTTTGCTGAATAAATGTTTATTATTATTATTATTAAGTACTCGCAGAGTTCCTCGGAGGAAAGTCCTCACGGAGTTTCTCGGTAAAGTACTCGAGATACTTTGGCAACAGTCCGAAACGCGACACTACACTACTCGCGGAGTTCCTCGGCGAAGTACTCGCGGAGTTCCTCGGCGAAGTACTCGCGGAGTTCCTCGGCCGCGACGCCCAACGTCGCGACGCCGACGCCCGATGCCCGACGCCGTGACGCCGCGACGCTGACGCCCGACGCCGTGACGCCCAACGTCGCGGCGCCCAACGTCGCGACGCCCAACGTATATCTTCAAAGACTAAGTAGTAGTGGTATAACATTAATATTTAAAATCGATTCATAAACGACGAAGATATCCACGAACAAATATAAAAAAAACATAATATATTTACGTATTGAGAAACCACCTCCTATTTTGGAAGTCGGTTAAAAATATTATGTTGTATTTCATGTTACAATCTACCTTTGTGTCAAGTTTCATTTAAGTACGTTGAGTAGTTTGGCTGAAATACCGTCAAATAGGTAGTTACAATTTTTTGAAGATCCCACGGGAACCCTTTCGTTTTTCGGGATAATAATTTCCAATAATGCTCTTCAGGTCATAAGCTACCTGCCTGCCAAATTTTAATTTAAATACGTTGAGTAGTTTGGCTGAAATACCGTCAAATAGATAGCTACAATTTTTTTAAGATCCCCCGGGAACCCTTTCGTTTTTCGGGATAATAATTTCCAATAATGCTCTTCAGGTCATAAGCTACCTGCCTGCCAAATTTCATTTAAATACGTTAAGTAGTTTGGCTGAAATACTGTCAAATAGATAGCTACAATTTTTTGAAGATCCCACGGGAACCCTTTCGTTTTTCGGGATAATAATTTCCAATAATGCTCTTCAGGTCATAAGCTACCTGCCTGCCAAATTTCATTTCATTCTATACAGTGGTCTTAGCGTGATGCGACGACAAACATTCCCATATGGACAGACAGACAGACAGACAGACAGACAGACAGACAGACAGACAGACAGACATTTTTTTCAAAAATGTTATTTTTAGGTTCTGTGGCTCTTATAGACCCCCTTTTTTTGATTTTCACTTAAATATTCTTAATGTACAGACATGACCCCTCTACAGATTTATTATATGTATAGATTACTAGCTGTGCCCGCGACTTCGTTCGCATGGTGTTTGTTTGACTTAAACCGTTTATGCAGCGCATGCAACGAAAGTCCCCAAATGTAAATTGTTTGTTTGTTTAAACGCACTAATGTCCCGTATATGATGCCCAACGCCGCGACGACCGACGCCGCGACGCCCGACGCCGCGACGCCCGACGCCGCAACGCCCAACGTCGTGGAGTCAACACCCGACGCCGCGACGCCCGACGCCGGGACGCCCGACGCCGCGACGCCCGACGGCGCGACGCCCGACGGCGCGACGCCCGACACCGCGACGCCCGACACCGCGACGACCGACGCCAACGCCCAACGCCGCGACGCCCAACATCGCGACGCCGACGCCCGACGTCGCGACGCTGACGGACGCCGCGACGCCCAACGTCGCGGCGCCCGACACCGCGGTGCCCGCCGCCGTGACGCCCGACGCCGTGACGCCGAAAGTCGCGACGACGACGCCCGTCGGCGCGACGCCCGATGGCCCGACGCCGCGACGCCCAACGTCGCGACGACGACGCCCGACGCCGCGACGCCCGACGGCGCGACGCCCGACGGCGCGACGTCCGACGGCGCGACGCCCGACGGCGCGACGCCCGACGGCGCGACGTCCGACGGCGCGACGCCCGACGGCGCGACGCCCGACGGCGCGACGCCCGACGCCGCGACGCCCAACATCGCGACGCCGACGCCCGACGGCGCGACGCCCGACACCGCGACGACCGACGCCAACGCCCAACGCCGCGACGCCCAACATCGCGACGCCGACGCCCGACGTCGTGACGCCCGACGCCGTGACGCCGAAAGTCGCGACGACGACGCCCGTCGGCGCGACGCCCGATGGCCCGACGCCGCGACGCCCGACGCCGCGACGCCCGACGGCGCGACGCCCGACGGCGCGACGCCCGACGGCGCGACGCCCGACGGCGCGACGTCCGACGGCGCGACGCCCGACGGCGCGACGCCCGACGGCGCGACGCCCGACGCCGCGACGCCCAACATCGCGACGCCGACGCCCGACGTCGCGACGCTGACGGACGCCGCGACGCCCAACGTCGCAGCGCCCGACACCGCGGTGCCCGCCGCCGCGACGCCCGACGCCGCGACGCCCAACGTCGCGACGACGACGCCCGTCGGCGCGACGCCCGATGCCGCGACGCCAGACGCCGCGACGCCCGACGCCGCGACACCCGACGCCGCGACGCCCAACGTCACGACGCCGACGCCTGACGCCGCGACGCCCAACGTCGCGACGCCTGACGCCGCGACGCCCAACGTCGCGACGCCTGACGCCGCGACGCCCAACGTCGCGACGCCGACGCCCAACGCCGCGACGCCGACGCCCAACGCCGCGACGCCCAACGTTGCGACGCCGACGCCCGACGTCGCGACGCTGAAGGACGCCGCGTTGCCCAACGTCGCGACGCCGACGCCCGATGCCCGACGCCGCGACGCACGACGCCATGACGTCCGATGCCGCGACGCCGACGCCCAACGCCGCGACGCCGACGCCCAACGCCGCGACGCCCAACGTTGCAACGCCGACGCCCGACGTCGCGACGCTGAAGGACGCCGCGTTGCCCAACGTCGCGACGCCGACGCCCGATGCCCGACGCCGCGACGCACGATGCCATGACGTCCGATGCCGCGACGCCGACGCCCGACGCCGCGACGCCCAACGTCGCGGCGCCCGACACCGCGGTGCCCGCCGCCGTGACGCCCGTCGGCGCGACGCCCGATGGCCCGACGCCGCGATGCCCAACGTCGTGACGCCGACGCCTGACGCCGCGACGCCCAACGTCGCGACGCCGACGCCCAACGCCGCGACGCCCAACGTCGCGACGCCGACGCCCGATGCCCGACGCCGTGACGCCGCGACGCTGACGCCCGACGCCGTGACGCCCAACGTCGCGGCGCCCAACGTCGCGACGCCCAACGTATATCTTCAAAGACTAAGTAGTAGTGGTATAACATTAATATTTAAAATCGATTCATAAACGACGAAGATATCCACGAACAAATATAAAAAAAACATAATATATTTACGTATTGAGAAACCACCTCCTATTTTGGAAGTCGGTTAAAAATATTATGTTGTATTTCATGTTACAATCTACCTTTGTGTCAAGTTTCATTTAAGTACGTTGAGTAGTTTGGCTGAAATACCGTCAAATAGGTAGTTACAATTTTTTGAAGATCCCACGGGAACCCTTTCGTTTTTCGGGATAATAATTTCCAATAATGCTCTTCAGGTCATAAGCTACCTGCCTGCCAAATTTTAATTTAAATACGTTGAGTAGTTTGGCTGAAATACCGTCAAATAGATAGCTACAATTTTTTTAAGATCCCCCGGGAACCCTTTCGTTTTTCGGGATAATAATTTCCAATAATGCTCTTCAGGTCATAAGCTACCTGCCTGCCAAATTTCATTTAAATACGTTAAGAAGTTTGGCTGAAATACTGTCAAATAGATAGCTACAATTTTTTGAAGATCCCACGGGAACCCTTTCGTTTTTCGGGATAATAATTTCCAATAATGCTCTTCAGGTCATAAGCTACCTGCCTGCCAAATTTCATTTCATTCTATACAGTGGTCTTAGCGTGATGCGACGACAAACATTCCCATATGGACAGACAGACAGACAGACAGACAGACAGACAGACAGACAGACAGACAGACAGACAGACATTTTTTTCAAAAATGTTATTTTTAGGTTCTGTGGCTCTTATAGACCCCCTTTTTTTGATTTTCACTTAAATATTCTTAATGTACAGACATGACCCCTCTACAGATTTATTATATGTATAGATAGATATAGATATTATGTTATAGTATATTGTATATTGTTGTACTTTATATAAATAAACTATATTATATCTAATATGTACCGTTGTTTGTGAGATCTACAGATTGATAGGGGGTCACGGAAGATCAAGCGCCTCGGCTCTGCCGTGGTTATGCTTGAGTGGCTTCCCTTTGAGCATGTAAGTGGGCAATGCACAGCTGGTCTTCTATGCAACTATTCTGCCATTTAGTTTTATTATGATTATTATTATTTTTTTTTTTAATGTTTTTATTTTTAGATAGTTTTAAGTTTACTTATATATAATTTTTTTGTTTTATGTTTATTCTCTTCGCTGTGCTTTTCTGTCCCTTATGTGCTTAATAAAGCTATTTTTATTTATTTATTTATTTAGAAAAGGTAGGTAGTGCCCTTGCGCTTCGCTTGGCTCGTCTTGACGGGGGCACGACCGTGCCCCCAGATAAAAGTCAACGTCTCATGAAGTTGTATCGAACGCAAGCTAGGCAGTAATAAATAATATAAGGTAGTGTTTGTTGTTGTTGTTTTTATTTATTTAAATATAAAAGAGTTTATAAGAATTATTTAAAAATTTACAAATTAAAATTCTTCCATTCGCACAATAATAATTTAGAGTAGGAATGTACCAAAAAAATTATGTTCTCAATATTTTTCACTAAAGCCCTTTACGACAAATAACTCTTAACTTAACTTCTAGATAATATAGTCTAACTCTGGGAGTATTAACCCAAACTGGTGCAAATAAGTAATCCTAAACCTATGTTATAAAATTATCATTAAAATAACTGCATAAAAAACCCCGACAATACTAACAATGTCAGACTTCCGCAGCTTAACTGCAACATGTGTTTGATATGAATATATTCACTTATTTTGTTTATAAATAAACTATCTCCGAAACAGTTAAAAGTATTCAGACTCAAGTACGAACGTTTATTTTTAGAAACCCAGTTTTTATTATTTATACTCGTATTGTCTAAAAATAGAAGCAATACACGATGGCCGTTCTAATAATAGCTGTAATAATTGATATATAAAAAAGTTTATATTTTATTTAAGTACACCGTAGTTTATAATTGTAATTGATGATAATTTAATTAAGGGCGTATTTCACCAAGCAATGTTAAAGTTAACGCCATGTTAATAATAACATGTTATCCCTCTCGTATTTCCTGTCAATGAATGACATGGCATGGTATTTTAACATGGCGTTAACTTTAACATTGCTTGGTGAAACACGGCCTAAGTATACCAATTACCAACTTTCATATGCAATCTCATCTAAAATTTGCAATTATATTTAGTAACTGTCATTATATTATAATATTAGATATTTAGTTATTACATATTTTCTTTTTGAAGGATATAATTTTTTGCATGACGTGGCGAATAGAACGGATTACGGCATATGAAACTACCAAATTAATTGTGTTTGAATCGGCCTTATATAGTAAGGAAGTAAAGAAAATTTTGATATGCCTTAACCTGTTCGGGTCTCTTTTTAACATTTTTTTTTATTTTTTAAGTACGTAATTAGTAATAATAATAGCTTTGTCTATAATCTCTTATGGCTGGAATAAGCTGAAACTTTAAATACTTTAAAACATTTTTTGAAACAAAACCCCAAAAAATATATTAAGTACATAATTTACTTTGTTTAAAACTAAATAATAAGCTTTCTTTTTGGTGTTATAATAAAATATTTTATGGATGAGCAAAAACAAATAAGTAATAATTTTCAAGTTTAACAATAATTAAACGTCTCATTATTTTTTGATTAGAAGATTTTTATCAATTTATCATTAAACTATTTTTAATTATTCTATTTAAAGATAAGAAACTTCCTTATACGATTGTTTTGATTCTATGTTTGTTTTATATTATTGTGAGAACTGCGAACGTGGTATGACATTGGCTAAAAATAAGCACAATTCATGTTTAAATTATTTAAAAAATTCTTATAAGAACTAAAAAATAATTGAAATATTTCTGCACATATTATAACTGGTGTAAAAAGAACAGTCACTACAACTTTGAGATATGATTATACTACCTTTTCTCATTATAGAAATGTATTTTTATGTAAAAAATAAGAAATGGTAAAAAGTATTTTTTTCTTAGTTTTTGACAGAAAAATACATTTCCAAAATGAAGAAATTATCTACATAATCGTATCTTAAAGTTATAGTGACTGTTCGATTATTATTAATATACAATTATCATAATATTTTAATATTATGATAATTTTACTAGATCATATTATGATATAGGTAGTTAAGTAGTTACAGTTTTACTTGTGATGATGATGAGGATGAGAAATAGTCACAGCAATAGAGAGTCCTATAAATCCTATTACTAGAACTTGCTGGCAGTGAAAGCCAGAACAAATAGACGGATTTGATTGCAGTAGGTACAAAATTACTTTCATTTGTATTTAGGAATTAGGTAAGTTCTGTTAATTTGAAGTCGCAAACAGACATCAAAATTTATTTTTATATTATTATCAAAATCTTAGTTTAACAAGCTGCTGTTACAGACCAAATACTTTAGGTGTTTGCGGCTTTGAACGTGGACAATAATGCAAAAGTCTGAATTTCCGCATGACAACAACATGTTACCTACATGACATTTAATAACAACAATTTAATCTACTTCTTGTTAACACTTCCGAAATACCTACGTGTTGTCGCTTACAGCAGTAGGTACAAGGCTTTCACGATTTCACGGATTTATTTATAGACACAAGTATTTAATTACGTAATTAATTGTCATTATGAATTAACTTAATTATTTCGATAAATAATTTACGGTTGTTCGGATTTTTTAGCTTATTATAATATTAGGTACTTACATATGAAATTGGCGTTTTGTCGTACTGGCCACTTTGATCTTAAATATATTCTCTTTGGTTTGGAATTCCAAATTCAAATTTAAACAGCTATTTACTCATGCATTTGTGTTTTGAAAACCATAATTCATTTGTTTTTTTCTCTTTTGCTTTTTTTTCTGCGTCACTCATTTCACAAAATGGAAAACTTAAAATATCGCACTATTTACGAGTACGAGTTCCACCGTGGCACCAGTGCTGCGGAAACGGCTCGAAGGATTAATGATGTGTATGGGGGTGGTGTCGCAAAAGAAAACACGGTGCGTTTTTGGTTTCAATGCTTTCGTTCTCGAAATTTCGACCTGCAGAACAAGCCACGTGGACGGCCGGAGACCAAGGTCAATAATGATGAATTGAAGGCTATTGTGGAAGCTGATCCATCGCAAACCACATCAGAGTTAGCTACAGGTTGCGGTGTTAGTGACAAACCGTTTTAATCCACTTGAAGCAAATTGGGAAGGTGAAAAAGCTTGAAAGGTGGGTACCTCATGAATTGAGTGAAGCAAACCGACAAACGCGCGTCGACTGCTGCGTTACACGTCCACTGCTGCTTCAAGACAACACTAGACCACACACGGCCCAACAGACGGCTACCAAATTAGAGGAGCTTCAATTGGAATGTCTAAGACATCCACCGTACTCTCCGGACCTTGCTCCAACAGATTACCATTTTTTTCGAAATTTGGATAACTTCTTGCAAGGAAAAAAATTCAATTCCGATGAGGCAGTCCAAACCGCTTTCAAAGATTTCATTGATTCCCGTCCGAATGGTTTTTTTAGTAAAGGGATCAATGAACTACCTATAAGATGGCAAAAGTGTATAGATAGCAATGGTACTTGGTACATACTTTGATTTATAAAATATGTTTTAATATGAAAAAATCGCCTTTATGTTCCTCCCATACAAAACGCCAATTTCATATGTAAGGACCTAATTTTATATATTATAAAGTTTACATATTACACACAAGGATACAAGGTAAGATTTTCGGCGTGCCTAGTGCCAACTTTTGTCACTGCTCACAGCACATAGCCTAACAAATGCACAAACAAATATGCAATTTATTTATTATTTCATTGTACTTTCTTGATGTCTCTTGGAAATTACTTCTTAAAACTCACCGCCACCCCCGTCTACTTCCCGACTCGAGGATAATTATTTATGGTTAATATATTAAGCCGAATATAATGTAAGAGGATGACGCGTAGAACAGTTTTTGTTTCTGCACTTCATACAAATTACTTGATATACTTACCTTAACTAAAAAAATATTCAGAGGTCGAAAATGACCACAAGGAGTGAATCTTAGTAAGCTCACTTGAAAAGTGAGCTACTATTTCATTTAGTTTTCTTGGAAACTGCCAGCGTCCTCACAATGCTTGAAATTGTTTTTTTTTTATCTAAATATAAACATCGCAATTGTTTTTTTAATTTCAAGTGACATGATTAGCGATTTCAAATCACTAAATCAACTTTGAAATATTTTGAATCTATTGTCTTGGTTCATTATTAAACAAAATGAAATGTAGCTCTATTGGCATAAGTTTATCATGCAGTTAACTATTTTTAACCCTTCTTTTTGAATTAGACACGATGTCTAGTGTATTGTTGATCGAATCGTATATACATGTCGCAGTCATCTGGTTGAATCTGCTATTTGATTGAATGACTAGCTTAGGTATTTATTAAATGTTGTTTTTACCAACAAATTCAATGAATCCGAAACTAAGACTGAAGACAGCTATTTAATATTTAAACTTCAAAATTTCCGAATGTGTATAGAAAAAATATATCAACACATTGCTATCAATCCACATTACCATCAAATAACCGCGCTAGTCATTCAATTAAATAAGCAGATTCAACCAGATGACTGCGACCAATACATTATGAACAATTAATGTACGATAGTGATTTATTATATCACAGCCACGTACTACACATTAAGTAATGTAATTACTACAGTGTGTTTTGTAAGGGTGACAAGTTTTGCAGTAATTCACTATTAATCTGATAATATACAATATATATATTTCCTTAATTTGTTTCGCCTTCAAACGTTGATTTATTACATGAAACAGAATTTTAATTTTATTTTTATGCTTTGCCTTAGTAAACATACATTTTGTCTGAACAATTAAAAAAATATTTAAATGCTTTGCCATAATTTGATTGTTTATACATTTTGAATGAAAATAATAAACTAAGAAATAAATGCAAGAAAATCAGTCGATTTGACGGTTGACCAACCTTTCGGTTGACAATATTTTTATTTCTTTATTCGGTCAACCTATAAGAAATAAAACGGATTTTAAAGTTTTTATTGCCATAATACAAAAACAGTTTTATTAATAAGCAAAGAAAAAAACGATGATTAGACCGTACTTTACAAACAAAATCAGAAGAACTGTTAAGCTTACATTCACAAATTGTAATTTGAATAAATTATACATAAATCTCGAAAGGGCCGAATTCAGAAACGCTAACATCATTACTCTATTCAGAGGCTTTCAATGTTACTGCTGGGCGGAATGACAAGGATAGTATGTGACTTTAGCGCCACTTAATTTAATTATAGTATCATTATTCGGCTGTTACTTTTACAAACCTACATTTTACATTATCTGCGTATTTACAGAAGAAAATAAATAAAAATAAAGTAAAATAATACTTATTATTATTAGCCTAAACTGTCCCACTGCTGGGCAAAGCCTCCTCCAGTGTCCTCCAGGTATTTCTTTCCTGCGCCACCGCTGGTCAGCCTGGGTGGCATGCGTCCAGTTCGTCGCGCCATCTTGTTCTGGGCCGGCCTCGGCGACGTCGTCCATCCCCTGGTACCCAATCGGTGCATATTTTTGCGAGCGCTCGGAGTGCATGCAACTTATGTGTCCTGTCCAGTCCCATTTTAGCTTGGCTCCCTTTATCTCTGTGATGCCTGTTTTGAAACGCAGCGTGGTGTTTCGTACTTGGTCAACTAGCTTTATTCCCAGTATGGTGCGCTCCATCGCTCTTTGGCAGACCTCGAGCCGTAACTTTTGTGCTTCGGTCAGTGACGAAGTTTGAGCACCGTAGGTTAGGACGGGAAGAATACAGAGTATAATAAAGTAAAATAATACTGAAAGTACCTAATATAAGCAAATGTTTACGTAACTGTACACTAGAGGGTGGTGAACGGGGATGAAAGTGGAAGGGGTGAAAAGGGTGGCTTCTGTACACGTGGCGCATTCTCCGCTCTAGTTAATATCAGTGTTTTCACCGTGCATATTGAAAACATTCCTCTGCAGTCGATAGGTAACTTTGATTAACGATTTTCTCGCTTGGAAATTGAAGCTCGGATATTTTATTATTTACATGGATGGATTATTTGGCATAACAATTAATATTGTTTTATTTCTTGTCGCTTTTTAATATCTATGTTAAATTACTCTGTCTTCGCAAATCACCTAAACGGTATACCCAAATTCTCGTATTTAACTTGGACTTTTAATTGATTATTTTTATTTTATTAATTTAGAAAGCTTATTTTTTATAGAAAAGCCAATTACAGATTCTTACACAGCATAAAGTAGATTAATGCAAACTTCACACTTGTGTTTATACATTAAAATTAAAATTTAATATTATTTGAAGACATGAACGAATGAAGGTGTTATGTAATAAATTTAATGTAGGTATATATGTAGCAAAATTTTGATTTCGAGAAAAAAATCTTCAAACTGTCACTATGTCATAACGTATTAAGAACATACATTAATGTAAAGATCTGTATCTAAAATCAACGTACTTAATACGTTACTACATATCCTAAAATGTTTATGCGACAGTTTAAACCGAATTTTCTGGGTATTCTTTTGCGCCATATCACCTTCATCTTCATATCTTCAATTATTAATAAATTAAATATTAATCGTCTTGACATCAAAAACTGATGTTGAACCAAACAATACGCGTTAGATGCCAACAGCCAACTGTATCTAATGGCTTAGCATACTTTGGCGACGCGTTACTTTGCTGTCACGTGCAGCATTCTCCCAACATGAGTCACGAACGGTAGTCACTAGTCTGTCAGCCGGTAGCAAGATAGCCAACTTGTCCTAGGCCCGTATTAATAAACAAGTCTCAAACCAACCTCACTTGAGGACCTATTTTACAGATAAAAGAAACGTTTCGATTCACTTTTAAAAATGAAGATATTACTTAGATTATATTATTATACTCTTTTAAATGTGTTTTTGTAATCTGTAATATGAATATAACGGTATAATAAAAAAAGAAGGAATTAAAGTACCTACTAGGTATGTAACATTAATAAAGTTGTTCACTTTTAAAAGAGAAACGAAACGTTGTTTTATCTGTCAAATAGGTTCTCAAGTGAGGTTGAGTTGGAGACTTCTTTATTAATACGGGCCTAGGACAAACTCAAAATCGCAACCCGCTGTCACTAGGTCAAAACTAGATGACCGTCGAATTTAACCCGCCATATTTGCATAATACAGTCGTTAGCACTTACCGGACACACGTGTAATTACCAAGTACTAAATTGTTCACGCCTTTGCAATTAAACGTTTAGTAAAAAAAACTAATTATTTTTAACTAGACTCGCATGAAAAAAAATAACCGGTAAACTCTCAAATCGTAGCTCATTAGTATTAATTACTATTTATTAGGCAGACGTATAATATTCGTATGAATTGTTTCATTTATTATACTTGTGACGTAGCTCAGTTACTACAGCTGACGCTTAACATAGTATACCTACTACATACTACGAACCCAACGTTTGTCACGTGGAGTTCAAGTTTGCTGACATTGGCAGGGCCCTGATTCAAAATGACATAGCTATTTATCGCTTACGATGTTCGAAAACAAAATGTGTGGAGTTTGACACGAGCTTCGCTAAATGACACACGAATTCGCTTGTTTATTTAGCGAAGCTTATGTCAAATCCCATACATTTTATTTTCGAACTTAAATATATACGCTCCGCTTTTCCCGCCGGACCGGTATATATGTCGCAGTCATCTAATTGAAATCGTCATTTCATTGAGTGACTAGTGTTTTTATCGAATTACGACATTACCTATATATTGAAAGACTAAACGACAACTCGTCAAGTTGTTTATTGTAACGTCCAACGTCTTGACTCTTGACTGAACGTCATTTAGTCCTTTAGCGTAGTCGCTGATTACCTACGGCCTAGCCTTTCAATTTAATGTCGTCATTCGATAAAAACGCTAGTCACTCAATGAAATGACGATTTCAATTAGATGACTGCGACATATATACCGCTACTTGAATGGCTATTGGTCAGGTCCAGAAGGATTCGAATGGGTGGGTTCGCCTTGTTCTTTAGATAGCTTAGGAATTTTAAGCTTCCTGTCGCACATTATGTTATAGGCAAAAGCCTTAAAATATATCTACCTACAATCTATATTTCTAGAATCACAAAAATATTCCACTTCCAACTTGCAACCACTTAATGATTAAGATTCCGGTGGTTACAAATTACAATCGATGTATGGGAAATCCATAGTTAAGGTTTATGAGCTTTTATTATTAGTCATTAATAATATGCCATTAATGATGTTAGGAAATATTTAATATATTTTTACCACCTAAAAATGAAAATATTTTTATAGGAAATTCGTTCGTCGTCGTAGGGTCCATCAATGCGCGATGTCCACCTTTTCTATCGGCCTCACTTACCCTTTACCTTTTAAAGACCGTCATACAAATTCCTACCTAGACAGGCTACAGCTTCCCGAAGGAGAACCAGCTTTCGCCAAGAGCATATTTTATTAACATAAAAAATAATAATGAAATGGTAAACAGTACAATTTACAAAATATTGTTCCTTTCTCGCGAGTGCAAGCAACGTATGAGTTTAGAGTTTTAGACTATGTCCAATAACAGGAACAATAATTGATATTGTTCCTAAAATATCAATAAATAAAAAGCTACGCGTGTATTTTTTAACGCGCCTATCATAGACTGCCCAACGCCATTGTAAAGTTCTCTTGTCTAAATGATCTGTTATTTCCTTCGCAACGGCTGGACCGACTATTTGGTAGGTGTGAGAATAGAGAGAAAAATATTTTTCCTATCCCTATGTGATAAGGGTGACCTTACCCCGAAATTTAGTTTTATTATTTTTTATATATATTTATTTTATTTAAAATTGACACTAAAATATGCATATAATACTTATTATTAACTTATTTTTCACATTTTTATAATACCAAACCTGAATGTTTACTGGGGACTGTAATAACCTTCAACCCTCAATGGTCAATAACTGTTTTTTTTACATATTATGTACTTAGGTACGCCTGTAGATTTTAGGTTAGATGTACTATGTTTAGGGTTTAGGTGATCACACTCCTATATGAAGTAGGTCTAGCTTTTGGTGTAGAATATGTAGGTTGTATGTTTTAGGTGTAGGTTAGCTAGTTTAATAAAATCTGCTTCAACATATTATCATAAGGCTTCAGCCTGAAACTGAACACTCAATAATCCTTTCCGATATCAAGTAACCTGTAACAGTTAAGACTATTACAGTTTATTTGTTTGCAATTTACCACTTTTTTGTCAATTATTAATATCTTTTTAAAATATTAAAAATTGTCAAAAAAGTGGTAAATTGCTCACGGAACTCGGAAGCGTGCAGTTTAATTTTCCGAAGTTTGATTTAGTATGCAATTTAATAATATTTCATTGACGTTTATAATGTTATCTAATGATTTATATGGTTGAAACATTAAGGTGGACTTATTCAGTTTAATACCAGCGGCTATCCTCCGTAGCGAGACCTTCATACGATAATTAACATGATAATATAATTAATATTGTTATATAACATGTAAATGAGATAAATTAACGTGTAAACAAAATAGCAATGCAATACAATACTTAATTGCGCCAATAAAAGGATCATCTTCTTTAGACCTTTAAGGTTATATTATGTACTCAGAAGATAATCTTTACCTACCTTCTGAGTTAAACGGTTGTTGTTTTTGCTTTTACAAAAGTCTCTTGAAATATTTTTATGCAATCGAATAGTCATAATATGATGGAATCGAAAAAAATAATAAAATTTTAGTACATCTTTTAAGTTTTAAATAGCTCGTCGATTAGGTACCCACTTAAAAAGGGCGCCGGGCGGTCCTTCTTCGCGCAACATGACGATTCTAAATTTAAACAGTAGCTTGGGAGTCGAAACAATAGACAAACAAGTAACTTTTTTTCTTAGTGTCAAATTAGGCTAAAGACCTTACTAATAAGGCTAGAACAATAACTTAAGGTCAAATGGATAATTATAATCGGGTCACGCGTTTTATCAGCCATCGATTAGCACTCCAAACACGATCTAGACTAGTGCTCTAGCACTAGACTCGCTGTACCTTGAAACTAGATCTTCGTGACACTAAGGTTTTTGATGAATTATGCTTCGAATTAGTCAATCGCCTCATTAATACTAAAGATATGTGGTGGTTCTGTGGTCAAAATTTCACCCTAATAATTCATATAGGTACCTTAAATAATATGTTTCATGAGTTATTTCTAGGTAGGTATGTTAATTTTGTGACTAATTGATAAACGTCAACGGACAACGAGTAACTGTATTAAACACACAGTAGTAGTTTTGCCAGGACATACCCAAAAGTACGGTTTTCCGTACTTTTTGTCATACAACCGTACCACTACGTACGTGGCCCGCTGTACGCTCGCAAGGCTGGTACAAAGAGTACCGCCGAGTTGTTAGTGAGTAGGTGCTGCGCCCACTGTTCATCTCTTAAGGTCGTAGCCTCTGCTACGACCCTATCTCTGGATCTCTATCCAGAGGTAGGATTTCCATCCCCTATGGGATGCTCAAAAACATTATCTCGGGAAAAAAGGACACACCTACTCACAACGGGACTTAGTTAACCCGTATTAGTAGATGTTGATGATACACTCGACATCGAGGACGATACATATTGAAACATTCACAGGAGTGAATGTTTCAATATGTATGACCTTGAGAACTATCTCACAGGCTCAAAGGTGGTGGATACCTACACGCCAACGACGGTAACGACCCATGCACTAAGTACATTGATTTATAGCTAAGTAGTGCCACAGAATAAATAAAAGTGGTAATGCAGTAACTGCTATAGTAACAGTATGGAATGGATAATAATTAAGGACTATGGATATCTATAGATATCTAAGGTTACTTGACAATTTTTTAAAGACATTAATTAATATTTTTATGACTTCCAATTACTATTGTTATAGAATTGATTGATAAAGGTGTTTTTTGTCAGATTCGTATAAATAACATCTCAAAGATATTTGATCATCAGAATTGTTGACTATTGAAAAACAGCTTTTAATGAATGGCTCTGAAAAATAAGAAAGATTATAATATTGAGGGCGTATTTCACCAAGCAATGTTAAAGTTAATCCTTCGTTAAATATCATATTGTTCCTCTCGTAATTCCTATCAATGAATGAGAATGCATGATATTTTAACAAGCCGTTAACACTAACGTGTATGCGTTGGTGAAATCGGGACTTAATATAGGGCTATTTAAAATCTTCCTATTAATTTGTAAACTTCAAAGCGATATTTATTTGCGAGTATCTAAGTATCAAAAAAGTTACACTCAAGTGCCCACTTAACAATAAATAAATTAACCTATATATTAAATAAATGCTATGCTTTTTAACATTTATTTTTTACATCGGTTTGAATTTATATAAATTATTTCTCAACACTTACATAGGAATTGATCCATTTCTGATAACAGGTACCTGAAAATCGTACGTTAGATGTGTGCATTGTACACATGAGATGCACATGCGTTGTGTGTACCCTATAAATATAATATGGATGCATTCGCTGGCACACGGATATGAAAGGAACGCGAGCGAGGGGCGGTTCAGTGTTGTTACAGCTTTTATATAAACGAAGCGAGATCTCTTAATCATTCCAATTTCAAATCTCGTCGCGATCCCGTCGGGAGAATTACGCGGCAATAGTGACAGTTCGATTTTTAGTTTTGTTTTTTACGATAATAATTTGTTGCAATGGCGTTCACGAGTGCAAGAAATATTTTGGATATCAAAGAAAAAGACCACTTCAAGCATGAAAACACAAGAATCGATAAATATACTGTAAGTTTAGTTATAATTTATTTACTAGTTGAGCGGTATTAGAATAAATTCTAAGCCCAAAAATATTAAAACTATTCTATAAATATTTTTATCAGGTACGTAACCGAAAAATATTTACTTGCCTACGATAAAAATTATTATATGGGGATCAATTTTCTATTTTGGAAAATCTGTTAGGTATGTAAATTTATCTTCATTGTTTTCATGGTATAACTAGTAACAACAATCCATATTAAGCGACTTATTTGCGATAGTAAAACTACACATAATATCTTATTAGAATGCAATTTCAAATATGGTATAATATCGAGGTCTTATATTTTCATTAAATTTATTAATTTAGAATTTATAATAACACAAAATAATGACAAGAATACGGGACCTATTAAATGTTTTATAAATTCGAAAAAATAATTAGCAAAGTGAATGCAAGTTTTAGGGTCGACTATGGCCTTCAAATTTGAAAACATTCACCTCTTTAATGCAGCGAAGCCATTGTTCCATTTTTCAAGATTCTATGAAATTTTCATAAAAGCTGCAGTTCTCAGTGAACTGACTTTTCATATTTCGAATTAAAATATTGAAAATATTCAGTTAAAATAATTAATATTTGATGCATTAAATAAGATAAAAGTATGTAGTAGGTAACTAGGTGCATATCTACACTAGATGGCTTTTAAGTTTTGTTACAAAAATAAAAAGTATTAGATTTGAAACTGTTTAAAACGAAATTATTTTTTTTAGGTATGAATGTCAATCAATTTGAGTAGGTACTTTTACTGATGAGGTAAACTAGGAAAATATTTTTGAAATTCGAATATGTATTAACCTACACTATCAATAATTTCAGTTTCATACGATCATAATATTCTTATTTTTTTTATTTATTACTTGAAAATGCTTATCGAAACTGTTCCAAGCCTTTGTATATTGTGATTTATGACAGCGTACTATACACAGCCCGTATTTCTTAAGTTTTGCCCGCGACTTCGCCCGCGTAATTAGGTATTTGGGACCCCGCCGGTTATCCGACATAAAATCGGTGGTTAACAAGACGTGGTAACATTTTTATCAAGTTTCAACACTGTTCTCATTGTCACAGTCTACAGGAACACTGTAGTGTTTCGGGTTAAAAACTGTCCTATATCCTTTCCTAGCGAGAGTCCTAGAGAGGTAAAAACATTTCTTATAATATAAATAGAACATAGTAGTTTTTACCGTTTTACCTTTTAAACATATTTTAATTGTCAATTTCTGTATCTGCTCATGACGTGCAAAGGCATCACTCGTAACACCACTCCCAATTAACTACCTTTGTTAGTATTACCATGTATTACATTCACTTTGGTAATTTAGCGACATAAAATTGATTTCGTGTCGCCGATTTTGTATCCTATCATTGTAACGTTTTCCAGGAGTAGATTTTCATTCTCTTTTTCTAACCCTCGGTCGGATAATTATTAACTCGCTTTTTCGGAAGAATAGACATGTTGACAAGTGATTATGTGATTTTGTCTACAATCTGTCATTATTTCTGTGATTGTGTCTAGTGTCTAGATAAAAAGCATTTCTGCGGTGGTCCAGGTTACGTGGTGGTGCAAGTGGAGCTACGATTACAAATGTGTCAAAGAAATAGTTTGATGATCGGTGACGTCACTGAAAGTTTGACGTCACCGTCCCAAAGTTTGGTAATCGTCGTATTAAATAATTGGATGTAAAATTATTTCCGCGGTTGGTACAAACAATACAAGGTTGAGTGATAACGGATTTATGTATACACTTTCCCATTAAAATGTAATCTTGTGTATCGCAGATTTCATTTTGCATATGTAAGGACTGTTGTCCGTAGGATGTCGAAGTAAGTATAACTCCCCACCCCAACCTTTCTATTCCCCTATCTTTGTAGGTGTCGCAAAAGGCGACAGGGGAAATATATTATGTATCCGGAAGTGGGCCGCATCTAAAAATTGCTCGCTTGCTAACCCGGCTGCCAAGCGTGGCGAGTACAGGCAACGACCACTTATGAAATATTTTATAGCTTTAGCCTATAGTGAATGTTTTGTTACCTATATAGTGAATGTTATGCTTATGTCGTGGACGTTATAGCTGAAAATAAATAATGTTGATGTCTGTATTAAATAATAAACCCTGAGTTCAATTTACTAAACAAATTAAATCTTTAGAATAAATAATGATAATTATTTGCCAACTCTGGGTTTACTATTTATTTATCCTAGACTAGGAATAAAATATATACTTATTGATATTTTATGTCTATATCCTATCATCAATTTCCTATGTAAAATAGGTACTTCATTATAATGAGTGGCCGAAAACGAATGATACAAAAAACATATATACGGTCGAATTGAGAAACCTCCTCCTTTTTTGGAAGTCGGTCAAAAAACGGAGGACGCAATTTGTCTCTAGAGGTAACTACAAAGTTGAGGTAGTTCTGCTGCGTATTCACGTACAGTATGCGGCCGTGTCAAGACCGTAGTAGCTATTTGAATGATTTTTTTGGATTTTTATTTTTTTTATTTATTAAAAAAATAATACATTTAAACATAATATATAGCAACAAAAAGGTTTGTCCTGTCACTGTCTAAAGTAGGCTAGTCAGCTTCGTATCACACATACAATTACTTAATAAACACACGAGCATTATTTTGTACTTTAATTAACTAGTCTTATACGTCAGCTAGATTCTTTCTCTGGCAATCGAGTAAAAGGTTAAGTCCCGATTTCACCAACGCATGTTAGTATTAACGGCTTGTTAAAATACCATGGCTTCTCATTCATTAATAGGAATTACGAGAGGAACAACATGATATTTAACGAAGGATTAACTTTAACATTGCTTGGTGAAACACGCCCTAAAAGCTAATATTTACTGAGATCGGGTGTCCTTCCTACAAATAGTTAAGTACTGACCTCCAATGTACACAAGATTGAGTCCACCAGTCACTGCGAGACTTCTTTCGTGGATAGGAATAAGGGACTCTCTATTATGCATTATTTGATACTAACGAAGGTGTGTTGGATAGGAATAAGGGACTCTGTATTATGCAAGATTTGATACTAACGAAGGTGTGTTTTGCAAAAAATCCTTGAAATCGTGAATCGTGCATATTCCTACAATAAGGATATAAAGTTAACATACATCTTGCACGTAGGACGGTGTAGGAAGTAACTCAGCCTCGACCCTACGAATTTAATTCGTTACGTTTAAGGAAACTATGTTTGCTAAAATTTACATTGTTAAACGTAAGAACGTTAAAATCATTACGATTATATCATAATTTATCAACAATTAAGCATCATGAATGAATTCATTTAATAAGGAAAAAGGTATAATGATGTAAGAAGTTACGAGCATTATATGTATTTATCTCTTGAATACAAAACGCTGTCTGCGATTTCCTACAGAATAATGTTGCATTTTCCCGAATAAAAGTATATAAATAATTAAGAATCTGGATGATTTTGTTCCAATAAATTGTTGTGTAAAATGGTAATAACAAACACACATAAAACGTACAAGCCTGTCCTTATAAGTTTACAAGTTATAACGTACTACAGATTACATTTACAAAATTTTGTCTATTTTCGGATTTTTAGTTTTAAAAAATATATTACTGTCTGTTGTCCATTATCTACATATTACTACTGAAATTTTTTATTTCCAAATAAAACTTAACAAGTTATTCTCGGAATGTCAACAAAAAAAAGCTACCACCGCGGCACCGGTTCAACCCTAACCCGTCGAGAAGATCCGGTGTAAGAAACTCATTCAGTCTACACTATTAGTCTACATATTACTATGCAAGTGCTATTGCAATGATAGATTTAAAGTCACTTCTTTCATTAATTTCTAAAGCCCTTCATGCATAACTTGTATGGGTTTTGCAAGAAATTAGAAATTAATAGAAGCGGCATAAAATATAAACATTAACTATTATGAATTTGTGGTATTCCACAGAATATAAAATCGTTTCTACATAATATATACTATATTTTTAATTAAACCGTGGTCATACAAGAAAAATCTGAAAACAGATTTCTGCAAACCACACAGTAAGACCGGTCTAAACTACGCCATGTATATCTTTTGTGTAAATCACACATACACACACACACACACACACATGTCTACTACTACGCCTTACTATGTAAGGCGAGCTGCCGTGTGCTTAGCCTCACGAGCACTACATACCTAAAAATAACTAAAATGAATGCTTTTCTATTTACTTTTGCTCGTCCTTAAGAGCAAAATATGTAGCCTTCTACGTGCGCGCGACTACCTGAAAATTGGAGAACATTGAAACATTTTTTTTTAATACTCGTCTTATTGAAAAATCCCAAATAAATATATATATTAATCTTCATAATAATACCTTAAAACCATATGCAAAGTTTATCCCATTTTTAACGTTGTTTAACCTATTTTCTGTTTATATCTTTATATGTTAATGCGAGTGTGAAAATTACTTCAGCATTTTAGGTGATGCAAACTTTAGGGACTATCGTTTTACATTTCACAATTTTTTTCTTTAAAACTTTTAAAACTACTTTTTATACACGCTCCGATCGGCGCGATACCCCTTGATCGATATACAAAATAGTCGTTCAAAATCATTGACGTTTTACAGAACCTTAAAAAAAATAGGTACACAACATATTTTATAGTTAGTATACGAAATGATAATTATATTAGACATTTCTATTCTTATTAAAGTCTATGTTAAGACCTAACAGCTCAATCGATCAGGTCAATGACATGGATAAATGGATACGTTTATTAGGTCATAGGCTATGTTAGGTATATAATTATCTAATATCCTCTATTTTCTTTCTCATTAATCCTTATAATTGGATGGATATAAGTTTTGTGTATGTTTTAAGTAATTGAAGTTATTTTATATTATTGGTTTCACTATTGCTTCTTAGTAACTATTTAGATTAAAAGTTCAAGTGTTCAAATTTCAAAAGTTCAATTATATTTATCATCTGGTTATATTGAAATAGCTAGTTATAGGTGCGTTCCAGTTGCAAGAAAATAACGATATTGTCGAAAATTTCAATCACACAATGAAATGTCATTTTATGTATGAACTTAAACTGAAAGAAAATTTCGCTAATTTCTTGCACCTTGTATCCACCTTAGTTAGAGATCCTTAGTACGAAATAGGCATATTATTGTACTCAACTGTACAGTAAAGCCAATTTGCTAATGGTTTTGGCTTCGTTTTTCTATAGAACGTGGCAGACAATGTATAAAATGTTTTTTTAATCCGCCTAGTGGTTTTCGCTTTAATATTTTCGCCATTCCTTCTATTACGTTTCTATTCAATGTGGTAACAATGTAAACAAAGCTCGCAATAATGAAAAATTATTTAAGATTGTCTGTCTATTAAGACCCCTTTTCTAAGGATTGCATAGAGGTGTCAAGCTGAAAATAATATCAAATACTAAACTCTACTCTACTGTCCCTTGAAGCTGTGAATCTGGCTTCTTAGCGAACGCAATCAAATGATACAAGACACACTCGCAAGAGAACCAAAACCTAGAGGGAGAACCGTGAACTCAGAATTTCGAAATTTTGGACGAAGCAATGTTTTTTAGTACAGATAATATTAAAAATTACAAATACTTACAGTAACTTTTTGTTGATATCATAAAAATATATTTTTTAAACTTACTAACTACTATCGTTTTCCTCATGAAAGCTTAAGAGGATTCATTTAAAACTCATATCAAAAGGTACTCAGAACTAGCTTTAAAAGGTTCGTATGGAACCCTCGGTGCACGAGTTCGACTCGCACTTGGCTGTTTTTTTTGTTTTGGAAGCTGATGTGAACACGTTCTTAGGTATATCACAATCAACAGTTCGCTCACTCCTTAACAATTCTAGGGTTAGCATATTTTTAAATTATGTTTATAGTTATTTCAATTTTAGAACACATTGAATCGGAACAAATATAATTGAACAGCAACTTGATAAATCATCGATCGTGCTAACTTCAGCTAAGTACTGTGGCCCTTAAACAAGAGCCGTTGTCTGTTTTCTAGGTTATATTAATTGATGGTCTGTGATGACGACACTGTGATTAATGGTCAGAACACCTGACTGAAATGCTATAAGGTTCATAATTTATTCACTCCATTATACTTAATAGTGATTATTTCATTGTTAAAGCCTTATTTAGAAGACAAAACAGTTATAATAATAAAAATATGGTATTGACTGAACAGAACCCAGTGTCCAGGGTGTATCTAATGTAAGACACGCTGCAAATGGCCTAAATCCATGTGCCAATGGCCATCCAAATATCCGTGGGGTGCCGGAGAAAGAACAGCACCCCACCGCGGGTGTCGTTAAAGGTGACAGAAGGAATTGTCCGGAATATCTGGAAATAAGCAGCAGCTTTTCCGCATACACTTCCATAATCATTACCCCTCCTCTTGGCTTCAACGTAGCCAGGTTATAATAGAATAATGTGAACTGTAAAATCATTTAGTTGATTACCTTTACGGGTCACTTAAAAAGTTAAAACCGGAATTAAAGTTAACTTATCTATCCTGATATAGCCATAAAATTAAGGATATACTGACAAAATCATTACACCTTCTCTTGACATCGACGTAGCCGGGTAATAATAGAAGTAAATCACTATTTCACATTTATAAACTGAAAAATCATTTAATATTACCGTTACGGATCACTTAGTGAAGTTTAAACCGTAATCAAAGTTAACTTAGCTATTCTGTTAAAGCCATAAAATTAAGGACAACAAAAATATTGTTATTTAACAGAATGCTATTTCAAAACTCGAAACCAGTTGCACTTGTGGAAATGCTTTAAGAAACAACTAACAAAAGGTACTACGAGAGACAATCACTGATTTCAATTCAGCTTCGAAGGACATGGCCCTTTAAATACCTTTGGATAAAGCATGAATTAGCAGAAAGTATTTATAGGAGCAACACAAATAAAGTTTTAAGCTACAACCCACTGAAATTGCACTGTATTATTTGTGGTTTCCATATTCAAAGATCTGGCTAAGTTGCTATCGTTTTTTTGCCCCACCACCTCGATTCAAGATGCCACGAATCGATCACCAATAGCCATCGTCAGTGATATCGATGGCATCTTTAAGAGGAAACACCACGAATTTTTTTCCATACAAAAATAGGGGTCTAGGGGATTTCTATTTCCTCCCTGGATAACACCTCTAGAGTAACATTTTTTTTCCTGAATATTTATGGATATTGTTTGTACGTCCCTATTTTTTCCTTTTTTGAATAAATTAAT
This sequence comes from Celastrina argiolus, assembly GCA_905187575.2. Taxonomy (NCBI): domain Eukaryota; kingdom Metazoa; phylum Arthropoda; class Insecta; order Lepidoptera; family Lycaenidae; genus Celastrina; species Celastrina argiolus. The sequence goes on from LR994592.1 coordinate 12,047,611, forward strand.
AATTTAAAGAGATATGGACGTTTAAAAACCTAAAAAAAATGGCCAGACTCTCCGCTATGTTTAAATATCTAGGAAACAGATTTGACTATAATAATCAACAAAAGCAAAAAATAGGAACCTAGCTCAATTATTTTTTTAGCTAATACAGAAAAAAATATTTAAATTGGTTAAGTTTTGGAGGAGGAAACAGAAATCCCCTAAACGTCGATTTCTGGTACTTTTAATAGGTAATTTCAGTCCAAGTTGCAGTTGTCTCTATCGCGCTAGTGCTGGCTAGCACCTGGCTAGTGCCTTACACTGCGAGACAGCAATAGATTTTATAAATACCTATTTTGTATTTCTCTCAACCGTGGTGTTTCCTCTTAATCAGCAGAGATCAGGCTGAGATTGTGCTCGTCGCTGTGATCACGAATGTCTCCGCCGTCACATGGTCGGCTGATAGTTGTCAATAGTAAAAAACTAAACTTGGGGAATACCAATTAGGTATCGCTTTCACAGCCGTTGGAATCTTAGCTGTCACGATTTTTGCGTTTAGCGAATTGCACTGCACCTTTAGGCAACTTTTCATCGCTAATGAGACGACAAAGTTCAAAAATTAAAATGTATCGGAGTTGTCATAACCATAGCTAAGCGACCTTTGCCTGCTTATATCAAATCCCATAGATTTTCTAAATTCGTCGTCACAGTAATTAATTTTGGCAACTTGGTTAATGAATCAGGTGCACACTGTAGTGATGTCGTATATTAATTTATAGGCTGTATCGCTTCAATCGTCTTGTGCTATCCTTTCTTTCCGAAATTAAAAAATCAAATTTCAACCTTGGAATATTTTTTAAAACGGAATCGAATTATGTTCTTTCTCAGTAAATATACTGAGAAAGAAAATTGTAACGCGGTACTCATAAGTTATAACTGTGGTATAACCTCGCAACGCCTATTGCAAAAAAGAAAAAATCAAATCGGCACTACCTCTACGACTTCCTGATCTATAAAAATTTATTATACATGATCATTATGACTTGTATCTTAAATTATATCTATCTATTGTGTTGTACTTCCGAATTAAACATGTTCACGCAGCCTCATTAAATAAAACTAAGGGTCAGCTGACAGCCAGACGCAACCGAGCGCATACTTTTAAGAATAGGCATTCTCTATTAAAGAAAAGACCGTTAGAATACCATGCCATCTCATTCATTGACAGGAAATACGAAAGGGATAACATGATATTTAACGAAGGATTAACTTTAACATTGCTTGGTAAAACACGCCCTTAATCACTTTAATATCTTCATTATAAATCTTATATCAAACCTCACCTTAATTGAAAATACACTTTTGATTATACTTCACATAGAATTGAATGAAACTTTTCGCATGTATGAAATCACTCCTAAAATAAATAAACTAAAAATTCTAAAAAACGAAATCGCTGTAAGTAATCTTCGTTTGACGGGGTGTTATAAGTTTGACATGTCTGTGTAAATGTGTCTGTCTATGGCATCGTAGCTCCCAAACGGATGATACGATTTTAATGCAGTTTTCTTGTTTGAAAGGTATATCAATCCAGAGTGTTCTTAGCTATGTTTGGTGGAAATCGTTTCAGGATTTCAAGGTCAACAGGTTTGTTGGGTGTGATAGGAATGTTACACCATAAGTCCCAATTACACCAACGCATGTTAGTGTTAACGGCTTATTAATATATACCATGCCATCTCATTCATTGATAAGAATTACGAGAGGAACAACATGATATTTAACGAAGGATTAATTTTAACATTGCATGGTGAAACACACCCTTAGTCGGGTTTTTATTTTATTTTGAAATATAGTTTATTAAAAAGTTACACTACATAATACAATCTGATCTACAGTGACCTTAAGGGCAAAAAGGTTAATCTAATTGCTAAGACACATTATCACATCGATTTGTTGCTTAGTTATTTAAGTAAATAGAGTCATTAACTGTTACGTCAAACCGCGGTTAGATAAAACGAGCAAATACTAGTCATTATTTATATCCTAGCCAGTAGTTGTTGATAATAATTATTACTGATATAACAAATGCATGGTTTTTGCTCGAACTTGATCAATCGATTTTCGATCGAACCATTAAACCGCCTCCGTGGTCTAGTGGTTAAGAGCTTCGCTCCCGACCCGGAGGTCGTGGGTTTGATTCCCGCGTTGGAACAACAAAAAATGTTGTTTTCAAGTTTGGTTAGGACAATGATCACTCGATTGTCTGACAAGAAAGATGATCCATGCGACGGAAGGGCATGTAAAAAGTCGGTCCTGCGCCTGTTCTCTTACCAGTCGTGTTGGTTTACCGTCCCACTGGGTTATGAGAGTAAAAGGTAGAGAGAGTGTCTTTATGTGCACTATAAAATAACTCCTGCGTAGCAGGTTTCAATGAAATCGGCTACCGACACCAAAATCGGTGAGGGGAGTTATTATTATTATTTGTTTAGTTTGGAGTTGTTATAGTCTCTATCTCTCTCTGTTATAACTCCTACAACAATACAGCTGAGCTATGTTATGGAGAACTAAAGTGCAGTGCATACAGTTGCAATATGTTGACCGACTTTGATAAGATAACATTATGACACTGCACAACGCACATAATATGCGCTTAAGAGGAAACACCACGGGCTAAAGAAGTGCAAAGTAGTAATTTGCAAATTGTATTAATTTCCCGCATCTGCCCGATCAAACCGATAGAGACAACTGCAGCTTGCACTGAAATTACCCATTTAGGTACTTTTTTCGTTAAAACTTTAAAAAGCCTTGAGCCTGTGATCCTATGTTTCGATTTTATCATAAAATGTAATCCAATTTGTTTCCTGGATGTTAAAAAACAGCCGAAACTCCGTCCATATTAAGGTCGTTCAATATCTTTATTAAAAATTAAAATACTATTAAGTATACCTATATCAGGGAAAAAAATGTTACTCTAGTGGTTTTATTGGTCATGTAGACCCCTGTTTATGTATGGAAAACGGCCGTTGTATTTCCTCTTAAGAACATAAACATTATAGTACAAGGATGTATAAAATGTTCCATTCCGTGTATGTATATTAATCCTTACTAATCTTATAAACGTGGAAGCTTGATAGATGTTGTTTACCAGCCGAACCCACGACCTTTAGGGTCAAAAGATAATATGTAACAGATCATGATCCCTAACGTCCAGTTTCAATAACGTTTCAATCCATAACTAAAAGTTAGGCTAGGTTCTGATCGAGATCTGCGTTTACATTTATTTATTAGTGACATTCAAGTCAAGCCCAGGTTGAGCATTGTAAATTTATGGGTCCCTACCTAATCCAGCCTGTCACTGCCACTGCCTAATCGGCCTACAAAGTACTCGTATTATCACCGATTTTTTGCCGCAGAATGTTTCCATCATACAATTATGACCGATTTTATGACCGAATATTTGTATGTTGCACTATAATTGACATATTCAGGGACTTGATTCAAGATGTCATCGCTCTATTGTGACTTACGAGGTTAGAAAACAAAATGGATTTGACATACCTAACAAGAGAAAATATAGTATAGCTTAAATATTTTTATTAAGGGGTTACATTACAATGAATCGAAATGCATACCAGTGGCGAAGGCTGGTTCTCAGAGGGAAGCCCTTTCCTGTACAAGCAGTAATTTGAAGGGAAATAGAGGGAATGGAGGAGGAATGAGGGCTTAGTGACGCCGATAGGCATTTATAGAAACCTCACGTCACTAGTACCCTATACGCTGTGTCCGTATATCGCTCACGCGTACTAGAATAGCAATGTCCTCGCGAAAGTGAAGGGACCTTGCCTGCGATCAAGGCCGGGTTCGATGCCCGCGTCGGTTTCCATTTCATGCTTGTTACGGCTAATTGTTTACACCTACATGCTTGTCGCTAGTAGCAAATATTTGCAAGCCGTATAAGCTATACAATGGTCCTTGTCTATCAACTTTTCTAACGTAGCCGATTAGGGGAGAATTTCATAGCTTTACTAGCTGACCTGTGCCCATTTCGTTGAGCATACAAACAGTTTGTGATGAAATTCAATTACATCGCGGAACCAGGAACCCGCAACACGGAACCTTATAGGAAATTGACCGAAAAATTTAAAAAAATGTTAGGGTTAGGTAAGCCTAACTTAGGGGTATGAAAAATAGATAGTAGCCGATTCTCAAACCTACTGGTTATGCATTTAAAATTTCATAAGAATCGGTCAAGCCGTTTCAGTAGAATGGTAACTAACACTGTGACACGAGAATTTTATATATTAGAAGAAATATACATTCTGTTAATATTTTTATTAGTGAGGGGTTAACATTTAACAAAATAGTTGTGGAAAAAAACAAGGTAACTCCTTATTCCCTTGACTATCCTTGGTCGTCATCATCAGACACCTACAGTCACCCCCATGGAGATGTAAAATGATCTAAAGTGTACCTGATACACTTTAGATCATTTTACAGCTCTTATTCAAGATGCTATCGCTATTTATCGCTTACGAAGTTCGAAAACAAAATATCTGGGGTTTGACATTAAGCTTCGCTAATTGACAACGAAATCGTATGTCACTTTGCGAAGCTTATGTCAAATCCCATACATTTTGTTTTCGATCTATGTAAAGTAGTAAAAGCGATTGCATTTTGAATAACTAGGCCCTAACACCAGATAATAATATTTTACTGCAATACAACAAAACTAACAACGTCACGTGAAATCCCGCCTCAAGTTTTATTTTTATTTTACACTCGAGTCTAGTGTTGTGACTTGACGTCGCTCGAAAGGCGGGCGTCGAACTTTAGCCTTGATCTGCGACAAGGTCCCTTCACTTCAACCAATGTACGTAATTGACCGACGAAGGAACTCATTTGATATGGAGCTTACAATTAGTTGTGCACTATGTTTTATAGACAAAATGTTTTAAAATCATTGTATAGTACGTCCCTTTTAAATTTAACCTAAACGTAAACAAACCATAATCACCGAAATGTTCACATATTCACTTATTGAGCTTACTTACGAGTATCAACACTTTCACCGATATATTAAAGGATTATACCTGATTTTCCAATACATTTTACAACAATTCAACAATAATTAACATATAATATAAACATGAAATTAAAAACTTTCACTGTAAAATAACGCGATATTGACACTGCTGACTGTAGAAAATGAAAATGAAAAATATTTTATTTCCAAATCGGTTAGTTACTAACACTTTTAGAATTGTCCTACATGATGACCTACCACCGGTTCGGGGACTAACCAGGCTAAAGAATATAGTCTATGGATTCACAGTCGCAAACGATAATAAGCATTGTATTGATGGCCAATTGGCATCACTGACTAGTCTATGGTTGTGTCATAGACGGGTTTGTTTACGTTCGGGTTAAGTTATAACGGGACCTACCATAGTCGTGTAATAGATTTAGGGCGTGTTTCACCAACGCATATTAGTGTTAACAGCGTGTTAAATTATCATGCCTTCTCATTCATTAATAGGAATTACAGGAGGGATAACATGATATTTAACGAAGGATTAACTTTAACATTGCTTGGTGAAACACGGCCATAGCCTCAATCGTCCAAAGACACCTGGAAGATGTGAAACTTCACAAGTATGCTTAATAGACACACACGTAAAACGTAAAACATTTCTCTTTTTTTTATCGGTGGTTAACAACATTAAATGCATATTCTCTAGCGCAACTTCCGAATTTTGTCGATGGTAAATTGCCAGAGGTTACGTATATTTGTTAACAAAACCATAACTAGGTTAAATAAACCGCAAACTACGGACAGACATTGTACCTAATGTAAAGGCTTGAATTAATTATGTCCGTAATTTTGCGGTTTAACTATAGTTACGCGCCGATTAAAGTTAAACGGTTAAATAACTAGAACTACGTGGATTAAAGATTTTATACGATTAATTATCAGATCAAATAGCAAAATGTATTTGTTAGGTTAGGTTTACCAGGCAGTTGACAGAGTGAATTAAAAACATAGTTTTCTGTATTCTATTTATAGTTTTAACCCCCGCCTCTGTTTTCAGAGGCGTGTTAAATGTATGTGTGTCTGTCTGTGGCATCTTACCTCTAAACCGATGAAGCGATTATGATCAAGTTTTGTTAAAGCGATCGAGAGTGCTATTATCTATAACTCATCATCATCAGTTCGCTTTCTGGTTGATAATTCTGGGGTAAAACTTCAAGTTTTTATTTTTATCTCTATAAGTTTATTTCTTTTTTTTCACTGTAAAATTGTATTCGCTTTTGAATTTCTGTTTGGTTTAAAGGCTTCTGCCAGATGTTTATTGCACTTTGCCTACTAATTGTTAAAAAGCAGTTAACAGTCACAAATACGTACAGAAATATACAAATACAGAACATAATTTGTGTTTTTAAATTACTCAGTGAAAAAAATTTCACACAAGTAGATATGATTTGAATAATATGGAGTTACGATTTACGGGACAAGTATTTGGGTCTCACGCGGTTATAATTCACGAATACGAAACTTCCGTCATTTTAACTATAACATCGTTAACTCAAATCACGGAAGTCAGCAGAAATAATTGAATTTAATAAATGCTTTTGCAGAATTACTTAAATAAAAATGAGTGTGAAGTTGGCAAAAATAAAAATTTTATACTGTCGTATTTTTATTTAGTTGTTGTTTTTCACTATTTCGATCGACTTTTCCCAAAGAAATTTTATAAAAATTGCAGAAAGATGAAAGAAAAGAAATGAATATAAAACTTCGTAGCGATCGCTACGACGCGACGTAGCGGTAACCTGGGGGCTTACTCCCGACACAATCGAGAACCGAATCCGTACGATATCAGTGGTTTTTCGTACTTTATTTGGTGAATTACTTAGAAACTAATCAGATTTAAAAAAAAAATTAGATCTTAACTTTTTGTACTCCCGACCATATCAATCGACTGAGAATCAAAATAAACACATGTCAATTTATTAGGAAGTACGCGGCATTATCGTATCTGAATCAAAATCAAATCAGTTTGGAGAGTAAGGCCCCTGTACAGGCCCCTGATTCAAGATTCCATCGCTATTTATCGCTTACGAAGTTCGAAAACGAAATTTATGGAATTTGACGAGCGAATTCATGTCATTTAGCGAAGATTATGTCAAATTCCATAACTTTTGTTTCCGAACTTCGTAAGCAATTAATGGAAATAGAGATGTTGAATCAGGGGCCAGAGTCGAACAAAAAAAACTCCGTTCCGGTTCAATGTGATGTAAATGTAAACAAAGCTCAGTATAGGAGGCCAGGTTCCCAATCAAAATGTCACTTATTTTCAGTCAAAAAACTGTAACACTTAAATTTCTATTAATTTTTATTTTTGTTTACTTTTATATTATATTGAGTTGCAACAGAGTTGTACGAACGGGGAGTACCTACGATGTCATGTTAAATTAATTTAGAGGCACTAGACTAAGTCCCGATTTCACCAACCATCGATAGGAATTACGAAAGGAATAACATTTGTATTTAACGAAGGATTAACTTTTATATAAGTAGTTATATGTGTTTTTAATACTCATGGGGGTGGTATAGTCGGTCACTGACTAAACTCCAACAACAATAAAAGATAAAAAAAAGGATTAACTTTAACATTGCTTGGTGAATCACGCCCTAAGCTTAAGGGCGTGATTCACCAAGCAATGTTAAAGTTGACGCAGTGTTAAAATACCATGCCTTCTCATTAATTGTCAGGAAATACGAGAGGGATAACATAATATTTAACGAAGGATAACTTTAACATTGCCTGGTAACTAAAAGATGCCCTTAGAGTATACTCTAAGGGCGTGTTTTACCAGGCAATAACAAAATATAACAGACAGTTTCAAATATACAAATAAATACAGATATAGGATAACAGATATAGTAGACATAAAATGATTTTAATTATAAAAAATCTAAAATCTCGTAATATCCGAGGCTAATAAAATACTAGTACACCTACCGAGTATCTGCCTACATATTCATAAATCCTTTGAAACAACATGAGGTAGTTACAGTAATAATTGACGATAAATTATAAATACGTTATCAAGGCTGGCAGAAACGCGTGTCAGCACATTTTTGTCATATTCACGAATTACGATGCAGGAAGCGTTATTACGCAGCTAATAATTGGCATTGTTAGAACAGGGAAGTGGCGAAGGAAGTGAATTTGTTGTGACTAGTTCAAAACTAAGTAGATAATCTACTAAACACGAGTTGTGAGAAATACCGTATGATGTAACTAAAACTCGGATTTGCTCATTTCGATGGTACAATTACTAGAGAACAATACTCTACCGAACTCCATTAGATGAGGTATATCTCGTTTTTTTACTCCGCAAGAGAAATGCGTTACGCATCCCCCAGGTCGTAGGGGTATAATAGTATAATAATCTATGAACGCTTCACACCACGTCAAACTGGTCCGGTGCTAAGTATCCGAAGAACTTGTGTTACAACTTACAAGTACCAAACAACGAAAATGTACTTAATACTTTTATACTGTACACTTATTTAAGATTGTTATTATAATAATACACAAATTTCATACACATCCATGACCCAGGAACAGTGGAAACTTTTTGTTCCCTCGGCGGGATTCGAACCGTCGACCTCTCGTTCGAGCACCAACGCGCTCCACCACTGCGCTACGGAGGTCGTCGGTCGAGGAGGGTATGTGGAACTCCCGGCTCGCTACGGCTGACCCACTAAAACCACTTGCGGATTGCCATCAGCCGTTATGTTGGGAAGAGTGCCCTGGGTCTGTCAAAACATAAGCCACTCCTACCCCGATCGACCGGTTCACATCTTTTAAGGGACCGGTTCCATAAAAATAAAAATAAACAGAGGAAAGGTTTCATAAAAATAAAATTAAACTCTGTTTAATTTTAACCGAAACGTAAACGTCTATGACACAACCATAGACTAGTTATTGATGCGAATACAATACAATGATTATTATTATTCAACACAAACAAAACAGTTCTAATATTTGAAAGTTGGAAATCTACTAGGAACTGACAGGTTCAATAGATTATAATTATTTGCATTTTTATGTACTCTTTTTATCTTTAACTTAGTAATATATACGTTAAAGTAGGTATTCTATTTCATGTACCTCTTAATCTTTGACTTTTTGGATTGAAAATATTTATAACTTCTTACAATATATTTATATTATGGATGTTGTAATATAATGTTAGGTTCAAAATCCAATATATAGGTACATTACATTAGATAATATTCAATACCGAAAATGTTACAACAATATTTGGCGCACGACCAACTGCATGTGCAAATCAGTCAAGGCTACGAAATATTTACAAATAGAAAATATTATGCCGTTGCATTTCGAGCGACAGTAAAGTTTAAATTGTACTTGTATTTTTTATATAAGGGAGTGAGGTATTCTGTGGGCGTCTGTTGATTGTTTTGTATCGTCAGGAAATAATAAGCCGCACATACAGTACCGGTATATTGTTTGTAAAATATCATAGTTACACTCTAAAATATTAACTCAGGTCGTGGATGCAAACGGATTCATCTCAAGACGTGACGAGGTCAGCTGACATCTTGGCTAACGTGCGCTTCTCACGGTGTCTTCTCCATAGAGGTGTCCCGTCGACAATGTCATCGGCCATCGTTGTCATAAGTGACAGCTTTCAAACGAGCTGTCATAGCCAAATGTCACTGAACACGTCCAAGTTAGATTATTTGTTTTCTTCTTTTTTTGTGTGTTTTGTAATAATTATGCAGTGTATTATATGTTTTAATTATTGTACCCCTGTGATGTCACTCATTGGCCCTGGCAGAATACCAGTGCAGCGGGCTTGCTCGCTGCGTATAGCTGAGCTAGGGTCGATTTTTGACATCACACAACATATATACTTAGCTTTAGTTTAGTTTCTAGATTCATATTGTTCCCTCTATTTATCCTATATGTGTTGTGTGATGATAAAATAAATATTTTTATTCTTATTCTATTCTATTCTTAGACTTGACGTCTCGATTCCGTTCTCAGCTTTCGTTCTCCGACATATATAATATTATGTTACTTAGAAACTAATCAGGATAAAGAAAATCGTTCGATCGTAACTTTTTGTACTCCCGACCATATCAATTGACTAAGAATTAAAATAAACAAACGTCAATTTATTCGGGAGTACTCGGCTCGATCGAATCTGAATCAGAATTAGTAAGGTCCCAGGCTTCGCTAATATTAGGTCTGTTCATCAATCTTTTGGTGTTTTATTTTTCTATTTCACACGGACTGTCGCGCAGCTTGTAAAACTTTATTACTCCATTATAACATTTAGCTGGTGAATTATGACATCAACGTGTGCCGAGGCGTAGGAACAATGTAAATTGTTATCGCGGACAATACTATTATCCCTTCCAAAGGGCAAGGACCAGAAGTGAACGTTATGCTAAATAATGACCCAGTTAAGGGCAATTATGTGGGGACAGCGCGTTAGGGTTCTTTAGGTTAAGAATTGGGTGCTTGACTATATTTAGTAAACTTTTTCCATTAGTAACCTTTCTTGTTTATTAAGTAAATGATTTTTACTAAAAATCAATGAAAAAACTGTATTGTTTGATTTTTGTAAGCATTCCGAAAACTACTACGTATATTGGATATATGTGATCAAGCACAATGTGTGTGCACAGACTGTCTCCGTCATATTCTGTAGTTTGAGTACGTTTGAGAAATTTTACATTTGAGCAGTAGTTTGAACAATACATTGAGTATTATCGATCGAATGTTTAACTAATGAAAAAGCTAATTTATAAAGTGTTATTAAAACGCATAGTTTACACATTTTTATTCGAGCTAATGAGCACTGGCTTGTTTTCTACAAACTGTTCAACAATTTTTATTGAATTAACTTTACCGATATTTAAATTAAGCTAGGTAGTTATTTAAAATTATATTAAATTCTGTATATATATTATATATATTATTCCCTTGCATAGTTTTATAATGAACGCAATTATTAACACCAGTAACATAAGTACTAGCAACAAAATTAAGTATTGTTTTTCATTGCATTTTAAATTATTTATTTATTTCACAGTGTAACAAAAAAATTAAATGCTCATGCAATTTATTTATTTATTGTTTTGACTTTTACAATAATATTAACTTCTAGAATATGTACATTTTACGTACTTACTGGATATACAGGTAAAACTTATAATTTAAAACCTAAAATTAATAAATATTAAATTAAAAAAATAAATTAAAAAAAAGGTACTCCTACAACAGTAAAGGAGTTTTTAACAAAAGCAAGGCAAGCAGTATTTGGTAACGCGAGGCTGCATTTCGGCGTTAGATCAGTGTGGACACAGGACGGTATAGTTGTCATCAAAACTTCTGATGGTAAACGCCACAAAGTGCTGACAATTGAAGAGCTCAAGCCCCTGATATCAAATTACCCAAAAGTAATCCAAAGTGCTGCCAAAAGTGTCTAAATAGTTACACCCTTCATGTTCTCAATAATTAATTCAAACTGATTAGCTTTCGTATAAACAAGTGAAGTTGTCAGGTACATCGTCACTCATAGTTTCGATGAGTTGTGTTTTGAGTGATGGTAATATTTTGTATCTCCAAATCGCTTCAGTTTTTAGTTTTACTGGTTACAATATTTGTTAGCTTCTCTTGCAGTTAATAATAAGGTAGACATAAACTGTTCTCTTGATTACCCGATTTGTTTTTATTATCTATACTAATATTATAAAGAGGTAATGTTTGATTGTTTGTTTGTTTGTTTGTTTGTTTGTTTGAATGGAATAGGCTCTGAAACCACTGAACCAATATCAAAAATTCTTTCACCGTTGGAAAGCTACATTCCTAGCGCTGAACATAGGCTATATTATATGTTTAAAAAAAGTAGGGTTCCTTACTAAAACCCCAAAAATGTAGCCCAAAGTGTAAAAAACGACCTCCAAAATTTCTTACATCGTGTGCGCTTCGACAACGGCTTGACCAATTTCGCAAATTTTTTTTACGGTATGTTCGTTATTGTCACGAAAAGGTTATTATGAAAGAAAATGTTGAAAAAAATAAGCAGAAAATTAGAAAAAAGAAGAAAATACGTGATGGTCACGCGGGGTTTGAACCTGGGCTCGATCGATTCACGTCGTTGGCAGTTTATATGACACGGCTGTCATGGCAACATAAGTATTAACAAATGGAAAATAAAAATTATGAAATGCTATAAATACCGTTTTTATATCAGCTTAAACTATTTGGATTAATAAAATTATTAGGATTAACAAAAACATGAATCCAAATAGTTTAAGCTGATATAAATACGGTATGTATAGCATTTCCCAATTTTTGTTTTCCATTTGTAAACAACGTGGTTACCATGGCGACCTTTAGACGTTATAGACGTTTGGCTGCGTTTCCATTGACGCGGGGCGAGGCGGACAGGAGCTTGCGGTACCCGAATTGACCAATCACTATGCTCGAAATCTCGCTTGGAAACTCTAAGTTCCTATGCGCCCCGCTCCGCGTCAGTGAAAACGCCAAGATTGGGGAAGTTTTCCAAATCTATACATCTATACAAATAAATAAAATTGAAGTGTCAGTTTGTAACTTTCAATTAGCAACGTCTTTTTGAATGCATATGGCATTTTAAATGATATCTTCTGCTTTTTTTTGCATTGGCAACGATATTTACTGAAAACGAAAATGTAATTAAAAAAAAATGTCTGTCAGCGTGTCTCTTTGCTCCGGCTAATCTCTGGAACGGCTGGACCGATTTTAACGAGACTTTCACTGGTAGATAGCTAAAGTTATAAGGATTCATTTAGGCTACTTTTAATCATCATCATCGTCGTCATCTAACTAATGTTCACCGAATTGGCTGGACCGACTGTGACGGGAGCATTCACCGGGCTTAGCTTATGTTAGTAGGAGTAATCTATACATCTATATGTATAAAAGTAAGTCGTGTTAGTTAAATTATTTATAACTCAAGAACGGCTTTATCGATATGGCTGAAAATTGGTGAGGAAGTAGCTTAGAGCAAGTAGACGGACATAGGATACTATTTATTCCATATTTTGTCAGCGTTTCCGTGAACGTTGCGGGTTCTGCGTTTGGGTTTCGCGTTGTGGGTTCCGCGTTGTGGGTTCCGAGTTCCCGCGTTGCGGGTTCCGGGTTCCCGCGTTGCGGGTTCCGGGTTCCCGCGTTGCGGGTTCCGGGTTCCCGCGTTGCGGGTTCCGGGTTCCCGCGTTGCGGGTTCCGGGTTCCCGCGTTGCGGGTTCCGGGTTCCCGCGTTGCGGGTTCCGGGTTTCCGCGTTGCGGGTTCCGGGTTTCCGTGTTGCGGGTTCCGGGTTCCGCGTTGCGGGTTCCGGGTTCCCGCGTTGCGGGTTCCGGGTTCCCGCGTTGCGGGTTCCGGGTTCCGCGTTGCGGGTTTCGGGTTCCGCGTTGCGGTTTCCGGGTTCCCGCGTTGCGGGTTCCGGGTTCCCGCGTTGCGGGTTCCGAGTTCCGCGTTGCGGGTTCCGGGTTCCCGCGTTGCGGGTTCCGGGTTCCCGCGTTGCGGGTTCCGGGTTCCCGCGTTGCGGGTTCCGGGTTTCCGTGTTGCGGGTTCCGGGTTCCGCGTTGCGGGTTCCGGGTTCCCGCGTTGCGGGTTCCGGGTTCCGCGTTGCGGGTTTCGGGTTCCGCGTTGCGGTTTCCGGGTTCCCGCGTTGCGGGTTCCGGGTTCCCGCGTTGCGGGTTCCGAGTTCCGCGTTGCGGGTTCAGGGTTCCCGCGTTGCGGGTTCAGGGTTCTCGCGTTGCGGGTTTCGGGTTCCCGCGTTGCGGGTTCAGGGTTCCCGCGTTGCGGGTTCAGGGTTCTCGCGTTGCGGGTTTCGGGTTCCCGCGTTGCGGGTTCAGGGTTCCCGCGTTGCGGGTTCAGGGTTCCCGCGTTGCGGGTTCCGGGTTCCCGCGTTGCGGGTTCAGGGTTCCCGCGTTGCGGGTTCCGGGTTCCCGCGTTGCGGGTTCCGGGTTCCCGCGTTGCGGGTTCCGAGTTCCGCGTTGCGGGTTCAGGGTTCCCGCGTTGCGGGTTCAGGGTTCCCGCGTTGCGGGTTCCGGGTTCCCGCGTTGCGGGTTCCGGGTTCCCGCGTTGCGGGTTCCCGCGTTTCGGGTTTCGGGTTCCCGCGTTGCGGGTTCCGGGTTCCCGCGTTGCGGGTTCCCGCGTTTCGGGTTTCGGGTTCTTGCGTTGCGGGTTCCGGGTCCGGGTTCCCGCGTTGCGGGTTCCGGGTTCCCGCGTTGCGGGTTCCGGGTTCCCGCGTTGCGGGTTCCGGGTTCCGCGTTGCAGGTTCCGGGTTCCGCGTTGCGGGTTTCGGGTTCCGCGTTACGGTTTCCGGGTTCCCGCGTTGCGGGTTCCGGGTCCGGGTTCCCGCGTTGCGGGTTCCGGGTTCCCGCGTTGCGGGTTCCCGCGTTTCGGGTTGCGGGTTCCGGGTCCGGGTTCCCGCGTTGCGGGTTCCGGGTTCCGCGTTGCGGGTTCCGGGTTCCCGCGTTGCGGGTTCCGGGTTCCGCGTTGCGGGTTCCGGGTTCCGCGTTGCGGGTTTCGGGTTCCGCGTTGCGGTTTCCGGGTTCCCGCGTTGCGGGTTCCGAGTTCCGCGTTGCGGGTTCAGGGTTCCCGCGTTGCGGGTTCAGGGTTCTCGCGTTGCGGGTTTCGGGTTCCCGCGTTGCGGGTTCAGGGTTCTCGCGTTGCGGGTTTCGGGTTCCCGCGTTGCGGGTTCAGGGTTCCCGCGTTGCGGGTTCAGGGTTCCCGCGTTGCGGGTTCAGGGTTCCCGCGTTGCGGGTTCCGGGTTCCCGCGTTGCGGGTTCAGGGTTCCCACGTTGCGGGTTCCGGGTTCCCGCGTTGCGGGTTCCGGGTTCCCGCGTTGCGGGTTCCGAGTTCCGCGTTGCGGGTTCAGGGTTCCCGCGTTGCGGGTTCCGGGTTCCCGCGTTGCGGGTTCCGGATTCCCGCGTTGCGGGTTCCCGCGTTTCGGGTTTCGGGTTCCCGCGTTGCGGGTTCCGGGTCTGGGTTCCCGCGTTGCGGGTTCCGGGTTCCCGCGTTGCGGGTTCCCGCGTTTCGGGTTTCGGGTTCCCGCGTTGCGGGTTTCGGGTTCCGCGTTGCGGTTTCCGGGTTACCGCGTTGCGGATTCCGGGTCCGGGTTCCCGCGTTGCGGGTTCCGGGTTCCGCGTTGCAGGTTCCGGGTTCCGCGTTGCGGGTTTCGGGTTCCGCGTTGCGGGTTCCCGCGTTTCGGGTTTCGGGTTCCCGCGTTGCGGGTTCCGGGTCCGGGTTCCCGCGTTGCGGGTTCCGGGTTCCCGCGTTGCGGGTTCCCGCGTTTCGGGTTTCGGGTTCCCGCGTTGCGGGTTCCACGTTGTTTTTTTTAGTTGAATTTCATCATAAACTCTTTTTATGCTCAACGAAGTGGGCAAGGGTCAGCTAGTTTTAAATTATTGTAAAAAATCTAATACAAGGCTGTTGACATTATTTGACATATTGTTAGGACAACTTAAACTTGATTCAGCTGTCACCTGTCTTTTGAGTTTTGACACTTGACTTAACTTTTTTTTTTTTATAGGATAATGAGCTATGTCACGCCTTATCGGGTCGCGTTCCAATTAACGCTAAATTATGTTGCCATCACTAATCATATTTTTTTTTTTTGTGTTTTTTTTTTCTTATACTTATGTGATTATTTGTTTTAAGTTGTGTCGGTTGGCGGGTGGTTTAGTGATACGAATTAGTTGTACTCGTTTTATTCTGCTACTTGAAATTAATATTATTCGTTTTCGTTAAATTATTTATATTATTAATATATATTATTATATTATTGTTATTATATTACTATTATTTATATATTGTATATGACTATGTCTGATAATGAATCATATTTAACTGCCAATGATACCAACGATACATCTGAAATCGACAGCTTCGGTTCTGTGGGTGAAACGCTGGGTGAAATATTATACCAAAACTTTAACCCGTTGAGCACACAATTTTTAACGTATGCCACATAAATGCTCAAAGCGTCCCCAGTCACTTTAGTGACATTATAGAAACGTTTTCAGGAAATAACGTCCATGCCATCCTGATTTCGGAGAGTTGGCTCAAACCTAACCTCTTATCTTCTTCATATCCTCTGCCCGGCTTCGTTCTGATTCGTAATGATCGGATCGATAGACGTGGTGGTGGTGTTGCTATTTATCTTCGCAGTGATATTTCTTACAAAATAATAGCCTCTTCTTCTAATCAACAATGTTCTGCTGCAGAATTTCTCTTTCTCGAAGTTCTTATCAAAGGCATCAAGCTGGCTCTGGGGGTCATCTATTGCCCTCCTTCGACGGATTATTTTGGTGATTTCGAGTTAGTATTAGAACCGATTTTGTCTGAGTATGTACATCACATAATAATGGGCGACTTCAACACCGACCTATTAAATCAATCATCATCTCGTTCACTCAAATTTAATCAAATTATTAAATCATCTTCTCTTCATGTTCTTCCTCTTCTGGCCACTCACCATAACAACAATGGTGAAGATACATGGCTTGACTTAATTTTAATTTCTAACATCTCTTTTATTAAGTCCCATGGTCAATATCCTGCCCCCGGATTTTCCCATCATGACCTAATATACCTTACATACACCTTAAAGCCTCCAAAACATTGTCCTAGAGTCGTGTACAGGAGAAGTTTTGCACGGGTAGATGTCGCAAAGCTACGAACGGACGCTGCAGATATTGACTGGCATTCAATGTTGAATGCCCGATGTGTAGACACTAAAGTGAACATCTTTAACAAGAACCTTACCAAATTATATGATCTTCATGCGCCACTTAAAAAAACCAAATTAAAGCATCCACCAGCTCCTTGGCTGTCTGAGGAAATTCGGGTGATGATGAGACGCAGGGATCGGGCATATCGGAAATATAAAAGGGATCGAAGTGAAACTAATTGGGATCGTTTCAGAGGGGCTAGGAATCGTTGCAACCAAGTGATACGCAATGCTAAACGCCGCCACTTCCTTCAAAATTTATCTTCCTCGTCTCCATCTCATATATGGAAGTTCCTTAAAAATGTTGGTATTGGTAAATCTCTTCAATCCGATTCTCTTGGGGCAATTAGTTTGGATGATATCAATCTCCATTTCTCCAAAACTAACGTGCTTGATGTCCAAACTAAACGTCAGACCATAGCTTATTTAAGTGATTTACCGCGTATCAATATATCTCATTTTCAATTCTCTCCAATCTCTTCAGATGAGATTTTAACGACAATTAAAGCATTAGGATCTAATGCCGTAGGTTGCGACGAAATTAGCCGTCAAATGATTATTACTGTTGTCGATCTTCTGTTACCTGCTATCACTCACTTAGTCAATTCCTCTCTAGTCTTGTTCCAATTTCCTGACTTGTGGCGTAAAGCTTTTGTACGCCCTTTAGCAAAAGTTTCAAATCCTACTCTTCCTTCACATTTCCGCCCTATTTCCATCCTCCCCTACCTTTCCAAAGTGCTTGAGGCCTGCGTCCATAAACAACTGTCCCGGTTTATTTACGAAAACAACATTTTGTCTCCTCTTCAATCCGGGTTCAGACCGGGTCATAGTACCACCTCAGCACTGTTAAAGTTGACAAATGACGTGAGAACAGGTATCGAGGACTCAAAGGTCACCGTTTTAGTTCTGGTGGATTTTTCCAATGCTTTTAATAATATCAATCACGATATCCTTCTTGAAATACTCTCCTGTATCCAAATTTCGTCTGAAAGTCTTAAATGGTTTTCTTCTTACCTTCAGGGACGCCAGCAAGCGGTACGCACTGATCAGAATACCTCCAACTGGCACTTTCTTCATTCCGGCGTCCCTCAAGGCGGCATTCTTTCTCCTCTTCTTTTTTCACTATTTATAAATTTTCTTACTCATAAACTTCACACTACGTATCACTTGTATGCAGATGATCTACAGCTCTACAGTCAAGCAAAAGTGGAAGCTTTGTCAGTTGCCATTGATGCAGTTAACCGAGATCTAGATGCGATTAAGAATTGGTCAGTCATGTTTGGATTATCGGTTAACCCCGCTAAATGTCAGGCCATATTGATTGGCAGTCATCGGTCAATGAGTAAAGTGACCATGAATGCTTTACAACCAGTCACTTTCAACGGTTCTGTCATACCTTTTAGTTCTAGCGTCAAAGACCTCGGATTGCATATAGACTCTACCCTCGACTGGAATTCTCAAATTTCTCACGTGTCACAGAAGGTTACAGGGTCACTGCGATTACTATATCGATTGAAAAACTTTCTACCGACAACGACCAAGACCTTACTAGTTCAGTCACTGATATTTCCAATAATTGATTATGGCGACGTGTGCTACTTCGATCTCAACGCGGATAAGCTAAATAAACTCGATCGTCTCATTAACTGCTGCATCAGATTCGTTTTTAACTTAAAAAAATACGATCACGTCTCATTCTACCGCTCTAAGCTGCGCTGGTTGCCAATAAGGCAACGACGCTCGGCTCGAGCATTGTGCACACTCTACTCCCTCCTACACTCTCCTCATTCTCCTGTCTATCTCTCTTCTCACTTTCAATTTCTCTGCAGCAGTCACGATAAAAATCTCCGTTCAGCAAATAATGCTCTTCTCCTGTGTCCGCCCCATAAGACCAGCCTTATGCACTCTTCTTTCAACATTCAGGCTATTTTACTTTGGAACGCTCTCCCCATAGAGATCAGGATGTCATTAACAAAAGAAGCTTTCAAACGTAAGGTTCGTAGGTGGTATCTTAAGCTCTTGGCAGAGTCTTAGTATGGTTTATCCTTGCTCTCGTCATGTCTTTCATAATTATGGGTCATTTATATATTATTATATTTGTATTTATTAAAAATATTATTGTATTTATTATTAATATTATTTTATTATGTGTTATATATATAATCTTTATTTATTATATTTTATATATTATGATTAATTTATTATTTTACTATTGATTAATTAATGTAATTTATTCATTTTCTGTTTACATGTTTTCGTCTGTACAAGTAATGCATCTACTTATTTTTATTTCTAAATCACCTAAAGGTTGACTGGTAGATAATGCCTTAAGGCATTAAGTCCGCCTATGTACAAAATATGTGCATGATGCTTAAATAAATAAATAAAATAATAATAATATTACAAAATAATCAAGTAAAGTCATACTCATACATAATTATACCTACCTATACAACGGAGTACGGACATTCGACGGCTTTCTGTTTATTTTTGCATTAGCGGGTTTTATAAACTTTTTTATCTTACATCGAAACGGAATTTCCACGTGGAAAACATATATATATATTTTTATTAACCATTACATACAAACTAACTACTCCTAGATAGTTCAACATCAATTCAAAGAAAATATGTTACTCGCGGCATCATTCAAAATCGATCGACACCTCATTTATTAAAACCGGACCAGTAGTTTAGCTGCTACGAGGGAACAAACATACATATATAGACTGCCAAAATCATTACCCTTCCTTTTCGTTTCACCAAAGTCGGGTAAAAAGAACTTGTGTTACGAGGACCAGATTTTTATTATCATAAACACATATTTAATACATATCCATGACTTAGGAACTCAGAAATCTGTTTGTTACTTAGCGGGACTCAATCCCGCGACCTCCGGCTTGTGCTGGTCCGACGCTCTGAACTAGTGAGCCACAGAGGTCATCAATAAAAATAAATATATTTGCAATACCAAGGTCATAAATTGAATTAAATTAAGAATAAATAAGGTATTACATAACTCGCCAGCACCGCGTTTTAATAATTTCAAGGAGTTTTTCAGTCTTTCTAGTTACTCTGTCTGATTTAATTAACCAGTGGGCGTAAGCTCAAGTCTGTTACAACTACATGAATGAGCCATATTACTGTTTACTACATGTAATAGACAACGTGACTCGAATTAAATAAATGAAAAAGGATGAAACTGATACCAAATGATGTTGCACCGTATCGTGTTTCGTATGACCATAGACGTATGACACAATGCAATTACCATGATGACGCATTAGTTAACTGCGACACCTGGTATGAACTTTCTAATTTCATTGACTAACCTCCGGGGTCTAGAACGCTATTGTATGTATGATCAACGAACTTGGATTTAAATTAACAACCCATAATAAAATTGTTATATTAAATATTGAAAGCTGTTTGGTGGAACGTTTATCAGAGAGAAAAGAAGTGACAGATATTTTATAGTTACATCACGCTCGCACTTGCTAGGCTGGTTAAAATTCCACAGATAAGGCTAATTCACCAAAGACACCGATTAGTTGACATACGATTTGAATCTTAAAATATTGTCTATTATGTCATTTTATGCCAATTATGTCAATTCGAATTTTAAAAAATCAACATACATACACATTGCGGCATTGTGACACGTGTGGACGGCAGTGTTCCAAGCAAACTAAAGAAAATAACGGCTCACTTTTCAAGTGAGCTGATATTCGCATTTCCGTATATACAGTGTGACTGGTGAGACATGAGCAATACTTGAGAACGTGATAAATGGCTATTATGTGATATGAAAAAAAATAATATCAATTAATCACTGAGTAAATGTAGCTTAAACTTGCTTAAATTATTTACCCAACGCATGGATACCGCGTGTAGGTACGCGCCCGTACTACCTACGTTGATGTCGCACGCCGCCGCGCCGGCTGCATAGGTATGCCTACTTGCCTAGCCGCGTAGTTTTCATAGTATCCATGATTAATTTATTTAAAGGAAAATTTGGTAAAAAATTAAGTACCTAATTTTATTACATATTTATAATGGGAATCGAATACCGAGTACTCTCCGTAAGTATTGCACATGTCTCACCAGTCAGCCTTTATATTCCCCCTGTCACCTTTTTCGACACCCACCAGAAAGATGGTTGATTGAGAGGTGCTATTCTTCCTACGGAACTCCTTGGATAGTGGTACTACCACTTTATGCTATGATGCAAAGTAATTTCAGCATTAAAATCCGAACTTCGGCATACTGTGTTTAGGCACCTATTAGGCATATATCTCTCTATAACTGGTGTAAAAATAACAGTGACTATAACGTTAGGATATTATAGTACCTTTTCTCATTCTAGAAATATTTTTTTTGCTTTTTTTGATATTCTTGCGACAAAAAAAAAGAAATGGTAAAAAGTAAAAAAATCATTTTTTTAGTTTTTGACAAAAAAAAATCATCATTAATTATTTATATAGCATAATGCTCTTATCCAGCAATTTAATCCTATCTTTCAAAGGTTGTCTGGAAGAAATTGATATTATAAGGCCGCCTTTGTGTACTGTCGTGTTTCTGTGTTGATTGATTTCTTTTATTCTGTGTATGTGTTACTTTTAATTGTGCGCAATAAAGTATATATTCATTTCAAAAAAATACATCTCGAAAATGAGGACAGGTAGTATAATCGTATCTCAAAGTTATAGTGACTGTTCTTCTTACACACTGTATTATAAATCAGCTGATTAACTGCTGCGCTTGTTCCAGCTCGCGGACGAGCTGCCCAAGCAGCTGTCGGAGCTGACCCTCCGCCCGCCCTCGCTCACGTCCTACTCCATCCGCCGCGTCACCAACACCGACCGGGATCGGGTCCTGGACT
This sequence comes from Celastrina argiolus, assembly GCA_905187575.2. Classification (NCBI taxonomy): domain Eukaryota; kingdom Metazoa; phylum Arthropoda; class Insecta; order Lepidoptera; family Lycaenidae; genus Celastrina; species Celastrina argiolus. Next base: position 12,069,303 of record LR994592.1, read on the forward strand.
TCTTGGGGAGGTGAGTCATAGAATAGTATATTATTGTAATGTGAATCGTATTTAATCGTATTTTATTGAAATCGCATTTTATTGTAATTGTATTTATTTGGATTAGTTTTTATTGTAATTGAATTAGAATTTTGATTGTGCGTGTTGTAATTTAAGTATTATCTGGCCAAGATGAGAATAAAAAGACAAATGATAAATAAAAGAAAAACAACGAGCCCTGTCAATGGTAGTGGCGATGCATAATAAATATATATATATATATATATAATAGTTTATCAGCCATGAACAAAAACTTTAACAATTAGTCCAGTGGTTTAGAGCTTGGCTCTCGACGCGGAGGTCCTGGGTTTAACTAAAAATGTTGATTGGTAAAGACAATGCAGGCGGATCATCTGACTGTCTGCCAGGAAAGATGATCTATGCGTCGGACGGCCATGTAAAAAGTCGGTCCTGCGCCTGTTCTTCTCGTCAGTCGTGCCGGGTAACCTCCCCACTGGATATGAGAGTCAAAGGATTAAAGTGTCCTGGTTTGAATGCAACTGGCCACCAACACCGAAAAAGTTGTGGGAATTTATTATAAACATAACCTAAAAATAAGCAACCCTCGAATCGTCTGCCGTGATCGTGATGATGATAAATTAATTATACATTCGCACGCCTTGATCACTTTAGCTTTCAAAGAAAAAAAACGTAATTAAAATCAGCACTCGTTAGTACAAATCCTAAAATCAATCACGACGTACAAATTCATGCAAAACTAATTCCGACTAGACTCAATGACGACTTAACCTACGAGAAAAGAAGGTATTATATAGATATATTATATATATATATATATAGAGATACTAGCTGTCCCGGCAAACTTCGTATTGCCTTATTAATTAATTGCTTGACATACTGACTGCAGCGCCACCTATCGGTTCCAATTGTAAATCTAAACCATTCTCGAATCTCCACGAACACACACAAAAAATTTCATCAAAATTGGTCCAGTCGTTTAGGAGGAGTTCAGTCACATACACACGCACACAAGAAATATATATATTAAGATTAAGGCCGGCGACTAACTTGTGACTCGTTCGATGATGCGAGTATATAATATGGTCGAGGGTAATTGTTTTCCATAGCATTTAAATAGTATACTCGTACGATTTGTGCTGCATCAATAATGCAACCTACAAAAGGGTTAGAGAATTATTTAAAAAAATATACGTTCGCTAACCCCCTTTTTAATAATAAAATTTAAGTTTGAAGCGCAACCACATAAGAAACTCACTTGTTGGTACAATATTTTATTCATTTTAAAATACATTGGTTCATTCTGTCTCCTATTAGTAAATGACTAGGAAGTAGGGAGCGTGACAAGTGACACTCGTCCTAAGCGCGAACGTGACAGGGGACATCTAGGATCTACGTAGCAGTCAGCCGCTACGCTGTGCAATGCTCTACGCGTGTGCGCGGCCGCGTAGACCTTTCTTTGCAGATCCTGTTTTAAGTAACATGTTAAATTAAAAAATCGAATACAATAAAGACAATTATTACTTGATATAAAAAAAGATCGTAAAGTTACAAAAAGTTGATTTAGAATTAGTGTACAATTTTTACATCATTATTTATGGTACTTATAAAATATTAAAATGTTTGCGTTGGCAAGTATTATGTACATACTCGTATGTAAACGCGCAAACCAACACATCATACTTTTTGTCCGATAATCGGGTAGATATTTTCTCCATGTCATTTCTGTCAGACTTTTTTGAGTGTTTTGTGAGTTACAATATTGCAATCAGGGGGCTGATTCAAGATGACATCGCTAATTACCGCTTACAAAGCTCGATAACAAAATGTATGGTATTTGACATAAGCTACGCTAAATGATCGCGATTGGTATGTCATTTAGCGTACCCATACATTTTGTTATCGAACTTTGTAAGCGATAATTAGCGACGGCATCTTGAATCACCCCCCGTATGTTCTATTTTTTAAACCTACAAAAAATCTGTTACCGATTTTATCACTGCGTTTTAGATTATCACTGGGCACCCGTAGAAGATTTCAGAAATGTTTGTCTACAAAATGTATGGTTAAATAACATTTTGTAGCAAGTTACTCGCGAAAGTCGTCACCTGCAAGTACGACTTTAGTAACACTCTTTTGTGAACATTGTTACTTTTCATAGCACTATTAATGTATGTAATTAAAAAATGACAGTCCATCAAACACAGTGCCATAATGCGACGCATGTTAATGCGTCTCTGGATACTAAATGTTGGAGGCTGTATTCATGACCATAAATACTGTCAACATGTTGCGTGTTGTAATTAATTCGCTAGTATTTTCGTTGACAATTTAAATGAAATGTATCTTTTAAGAATCTCCAGTTTCACAATTTATTATATTTTACTAGCTGACCCGTGCCTACTTCGTTAAACATAGAAACAGTTTAAACATTCCCTGGATTTCCGCAAATATTTCAAGACCAAATATAGCTGATTCGGTTCAGCTGTTCTCGAGTTTTAGCGAGACTAACGAACAGCAATTCATTTCTATATATATTTCGGAGTGAGGTATCTTTATAGGATCAGGAAATAATAACACCAAACTGAACGTGTTTATATTATGAGCCATCAAATAAATAATTGTTTAAACTTATTTGTTTTTAGATTACAGGGGGCCTACTCAAAATGCCATCGCTAATTATCGGTTACAAAGTTCGATAGCAAAATGTATGGGATTTGACATAAGCTACGCTAAATGATCGCGATTTGGTATGTCATTTAGCGTACCTTATGTCAAATCCCATACATTTTGCTATCGAACTTTGTAAGCGATAATTAGCGATGGCATCTTGAGTAGGCCCCCAAGGATAACTATGGAAACGTAAACGAAGTTGGTCTATATCTTTCAAGGCCCGCCATGATCTGCCCGAGAGTGACATCTGTCATCGCTGTCCTAGGTGACCTAGGTGTCCTAGTTAAAGGCAATCGCAGTTGTTTTGTCAAATATCACCAAACTCGCTAGGCTTTTGCAAGCCTTACGTTTCAACTCCGACATATAAGACTAGTTGACCCGTGCCCACTTCGTTGAGTATACAAACCGTTTAAATCTTCCCGGGACTTCCAGGATTATTTCAAGACTAAAAATGGCCGTTCGAAAATCTGGTACTGTTTGTAGTTCGAAAATCTGGTACTGTTTGTAGTTCGAAAATCTGGTACTGTTTGTAGTTCGAAAATCTGGTACTGTTTGTAGTTCGAAAATCTGTTACTATTTGTAGTTTGAAAATCTGGTAATTTGTAGTTTATTTCTAACAACTATCATAAATTTTACAAGTTTGTTTCCTTGGTGTTAAAGAGAAATATTAAGACTAGTGTACACTGTGTGGAGAGGAGGGTTGGTTACTAAAGACACAGGAACCTCCTTCAGGATCAGCTCAGTAAATTCCTCACTTCTTTTTTTCAATATTACTTTGTGCTCTTTGTTTTTTTGTGAGAAATAAACTGTGCTAAGTTCTCTAACCACTAAGCTACAGCGGCCGATTACTTAACAACAGTTTAGTTTATATGTTATGTGAGTGCTATCAAGGCTAAACCACGCTAAGCTAAATTTCTTTGATAGCAGTATACCTTGATCTTAGCCCTTATATAGGATCAACTATATATTTAGCGTCTCGCCGTTGTATAATAGTTTCGACTTAATTGCTTTTTCCTGTACCTGTACTATTATACAGTTATTTCTAAACCAGTCCTTACTATCACGGATCTGAGTTACTTTTGTTCTGAGAACTTGTAGGTCTTGAAAGTTTTGTCGTATAAATAACGCTGGTGTTATTTTGAGACGCTTGTGAATAAGGTTATGAGGAAACACAAAAGTCGTTCTTCCATACAAAAATAGGGGTCTACTCGACCCCTATTTCCTCCCTGGATAATGACACTAGAGTGACATTTTTTTCCTGAATATTTATAATGATAATAATAGCTCCCCTCACCGATTTCGGTGTCGGTAGATGTCGGTGATTTCATTGAAACCAGGCCAGCTACGCAGGAGTTATTTTATAGTGCCCAAGTGTATGCGCAATACACAAAGACACTCTCTCTTCCTATAACTCTCATAACCCAGTAGGACGGTAATCCGACACGACTGGCGCGAGAACAGGCGCAGGACCGACTTTTTACATGCCCATCCGACGCATGGATCATCTTTCTTGTCCGACAATCAGTTTATCAGCCTGCATTGTCCTAACCAAACTTGAAAACAACATTTTTTGTTGTTCCAACGCGGGAATCGAACCCACGACCCCCGGGTCGAGAGCAAAGCTCTGAACCACTCATGTGAATGAGTGGGAACTCATGAACATCAATGTCATGTTTATTTGATTGTGACATTTTGATTGTGAGGGAACATGTGTATGTGGCTATAGGTCAAAATCATAACCCTCCTTTTTGCTTCGCAATAGTCGGGTACAAAACTAGATTAAAATTTTGCCTCATGAAAGTTACGATGGAAGACATACACATAAAACTTTCACCCCTTCGGTTTTCTTTGGGGGTTAAAACCAGCGGCGATTTCGGTGTGAGCTCACCGTCACACGTAACTAGTTTCTGCTTAACCCTAGATTACTAATCATCGCTTTTATTCGAATTAAGAATATTGTTATTTTATAAAAGTATTTTGGTTTTAGTTTTTATAAAGGTATATTTGCCTGTTGATGGAAGTTATCCTTATAAAATATAATAAATTAGTTTAAAAAGTAGCCTCCGAAGCGATCATTATTATTACAAGGACACACTCTCTTCAATGCAATACAAATATACATTTATGTGCACATAATTATTACCGAAAAGTAAACATAACAAAAATCAGACATATTCCTTTTACTCTCATAACCCAGGGGACACAGTTACCAGACACGCCTGGCGGGAAATCAGATGCAGGGCCACCTTTTTTATGACCATCCGACTTTCGATCATCTTTATTGTCAGACAGGTGATCAGCCAAACAGGATTGTCCTAACGTCCTAAGTCCGAAGAGCCAAGCTCTAAACCAATGGACCACATACATTACTACGTAGAAATAACTATTTTTTTGTCTATGGACGTGGTGGTGTGAAGCACACCTCGTCAATCTGGCCATGTGCTAAGTATCCGAAGAACTTGTGATACAGACAACGGGAATATTTAATACTTTTATACTATACACATATTTAACATTTTTATTATATCATACATACATTTAATACACATCCACGACCCAGGAACATTGAAAATTTTTGTCTCTCGGCGGGATTCGAACCCGCGACCTCTCGCTCGAGCACCAACGCGCTCAACCACTGCGCTGCGGAGGTCGTCAACGTCATCAACGTCGACTATGTTACGTAGAGGCAGTAAGGTTCTTTAATCGTGGTTACTTCCAGGTTCTTCTTCCGCGACGAGCCACTGAACATCGCCGTGAACCTGCTGGAGGGTCCAGAGGACAGGTGCCAGGAGCTCGAGGACTACGTGTCCGCTTCCCTCCCCGACGGGGTGTCGGTGGCCGCTGTCAACAGTGACGGAGAGTTTGTCGGAATCGTCGTCAATGGAATCGCGAGAAGAGAAGTAAGTAGCATAATGCCTCCCACACCGATTTCGGTGACGGTGGCCGGTTTCGATGACACCAGGCCAGCTACGCAGGAGTTATTTTATAGTGCCCGAGAAAGAAGCACTCTCCCTTCCTTCAGTCTCGAAGCCCAGTGGGACCGATAACCTACTGGCGGACCAGGCCCAGGACCGACTTTTTACATGCCCATCCGACGCATGCGTATCTTTCTTGTCAGGCAATCAGGTGATCAGCCTGCATTGCCTAACCAAACTTGAATACAATATTTTTTTGTTGTTCCAAAAAAATAGACAGACACGGGGACACATATTAGTATAAAGACATCACAACTTTATAATGTTAGAAAGAATATACATAAGATTTTAATGAAAGGTATATACAAAACATTAAAGTGATTTAAAATAAAAAGGGCGAGGAATAGTAGGAAGCAAGTCACAAAGGGAGCCCTGGTTTCTTGGGCAATTAAAGAAAATATGGTACCGTTCATCTAGACCGCACAATTTGAAATACTTTGCTAGTGTAAAAATACCAATTTTAATATATGCAGGCTATAATATTCATGAGATAATACTTTAAGATGTGCATGGGTCCCGTATATAGAGTTTAATGTAAAAGTACCAGCGCTGAAAAAGGTACTTTTTTAAATTATTGTATGGGAAAATTCATGCTGTTGGGGCATTCCTCATACAAACATGAAAGTCAAAAGTAAGTCTTTCAGCGCTGCTTTCACAATATACTGTACATAGCAGCACATACACACCGTAAAGTATTATCACTCATTTATTTTACACCTTGTAGAAACAAGAAGCCGTTTACTAGTTAGTTACAAATTACAATCAATTTTGATCTTAATCTTTTAATAATAATGAATTAATTAAACAATGAACTATTAATTACATATCGAGTATCGACAGAATAAATGCTAGACCCGACCTTAATTAGGTCATTGTAAATATTTCACTTTCTAAAATCCTAGGCTAGAATTCAACTTGCAAGCTAGACAAGCTAGGAACTATGATAAGTTCAAAAGTGAGTCATAACAAATGGTATTTTGTCCCAATTAATTCTATTGCCTCAAATAATGTACTTATTTATTTAACAATTTATTGCACACAAGATACATTTCCAATAGAACAATTTACAAAGAAAGACGACACAAAGGTACTGCTTATTTCTAAAGAGAAATTTCTTCCAGCAGCCCTACGAAGAGATATGGGATTAAAGTTAGCAGAAAGTACTTTTAATGTAAAATGGTTTCCAGACAGACAGTACGAGACGGGAGATATTCCGTTACAATTCCAATAAAATCGAGTCTAATAATGAGTTATTGTTAGATTTTCGAAGTGAAATTGAATAAGTGAGTAAATTGGAAGTATGTTATAGCCCATCAGTATAATATAAGGCTTTGTATAAAGCCAATGACCTTGAACTACTATTTGTATGGCGAGAAAAGGGATATCGCACCGACCAGCGATTCAAAGTACAATACCTTACCAGGACTTCCGAGCAGGTGTGCAGCGAACATTCGACACCCACTGAATTCTAATGGATGTCTGTAAACGGAATCAACATCATACAATGGTTTATGGTACTGTCAATACAGCAGAAAGTATGTTTGTTGGTTAAACGAAAACCGATAAAAACCGAAGCACAAAGTAAATATATAACAGAGACATGACCTAGTACTAGAAAATGGTATCACCCTAATACTGGCAATTCGACTGGCTATTTTTGTTTTCTTCGATTTCCAATAGATAAAGGGTGAAATCCAGGCACATTCCGGAAACCGCCATTTCGAAAGAATTCTGTATCAAGCACCATGACTCCATTTTTTATTACATGACTTATAACGATTTAAATAAATTCTGTTTATTGAATGTAAAAGATAAAATATATCTGATTATGTGGCAAAATCGTGTTTACTATCAAACGCATAGTAGTGTGAGTTATTAAATAGAGAACACTAGTTTTTGCTTCAGGTATTGTTAATTAAATAATTGCATTATTCATTACAAGTCATTATCTTGACAGCAATAACTCAGATTGACAGCGCTTATAGAATTTCAAGTCTAGGAAACATACAAAATCGAAAGTCGGATGCAGGAAACACTGTTATCAGTAACAATGTATTGTTCGCCGACAAGTCGTGACAGGACTACGGTTCATCTGACCTCCAACTATTCCTGAAGATATGAGATCAGGGAACTCCGTCAAATATTGTCTTCCGTGCAACATATGGAATTTACCTTCCAACGTAACCAAAAGGGGTAAACCACGATAAATATTTCAATAGCAGTTGTAGAATTTATCACGCCTCAAAGGGCTATTTTAATTAGATTTCCTATACTAAAGGCGTTAGTAATACAATGTATTTATTTCTTTATTACTGATAATAAATCTTGCTAGTCTAAGAAGACTCCCTTGTTTTATGTTAACGGAAAATGCACCTTATACCTTAGTCGACTTAATAAGCCTTTGTGCTTGAACTATTACAAATTTACCTAACCTAACCTATAACATGAGCAGTTTTTATAGAGTTGTCCTAATTCTCTGTACTACCACTTCCTTCTTCTAAAAGCCTGGCTTAAAAAATCTAAAATAATTTATTATATTGAAACTTTAAAGGAAATTTGTGGCAAGTTTGTTATATAATGATAGTTAAATAAAGTGACACACAAAGCGACATACCTACTGTTCCTATCCCTAACCCTACGCTAAGTAGTAACAGTGAGTGCCTGAATAGGAGCGATCCTAACGTTGATTAGCGCTGCAGTATTCGGCCGAAAGAGGCTTAACTTATAAAACTTTTTGGACATTCACTTAGTCGTTTTTTTATTATTATATGGGGTTTAGTGTTCACTAGTGAAATTTATTTAATATACTACAGTCTACAATGCAAATGGCTGATTACCAGTTTACTCGTATAGAGAATTATAATGCCTCCCACACCGATTTCGGTAGCCGGTTTCATTGAAACCATGCCAGCTACGCACGAGTTATTTTATAGTGACAAGTGTGTGCGCAATACACAGAAGCACTCTCTCTTCCTTCACTCTCGTAGCCCAATGGGACGGATAACAGACACGACTGGCGGGAGAGCAGGCGCAGGACCGACTTTTTACATGTCCGACGCATGATCATCTTTCTTGTCAGACAATCAGGTGGTTGCCTGCATTCTTCTAACCAAACTTGAAAACAATATTTTACTCGTATAAACTCGTATAAATAATACTCCGGCGATGCCATTTTAATGTCAAAAAACTTTACAACTCTTTCAGGAATTCAGCACTGAGGACAAATCGGATTCATGTCCCAACCCTAAGTTCAAGAGGGTCCTGAAGGTGCTGGGTCACCTGGAGCGGGAAGCTCGTATCTGGGACAAGCTGCCACCGTCCTGTCACACCGTGTTGGAGGTCCGGATAGTGTCCACGCACAGCGACTGGCGCGGCAGAGGACTGATGAAGGCGCTTTGTGAGGAGTCGGAGTAAGTATTGGACACGTTTTGGGGGGATTTTGACATGTATATGTCATAGTCATCTGATTGAATCCGCTATTTAATTGAATGACTAACGCGTATTACTATTTTTACCAATAAATTCAATGAATCCGAGACTAGGACAACCATTTCAAATTTTATTTTAAACTTAAATATTTCCGAATGTGTACTATTATGACGCACATCAAAGTAAATTCATTCACAATCACTCACTGGCAGTACGAGCTGTTTGACGCCATTATGTAACCGCGCTAGTCATTCAATTAAATAAGCAGATGACTGGGACATATACATCTTTAAAATATTTAAAATAGCTTTTAAAAAACAAACGTGCTGCCACTGTCCTAACACGTCGTGGATGAGGTGAGTATTATTTCCACGCACAGCGACTGGTGCGCCAGGGGACTGATGAAGGCGCTACATGGGCAGTCGGAGTAGGTATTGGGCATGTTTTGGGAAGATTTTACGTGAATACATCTTTAAAATGGATTTAAAAAAAGCTGCTACAGTCCTAACACACCGTGTTTGAGGTGCGAATAATGTTCACGCACCTAATGGCGCGCCAGGGGACTGATGATGCTTTGTGAGCAGTCGCAGTGAATATTTAGATACGTTTTGGGAGGATTATAATTATCTAATTATACAGTCACAGGCACAATTAACCGCCCACCTTATTTACCATTCAGTTTTCAGTCATCGTTAAATTTTGATCATATTTGATGAAAGTTATGTTAAAAGAAACCATTAAGGATAAATAAAACAACTCCTTCTCTTGAAAAGCTCAGTTTATTGAAAAAGAAAATGCCAAAAATCGATTTATCTAAAAATGTACAGGAAAATGTTATGACTTTAATTTGGAAAAAATATTGTAAGTTTTTTTTTAATTTCAATTTTAATAATGAGTGTTACCACCTCGTGCCCTAATGACTTCTTGTAGCCGGTTTGGTAATCCATCCATAATGTCTTGGATATCCGACTGGGGATATTGTGCCATTTCTCTACCGCAGCCGTTTTCAGCTCTCCTAAGGTCGTAGGGACTGGTATTCTTGCTCGAACGCGTCTTTTTAGGTTGTCCCAAATGTGCTCGATTGGGTTAAGATCGGAACTGCGTGCCGGCCAAGGCAAAACTTGAATCCCGACCTCATCGAGGTATTGAGTTACCGATCTTGCGGTATGGCATCGAGCATTATCGTGCATTAGTCTAAAGTTTTCCCCAATAAATGGTGCAAAAGGTACGACGTAATCTTGAATGATCTCCTCCACGTATCTTTGAGCGTTCACACTGCCTCTATTAAACACCACAAGATCGGTACGAGCTTCGTAAGTGATACCTCCCCAAACCATTATGGACCCGCCCGGATAACCCACGGTTTCGATTATTGCACATGGAGCAAACCGTTCATTTTGGCACCTGTATACACGCTGACGTCCATCTGGACCTCTTAAGGCTATTCTGCTCTCATCTGAGAATAGTACGTTCTTCCATTCCTCCATAGTCCAGTTAGCATATTCTCGAGCAAAGGCAAGTCTAGCTCTACGATGCTGTGGAAGCAGTTGGGGGGCACGAGCTGGACGAAAAGCCCTTAGATTTCTTTCAACCAGTCTTCTTCTAATGGTACGTTCACTCACACTAACATTTCTCACCTCAAAAAGGCGTGTACGCACTTCAGTAGCGGTGGAAAAGCGATTTCTTAAGACATTACTCACAACAAAGCGATCATCTCGAGCTGAAGTGCAGCGATGTCGGCCTTGACCTGGCCTCCTCGTGTATGAACCAGTCTCCCGAAAGCGTCTAATGGCATCCCGTACAGTTGTTCGAGGTACACCAAGCGTACGAGCAATACGACGTTGGCTATACCCAGCATCAGCTAAAGCCACTGCCCTAGCAGCACCAGTTGCATCAAGTGGCATTTTTTTCAGTCACAAAGAATAATCAGACACTATAAACTAAAATTAAACAGTATTCGCATACGATGGGAGAAGAGAATAAGAAATGGAAACAAGGTTAACGTAACTGCAACAATATCAAGGAGTGACTAAATACCAAAAAACGCTTGGATGTCATAAGATTATGAGTTGAAATGAGGGTATAAGTGTTTAATTTATTACTAAAGTACCCACTTAACAAAAAACAAAACAGTAAATAAGCCACAGTTAACATAAACAAACAGGATGACCAAAAATATAGGTGGGCGGTTAATTGTGCCTGTGAGTGTATAATAGAAAAGTATCCACAAAATCAAAACATTAGACTGCTCCCACGAAATAAAACTTTTAGCGTCTGCGGTACCTGTACCTATTTTAAAGTCATCGTGTTTTTCTATTGTTTTTTCCACATGACAACATGACACATAATGTAATGCAACCTTACCTTAATGCACTAGATCTAAAAGTTTTTAGATCTCATATTGCGGAGCTGTTTTTTGCTGAACTATCAATTATGGTGGACTATTAAGTGATTGAAAACCAATCTATGTCTTTGAACAAAAACCACACCCGGAAGGTAATTATGTCTTTAGTTGGTTCTTTATAGAACTATATTATTTATTACCTCGTAGTTTATTGGAAAACTACTGTTAAAGAAAAACCGCAAGTAAATGATTCTCTTGAAACACGTACAGAATCAATAAAATAATAATCGTTATAATAGATTTAATTTATTGAAAATGTTTATAGCACTTGTAATAAATTGATTACAATTTGCAATTCACGCGTCCAATTAGCCTTCAAAAACGTGCCTTTCAGTGCGAGTAATTAAAAAAAAAAAAGAATCCGTATGTCACTTAGCGAAGCTTATGTCAAATCCCATACATTTTGTTTTCGAACTTCGTAAGTGATAATTGCGATGACAACTTGAATCAGGGGCTTAGAGGGTAGCCCTAGAATGTATATTAGTTAGGGATTTGAATGAGGGTCTTCTAATAGTAAGGAGTAAGTGAAACCGATAGTATAGGAGTTATAGGTTATAGTTAACGCCACTTTTAGATTCTAGCTCCCATACTCATGATTAAGGGCGCGTTTATATGACCAGAAGAATCACCACTTTCATTGAGAGAATATTGAGCATTATCTACTAAGTCAAACTGTATATTATCTAATATCAGGTAGAGATGCATGACAACAAGTAGAGAAGTTAATAACTTTGTAAAGCGTGTAAACACAACTGTTAAGTAAATATATTATTGAAAAATGCAATAAGTATGCACTAAAGTTATTTAACATACGACTGCAAACAATGTAGTGTTATTAACATTTTTATAACAACTTATTGTATCCTGAGTTACTAGCTAGTAGAGCGATCGAAGGTCCCGCGCAGTAAAAAATGTCTTTACATTTTAATAGAACTCAATCAATGCAAAATTAATGCGACCAGGATTGATTTCTATTTTTTGTTTGTAATTTCCAACGAATAAGCTAGATTCATGTAGATCAATTTTTATTCCTGACGAAGACAGGGGGGTGCTATAATGGATGAACCAATGCTGATCTAGTTTTAAGGGGTACGCGCGAAACAGTAAATGCAACAATATACGATGTGTAAAAAGAGCAGTCACTATAACTTTGAGATACGATTATAATACCTTTCCTCATTTCGGAAATGTATTTTTTAAATATTTTTTGTTGTCAAAAATTAAAATTTTTTTTTTTCTTTTTACAATTTCTTATTTTTTTGTCACAAAAATAATAATAAAGCCAAAAAAATTTTTTTTTATTAATTTTTGTAAAAAAAATTTTTTTTAAATTCTAGAATGGGAAAAGGTAGTATAATCATACCCCAAAGTTATAGTGACTGCTCTTTTTACACCCGTTACAATACTTTATATCTTTATAATACTTTAAATGTTTTTTTTTATTTACCATTGCTTTAATAATTTGATGTCTTTTTGAATTGGTAATAGCTAATTGGGAACCACTGGGCAAACAATACAACATAAACAAAGCAATTAACAAATACATTTTTTTCTGCAAGTAGCACAACTGTAAATGACTCTTGAGGTCCGTCCTAATTATCTAACCCTTCAACAGACATATGAATTAGTGTAATATATACGCTGTACAGTGACACTGTGACACTTGCCTCCATTAAGGGCACGACAATTGTATTGTTATTTGTTACATTCTCATGGTCGTGACACTTTAAATACTAAATAGTGACGTAACGTGTGAGATGAACCACACTGCATATTCATGTATTTATTGACTCACCAACAGAACAACATTAATTGGTACATTAATATATACTCATATTATAAAGTGCTAATCTCAGAAACTGGTCCGATTTGAAAAAATATTTTTTATTGGATAGTCCATTTATAGAGAAAGGCTTTAGGCTATATAACATTACGCTGCGACCAATAGGAGCGAAGCGTCAGTGAGAAATGTTTCAAAAACGGGGAGACTTTCGTTGCGTGTGTTAGCTATATAAAAATATAGCTAACATAGTGATGAGGAGATATATAAATATAATTCAAAGCCCAGTTAAAATGTATCTAAAGTTTATTGTAACGGTTTACTTTCCACAATGTATATTCAAATGTTACGAGATTATCAACCATTAAAGTAGTTACTAGGTACTATTAAATATTATTATACAGAATACTATTACATTTTATTTAATAACTAATAATAATTTATTACCAGGAGTTTATTCAATTGATATTTCGACTTAAATAGTTAACCATTACAGAAATACAATTATATTCAAGTACCTACCCTAAGCAATTCAAATGTAAGGGAACTTAGGTATTATAACAGTAAATTATTAAAGAACCTTAACTGAACATAAGAATTATAATATCTTTTAATACTTTTAAAAGGTAATACCAAGAGATTACTTAAATACCGATTGTTAATTGGACTTTACATAAGGCAATATGTGGGTAGATATAAAATTTAATAGGTGACCTAATTTCTATTTATAGAACATAATATCTAATCGAATAACAATATAAACTATCGATATTATATACTTCTATAATTTCTACACTTACATAATACGGAATAATGATCCAAATCTTTATAGCTATAAATACACTTTAACTACGAAAGATATCAAAACGAACTATATTATAAACTTTACAACATTACAGACATATTAAATCATTAAGGGAATAACCAGTATATACACCAAGGAATATTAAATTACAGAAATAAGAATTATATTACAGAAACAAGTACATCACCTGACTTTATCAGCTTTCAGATCCAACCAGCCCTCTTGAAAGAGTGCCCGCCCTTTTTATAACATACCAGGGTTGCCACAAATGTTGGGCATAGATTATAAATACAAAATGTACTTAAATACATTTTGTATTCACTATTACAATTATTTAAAAATATAAATTTAAGTAATCACGAAACATTTAAATACATTAGCGACTTATAGACAATTATATAGTTATTATCAATAACATTATAATATCTTAGTTTATAACGGAAGTCTTAATAATATTTACATCAATTGTTATTATAGATACCACATTAAACATTAGTCTATATTTTTATAGTATAGACTGTTAGTATTTTACATTATACTTAAAATCATAATATCACATTAACATAGATTTCATTTATTTTAAACTATACAGCATTAATATTGGTGTTGGCATGACTCATGTGTTTTCGTACCGTATCAATAACAAAATATAATTATATCTTACTCGGGAACCAGAAATGACAACAGTCAAGTTTAATCTGAAACCGTCTAATTATATTTTAACTTTATTCATAATATTATATATACCTATACGTATATAATCCTACCTATTACGTGCGCTGCATATAAACGGTTTAAGTCGCTCAAAAACCACGCGAACGAAGTCGCGGGAACAGCTAGTAAAAAATAAAAACAAAAAGGGCTAATGATAGGTGAAGTACAGCATGCGTTTGCGACAATTAATATAACATATGGGATATGTGATGACATGGATGATAATAATTATAATGATAACAAATATATTACAAATATAGGTTGCAACACAGTCATACTAGATATTGCCCGCAAGTCGCGACCAATTCTGTGGGAACCGGTTTCTTCGTGCTATCAACTAGCCTATTATATTGCTAGCTGTTCCCGCGACTTCGTTCGCGTGGTTTTCGAGTGACT
Source organism: Celastrina argiolus (assembly GCA_905187575.2). Classification (NCBI taxonomy): domain Eukaryota; kingdom Metazoa; phylum Arthropoda; class Insecta; order Lepidoptera; family Lycaenidae; genus Celastrina; species Celastrina argiolus. Next base: position 12,084,497 of record LR994592.1, read on the forward strand.
TAAGCCGTTTATGCAGCGCACGCAATGAAAGTTCCCCAAATGCAATTAATTTTCCCCGTTTATGCAACATTTCTCACTGACGCTTCGCTCCTATTGGTCGCGGCGTAATGTTATATAGCCTAAAACCTTCCTCTATAAATGGACTATCCAACAAAAAAATAATTTTTCAAATCGGACCAGTAATTCCTGAGATTAGCGCGTGCAAACAAACAAACAAACAAACTCTTCCGCTTTATAATATTAGTATAGATATCCCCATGGTTTACTCTATATCAGTGCAAAATTTCATCAAAATCCATCCAGTACTTTCAGCGCATGTTCATCGAAAAAAATCGAATCTTTATACATATTTTTATCAGTATGAAAAAATATCCATAATATAATTTGTTAAACAGGGCCAAATGGAATGCCTTTATTAAAAAACATACCTACTTATTTCTCTAGGTCAGGGGAGATTGAATCACAGTTTAAAAATTACTACCAATAAATAGATGAATATTCTTTCAGGAGAAGACTTTAAGCATATTATCAAATTTCACTTCCTCCTAAATACTACATAACGTAACAAATAATAATAGTACGTCAAAACGTCTTAATTATTTTCATGAACGTTGTATCTTTTGAAGGCTATTATGTTGTAGTTATGAATAGGAATGAGTCTGGAAAACCGATCTTTTGTTTTTCACAGACCTTGATACGGAACATGCGATCGATAGCTTTGTTCCAATACCCTAAATTCAGCAGCCTTGTCATAGGATTATTAAATGAATCGTTTAATAACTGGTCATCTCTAGCACGCTAAATCGTTTGCCATCATTATCTACGTAGAACTATCTACACTGAAGTTAAGGAAAGATTTGTTTGTTTGTGTTGAATAGGCTCCGAAAGTACTGGACCGATTTCGATTAAATCTGGCACAGATATACAGAGTGATTCATGGTTCATATATTAAGCCGAATATAGTGTGAAGAGAATGACGCGTAGAGCATTTTGTGTCTTGGCAACTCATATAAATTACTTAATATAACTCAAAAAAAAGGTCTAAAATGACCACAAGGAGTTAATTTTACTATGCTGGACTCCTAGTCTATAAACACGAATGCAATTATCGCTAACCTAAGACCTGACCAAGATTAAAACTCATCTGTTTTGTGACTTATAATCGCGTTATGGTAAATATTTTCAACTCTTCTTCAAAGAAATTTCTCTTCGATGAATATTGAAAGCCTAGAGGAGGACGCACATAACATAGACTGGTCAAACTTACTCTCAGCTGATTCCATTAATGACAAAATTTATATATTTAACGCTAAACTTAAATCTCTTTATGATATTCATGCACCTGTTAGGCCCGTTAAAATCAAACATCTTCCCGCTCCCTGGTTATCAGACGAAATCAAATCTCTGATAAATGCTAAGCATGCAGCCAAAGCCAAATTTAAAATAAAAAAGACAGAAGAATATCGTAACAAATATATTAAAATCCGGAACCGCTGTAATATGATGTGTCGTGACGCACAAAGACGTCATATTCACGCCTCCGTTGAGAACGGGGATCCGGCTAAAACATGGAAATTTCTCAAATCCCTCGGCGTGGGCAAATGCTCTGAACCGCAAGACTCTCATAATATAGATATAGATTCACTTAATAACCATTTTACTTCCTCTTTTAATCTCGACCCCAAAATTAAATCACAAACGTTAAATTATATTTCTTCGCTACCTATATTGAATTCTGATCCGTTCCTTACTGTTCCAGTTTCCGAGTGTGAGATTAAAAAGCACATCCTTTCCATATCGTCAAACGCAGTAGGAGATGATGGTATCAGTCGTAGAATGATCACACCAATATTAGATATAATTGTTCCTGTTCTTGCACACATTTTTAATTCATGTTTAGAGTCTTGTACCTTTCCTGATGCCTGGAAGGCAGCTTACATAATTCCTTTACCTAAATCCTCCTGTCCTAAGACTGTGTCTGACTTCCGTCCTATTTCCATCCTACCCTTTTTATCAAAAGTTTTAGAGCGAATCATTCATCACCAGCTTACGCAATTTGTTACCCACAACAGCTTACTCAGTCCGTTCCAGTCCGGTTTTCGCACTGGTCACAGTACGACTACCGCATTGGTAAAGGTAGCTGATGATATACGGTCAGGTATGGATGATAAAATGCTTACTATTCTCACACTTCTGGATTTTAGTAATGCCTTCAATTCCATAGACCACGATATTCTGCTAGCCCGGCTTGCATCTTTAAATCTTTCACCATCAATAATTAATTTAATTCGTAGCTACCTTGTAGGACGACGGCAGAGAGTTAAATCATCTGATTATTTCTCCGATTGGAGTTATATCTATGCCGGCGTGCCTCAGGGTGGTGTGCTATCTCCTCTTCTGTTTGCAATTTTTATAAACCCTATAACAATATCGATTTCATCATCCTACCACTTGTATGCGGACGATCTTCAAATATACACACAGTCTCCTTTGGACAATCTGAATTCCGCTTTTGATCTAGTGAATCACGATTTGTCGAATATTTGTGAATGGAGCAAGAATCATGGACTTCTTATTAATCCTATTAAAACTCAATTAATTGTAATTGGTAGCCCCGGGCTAATTTCTAGAGTTGACCATGATTCTTTACCTCCTGTCCTTATAAATGGTGTAACAATACCTTTCAGTAAAGTGGTTAAAAACTTGGGAGTGTACTTTGATGAACATTTATCGTGGACGCATCAATTGCAAGAGATTAGTAGAAAGGTTTTTTCTACCTGGCGTTCCCTAAAACGTCTACGATATGTTCTTCCGATACCCACTAAGGTAGTTTTGGCTGAATCCCTACTCCTTTCCCATTTAGATTATGCGGACGCTTCTTTCTCTAACTTGACGGAGGAACAACTGAACAAATTGGAGCGCCTTCAAAACCTGGCTTTGAGGTTTGTTTTCGGTTTACGTAAATTTGACCATATCTCCGAGTATCGCCTCAAGTTAAAGTGGTTGCCAATCCGCTACCGCCGTGACTCTCGTGTTCTCTCCTTCCTTTATAACATCCTATTTGACTCCCATTGTCCCACTTATTTAAAAAGTAATTTTAACTTCCGTACCTCTGACAGACTGGAACTACGATCTATATCTAATCTTCTTCTTGACATTCCTATCCACCGCACTAAATACTTTAATTGCTCTTTCATTGTAAAATCCATTTCCCTTTGGAATTCTTTACCTATCCATATAAGGCAGGCTGAAACTATACATCGCTTTAAAACTCTTATAAAAAATCATTATCTGGAATCATATTGTGTCAACCGTTGACTTATGTAACTAACACTTATTATTATAAATTAAAATATCATGTAGGTTTATCTATTGTATATATATATATATATATATATATATATTATATTGTATACATATATTATATATTTATTGTGTTTATGTATTATTTTATTTTATTTACTTTTATTTTATTAAATATACTTTTGCGCAACTCCCATTCTCTAGCATTGTTTTCTCTAACACCATAAGGTTGTCTGGAAGAAATTGCTATCTAGTAATAAGGCCGCCTTTGTGTGCATGTCTGATTTTTGTAATGTATATTTTTTTTTGTTTTTTTTGTATTTTGTTGTGTGCACAATAAAGTATATTTGTATTGTATTGTATTGTATTTTATATGAGTTGCCATAACAAAAAATGCTCTACACGTCCTCTTCACACTATTCATCTTGTTTTATGAACCATGAATCAACCTGTAGTGTACCTACACTACGGGGAGAGACATAATATTCTTTTCATCGTGAGAAAATTAGACGGTTTCCGTAGGAATTTCAATTGCGCGCACGAAGTCGCGGGTAACACCTAGTTGCTTATAATTACCAACAAGTAGTTTTTGTTCACTGAACATAGCGTGAACGATTGTTAAACGGATAGTGTTTTTACTCGAGTCCATTACAATTGATTTGATCAATGAATTGGTTTATTGAAATAGCAAATCACGTTTTGAGGAAAATAGAGTTCATGTTAAAATAGTTAAAACGCGTTTAATTGGATCACTAATTAGGTACACAATTATTGATCATCAATGTTAAAACAAAACGTTTAAACAACAGTCCTTTTAGTAGATATTATTTTAAATCAGGTCTCGGCATTGGTAATAATATCTTGCTAAGGCCTGTACAAACGCCTACGATACAATATATTATTATACTAGCTGTTCTCGCGACTTCGTTCGCGTGGTTTTTGAGTGACTTCCCCAGTGAAGTCCCCAAATGTAATTAATTTATCCCGTTTTTGCAACATTTCTCACTGGCTCTTTGCTCCTATTGGTCGCAGCGTAATGTTATATAGCCTAAAGCCTTCCTCTATAAATGGACTATCCAACAAAAAAAGAATTTTCAAATCGGACCAGTAGTTCCTGAGATTAGCGCGTTTAAACAAACCAAACAAACTCTTCCGCTAATGTTAGTATAGATTACTACATTTATCATAATCATACTAGGCTCCCCGAATTAGCGCAAACACACCAGCAGGCTTACTTCCGACACAATCGAGAATCGAATTAGATCGATCTCAACCGTTGTTGGTATTTTACTTGGTGGATTACTTTGAAACTAATAAAGTTATAGAAAACCGTTAGATCGTAACTTTTTGTACTCCCGACCATATTAATCGACTGAGACTGTGTATTTTTAAAAGCTTTTATTAAACTGCCCCTGTTAGTATGCTAGTGTGGAACAAATCTTGCGAGTTGAATTGGGACCACTTCCTGTCGTTAGATTAGGTTGAAATTTGGTTTAACAACGTCACTTCGGTGACAATGCAATTATTTGGTACCACGAAGCTATTTTAGGATGGAGTCGGAAGGTGGCCATAGGAACTCCTAAACTAAACAAAATTCCATCTAATTTCGACTCGTTTGATAAGTCTTAAGCACTCTTACGCTACATGACAACATCGGTCACAAGATGGCGTCGGAAGGTGGCCATTTTAAACCAAACAAGATAAAACCGTCTAGTTTGGACTCGTTTGAAAAGTCTTGACAAGCACTCAAAGTATTTAAATAAAAGCTTGTTTTTTTAAAATATATATTTTATTATAGCGGCCGTTTGTAGCTACAGTACGTATGTATGATGGTGACATACCTTGACATACCATGACATATGTTTGATCTCTTACAATAAAAAAAAACATCTTTTCAGACGGATCGCACGTGAAATCGGCGCAGACGCAATGCGTATGGACACAACGTCTGCGTTTTCCGCAGCCGCAGCAGAACGTCTGAAGTACAAGAAAATCTACGAAGTGCCCTATGCAGATCTGCCCAACGCTCCCCTAACTGAGCCGCCACACTACGACGCCAAAGTATACATCAAAGAGATCTAAACACCAAGAAAATAACGTTCTCATGTATTAAGATCAATTAGTTTAAGCGCCTGCAGGAGAATAATAGCATCAACGCCTAGAAAATACGCCTGTACATTTTAGCATAGCAATCGCACCTATAATAGGTTTGAGAAGCTGTAGATTTGAAAATCTTTATTTTCTGCACTTTTCTAAAGAAATAGTTACCTAAATAGAACTTTGAAGCATAATATTTACCTGCGTGCGGGCTGTATCATTATAGTATTAAAAGACAAACTAAATAACATTATAGTTATAAGAAGTTAAGAAGAATGTTTGAATCTGTCGTTGACGTATTTTGTTCGTGTAGAATTGTAGATGTAGATTGTAGTTATCATTTTGCTCTTTTTATTGTAAAAAAAATGTATACTTATTGACGACAAGTTCAAAATTTTTATTCTGTGTTAAGTCAAAATGGCTAGTAGATTAAGATTATTGTATAAAAAATATGGATGTATTGTATGTAAATTGTAAGGTTTAAAAGAATTTAAACGATGGTGTAAATTTTTGGCGCGTTCTGTGTATTTTTATAAAATCAAGGTGGCCAATTAAATTTTCATGATCTTTCCTCTATAATATTATGATCTTGGTCCTAATAAACTAACAAGCAGGTGTGTTATATTATTAAGGACACCTAACATTTACTGTACGTTTAATTCTCAACTAGTATTTTTCTAAACTTGTGATACTTTGGCTTGTGATATTTATGTATTTTTATAATTTTATAAGTTAAAATTAATTTTGGGAAAACACCAAATATTAGTTTTCTAAAATATAGGCACTTTAGTGAGAATTTGCTTAGGTAAACTTATAATTAATTAATAAACATTATGAAAAACTTTACTCTAAGCTTTTTTATCCTATTTTATGTTACACATATATAATCTTGACGCCTGATTTCTTTTATTAGCAAAGCCCAACTGAAACATTACTACGTGTTTATTTTAGGCACATAAGCTAGTGAAGCCTTTTATTATACGGAAACGTTTTCTTACCTAGTACTTGTATCTATGATTAAATTAATGATTATTTTATAATTTTAGATATGTAAGTGTACCTAGTAAGCATTTATTTATAATAAACTTATACTATCTGTTTATAACTCTTATTTCTCCTTTCCGTCTTTTTTACCCGACCACGTCTCTACCTTGACCATTTTTGTACCTATTGAATTTCTGAATTTCAAATTGAATTATTTTCTTGTTTCAGCCTTTTAGACCCATTTTTTGCGAAGTCGGGTTATAGATTTTTAATATTTTTTTATATTACTTTCCAGTAGCAAATGTGTAATACTTACATGTTTGTGCAGACGATTGCGATTTTTCTATATTCGCCACCTCCGTACCCAAGTGGTTTAGAGCGTGGCCCTCGACTCCCGAGGTCCTGGGTTCGATTCCCGCTGATTGTGTTACAAGAAACCGTGTGTGGGCATGAAAAAAGTAGGTCCTACGACTGATCTCGTGTGGATTATCCGACCTGCAAGAAGAGAAAGTGCTCTTGTTGCATTAAATAAATAAATAAAAATAAAAAACATTTATTAAACAAACACATTTACATTACACTCACATCACAAACTATCGGCAAAATAGAAAACTGAACATCAATATACAATAAATAATTCTATGTGGATGGGTGTGCAATGCAAAATAGCTGATGAATTGGAGTCCACTCAGGTATACGGTCTCATTACACTTGCATTTCTTTATTGTTTTCTTCGTTAGCCTTTTGAAATATATCTAAACGGATCTTATATTTGTGTATTTTCTTATAAGTTCTATATTATAAGTATTTTAAGTTATATATAATATTAATAATTTCATCAAGCGTGCTTATAAATGATTAATTATTTGCATTGTTAATTAATATCTAAACAGAGGAAATAATAAATGAAATGGATCCTTAAATATCATCACTGGCTTATTTTACACGCTGTAAAAACTTGTACAATCATATCAGTGGTATTTTATACGATGATAGGTATTAACTACCTACACAAACAACAACAGATAACACATAAGTAGTATCCTTCAAATAAATCTTATCTTCATTGTCAATACCTACAATATAATAATTATTTCTACCAACAACTACCTACTCTTGACTTCTTATTATTTATCTCAAGTGCACTACAATTGCAATGAAGTGCATTTGTGACGTATCAGCATGGTGGACCACAGTGGTGGCCCGTCAGCTGGCTGTTGGGGCCTGTGGGTCGCGGGTTCCATACCACCGAGAAACAAAAAATCTAGACCTAGGCTATGGTCCTAGGTATATTAAATCTGTTAAATATCTATACTAATATTATATAAAGCGGAAGCGGAGCGGCGGTTTGTCGTTTCCATTCCATTTATAGAGGAAGGCTTATGCAATATTAAGGGACTATGCAACAAAAAAATATTTTTTCAAATCGGACCAGTAGTTCCTGAGATTAGCGCGTTTAAACAAATTTCATAAACGGTTTAAGTTACTCAAAAATATGTATGAAAGTATTATTCCTTTTTAATAATCATAATTACAAAAACCAACGTGAACAATCGAAAGATAATCGCGATAGTGTTTCCGACAACCACGCGAACGAAGTCGCGGGCACAGCTAGTACAATATAATGTTAAATTAAATATACAAAATAAAGTACAAAACGAATTTAAAAAATCACGTTTTCTTAAACGTCTTCTTCCCTTTAAATATTTATTTTATCATGGTTTTTAGTGTTTCTGATAAAGCGGCAACTGAAATACACCAGCTGCGAAAACTTCAACTATTTGACTATCACGGTTCATAACATGCAGCGTGGTGACAGACGATTACAGCTTCTTCAATTCATGAAGGAAATTCCGCCGCAATTAGTGGAATTAAGGCCCGTACTACGTTCGCGCGATAAGCTGAATATTGGAGTACTTTGAAACTTTTTTTCTCAATCCTGGCACAAACTAGATATATAACAGAGATACGACCTATTACTAGAAAATTGTATCACCCTAATACTGGTAGTTTGATTGGCTATTTTTGTTTTCTTCGATTTCCAGGCACATTCCGGAAACCGCCATCTAGCGCCACTATTGGAAAATATTAATTATTAATTTCATTTTGTATCTTCTTCTTAATTAAGGAGTTGAATTCAGCTTAATATGATGTTATGCTTAACAAATATGCTTATTTACATTTCAGCATATTTGCATTTTATACAATTTGGCATATTTACATTTTATAATTTACAAACGTGAATAGTAGTGACATCTATTGCATTTTTTTTTGTATTAAACATAGATTGTAAGGGATGGTAGGCCATAATCTTATTGAAAAAGCCCAGAAAAATATATCTTCATTATATTTATAAGAGGATTGTCGGCGTCGACGATCGATATCGGCGCCTGGACCGATTTGTAAAATTATTTTTTGTTTGATAGGGTTATACCTACCTAGGGCTGCCATCCGTCCGGGTTTCCCCGGATTTGTCCTAGTTTGGAGGCTGTCCGGGGAGCGTCCGAGCGAGGTTTAAGACTTAAGTTGTAGTCGGGGTAAAAACATGTAAGTTAATGAAAAAGTATTGAAATGTCCGGGGTGAAAGCTCCAAAATCCGGGGGAATTACGCTTTCGGTACTGGGTGGCAGGTTTTAGAGATGGCAGCCCTAGTTATACCTCACAGGTAGTCCCATAGTCATCAGGTAAGGATCTGATAGTGGTATCCATGAGAAATTCATACTTTTTAGTTGCTGAAGTCGCTTTTTTAGACGTAGTTTTTTTTACTATTCCGAACATGCAAAGCCGCGGGCCAAAGCTTAAATGCGAAAAAAAAATCGTCGAAATTAATATGCCACAGTTTTTCGACGTGCGGTGAATAAGTGGAAAATTGGAAGCATTATAGCCGATATTCAGCTTTGTTTACATTTAGATCATATTGAACGAGTATAGGCCACGGTCGTGGTATAATGACGTCACTGCGACTGCGATACTATTTTTATCGTCAACCGTTAATGTTATGCGCAACTTACTTAAAAACAAGCAGTCTGGTTGGTCGCGGGCGCGCGCCGGCACACGACACACACATTTATTTTTTTATATTCAACTGCCGGTCAAAAACTATATCGATTTGTGTTTACTGTGAGTGTAAGTGAAAGTTAGTTTTATGTAGAGTCAATAATTGCTTATATACCTATGAATGCAACTCTTGATAGAATTCAAAAAGTCAATAATCAAAGTAAGAAAATCCTTTCTGAATGAAACGACTGATGTTTTTGAAGCAATTGAACATTGGATAAAAGGTATTTATGCACAATATTTTACTCTAACTTTAAGTCCCGATTTCACCAACGCTTGTTAGTGTTAACGACTTTAAAATACCATGCTTTCTCATTCATTAACAGGAAATAAGAGAGGGATAACATGGTTTTAATAAAGGATTAACTTTAACATGTGCTAGCAAAATCGGGACCAAGTTATAGAAGACAAGTAGAGTTATGATCGTGTGTCGGTTAAGAGGCCACGTTGGGTAAATGCCGGTAACTTGCAACAATACTATTGAAATTCCAATGTCAATACATTATGATGATGTATTCTAACTCATCATAAGACCAAACTAGACATGAATACTGCCTAGTTTATCTACCTACCTTACCTAACATGCCGTATCCACTAACTAGGAACGGGTAGAGTATAGAGTTACATGTTTAGTATTATAGTACGTACCGTTTAATTTTAATCTATACTTATTAATATTATAAAGTGGAAGAGTTTGTTTGTTTGTTTGTTTGTTTAAACGCGCTAATCTCAGGAACTACTGGTCCGATTTAAAAAAATCTTTTTTTGTTGGATAGTCCATTTAAAGAGGAAGGCTTTGCTATATAACATTAGGCTGCGACAAATAGGAGCGAAGCGTCAGTGAGAAATGTTGCAAAAACGGGGAAAATTATTCACATTTGGGGACTTTCGTTGCGTGCGCTGCATTTCAAGTTCCTCATAAACCACGCGAACGAAGTCGCGGGAACAGCTAGATAAAACATAAACAATTACACGTAATATGACACAACCATAGACTAGTCAGTGCAATTCAATGCGAATACAATACAATGAATATTATTTGCGACTATGAAACCATCGACTATAGGCTAATAGACTATATTCTACAGAAGGCAGTGTAAAAATTGCGTATTTTTAGAAAGTTTTTCACTTGATGTTTAAATATATTAATTATTGTTTAATTGTTATAAAATGTATTCGATACTGAATTTATCTATAATCTTATATATAATCTTCTTTCATCGGAATATTAAAGGACGTATGGTCCTATTGTGGTAACTGCACAATAAGTGAATATGTGAAGATTTCTGTGTTTTTTTTACGTTTCGGTTTGTTTACGTTTAAGTTAAATTTTAAAGGGACGTACTATAGTAACACGTACTAAAGCCTATGGACACTTAATATAAAACATCAAAACTACCTAATTGTTTAATCTTATCATATCAAGATGCTAATTAAAGATTTTCGTAAACAACGAAAATTAATCGTGTTTTAAAATACAAACACAGTACCTATTTATCTAAAAATTTAAGAACGTGTGAAGTGTGTAAAATCCATAATAATAGATATTAGCATTTCTAATTAGAATTCCTGTTCATGGGAAAAGTAAGAAGGTACTTACTTACATAGATTAACTGAACAACGTTTGTCCCCATTTGTACATAGTGGAGTTTGACGTGTATCTGTAGTGTAGTGTGTACATAACGTTGTGAAACTTTGAACAAGACTTTGAAGAGGATTCGGGCTTTAGAATCTAGATACCTTGGGCCTAGGTATGGAAACAAAGTAGATATATAACAGAGACGCGGCCTAGTACTAGAAAATGGTATCACCCTAATACTGGCAATTCGACTGGCTATTTTTGTTTTCTTCGTTTTCCAGGCACATCCCGGAAACCTCCATCTAGTGCCACTATTGGAAAATACTAATTACTAGTTTCGTTTCGTATCTTCTTCTTAATTAAGGAGTTGTATTTAGTGTGATGATATGCTGAAAAGATATGCTTAATTGTACTTAATTCGGCATATTTACATTTTATAATTTACAAACGTTAATAGTAGTGACATCTATTGCATTTTTTTTGTATTAAACGTAGATTGTATAGGATGGTAGGCCACTGGCCATGGTATGAACTAACACTGTAGGTAGTCAAAGATGAGTGTCGAATTATTGAAATTCACATCATGTTATCTTCAGGCTCTGAATTTAAGGGAATACTAATAATATCCACATTTTTTCTTAAAAGTTCAGTTTTTGATATCAAATGTATATTTTGCAATAGGCACATTTCATTTATTTAACTGTACGGAAAACGTAATAATATTGTAGTGTACACACTACACTTGTTTAGAGTACAATCAATACACATTAAACCAGTTTATCGTGTATTTACAAGCCGTTCAGTTATTTACCAGTGATATGACCTCTGTGCCAACGACATAAGGATCACAGTCATAGATGCTCGGAGGTAAACAACTATGAAATATTAGTTCTTTTACCTATTAGGAACTCTTTGCTGACGACGTCAAGTCTCGCCATAATCCTAATTTCAGTTCCATAAAATCGACACACAAATTTAAACCAATTTGGCGCTAGTTTCGCATTGAAGATTAGCTAGCTGTCAAATTATGATCGATTGGAATAATTAATTTCAAGAGTAAGTGTTTTGTAGTGCTATTCTCGTATCTCAACAGCTGAATCCACGGTGTGTGTCAAATTTCGTAGCTCTGGAAATTTGACATTCAGCTGTCGAAGACATTCTTACTGAATAGCACTGCTGAACGGACTTACGATTATACTATTTACGTTGTAGAATGAGTAAGGCGTACAGCATATCTGCGGTGGAGCCGAGAGACCATGGAGCCATCATGCAGCTTTTGGGGAAGTAAGTTCATCTTTAATCTTCGAAGAACCATCTGCCAAATGTTGGTCAATTATAGTAAAGAATACCAGGTCCCTTCATTTCATTTTCTGATTAAAGATTCATGATTTGCTATTGTCACTTATGGAGTTCAAAAACAATCCCATAGAGATCTTCATCTATACTAATATTATAAAGCGAAAGAGTTTGTTTGTTTAAACGCGCTAATCTTAGACCACCACACTCAATTATTATCGTAATGTCGAATCATTCGAGTGGAGCAATCTTTAAAAAGATATGATGAAACCTTTATCACATCAGTGCCAAACTCATAAGATTATGACGAAAGTAGAGTAATAATAACTGCTATAAAATATTTATACACTCATAACAACAAAATATTTGTCAAGTCTGGTTTGGACAAGGCAGGCTGGGCACCTGATAGTCTGACAAAAGGAAGTACCACGATTCGGATGAACAAGTAAAAAGTCGGTCTGCGCCTGATCTCTTCGTGTCACCATCAAAAATCTCCAGCGTAGGTGCCCGAGTTGCGATGAAACCAGTCACTGACTCCAAAATCAGTATGGATTATGGAAACTATTATATATTATCCATTTCTCGACTCTCGTCAAAATTCGTACCGCCCTAAAATTAAGTTTCTTGGCGCACTGACAGCAGCGGAACCTACCGGTCCAATTAATACACTAAAGCCTTCCTGAACCTTGGTGAAAACAGCAGGAAGATCAGTGCAGTAGTCTTTGGAATAGACGCGGCGGAGGACTTTGTTTTATAATATAAAGGACTGGCTGTGCCCGCGATTTCGTTCGCGTGGTTTTTGAGTGACTTAAACCGTTTATGCAGCACGCGCAGCGAAAGTCCCCAAATGTGAATAATTTTCCCCGTTTTCGCAACATTTCTCACTGACGCTTCGCTCCTATTCGTCGCAGCGTAATGTTATATAGCCTAAAGCCTTCCTCTATAAATGGACTATCCAACAAAAAAAGAAATTTTCAAATGGGACTAGTAGTTCCTGAGATTAGCGCGTTTAAACAAACAAACTCTTCCGCTTTATAATAATAGTATAGATAAGGAATATTATTAATACCCGTACCAATTATATTTCAGGACATTCTACGTGGACGAACCTCTCAACCAAGCAGTTGGTCTCATCACCTCAGAGACAGACACTTGTGCCGAATTGGATGAGTATTGCACACATGCTTTACACGAGGGACTGACGTTTAAAGCGACGGACGGAGAAGGAAATATTGTGGGCGTCATTATAAACGGAGTGTGTCCCATAGCTGAGGTAATTTCTTCTTAAATAAGAGATAATGTTTTAGGAGTCCGATCCGATTTTAATGCGGTTTTTTAGTAGATATATCAGTTGAGTGTTCTTAGCTAGAGTGTTTGGTGAAAATCGATTCAGGTCTTCAAGGTCATCAGGTCGTTTGTTAGGTGTGATAGGAATATTACACGCTAATGTCCTGATTTCACCAACGCATGTTAGTATTAACGGCTTGTTAAAATACCATGCCTTCTCATTCGTTTATAAGAATTACGAGAGGAACAACATGATATTTAACGAAGGATTTACTTTAACATTACTTGGTGAAACACGCCCGTCGGGGGTTTTTTTTTTTAATTAGTTTATAGTATAGCGACTCAGTAAAATATATATTCGTTATATTTCGTCAAATGCGTGGATAATGCAGTTTTTTTCTCTAAACGAGGCCAAATTTGGAACAGTATTTTTCTGATACACGATATGTGGACTGAAAATTAAAAATGAAAAATCTTTTATTTCCAAATAGGTTAGTAACTAACACTTTCAGAATTGTCCTACATGATGACCTACCACCGGTTCGGGGACTAACCCGGCGAGAAGAACCGGCGTAAGAAACTCGCTCGGGGCCACCTTTTAGCAAAAAGATGGGAAAATTGTTCTTTTAAAAAAAAAAATATATATATATATATAACAATGTTATAACTTAACATAAATTACAATTTACAAAAGTATACTTTATAAAATAGAAGTAGCCCGAAAGTGGGCAGTGTGCTATCATTAACAAAATCATTAATCTTATAATTAAATAAGCTTTAGCACACAAACGTTCTTTAACTACTTTTTTAAATTTATTGATGGAAAAATTTTGAACGTTTTCTGGGATCTTATTGTATAGGCGTATACATTGACCTTTAAAATATTTGCTTACTTTGCTAAGCCTGATCATAGGTATATCTAACTTGTATTTCTACAGTGATTGTCGCTTTTCGTTTTAAAATTATTTGAGTTCTTTCTGACATACAGTATATTATCCAAAATGTATTGAGAGGCGACGGTCAAAATTCCTATTTCCTTAAACTTTTCTCTCAGAGATTCAAAGGACGACATCTTGTAAATGGAACGTATACGCTTCTGCAGCACAAATATTGTATTGATGTCGGCTGCATTTCCCCATAAAAGGATGCCGTAAGACATTCGACTGTGAAAATAACTAAAATATACTAGTCGCGCCGTGTCCTCATCAGAAATTTCTCTAATTTTTCTGACGGCATATGCTGCAGAATTGAGCTTATCTGCCAGTTTGGCAATGTGTGGACCCCACTGTAATTTGCAATCTAATATTATACCTAGAAACACAGTGGTGTCCACTAAGTTCATTTTCTCATCATTTAATAGTATATTGGTTTGTACTTGCCTAACATTGGGCAAGCTAAACTTCAAACATTTTGTTTTATTAGAATTTAAAAGTAAGTTATTAACATTAAACCAATGTACTATTTTTGAGAGAGCACTATTTACGTCGTAATTTGATTGCTGTCGCTTCACATTAAAAATAAGTGAAGTGTCATCGGCAAAAAGTACTATCTCATGTTTTTCCTTAACTAAGTAAGGCAAGTCATTTATGTAGATGAGAAAGAGAAAGGGGCCTAATATGGATCCCTGGGGGACCCCTAATTCTATTTTGGTCCCTGTGGACCTTTTTCCATTTACCTCCTCCTATTTTTAAGGTAAGAATTCAAAAGGCTGAGTGACGAGTCTCTTATGCCATAGTGTTGTAATTTCCTGATCAATGTAGCATGCTCCACACAATCAAAGGCCTTGGAGAGGTCGCAAAATACACCTAATGCATCCTACGAGGGGAGGGACCCAAGCATCAAAAACACTACAAAGAAGACCTATACCATCATCCGTCGTTGATCGACCCTTAGTAAACCGTATTGATTATTATGTAATAAATTGTTTAAATTGAAGTGTAATAACAACTGTTTTAAGATAATTTTTTCAAATAGGTCTGTAATTAGATGGATCAGATATATTTCCCGCTTTAAACAGGGGTATAACTTTGCTGTGCTTCATTAAGTCAGGAAAAACACCACTTTTTATACAATCATTGAAAATCATGGCTAGATAAGGAGCTACAATGTCAATTATTGATTTCATAATTCTTGTAGACATGCTCCAGAGATCAGCAGTGTTTTTAATATTTAACATCTTAAACGCGGTTATAATGTCTCTGGAATCTATTTCTTTAAATTTAAAATTGACATCACATTCCTTTACATTATCTCTGAGTAGTTTTTCAGCAGCTATACGTGAAGAATTTAAATGTTTTGTAGTTGAAACCGGAATGTCAGCAAAAAACTTTTCGAAAACCGTCGCAACTTCTAGTTCATTCGTAATCTTTTTATTTTCATGAAAAAGTTCAAAATCTGAGTTGCGACAGGTGACGTCTCACCAGCAATTTCCTTCCATGTAGTTTTAATTTATTTTTTGGAATTTTAATTTTATTCTTTACATAAATAGCTTTAGCAACTATACATACTTTTTTAAAAGTTTTTGAGTAATTTTTTACATATTATGTTTTAAATATTTCACTGTTATTAATATGTTTTTCATCATACAATTCATATAATCTTTGCCTACTTATTTTAATTCCTTCTGTTGCCCATTCAATAAAGCTCCTTTTCTTATTATTAGTTTTAACAGTTTTAGAAGTAAATACTGAGTTGAATTGGGTCTTTATTATCTTAAATAATTTATTAAATGCTTCATCTGAGTTATTTGACCCATCCCATAATTGAATACTTGAGCTTAATTTACTTCTAAATTTCTCAATACGTTTTGTATTCACAGGAATAAACACAAGCTTTTCCATAGTGTTACTATCAAATTTAATATTAAAAGAAGCTAACTGTCCATAGTGATCAGAGCTAAGCTTATTAATTATTTCCTTTTTACATGGAGTAACATTAGTATCTAAAAATATTATCAATACAAGTTGCCGTGGTGTCACAGACTCTATACTGTTATTCAATTTGTGCTTCTTGTCTGGACTTAATTAAAATTATAAATCACAATTCTCACCTTCTGCACACATTCTGTACGTTTATAGTAAACAAAATATGTGTATAGCCTTATTGTGTAACGATACGAAAAAAAATACAGGAGACGCCTTAAAATACACAATTAAACAAGGTATTAATATAATCCCATAACTGTTCCAGGACACAAACGGCAACGACATCCTAAGCCAAGCACAGAGATGCACAAACCCGAAATTCCAGAAGATTCTCTACATCTTGGCCAAGCGTGAGAGCGGCGCGAGGCTGGCGGAGCAGTATCCGCGGGACAAACATGTGGTGGAAGTAAAGGTCACAGCCACAGACAACAGCTGGAGGCGGAAAGGCATCATGAATGCCTTGATAGAGACATCGGAGTGAGTTATACAGGCTGTTTCAGGCATATGCTGTGTCAGGCATATTAATGAGTGATGATACTTTAGGGTGTGTAATGTGTCCCATACACAATACACGACCTATATAGAGTTAATAACCCGTATATTGAGTTGAATGGAAAAGTACTAGTCCTGAAAGAGTTACTTATTTTAAATAATTGTATAGAGAAATAGACAAATTTATGATGTTGAAGCATTTCTCATATAAACATGGAAGTCAAAAGTAAGTATTTCTGCACTGGTACTTTCACAGTAAACTCTACATAGGAGTCACATACACACCCTAAAGTATTATCAGTCATTTATTTTACACCTTTATATTTAAGGGCAACATATGGCCCACCAAATACTGCCACCACCGTGTTTGGTGGCGTAGCCAGGATTGACAGTGGTAACTACAAAAAACCCTTTGCTATGATCTCAGGGGTGCCCAAGGGATAAGCTAGATCTGTCTTTTAACCCGCAACAAAATTAATTGGATAAATGTAGGAGTAGTTAGTGTTCCGGTATCATGAGTTATATCTACTGATGATATAATAAATCTATTTTATTTTCGTTGGATTGTTACGAATCCATCGACACCTCTTTCATCAAAATCGGAACAAACATACATACATATACATACCCCCGTTTTCCCGAACGCTATTCAAATGAATGATCAACTATCATGGCATTCAAATCAACAACCCATATTGAACGCTGATTGGTGGAATATTATCAGGCAGATATTTTATAATTACGTCACGCTCGCACTTGCAAGATTGGTGAAAGATGAGTGACATTTCTCAGATGAGGTTAATTCGAAACGAAAGACACCGATTAGTTGACATACGATTTGAATCAACCATATCCGTTCCTTTCTATCTCGTAATATTCCACTAATCAGCGTTCAAAATGGGTCGAGAAACCACACGAAAAAGCTATTAAATAATAATGTTTTTTTTTCAGAAAAGCGATCAAAGAACGCGGTATCAGGCTTGTTCGACTGGACACATCTAGCGCGTACTCCGCAATGTCCGCTACGAGACTCGGCTACACGTGCAAGTACCGCGCGCTGTATAGAGACCTCAAAATGGACGGTCAACCGCTAATTGTACCGGAACCACCACACTTGGAAGACTGTGTGTTTATCAAGGAGTTGTTTCCTTTAACATAGTAATGGAAGCTAAATTAGCAAAAAATTTGTGTACAGTATAAAATACAGCTCATTCCGTAAAAGAAATCTATATATGTTGTAACCTCAATCATTTTCATATTTGGGGATCTTATAGAAACTTATTAAACTCATTAAACTCTATAAGATGACCAAGACGACCTCCGTAGCGCAGTTGGTTGAGCGCGTTGGCGCTCGAACGAAAGGTCGCGGGTTCGAATCCCGCCGAGGGAACAAAAAGTTTTCAACGTTCCTGGGTCATGGATGTGTATTAAATTTGTGTATAATATAATAAAAAATCTTAAATATGTGTATAGTATAAAAGTATTAAATATATTTCCGTTGTCTGGTACCTGTAACACAAGTTCTGCGGATACTTAGCACAGGGCCAGATTGACGTGGTGTGAAGCGTCCATATATAAAAAAAAACAATAATAATAATAATAATAAATTAAAAAAAAGGTAAACGCAGTAACATATTATTTACAGAGATCAGCAGGGCAATCGTGCTAAAAAACTTGAGCTGAAACGCAACCGAAACGTGAACGTTACTCGACTTTATGACGTATTCGGTATCGCGCTATCCTTTTGACAGCTAGGTGAGACGAAGCTGGACCGTAGTTGTAACTCAAACGCTGTCAAACAAAAAGTTCGTACGGAGCTAGTTTAACTCGCACGCAGCTCGAACGTTTGGAACAAAGGGATCGTATATAAGTTAAGTTTTTGAATCTAAATTGTGTAAAGGACCAAAAATGAATTCTTATTTAGATTTACTTGAAAAACAAAACAATAAACATATATCCTTTCATAAGAGCACAAAACAAAAAGTCAAAATTTCTTCTTCTTTTAACAGATGTGAAAGCAACTAGTGCGTACGCGCAAGTAAATTTATTGACGATTACGGTAAAATAATAGACAATTTCGAAAATCTAAGGGTCGCATCCCTAATGTCTGACATAAGGTTGCGTTTCGTTTCGTCTGAGGTTAAGTAGCAATTGGAAGGTTAGCGCGATACTAAAGTTTGTTCAGCTGGATTGGAAACGAAACGCAGCTGAAACACAAACGAAACTAAGTTGAACCTCAAATGAAACGTTGTACAATAGCGCGATTGGCCTGCAGGGCCCTGGGCTCCGATTCTCAGGCCTGGAACTTCGTTTCGAACGTTAGTCTATTCCGGCCATGCACGCATTATTCGACGCGCGTGCGAGCGGGATAGATAAGAAGACTGACATTCGAAACAGAGTTCGAAATACGAGAATCAGGGTCCCTGGTCATTTAGCGAAGCTTATGTCAAATACCAAATACATTTTGTTTTCGAACTTCGTAAGCGATAAATAACGATGGCATCTTGATCAGGGCCCTGATTACCTGACTATCGAACTTCACCGACTAACTCCCTTCTTGAAATCAATTGTCATTTTGACGTATAAACTTTGAAAACACGACTTTAAAAGTTAAATTAGGGTTTATGTCACACCGAACTTGCTCTTTATTTTGTAATTAAATTTTTAAAATAAATGAAATGTCAAAATTTTGACATTTACAATCGTGTTAAAAAAATTTAAACGTGATAAAAATAAAATTAAAAAAAAATGACATTCGATTTTCAGATGCTGGAAAGGCACCGAAGGTACGTGGGACTGGGCCTGGATTCAAGATGCCATCGATATTATATCTCTTACGAACTTCGAAAACAAAAATGCATGGTATTTGACATAAGGTTCACTAAATGACAAGCCAATTCGTATGTCACTTAGCGAAGCCTATTCATTTTCTTTTAGAACTTCGAAAGTGATAATAGTGATGGATTCTTGAATCAGGGCCCTGGTGTTTTTTACGGGATATTCCTACAAATAGGAAAAAAAATTACCTACACACTGTTCTCCGATATATTATCTAAATAAGATTCAGTGTCACTAATATCCGCAAGACTTCTTTCACGGAATGGACTATACAAAATAAGTTTTGTTGTATCTATAACAAATATTTGTAAAGTAGTGTTTTTAACTTGGATCATTTATATAACGTTAGGTTGTGAACAAACGAGTGTTGTGAAACTTACAGGCTTTAATAACGTAATTGTTTTTATTAACTCTAAAAAGTAGTTAAAAGCTTACTTATTATTACTTAATTAAAAATAATGAGATTTAAGATACAAATAATTTATTTGTCCGTTTAAATTAATGTACTTAAGGTAGTATACACAAAATCAATGTACAAAATTTACATTTAATATGTACAATAGTTTTGAGGTAGATGTAGCCTAAATCCTAATATCTACAGTAAACTAACCTACAAACTATCGACCGAATACTAAAATCTACTCAATTAAAGCACCTCTCTGATGATGTCCATGCCATCCTGTCAAGCAGTGACATGACAGGCAGTGAATAGGATGCCTAATTTTCAGAAGCATTTCAGTATTCGGCCGTAACTCAAATAAATAACACCCAATCGTCTACAAAAGCATTTTAAAAAAATATGTGTGTTAGAATTATATAATTGCAATAATTAAATTGATTTTCAATAATAAAATTTTTACATTCAATAAGTATCAAAAATATATTTTAATAAATGTTTGTTTTAAAAACTATTTTTTTTTTACCGTGGTATATTTACTTTAAATATATTTTTTGAGAGCACCCAATAATAATAACTATCCACTTTTCTCGTTGGCAGCTGCCGCTATTACTTTGTCTAACATCATTTGAGTTTGCATCTGTAATAAAAAATTTGTACTATTCAGACATTTAGACAGTCAGTATACATAATTGATAATATTGTTAGCTGTTGTTGATTTAATCTTTTTTACTAAATTATTTTGCTCCACATATAATGCCGTTAGAGTAACATTTTTTTTCCTAAACATCTATATATAAATGAATTATTAAATAAGGTATGGACGTTCAAAAACCTTTAAATATCTAGTCAATCAAACTATATGAATTGACTAAAATATGTTAAACACATAAGCATAAGTATTATGAGGAAACACGATGGCCGTTTTCCACACAGAAATAGGGGTCTACATCCCTATTTCCTCCCAGTATATTGCCGTTAGAGTAATTTTTTTTCCTGAGTATCTATGTACAAATTAATTATCAAATGAGATATGGACATTCAAAAACCTTTAAAATATTGCCAGATTTTCGACTGTCATCTAGACAATAAAACTGTATGAATTAACTAAATATGTTAATAAATTATATAAACAATAAATACCTCATTGGTCCTCCCATGTGCAGATGCTCGCACCTTGTTGTATTCCTCAGATATTTTTTGTTGCTTTTCTTGCAAATGTTTACGGTGCACAAAGTATGATTTCCTGTAAATGAAAACATAGATATTGTAATACAGTGGAGTCATGCAGATATCTGAATCAATCGACCAAGAGACATCACCTAGTCTCAGAAAACTTCCAAGATAAATCTTGTGTTGTTTCTACATGATACTTAAGTATTTTTTTATATATATATTTAAAATAATAAAGATTAAAAAAAAAAGTATTTTTATACAACATACGTAATAGTATTTTAACCACATTTATTTACAAGATGTTCCCTCGACTTTGTACTTGCAAGATATAGTCCCACGGAAACAGATTTTGCTGCAGTAGAAAGTAGCCTATGTGTTAAATGTTAATCCATACAAAATTTTACCAAAATCCGTTCAGTAGTTTTTACGTGAAAGAGTACCAAACATCCATCCATCTATATTTACAAACTTTCACATATATAATATTAGTAGGATTAACAAGTAGTATAAAGCTGGGCTCACAACTACAGAGATTATGGTCCATCCCAGTATTTTTATTTAGATAAAAAAAATATTGCACATACAACAATCTGATATATCATACCTTATAACAACATATTGCAAGATGACACCTATTATGGCTACACCAAAGCAAAGTGCTATGATGGCAAGATTAGGCACCTTCCTTATTCCCTTAAATCCATAGTATGCATCTGGATCTGCTTGTGACTTCCTAGGTGGTTCATTGTAGAAATTATAGTACTGATTGCTGCTTTGACTGAAATGAGAAGACAAAATACAATTTAATTAACAAGTTAAGTGGCTTATTCACTTTAGTTAACTCTGAATACATAACCAGTACTTCAAAATTTATGAATTTGCTGTTATATTTACTTATTAAAAATAATAGTTTGTATCAAGTGTTTTGTTCACACTCAGACCAACATATATTAAAGACAGAACTTTGTCTGATTTGACATTGGGTGTGAATACGTTAGAACACTATATTGTGGACTCACAGGGTAAGGTGTGGTTTCATTTAATGTGTAAATATGATACAGTGTAAGTTCACAGCAAGGTATAAAACTAGACTAGTTATAGCCCTTGCTGTGTCCTTACACTGTTGTCATTAGATTTCTCATCTCATCTTTCATTTGCGACCAGTCTCTTGAGAAAATGTGTTGTATTATAGATAGTCATTTCAAAAACCACGCAAACAAAGTTGTGGGCACAGCTAGTTGAATTATAAAGCTTGTAGATCTAAGATTATTTACTTACGTGTATGAGTTATTATTTCTATAGACATATTCATTGCCACCATAGCTCACATATGATGTGTTATCATACTCTGCTCTGCTGTTAGGTTTACCGAGAACATTGTAAGCTTCGACAATTCGAACAAACTTCTCCTGTGCTTTTGCATCTTTGTTTTTATCTGGATGATACTGAAAACATATTTGTCTCAACTTAACACCTTGTTACAGCTTGTAAAATAAATGGGAAGATAAAAATACAATTTTGCAAACTTGCACTCTTTATTGGATTATTAGAGTTGGGAGGTAATTTTTATCGTTATATTTTGGTCGTAGGTGGTACTGCAACACTTACGTCTATTTTGTAAAAAAAAACAAAATCTTAAACCCACCTCCTTACTTAATTTTATAAATGCATCTTTGATGTCTTTATCAGTGCAGTCTTTTTGCAAGTCGAGTGTCTCGTAATGCGTCTTTCGCCCAAAACTGTAAGGATATTGTTTGTGTAAGATAAAAGATGAAATATTTATTTATAGCTGTAAGTAAAGCAACAAAGTATTGTACTCACGTAGCATGTCGAAAAATAGTGCATAACGTTTTTTTATCGAGACTTCGTTTCAATGCGAACATTATAGACAAATATTTACTATAATTTCATGGTCACTACCTATAATATTAAAATTTTAAGTTCCACATAATTGCCAAAAAATTGTTACAAAATCAAAATGAATTGTGATGACAAGTGACACTGACAAATGACGACCAAAACATTTTGGGTATTTTCCGTAATCTACTGCTATATTTATTTAACGTATTCTTTAGACTCCTGGACCCAGATATCAGGCTACTTGACTGCATAGGACTGCATACATATTTCTTAAATTGCATTAATAGTTCAGTTTAACATCAATATATCGCCCAAGCACACTCTGACATTAGCGACTTACTAAGGAGCCATTTTGAAAAAAGAAGAAGAACATCAATATACAAAAATGGAGTTTTTTTTTTATTGATTTGTGATTTAATTGTTTGTCTACAGTAAAAATAACCAGCGTTGGTTTATTAAACTATTGTTTATACATAATAAGTTTAATATTAGTATTTCTTTTAATTAAAAATTAATAGTGAAATAACTATTATATAATTGAAAATTACATCAATTACAAAATATGAAGTCATAGAAATTATTTTTAAATTTTATTAAATTATAATAGAAATTATTTTTTTAATAGAGGTTGTGGTAGATATCATGTTCCATTAATTAAAATCTGGGCAACAAATTCAAGTAGCTGGCCAACAAAAAAATAATGGTGCAAAATAATTATTGTCCTTTTATGTCTATGTCATAATAATATTTTTATGTCTACATATAACTTAATTTAATATTTTTTTTAATTTTTTAAATAAAACGTCGCATTACCCTAGTTAAAAAATAGTGTTCTCAGTGCAATTCGGAAGTCGCTTCAAAGTTCAAATTAATAAATTTTTACTTGATTTTTAGTCGGTTTACTATTATTTCATTAAATTTAAATAATTAATAATATCATTCTGTTTTGCCTCAATTACATAATTTAATATACAAAATACTTTTATTTTCAAAGTAAGTAGGTATGTAATAAGTGGACGTAATGCATTATTTTACATTTTGTTTCATAGACCCAAAAATGATTGAATATCGTGTGGCAGTGAGTGTGTGTAAGTTTCTAACACGTATCCAGAACATAACAGATAGGCAACAATATTAATGTCATATTTAGGACTACGTTGTCATCACTTACTTAATCTGTGATTTAAGAATGTGTCTCTTTATAATAGAGAATTTATTTATATTTCATCATTATACATAATATTTTAACCATAATAATATGATGCATTGTGGAGTTTTGTGCTAATGTACACAAAAGAACTCGGTGGCCTATGCGCGATCCTTGCGGTGCACCTTACGGCTCGGGCGCGGCGGTTTCAGAGGGTTTTTTACGATTTTTATTTACTACGTCAAACAAAAAAACATTATGTGTAGGTAGTGTTACTGTAGGTATACGTGATACGAGCGAGCGGCACTCGGTAGTAGTAGTCCTTTGAAGTTAGTGGAGAAGAAATTTGAAGTAGATAGGTAACAGAAATCAATTAAGTAGGTATATTACCTATTATTTACCTAATTAGTTACTTCACTATTATATCTATTATTATCTATTTGCAGAATGTTAAGTCCAGCTTCTGTGAAGTTAAGTTTGGGACTAGTAGGAAGTCGTTTTACCGACATCCTCGTCCAGGTGCTTCAAAACAATACCAATTCTAATTGCTACTATACGTCATATATCTGCTAGGTTACTGGCTGGAACCAAGCTAGAATAGTCCCCGAAGCTCGGAGGGCGAATTACAAGACTGAAGCGGTCTGCGTGCTATCGTCTGCCGTCGCGAGTCGCGACTCGCGAGTCGCCCGCCCCCACTTCGCATTTCGCGGCAGTATTCCCGCGGTAATCGGCGCGGACAGACGTACGGATATGCGAGAGGCGGCTGTAAGAATGGCCGAACTCGAGTTCGAGGCGCCGCTCGCTCAAGTAGAGGAGGCAGACGACTGCCTAACCACCTCGGATTTCCCCCAAAAAACGATCAACGGCAATGACATACGTCTCAACAATCTCAACAATTTGAAGAACGAGATAGTCAAAATGAAAACTGACTCCAATAAAATTAATGACAACGATGAACCTAAGCCGGTGAAGTGTAAACAGGACAATTTGCAACACGGTGAGGGCGACAATTTCACGGAAACCTTCTCGGGTTCCCTGGAGGATTTGGTGAATACGTTTGACGAGAAGATAACCAAGTGTTTCGGGAACTATGAGGAGAGTGTTGAGAAGTTAGCACCGGTGCAAGTTCGTTCTCAGGAGGAAATCATGAACGAGTGCCAGTAAGTACTGACAAATTATTTAAGTAGGCTTATAAAAATGAATTTATTACAATGCTTGATGATATAAGTAATAAAAGATATAAATAATAAGAATAAACCAGAAAAGTATCGGTTTAGATACTGTTACAATAAATAAGTCTGCGTAACATACTAGTATTTTCCAAAATTAAAATTAACAAGTCAAAGAAAATATGACGGCATAAACAAAAAGGGCGTGCTTTGCGCATGGCACTGCACATCGATCGATCTACAGCGAGAGGGTAAGCGGGGGTGGTACAAGAGGGTAGGCGATGACGCATCCCACCCCCCGGTTACCCAGCCCAAACATAAGTAAACAAAGCCTATCCACTTCCGAATTGTATCATACCTATGACCGCATAGTGTAAATAGGTGAAAATTTATTACCGATTTGGAATTTAGGAATAACTGAAATTCTTCACTACTTTTTCAAATATCCTAATAGGTAACCCTTTATCTACATTTATTTGTAGCGTTTACTAAACTTCTATCAAAATTATCAATTTAGTATTTAATTCTTCTATTCCTCATTAGTCATTACTTATTGGTAACCCGATGATTCAGACGCTCACAGGAAAATAAATATTATAACAAGAAGGATGATAGCGTCTGAAAAAAATATATTATTTTTGTATAGGTAGGTACTTAGTCAAAAGATTTTTGGGTACCTAAATGAAAAAACATTTTCAATCTTTGCTTCATAGGTATTTCGTTATGCCTATAATTATTGTTATATTCTACTAAATTATAACTATAAAGGTATCCTCTGATATTGTCTCTACTTTTCCTTTTCAAGTTTTTCTTGTTATATTTTGCTTTCACGTTAATTGTTCCCACTATTGTTTGTTATAGATCGAGATTTCTTACAGATACCGTTATGGGAGGTATATTCGATGCATTGTTCTTTAAACTTTAGGTACTTATGTTTCAGTGAATAATAAAATGTCTCATTAATATACAATAAGTCAGTAGTCAACTACTCAGTGTTATGACTGTAAAATTGTAAATCATCTTCTCTTAGTTATTATCTCTGTATGTCTGTAACCTCATGACGCTCTACGAATTTTGATGAAACTGTTATAGAGACAGAAGTGACAGGACAGTGTTCCTGTGGGATACTGCAACTAAGCGAGCGGAGCCGCAGATATTTTTTTACTTGCTCTAACATCAATAATCCCGAAAAATTAAGTATTAACTTATAGAGAAACGATTAGAGACCTAGTTGTCCTGGCACGAGCAAAAAGGCTCTCATCATTAATCAAACACTATCTTCAATTGTTATGATTAATGGCTGTTCTGATAAATATATTATCAACAATGAGCAAAACAGATTTAGAACACTGATAAAACATTCATTCAATTGCTCGTAGTCTTTTTGTGTAAACAAAACCTTATTTTTGGTTGTCAAACTCCACTTGGACTGTGTCCAAATGACCTAAATGCGAAAAAACTCGGCTGTAATAAATTTTGCATTTCGCAAACAGCTGGATATCTGTCGTTTACTTGTCAATTAACCTCAATCCATAGGGATTGGTGTTAACATTTTAACAATTAAAATTACGTTTCTGGAATTGCTTTTTTTTTGAATTGAATCAATTAGATGTGGTTGCAGGCAGATTGTATCTAGGCAATATTTATATTTAGATGTTTAAGAAGAGCATAATATTTATATTTGCCATTATTTCAGCAGCCGTAAATGCCATAATAGGTGCTTGCTAATGATTTACTTAAATCAATCGAACGCAATATACTTAAAATAGTAACTAGCGACTCAAGAAATGAACTAAAATATTATATAATCCACATCAAAAATCACTTTGAGCGTTCGTTTTTTTTATACTATAATTACTTCGGATGAAGTTACTTAGTTATGTGAATCATAAATAATAAATATACGAGCAAAACACCAACAAGTGCCATAATTGATAGTTGCGCGCAGGCTAGCGTGAAGTCCAGTCAGTCAATTGAGGAAATTAGTGTGATTCCTTATTCCGCGACTGACACACAATTAACTAATATCCTATTCATTACTTATTTTCGTTCATAGACATTATTATTACTTCTATTATTCTTATAGTCCACAAGAAACGCGAAACGTGATGAATGTATAAATAAATGAAAATGCTTCTTGTAACACTTTGGTCATCTTCAATAGGTATTATGATCTATACCAAATTCTTCATTAGATAACTTCTTTGAACCTAGTTTATTTTTCTCAAAAGATAGACGATCGTTGAAAGCAATAGAAATAAAGTGCGAAAATAATAAAAAATGGACGTCACGCTTATGTGATTTCAAGAGGTCGTTGGGTTGGAATTTCGCCAACGATATTCTTACTGGTTACCACGGATCCATTACATAAAATACTGATTTGTGATTTTACCTTATTGTGAGTATTTGTGGCTGTCCATTACACAGTAACTACATATTGCACAGTTCTATATGCATTTTTAAATGTTTATTAAACATCTTTGTTTTGATACCATACGCTGATAAATTTATATTTTATCGCTAAAAAAATTGTCGTTTAATTGCAGGAAATGCACATACAGTATATATTTTAGTATTGGCTCTACAGCGACAAGTGATAATTGAAAACTTTAAAAGATGTGACCTATAAAACTTTTTTAGTCAAAGAATATGTAGATATTAAAGTTGATTTAATAGTTCATTCCGCCTCATGCTCGCTATAATGGCGACGCGAATGTTAAGTCAACCTAGGTACCTTTAGTCCCGATTTCATTAACGTCTTGTTAAATTATCATGCCTTCTCATTCATTCATAGGAATTACGAGAGAAACAACAATATTTAACGAAGGATTAACTTTAACATTGCTTGGTGAAGCTTGGTGAAACACGCCCTTAAGACCCAAAAAAGAAAGGTAAAAGCTGGTTTTGGCTGAGATGAATATTTGTACTAATATTATAAAGCGGAAGAATTTGTTTGTTTGTTAAAACGCGCTAATCTCAGGAACTACTGGTCCGATATAAAAAAAAATTTTTTGTTGGATAGTCTATTTATAGAAGAAGGCTTTTGAGCTATATAACATTACGCTATAATAATATAATATAATATCTATGGACGCTTCACACCACGTCAATCTGGCCCTGTGCTAAGTATCCGAAGAACTTGTGTTACAGGTACCTACCAGACAACGGAAATATATTTAATACTTTTATACTATACACATATTTAAGATTTTTATTATATTATACACAAATTTAATACACATCCATGACCCAGGAACATTGAAAACTTTTTGTTCCCTCGGCGGGATTCGAACCCGCGACCTCTCGTTCGAGCACCAACGCGCTCAACCAACTGCGCTACGGAGGTCGTCAACGTTACGCTGCGACCAAACAGGAGAGAATCGTCAGTGGGAAATGTTGCAAAAACGGGGAAAATTATTCACATTTGGGGACTTTCGTTGCGTGCGCTGGATAAACGGTTTAAGAGCGTGCATTCAATTTACGACGATGTTTCAGTTTTTCGGTGTTTTTGACTGCCCCTGACATGCATAAAATAACAAAATTAAATAAAACAATTAGAAATATATAAAGATAAACTCTTTATTTTTAGAATAGTTTTATAAAATTAATGTTTTAAGTAGTACATTTGAGTAAATTTAAAGATTTCGGAACGCCAAATCGCAAAAATGCCGATTTTAGCTCACTTTGATAAAGAAAATAACAATTAAATCGTGTTTTCTATTTTCATAAAAGAGTTTAAATTTATATTTTCATAAAAGAGATTATAAAGTCCTTAAATGAAAAGTTGATAAAAAATCAAAAATATATGTATTGTTAACTTCATAAAAAATCTTTTAAAAATGTCATAATTTACGTATTTCAGTGCTGTATTTCTACTGGAAAAACTAAATTTCTTCGATGATATTATTTTTATAATTAATAATCATACTGTTGGTAACTTGACACTATTTTTTTCACTGAAAAAAGCATGTCCATCCCGACTACCCACTAAAAATTAGTATTTTATTACTTTTTAGTGGGTAGTCGGAAGTAGGTCAGTAAAATATTTAGGGACAAACATTTCTGGACATCAAAGATGAAAAATAAATAACTTGGTATATTTTTATAAAAATTAGGTTGTTGAATTTTTCATTCTCATTACTTACTTATCCTAAATTATAAATGTGAAAGTTGGTTTGTTTGTTCGTGTGTTTGTTTGTTACTTCTTCACGTCTTATCTACTGAACCAATCACCATGAAACTCTTTTCACACAATCATCGCGCGAAAGTTGTTCCTGACGGTTCGACAGTAACGCGGACTGAGCCGCGGGCGATTACTAGCATGTCGAGTATGTATAATTTGTATTTTATAACTTAAATACCATTTAATTTTATAGAAGTATTGAAATGGTAGGTAATATTAAAATTCATTAGGATCAAAGTATCAATATTACTTGCACGCTCTACCTACGCTCGACCTAGCGTTAACCCACACATGCGTGTTGTTTTGCGTCTGTATGAGTCGATATCGGCTCTCGCGGCGATTTCGAGTTGATGAAATTTGATTGCGCGCTCTTAAGTCACTCAAAAACCACGCGAACGAAGTCACGGGCACAGCTAGTTACTACAATATATCTAGAAAAGTTTTAGTACTAATTGCTGCGGGACTTTTACCAAATGGAGTCTAGATTTAGATTCTAGAAGCGTCTTATATCAGTATCAAGTGCAGCTTGCAGGATGACAGGTGCGTGCCCTGATTGTGAACGGTCGTGATTCGCGAATGCACCACGCAGATGTCCACGGTCCACACATCTTGCGCGCACCTTGTCTAACGAATGCGCGGAAACCTTTGTGTTTAAGACCATCCGGGTATCATTTACTAATGGAATAACAATGCTAAAATTAAAAATCAATAAATTTATCTTTATGGGAGAATAATAAGTAAATAACGGGAGTAAATGGAACAGCCACTAT
The DNA here is from genome assembly GCA_905187575.2 of Celastrina argiolus. NCBI lineage: Eukaryota > Metazoa > Arthropoda > Insecta > Lepidoptera > Lycaenidae > Celastrina > Celastrina argiolus. Next base: position 12,115,056 of record LR994592.1, read on the forward strand.
AACTTTGGGATATGATTATACTACCTTTTCTCATTCTAGAAATATATTTTGTAACAAATATAAAAAAAAAATTTTTTACTTTTTCGTTATTCTTGCGACAGTAAAAAAAAGAAATGGTAAAAAGTTAAAAAAAATTCGGATGAGGAAATGTAGTAAAATCGAATCACAAAGTTATAGTAACTGTTTTTTTTACATCCTGTAAGAAGTATAGAAGAATAGAATATAATAGTTATTTTTTTAAGATATATATACCTATAACCCTATACCTATAAAATATGTAGGTATAAACGCCTCGAATTAGTTATAAGCACAAAAAGATCGAGATAAAATAAGAGTTGGATAGTCGATCTATGTAATAAATAGATAGTAAAGGATAAAGACATTTCTTAAAGAACAAAAGCGGTCGAAAGTAGCACATTTTCTACAAGACCGCTTATGCAATGCAGAATCGATACGAAAATATATTATTCAAGGTGTAACGTCGGTAAACGGTCGCACACGACTCACGTACTGCACACTTATGAATACTAAAACCAATTGTAAATTGGCTTTTTATTAAAAATCGGCCAAGCTAGCTGGACTTGCGAACGAAGGGTTCTGTACTAATTGTACTATCTATAGCACCTCCGTGGTCTAGTGGTTGCTTTCGACTTCGAGGTCGCGGGTTCGATTCCCGCGTTGGAACAACAAAAAATTTTGCTAGATTAGGACAATGCAGGCTGATCACCTGATTGTCAAGAAAGATGATTTCATGTGTCGGATGGGCATGTGTCGGATGGGCATGTAAAAAGTCGGTCCTGTGCCTGTTCTCTCGCCAGTCGTGTCAGTTTACCATCCCACTGGGTTATGAGAGTAAAAGGAAGAGAGAGTTTCTTTGTGAATTGCGCACACACTTGGGCACTATAAAATAACTCCTGTCAATGAATGATACGAGAGAGATAACATGATATATAACATGGCGTTAACTTTAACATTGCTTGATGAAACACGCCCTAAAGGCACGGAACCCTAGAAACGGATGACTCATGTTGTCAAAAACATCGAAAGGTGAATGCTTCCTTATGCAGCACAATGCTAAAACTAAAATATGTAGTATATAAAAATGAAATGCTGTTCGTTAGTCTCGCAAAAACTCGAGAACGGCTGTACCGATTCGGCTATTTTTAGTATTGAAATATTCGTGGAAGTCCCCTCGAAGGCTTAAACGGTTTTTATGCTCAACGAAGCAGGCACGGGTCAGCTAGTAGTATGCTTGTATAATAATATGTGTCTGTTAATTTTTGGTTATAATAATTAATTATCTGCCCAGCAATTAAGGGAAGCCTTATTTCACGCCAAAAACATAAAAAATATGTTAATATAGAGTAATCGCTGTACATACATAAAAAACGAACTGAGAACCTCCTCGTTTTTTTTGGAAGTCGGTTGAAATTTATTCCATTTACACCAAATGTTCAAATTCTCAATTTAGCAATTTTGTAGCCTTGGAGAACGTTTTATAGTTATAATTCATATAATTTTAAAGTAATGAACGATAACAATAACATCCTGCCATGCTACAATTATTAATGACTAGCTGTGCCCGCGACTTCGCTCGCGTGATTTTTGAGTGACTTATTCCGTTTATCCAGCGCACGCAATGATAGTCTCCAAATGTGAATCATTTTCCCCGTTTTAGCAACATTTCTCACTTACGCTTCGCTTCTATTGGTCGCCGCGTAATGTTTTATAACCTAAAGCCTTCCTCTATAAATGAACTATCCAACAAAAAAATATTTTTTCAAATTGGACCAGTAGTTCCTGAGATTAACGCATTGAAACAAACAAACAAACAGACAATTCTTCCTTAAACTCTATAATATTACTATAGATTGCATGTAATGTAAACCTCACTTAATAAATAAAAAAAGCAATAATTTACTAACGCTTGTTATAGGTTCGTTGTAGCAGGTTTTAGGTCGGAAGAACTCACGACATCAGGAGTTGATCAAATACTATACTTAACTCAAATTTAACGGAGGCTTAATTTCTAAACAGCTCCCAAACACCGAACGAGCCGTACTAATTCTGTGATTAATCTGTAATTACTGATTACGGGCTTCTTAAACATTTGACTGAGCCGTGTCAGTAGTACCTACGTGAGACTTAGCACTTATGTTTTAGATACTTACTAGGTGACCCGTGCCCACTTCGTTGAGCATAAATAAAAAAAACCGTTTAAACATTCCCTGGACTTCTACGAATATTTCAAGATGAAAACAAAAATAGCCAAATCGGTTCAGCCGTTCTCAAGTTTTAGTGAGACTAACGAACAGGGATTCATTTTTATATATAAGAAGATATCCTTTATTGGAAAGATAAGTATTTTTAAATATTATTTATTTTATTAATAATAATTATTCTACATCAGTGCTACGTTTCATGACACGATCATTTGATGACAATTAATAATGTAAAAAGAATATTAAATAACATGTCTCTCAGACTGTGTTATCTTAATGGCACGCCTTATCAATTTGTGACAATTTGCATGACTATCGTACGGAAACATTAAATATACTTACATCGTCCCACATAGCATTATTTCGTTTGCTAATGCTATATGCATATTAGGGTGGGCCAAAAAAATTTTTTTTCACTTTTTGAACAGGCTCAGCATCAAAAAGGTGCTAAATGGCGTAGATAATTGATATGTGAAGTTATGGTAAATTATTTTAAAATTTTCTGCCTCCGGATTGAGATAGAAAAATTAAAAAATTGAAATTTTTGAAAGCTACGTCACATTTTTTTTTTTACTTAATTTAGGTCTTTATTAGTGTGTATTTGATTTTGAAATTAATACAGTGTATATAAATTTCATAAAAAAACCTGACCTGAAGTTTAAAGGCTTTTTTTCACTTGCTTCTGGGACTGAAAAATGTATGGAAACTGAAATATTCCACTTGTTTATTATTCCAAAACATCAATCGAACATTTAATTGTAATTGAACCCAATAGCGCGAATGTGAATGTTGGTAAATACGGTAAAATAATAGGGATGTTAAAAAGAATAGACCCTGGCAGTGGAATATTTATTATGTTTATTGCACATGAACGAACTACCATTTAGACATGTTCTGATGCAACAGTACGTCTGGGCGGCAATTCTCAGGCCTCGAACTTAGTTTTTACTATCGGTCTGTCCCGCTCATGCAAACGAGATTTACCGCGCGTGCGAGCGGGATATACTAATATTCGGAACTATGTTCGAGGCCTGAGAATCGCCGCCCAGGGCCTTAAACATTTTCAGAAGCATCTGGTAAGCAGATTAAAAACAGTGAGAAGAGATCCATAATTCGGTTTAATCCTATTCCTACGATCTTACCGGAGCTATATGCTAAAAAAATACTATAGACTTGATCTACTTGTATACTTGTACGGAATAGTCGAAGCAGTTTCAACAGTGACGTTTCCTAGCGATTATCGAACAAATCCCCAGATAAACTGTCTCTTACCCGATGGTTAACTCGTAGGTTTAGAAGAGGCTACTTCTGAAAATAGATCTAGAACTGAGAATAGCCTTGCAAATATTATGTTGTCAAAGTTTACGCACCAATATGGTTTTCCAAACGAGTTTTATTTAAGCTGTAAAGATGGATCGAGGCACATCTTTTAACCTATTGAATTAACGCGTTTTACCACTAGGGCTCTATGGGGTGCCTCTATATCAACCATGTTTCCCGTATGTGTCGTAATAGGATAGGCGACAGATGGAATAATTATATAATAGCAGCATTTCCGCGGATCTTAAAACATCGCCCGCCAATCCACCTGCAAAGCGTGGCGAATAACTGAAATACTTCAGGGGAGGCTGATGTTCAATACTGAACATTATAGCTGAAACGACAAACGACGTTATTTACCAACAATATTAAAATCTATTATCGGCACAGTACAAAGACCCAGTAAGAAACAGCTACTTTGGACACCCTGGAAATGTATTGTTTGTTGCAATATTAGCAGATCCCAGCGATAAATTCGTAAATTAGCTGATAGCTAGATCAGCTATTGCATCTACTTCAGTTTTCGACTTTGATGCAACATAAAATTACGAGTTAAATCGACACAAAAGTATCACTGATACCAAGAATACTAAAATCTGTAACTAAATATAAAATCCCATTATTTATAAGTGCAAAGAAGAAGGAGAACTGGATTTACAACGCCTATATTGTGACACTCAAGCAGTAGAAAGAGCAGTTAAAGCTGTGCCCTAAGCTTCAACTGCTTTATGCAATAAAACATCAAAAGAGTAATTCTTGATATCAGATAGATTTCAAGAAAGCGATGTCAAAATTCGAGCGCAAGAAGGATTTTTGCGTTTTTTAACCACTCAGTTAAATAATGATTTAGTTAATTAGAATTACAATTCCATCATTTTAGTATTCTTCTATTATTAAACAAAAGATTCTTATAGTTTATGGTAGGTATTTTCTTAAAAACTAAAAATTTTTGCTGGTAAATATGCTAGGGCCTTTTTTACTATATTTCTTTAATTTTCATCAATCCGGAGGCAGAAGATCAATTCCGAATGTTATCAAACTTCGTACTCTATTTACAGTCACCATTTAGCACCGTTTAGTCACTGTGCTCCTATAAAAACAAAACTTTTTTTTTTCTTCATACATAAGTGACCCACCCTAATGCATATTGTCTTGTTGTTCTTCAAAACCTGTGGTACTTTTGCACTAACTTTCTTATTTTCATATGAAAATAAAAGTAATGCTAATTTTAAGATGACCGAAGGTTTACCAAAACTACTAGTACAATTAAATTCTTCTTCTTTAAATCTACAAAATTTATTCGTACCTACCTACTAGATTTTTTGTTTGTGTAAAAATAAAAAAACCTTTTTAATTTAAAGCCATCGAAAATTATAGAGTCTCCATTAAAGACCGGATATAATAACGGTCCTAAAATTGCAGCAAAATTCAGGACCATTTAAAGTATTCCTTATCTTAGAATCGATTATTTAATCGAATGCCTTATAATCGCCCACATGCGGGTAGGTAAACGACCCATTCGCGAAGATCCCACAGCAAATTGCTTCTATTTACCTGTCAATCCTACATTCCCATGGTGTTGTTGACCTTACCATAACCCATGGTATAATACCTCCCATGGATTAATAACCTTATGGTATAGAGTATAGACCCATGGTTTCATAACGAAGGTCGAAATTAGAAAGTCACAGCGGCCGAAGATGAAACGTAATGTTTATCACAACTCAATGCTGTTACAGAAGATACTTGATGATGTAAATCCGAATTTTATGGCCACAGTTTAATCATCATCTAGGATGAAATTGCTTGTTTATGTGTTCCTTAATGACATATTAACTGTACTTTTGGTTCAAATTACAATTAAATTTCACCATTGAGTATAAAAAGATTTTGATATACTCAAACGCGTCTGAAAGTTCTCAAAATCTATCAAAACAAATTCTCATCAGTTTGAAAGCATCATGTATAAAAGTAACTGCTATTATATTAACTAACTGCACTTTTGGTTTAGATTCAAATTTAATTTCAGCATTGAGTAAAGAGATTCATATGTCTGAAATATTTCCTGAATTTCTGAAAGCATCTTGAAGTACCTAACTGCTATTTTGTTTTTGCTCTTTTAAAATATTTGAGTGTAGTAGATATTGCTTTATTATAATATTTCGCGTTATCTTTTGTTACTTCATGCTGCTTTGGCCCTTTGAATTGGACTGTCCCATTTATTCGATTTAACAAATTAGAACTGTCATCACTTAATGTCCCAAACATGGATCCCAAATATAAACATGACATCACTTCTTGATTAAGATAGATTGTTATTTATTTAGTTTATGGGTACTGCTTATCTACTTTGTGGTACTGCCTACTATTTGGCCTTAAATATTGGCTATTAAATATAATTTGCATAAAAGTAAATAAGACTTATCAAACAGTACTGTACATTAATGCTCATGATCGAAGTACCTATAACATATATATATCATTTATCTTAATAGCTTTTTTGTTCGTCTTGATCTTTATTTACTTAGCTCCATGTAAAGCGAAAACTTCAATGAACTACATATATTATGTCCACGAGCTTCGCAAGCATTTGAACTTTAATTGCCTGAAGATTAACAACTCAGAACAAGTACAAAAGAACATAAAATGATCAATAAAAACTCTAAAGTCAATGATCTTATGAGTGTACTTACAAGAGTTATGTGTTTAAAACATTAGTATAACAAATTTATATAATACAAAATGCTGTACTTTTGATAAACATCAAAACCATGAAGATAGAACATTCGAATTTGAAATATAATTGCACGGTGTTTTAAATGTAGGTGTTGTAAATGTTATTGCTGGGAGTTTTTTATAAAGTTTTATAACTGCATGAAGTTTGCATGGTGGACTAGGGACTTTTAAAAATATAATTTTGAAGAAAAATAAATTGTCTAGTGTTACCTATACAGTAAACATAGATTAATAACACCTAGATGTCGAGTCTTCATAAAACCATTGATGTTTAATGACTATAATTAGTGACAATTCAGAGTGCTCTCGCTTTAATAAGTCATCAAACACAAAGCATCGATTTCAAACAATTTTACGGTTGAGTGAAATGATTGAACCATTTGAAACACAATGAATGAACCTTCGAATAGATGGAATAATTTATCGTTGACATTAATTGTCAAACAGGTGTGATTGACAATGTCATGACAGTCACAGTCAAGGCACTGCATGGGTGTTCATAAGGTCAAGTTCTAATCCAACTTTGAATTAAACAAAAAATGCCTTCCTATTTTATTTGAAGCTTGAACGCAATTATATTAAAAAACAATATGTTTACTTTTATAGCTTGAATGCATATTCGATACATATTATAAGAAAGTCGTAACTGGTCGCTATATGGAATTTAAAATGTGTTAAGTAAGCCAATTTACTTTATAAATTACTCCTAATGAATTAAAAAAAAACTTATCAGATTATCTCATTAAATCTATTGAGCCATCCTATAAGCCCCTCTGGTTAAGAAGAATTATGGTCTATAAAGCTTCTAACATTGGACTTAATTGTTTCTCAAGTTAATAAGTTAAACAATAGGTATTATTCAAAGAAAATGTACACCTTTTGTTCGCTTAAAAATGAGCAATTTCTACAACACTGGAACAGTAGGCCCCTATTATCCTGTTTATTGTAATTATAATATAATAAGCTTTACAACATTATATGACAACAATTTAACAAAATATGTAACTTAACATGTGGCCAATATAATATCACAACATGACGCATCCGCCATATGTCGCAGTTTCCTTGAAAACGCCAACACGATACCGAATAGCACGCCATATTATGTGCTAAAACATCAACTTTAACATCATCAGCTTGCTTCTCGCTAATAGTAGTTGCTAACTATCCTTTTCTCTCTTAAGTATTAAAAATATTCAACACCTCCAATTCCTAAAGCCTGTTCTTTTTATTTTCACTTTGATGAGTTGAATAAATTGAAGACCTCAACACAAAGCTTCATGTCTGGTTGATTTTTACTCCAGATTAATTTAAGTAACGTTTTGTATTCAGAGGGTTGCTAAATTATGTTTAAATATTCTGCCCGGGTCGTGGGATGCATTACAATTGACATGTAAGATTTTGCATGGATGCTACCTGTACAGTGTACATCCTAGTCCAGACGTACACTGCACGTTAATATAAAATGTATATATCAGTTACATTATGATGCCCAGACAACAATGCCTGTTCAATTGACAGACTACAACCATTCATATTGGTTTTGGGATGTCTCTGGATTTAAAAATTAAGGACATTTATTTTGACACTTTGTAGCATCTGAAAGTATTGCTCAAATTCACCATCATCCCCAATGCTCAGAACTTCCAATATTAGCCGAGAGTTTAAATAAAATCTCGTAATAATGTTATGCTATAGATTGGTTCAAGGTTCAAGTTGTGGTTGACCTGTAAATTATGATGTTCCAACCTTATTCCTGGGTTCATTCACTCCACAGCATCTCTGTCAGACATATAAGCCACTGCAGACATTAACGCGGGGAAGTCTTGTGTCTTTTATTAGCCAGTTACCTGAGCCTGGGCTATTTTAGTTATTTCCATTAAGCTTCATCGTTTTGGTTGACATATTTGTTGCGGCATAACGGACTAATATGCTCCAGCCACAGCTTTAATCTTTGATGTTAATGATTCGTGTCTTTGAATCATGTTGTAAAATAGTCGTCGTTCTTAATGCTTTTATTGTTACGTAGGTACGACCGAGTACTAAAACGATAGTCAGATTAAAGTGGCCCTCAAGTAACATGTTGTCCTTGTTATTTAGCCAAATAGTGACAGGGACAGCCAGTGAAAAACTTATAACTTTAACTACAATATTCGGCCATCAAACTTGGAGTCTAGGTAGTTGGCGTTCCTGTGTTTATTATTAAATCGCTGAACCTTTACGTTGTTTAAGAAGCAATAAAGCAGATATCCTGAAACTATTAATGTCGGTTGAAAGCTACCCAAACCCACGAATAAAAACAGTCGTCCAAACACACTAATCTTTCTCGGACAGTAATTAGTACTTAAAACCCGTAGGATGTGACGAATTTACAGTCTCCTTGATAACATTTCTGTCATTGTGTCAATGAGATAGATATGCATATCGAATACCGCAATTACTCAGCAATTGCTTGATAACCTTATAAAATCCTAATGCCAAACTTGCTAATCTTTTTTCTTTCAGTTTTTAAAATAAAAAAAGCCCTAGCATCTGCCTTTGGATGGTTGAAAGTGGAATGGATCCCATTAATTAAGAGTAGCGTAAGGGCTAGCGCGCTCGGGTTGTAAAATTGTATTTGTCGGTTACTATTCGCATTCCGATTATTGACTTTAGGGGACGCGAAATAGTTTTTTTTCCACACATATGATCGTACAGGGAAACTTACATGTTTTGTAGAGAAGTAGACTCTATTTTGCGCGAGCTAAAGTCAATAATCGGAATGTAGATCGCGAGCAACAAGGGCAAATTTTGTCACCTGTGCGCGCTTGCACTAACAGGACAAAATATTCCCAAATCACAATTCTTCCAGACAGCAAATTCTTTATTTACGTGGACCGGTTCGCAAAATTATTTGCGTCATTAAAAAAGGGTTATAAGACCGTCTCCGTCGCAAACGACATCCGCGCCGGATTTCCGTTCGGCCATTTGTTACTTAGCCGAACTTAAAATCTAATTATTACTTGTCAGTTTGTTTGTTCGTGATGTGTGAACTGCATGGAACACACGCTGACCTTCTATTTAAAATAGATGTGTGGGCGGGACTCAGTCGGGACGCTGACGATTTGCCACCGGTCTAGTGGCAGTTGATTTAGGGTCCTGAACTATGAGGCTAATGGGTTCTAAATTATGTTTTTTACACCCAAATCCGTAGTTAATGATACTTCTCTTTATGATTTTGGCACCCAATTCATTGAAATTAATGATGACGCATGAGCTAACTAAAACTTTTTTAACTTATTAAAAATACTTAAACGTTTTTCGTAGCATTTCTTGTTCTAGCAGTAACAGAACTACAGCATCTGTGAAAAATTCCTTTGTCTTCTCAGTTCATGAAATATAGCCTGGTGACAGACAGTCTGGTGGATTTCTATCCTGTGGATCCGGAATACTGTAATTTTACTTACTGTGTAATATTATAGGCTCAGTTAAAATTAGAAAATACACATGTACTGTTATTTGTATTCCTTCCCCGATGTGATGTCATACTGGCACCATCCTCAAATTAATTTTACTGTTTTATTTAATCAAAGGTTGAACCTTATATTATTACTCTTCACGTTACAAGTGTCTGGGATAAATGTCGTGACTCTTTTAGGCAAAAACTACCTACTAAGGTTGTAGTTGAAACATCTTATCCAGAGAAACTGCGGTTAGGTTAGAGCGTAGCTTCGGGAAAAGCTTTCGGACATTCCATCAGGCCGTGTCCGATGCGTCTTGCGGTTGCGTGGTCCGTTATGTCGTGTGTCAACAAGAACGTAAACGGTACTGGGAACAATCCAGCAGCGGTTCTTCAAAGCCACGCACCGTATGAAATTATGTACGAGTAAAAGCTCATTAGTGAAGATGAAGTCTGCTTTAGCTTTTGTCCGCGCCTCCGCGTGCGGAGACACTGTTTTTCGGAAGGACAATAGCATATATGTGGTATGCTACTCTTAGACTCTGGAATAACAGAGGGCTAGTGTGTAACCGTACCGAAGAAACCGCAAATCCGTTAAGCAGTTTTTGAATTAAAGAGTCATCTGTCCTCACAAGCTTCCACATTTACAATAGTACTACCATTGTAAATGTGGATTTTTTAAAAGTGTGACGTATGTATCGTGCCATGTATCAAAACTACGCTTTACCTTGTGAGGCAAGCTGTTGCGGTGTGTGGTTCATTATGTATGTAGTACATAGCGCGCACGTAGTACATTACATACATATTATTATCTTAGTTTATTTTTAACCGACTTCCAAAAAAGGAGGAGGTTTCTCAATTCGACCGTATATATGTTTTTTTGACATAATACTGTTTTTTTTTCTATTTCCATTAGGTCTGGGGTCATAATATCATTCATACTGAAAAAAAACCATAGTTCTTTGGAGACGATAGGGCAAGACGAACGTACTTTATAGACTTTTCAGCCATATTTGATATCGACAACAGGGCATGTTCATAACTTTGTCACAGCAGAGAGAATACTTGAATCGCACAAGAGTAGGGAAGTATACTTATCTGAGGATATCAAAGCATTCTAGAAACAGCTAGATCAAGGCATGTTTATAAGGAATTTTTCCACTAATCAACACGTTTGTTTACTGCGGGTTATTTCAGCGGCGCACGTCATCCCGTTGGAACGAATGATTCCATGTATGACTACCGCTGACCCGTCATAACGTGACTAATGTTTACTTTCATACACTATTTAAACAAAGCCGAGAAAAGACTGAAAGAATAGGTTGAAGCCGTGACGAAAAAAGCCATGCCATAATATTGCATTTTATCTTCTTCTTCTTATATATAAAAATGAATTGCTGTTCGTTGGTATCGCTAAAACTCGAGAAGGGATGAACTGATTCGTCTATTTTTAACCGACTTCCAAAAAAAGGAGGAGGTTCTCAATTCGTCTGTATGTTTTTTTTTTTTTTTTTTTATGTTTGTTACCTCAGAACTTTCGCCTGGGTGAACCGATTTGGATGATTTTTTTTTATTTGAAAGGTGGTGCTTCCCATTTGGTCCCATTGTCACCAAAATGGTGACCTGATGATGGGATCCGTGAGGAATCGAGGGAACTCCTCAAAATTTATATGGAAACATATATTGATTTTGATTTTTTCTGAAGTAGCCCAAGCATATGTTACCAAATAGTAAGATTTTGCACCATATCCTGGACCTAAAGTACTGAACAGAACTTCTGAGTCCTTAGAGATACACGTTTGAAGATTGCAGCGTTGTTTAAAGAAATGCAAGCATACGCCACTACGTCAATTACAGTGTTGTACCAGTGCTTACCAAAGTGGTGACCTGATGATGGGATCCGTGAGGAATCGAGGGAACTCCTCAAAATTTATATGAAAACATATATCGATTTTGATTTTTTCTGAAGAAGCCCAAGCATATGTTACCAAATAGTAAGATTTTGCACCATATCCTGGACCTAAAGTAGTGAACAGAACTTCTGACTCCTTAGAGATACACGTTTGAAGATTTCAGCGTTGTTTAAAGAAATGCAAGCATACGCCACTACGTCAATTACAGTCGAACTTGGTCTCATAGTTATCAAAGTGCATGCCTGATGATGGTGTCGTGAGGAATCGAGGGAACTCCTCGAAATTTATAGGAACACTATGAGTGTTTTGTAGTTTTGTAGTAATTTTGTATTTTTTTCGAGTACCATAAGCATATCCGACTAAAAACGAACATAATTTTGAATCAATTGTTAAGGTATACCACATAGATCAGAAACAGGCATACAGGACTGCTTAGTCTTTGAAGTTATAAGTTTGGAAATTACGACATCGCTTAAAGTACTGCAAGCATATGCCACTATATCAATTACAGTACTCAACACCACCTCTGTCTTCGCCAGATAGTAGGTATCTATAATAGGTACTATCATAACAATATGACGAAATAGGTAAATATTAAAACGGTAAAAATTGTTATAAGCCAAATAAAGAAATGTAAATCGACTAAAAATAATAAAAGAGTTATATATAAATCATATTCAGTATGGCTGGTATCGACTTTGATATTATTAAAATTTGTATATCATTTTATAGTCAACTTGATATATATAATTTTTGCGCTGCTCTGGCGGTAAGTACCTGTCAGTCTACCCATAACTAAAAATCTTAAAATAAAATAATTTTAAACAAAAAAAAAACCGACTTCAAAAAGTAAACTAAAAAGCAAAAAATAAATTTACTTCGCACAAAGTAATACTTATTTTCACTTAAGTAAATAAATTTATTCTATAATTTTGAAGTCGGTGCCAAGTAAGTACTTCAACAACCTTACTACAATATCAAATTACTAAATATATGTAGGCAATCACAGAAAAAAAGAATCAGAAAAAAATATACAACTATCAATGTAACTATTACTATATATTATGTACCTACCAAAGTACTGGCTTACAAACTAATATTAAATGAAAACAAATTATGAAAGAACGCTAAACTTGGCACCGACTTCAAAATTATAGAATAAATTTATTTACTTAAGTGAAAATAAGTATTACTTTGTGCGAAGTAAATTTATTTTTTGCTTTTTAGTTTACTTTTTGAAGTCGGTTTTTTTTTTGTTTAAAATTATTTTTAGTCTTGAAATATTTGTGGAAGTCCAGGGAAGGTTTAAACGGTTTCGATTCTCAACGAAGTGGGCACGGGTCAGCTGGTTATGTTATAAATCTTTTAAAAATCTAATTTTAACACTTTTACAGCCTTGAATCAATACGTTATTAAATCTTTTTTTAGTTCCATTGCAGCGTAACATTGCTAATGTTGAGGACATGTAACGTTTTCTATAATGTCAGTATAATAATTGTGTTATCGTATGTATTTGGTTCAGACTTCAGACGATGTCCTTGTAAGAGACGTTCAAGGCCACGTTATCCGGCCTCGAAGGACCACCCCGCCCAAAGTGTGCGCATGCCTAATACATCGCGAAACCCAGAGCCCAGACACGACACAAAATCTCATCTTACATTTGGAACTGCTATTAAGATCTCATCTTAATTTTGAACTTTTACGAGTTCAATTTATTTCTCCAATTTCATTTTAAACATAGGTAATCATTACATAATTACGAGTATAAACACCTACTCGTTACATTATAGAACCAAACGTTATGTTTGATTTATTGCGGAAGTCGCAGTTAAATATTTTTTCCTACACATTCTATCATGTAGTTAATGAATTGGTACTTTTAATACTTCATGTGATATTTCTTTTAATTACTTAGTCCCAATTAGTGGTTCGAGCAGTACCTACCTATCCATTAGGTGATAGGACTTACAATATCCCCTTCAACTATACCCCCATGAGGGTGACATGATTTTTACTTTCCCCTTTTTAATAAGGCCATATGGGGTGAACGTTTCAAAAGGTTAAGCTATAGGTTACAGATCAATACTAAAGGTTAGTCTTCCATGTCCCTTGAACGGAAATAGCGTTGCTAAACGCATCTCCACGAAAATACCTTCACAGGAATTTCCTTCGCCGAGCTCAGGACATAAAACGTCATTCAATGTGTATTTTAGGGATTCTCGTTGTAATATCTATCCTACTAATATTATAAACGCGAAAGTTTCACGCAAAAACTACTGAAAGGATTTTATTAAAATTTTGTATCTACTTATACCTATATGCAGTTTACATGCAGTTTTATTGACTATTTCCAAAATAAAAATACATAATTGAACTAATTAATTATTGCTATGGATTAATTGATGTCACACATGACACAGCTGACTCATAATAAATTTGATAATATTATCAGTTCAATCAATTAAGATCAGCTGTATGAGGTCAATGACTTTTTCAGCGCCGTAATATCATTCATAGGTCAGACAATTTTTTTATTAATACAGGTAGGTTCGCGCAAAATGAAATCACACCGAAACCTTTACATTTTGCGGTCGTGAAAATGTAATAAAATATAAATTTTCAAAATCCTCTCAGTAGGTAGTTTTTTCGTGAAAGAGTAGCAAACATCCATTAAAATAAACTTTCGCGATCAAACTATTAGTAGGAAGAATCCTAATTATTTATGCATAACCATTAATCATCGTTATCTTTGTAACTTTGAATTATTATTCTTAGAAATTCTACCGCGTGTGAACACTGAACTCTACATATTAAGTTTTTAATGAATGAATAATTTTAGTTAACAACAAAGCAAATGCTTAAATTTATAATATCTATTAATTTTCGCACATTTTAAGAAACTAGGCAGCGTGTATTTTGCAATAGTTTTAAGTTTTAATTGTAACGGAACGAGTCTATAATAATTATTAATTTGAGACTGTCTAATTACTTATTATTATAGTTAAGTAGTTACGTGTTATATAACATCACGAATTGCGGTTCTCGACCTCCAAACGGTACTTGTATCGATTTCTATTACCAGATTTAATGTAATTAGTAATAAAAAATTACCAACTTAGATCCATCAACTCTACCCAGCGTATCGACTTATTGTCTACTTTAGTTATTGTTATTATCGCCTTTTAGAAATAGAGTTTTTTACTTCGAAAAAAACTTACACCTACTCTTATCGTAAGCACCGTAATTAACTTAATAAATAAAAATATTTTTATAAGCCATTAATTTTGAAAGCGAACTGATGAATATGATGACAGCCTATACTATTAATGAGTGATAATATTTAAGGATGTGTATGGGTCCCGTATATATAGAGTTTAATGTGAAAATACCAGCACTGAAAGAGGTACTTTTATTCACGTCAAACATATAACACCTTTCTGTTTTCGCCTGAGTTAATAAGTGGTTTTTCATGACCAGCTTTGCAAGTTGCTACACAAAAATGTGGAGCCAGCGAAATTGCTCAAGTGACGTGTAAAACTTTTATTCGGGTTATTCCGTCATTGTTACTTAGGAACAAAGTACTAATTTCACGCTAATTAAATTTTTCGCATGCCTTCCGTGCTTTGTGTCTGATATTCCATTTTATTTTTGGCAACTGTAAATAACAGAGTAGGTATGGTATTTTTTCTCGAATTTTATTGTATTGGTTTTAAGCGATCTTTTAATATTACTGGACTAAAAGCTGCTGACTTGAAACTCACCTTTGCAGAGACACCGACTTCAACAAGAACATTAATTGTAACTACATCTATACTAATATTATAAAGCCGAAGAGTTTGTTTGCTTGTTTAAACGCGCTAATCTAAGGAATTACTAGTCCGATTTGAAAAATTATTTTTTTGTTCTTTAGTCCATTTATAGAGGAAGCCTTTAGGCTACATAACATTACGCTACGATCAATAGGAGCGAAGCGTCAGTGAGAAATGTTGCAAAGACGGGGAAAATTATTCACATTTATAAACAAACGGTTTAAGTCACTCAAAAACCACGCGAACGAAGTCGCAGGCACAGCTAGTTCTACATAATATATTATTTTATGCTTTTAAGTTGTTGAAGTCGGTTTTTAGTAGGTACTAGTACAAATCGGGACTGTTTCAAACCCCAGCTTTTCATGAGAAACCTTGTTATCGTCGGTTTTTCCCTTCCTTTTTATGGCATTCAGCCGTCTCATCTCTCTCTCGCGGTTTATTATTATATATTTAACATTTATTGCAGACAAGGAAATTCACAACAATACATTTTACAAGAAGACACAAAGGTACTGCTTATTTCCAACAAGAAATTTCTTCCAGCAGCCTTACAGAGGGAGATGGCATAAAATATAGTAGATAATATGTGCACAATTAATATAATTATATTCGTCTTCGTCTTCATTCTTCCTTTCCTCTCAATTTCATTACATGATACCTACTACCGATCGAAGCAGCAATGCTCATGTGTTGACAGAAGGAGGGCTAGTTACCCTCACCAAAATAGTATTTTAAAAACATTTACACCATAATATATAAGATATTTTACTACGTGTTGTAACTATGAGTCCATTGGTTGTTCAGTGTTTACTAGCTTTCATGTATTTTATGAAATTACGAGTCCACTTTCATATTTTGCATGTTTATAAAATCCAGTACCTCTACATAATATTGCACTGACACTAATTGGTACTAGAATGTGGTTTCTGTCGAGATTTCGAAAGATGTTATGTAGACCTTTATTTATCACTAGCTGTGCCCGCGACTTCGTACGCGTGGAACAGTGATTTAGGGCACTTTAGTATTTTTAAATATATTTTTAGTTTATTGGCGCAACCGCTGAGAACTTTCGCTAATAGGTACTTCTCAGTGCATCCCAGTGTTGATCCCGATCCAGCAAGTCACGTACCCGGCAAGCCTCTTGGTATGCAGGGTATAATATTAATATATTACTATCCTTTAGGAGCTCGGCAAAAGAAGTAGGCCTTCGAACAATATGTAGAAGTCAGCAAAGGTATTCGAAGTTAGGATAATATTATTCGAATGCACCGTATAGACCCAGATAATTTTTCACGTTAATTTAGTTAAGTATTTAACTTCGATGTCCGTCTGTCTGTCTGGGTGTCAAAACTTTAACACGTGTAGGTATCAAGCTAAAAATCATATTAAAAACTCAGCTCAGCTACTGTCCCTTCTGGCTGTGAAAAGAAACAGGCATCTTGGCCACATCTACCCAAAGATTCAGCCGTTTATATCGCTAATTTTCGCAATTTTCGACACGCCAAAGGGAACCAAAACCTAAAGGGTACTTCCCGGGAATAGAAATTTGATATGAAGCAACATCTTAATGCACTATTAAAATGTTGCTTCATATCAAATTTAAACGACATAGGATAAATTGCGAAACAAAAAAAAATATTTTCAATTTTTTCAACTTATTACCGTTTTTGTCATTAATGTTTTGAAGTATTATTAAATTTAAACTTATATTGCAATTACTAAGGTCTTTAAAACGGAACTCTCGGTTAGACATGGGCGCAGCGGCACGCCCCGCCGAGGATCCAGCAGGCTTACTCTCGACACAACTGAGAATCGAATCAGTTCGATCTTAACGGTTTTTGGTGTTTTATTTGGTAGATTACTTTGAAATTAATTAGGATAAAGAAAACCGTTAGAACGTAACTTTTTGTACACCAGACCATATCAATCGACAGAGAATAAAAATAAACAAACGTCAATTTCTTCGGGAGTATGCGGCACGATCGAATCTGAATTAAAATCGAATCAGTTTGGAGAGTTAAGCCCCAGCTCGGCGCGCCGCCCCGATCGGCTTTAGTAGCGTTTTTTATAACCTACCCTAAGTATCTTATCTTAATATATATATTTCTTGTGTGCGTGTGTATGTGACTGAACTCCTCCTAAACGACTGGACCAATTTTGATGAAATTTTTTGTGTGTTCGTGGAGATTCGAGAATGGTTTAGATTTACAATTGGAACCGATAGGTGGCGCTGCAGTCTGTATGTCAAGCAATTAATTAATAAGGCAATACGAAGTTTGGCGGGACAGCTAGTAATAATATAAATAAATGAAATTTTGTTTTAAACAAAATATAAAATAAAAAAAGAATAAATTTGAATGTTTGCAGCAGCGGGGTTTACGCCGCGCTTCATACAAACGTCCAGTATTTTTTTATTGTCATATATCTTCAAATCAAAGCGACATCTATACGCCATACGCCGTACTTTTAACACGATCATTACCGGGGGCACAGTTAGCGGCTGTGCGTGGTTAAATTCATACTACCGGTACTGCCTGTTAGCACATTTTAATAGTATTTTTTACCCAGCAGTGGGGTGGAGTTCCTTTGGTTGACCTTCACCAAAATTCCTACCTAACAGCATCTGATACCTACACTACACCCCGACTCGGATGTAAGACATCACGCATCAGTCTGTATCGCGCGGCGCCGCGATGCGGCGGTCGAATCACGGCGAAACGATTTTAATTTTGCTATATTATCTCCTAAACTATTAATTATACTTGCTAGGTATAAAGGGCAAATATAGTCTTCATGAAATGCTTAAGCCAACTAACGTATTAAAAATGATAAGGATTAATACCGTGATGGTATAAATAGTTTACCAAAAACCGCTTAATTGCCCGTTTTTTTAGATTATCGCGAAAGGCTTTCTTTTAATAATACAGTTAATTAAGTTGATTTATACAATAAATGATAATTTATTTCAATTTGTGAAGCAAGTTCAAAAATACAATTTTTATATTATTATGACACTGTGGAAACACTCTTCTCAGAAAAAAAATATCTGTTAGTTAGGTACTTATTTCAAATTCTAATCTACTTTAGTGCCACATTCTATTGCTTCGCGTCACTGTGTAAGCGATGCCCCCGCGCCCCCCGCATGAACCGTTCGTCCGCAGCCCGCGCGCGCGAAATTCCTCCGACTTGCTTCCAATTTATCGTCACTGCTCGGCTCCTATATATCGTAGCGTTATGTTATATAGCCTATAACCTGCCCAGGAATATGGGCTACAATCGTACCAAGTTTGGTTAAAATCCCTTCAGTAGTTTTTGTTCCTATCGCGCACATACAGACAGACAGACAGACAGACAGACAGACAAAAATTTTACTAATTGCATTTTCGGCATCAGTATCGATCGCCAATCATCCTCCAATATGTATTTTGAAAAAATATTCAATGTACAGAATTGACCTCTCTACAGTTTTATTATAAGTATAGATATTATGACTGACGAGAAATATATTAAAAATTGTTTATAACAGCTATAACTGGCGAAACATACCGGCTTAAAATTAACTATTTTGTGTGACAGCAGCACCACCTTCCGGGTCCAATTAATACACTAAACCCCTCGAGAATCTCTCAATTAATAGAAAACAGAATTAAAATCAGTGCAGTAGTTTTTGAGTTTATCGCGAACAGTTCATAAATTACAGTCTTGAAGGTTGCACCTTAAAGAATTGAACATGTGTTTGATTACTTATAAGTAGCCAGTAGGACATGACCACGCGTTTTATTACTCATAAGTAGAACCACCACTATAATATTTTACTTTCTATTGATTTTAGTATCTCGATCACTGTATGAGAAATTGCGTCATCAAAACATAATACCGATAGTATAAAAAAACTGATTAAAATACAATGTCTTGTAACAGGTAAAGGTCATCATATATGTATCGTATAAGGCTGGGGACGTATAATTTCTCAGGAGACATCAAAGAAAGTCAAGTGAGTCGAAGAGGCACAATCTGGACCGGTTTGACCGGCGGCGATCCTGCGTACGCGCAGCGCGCCGGCCGCGGACAGATTTACGTTATTTCAAACTGGTAACATGCCGCGACCGTTAACTGCGAGCTATTTAAAAAATCTTAACCACTACTTAAGTATTTAAAGGTATAAAAAAGTATTAAGTAAGCTTTTGCTTCGGGAGGGAAACTGGAATACTTCCTACTCCTCCTTTTTTCTTCTGATTAATTTCGTTGTGAGAGACAACAAGACAGATTTAGCTTGTCCCTCGGGCACCCCTGATATCATCAAAGGGTTTGTCGTGGTTGGTTTCCGCTGTCGATCCTGGCTTACAGGAGTTCCAGTGGAGGGAATGTGAGGTGGGCCAATGCCCGTTAAAAAAAAGTATTAGTAAGTAGAATGGGGAGAAATAGTAGCCGCGTGCTTCACTTGGGTTTGCAAACAACAAGAACAAAAAACTGATGCATTTTTTCTAAATTGAAATAATATGTCTATCCTATGATTGAAAGATAAATAACGTTCCATCTTAGTTTCTTCTAATTTGAATATTCTAGGACTCTTATGTATTATGTTACGTTAGAGCTCTATATAATATTGGGATTTAAGTCGTTATTTATTCACCATATCGAATTATTTTCATTTCATTCAACACCAAGTTAATCCAAGCAAGTAAAACCTTCAAGAAATTAAAGTTATCGAAAGTCAATTGTTTGGTAGCTATCATAATTTGTTCATACAATACTTATTCGTTAAACGTAGCAGTCATTTGCTCCTGCTAGATCCTCTGTTAATATATTTTACGCATTAGTGAAAGTGATTTGGTTTAGGTAAATTATGTAAGCTCTACATTCTACTTCTAAAGTTGGACGCCAAGCAAAACTTATCTCCCTAATACTTGTTTTTATGTCTGGTTTTGATAGAATATGGTTTGATGTTGTATATTATTTTGAAACTAGCTGTGCCCACGACTTCGTTCGCGTGTTTTTGAGTGACTTAATCCGTTTATCCAGCGCACGCAACGAAAGTCCCCAATTGTGAATAAATTTCCCCGTTTTTGCAACATTTCTCACTGACGCTTTGCTCCTATAGGTCGCAGCGTAATGTTATATAGCCTAAAGCCTTCCTCTATAAATGAACTATCCAACAAAAAAGATAATATAAGATAAGAAAAGATTTTTCAAATGGGACCATTGTTCCTGATACTAGCGCGTTTAAACAAACAAACTTTTCTTTTTATAATATTTCCGCTTTATAATATTAGTATAGATAGCTTCCACGCTTTCGGTGTTGGAGCCGGTCTGGTTGAAACCCAGTATGTGCTCAATACACTAGGACACTCTTTCTATATTCACGTAACTCAGTGGGTAGGATACTCGACTCGATTAGCTAGAGCAGGACCGATTTTTTACATGCCCATCGACGCCAGGATAATCTTTCTTGTCAACCAATTTGGTGATCAGCCTACATTGACCCAACTTGAAAGCAACATTTTTAATTGTTCCAACGCGCTAATCAAATCCACAACCTCCGAATCTAGTGCCAAGCTCTAACCACTAGACCCCGGAGATGTTATTATGAAAGATGATGTAATATTAATAAAAATTTAATATTCATTAACATCTCATTCCCATTAATTACAAATCGGCAGGTGGCGCGCAGGGATTGCAAGATGATTCTGCTTTAAAATACACCTATTAGCTTTATTAATTTGCTCAAGACCAGTTGTCATGGGATGTCAATTGGATTGCTATCATCGATTTATATTGACTTAATAGCTTTATGTCTGCACAATATGAACTTGTTCTTAAAAAAACAAGCGAACCTATTAATTTATTCTTCTATTTCGTATATTTTAAACGTCAAGGAAACTTAAGTATGTTAACTGTCAAGTCTTAAGCTGTCCTTATCAATCCGCGAAGCATTGACGGTGATAGCTTGGAGTATGTGGATCCCTTACTTCAGTTGGCGTTTCAGTAACCGGTAAACAACTAAGGGCCAGAGTACGGATTTAAAATGTAGCAGGTATTCTGCGTATACAGTAAATACTTGTAATACCTAAAGTTTCGCTAGTCCTCAGTATTAAGTTAGTGTTTCCTGTGTAATAAATTATAAGTTAGGTTAGGGTTATTTAATATCTTACGAGAGTCGTAATTCATACCAAAATGATGCTAAATGCGAGTCATGGAGGGAGACTTGACTTTTCTTGTCGCTAGCTATGTATGTATATGGTATGAAACGGAGAAACAAGTTTTCTATCGTTTACCGTATACATACAAGCCTACATGTACCTAAGACATGATTCACTCACATTTTTAAAAGATTCTTAACAAATATATGTTACTTCGACTTCGTTCGCGTGGTTTATGAGTGACTTAAGCCGTGTATGCAGCGCACGCAACGAAAGTCCCCAAACGTTAATAATTTTCGCCGTTTTTGCAACATTTCTCACTGACGCTTCGCTCCTATTGGTCGCAGCGTAATGATATATAGCTTAAAGCCTTCCTTTATAAATGAACTATCCAACAAAAAAAGAATTTTTCAAATCGGACCAGTAGTTTCTTAGATTAGCGCGTTTAAACAAACAAACAAAATCTTCCGCTTTATAATATTAGCATAGATTGATTGGTACTAGATACGTTTCTGATCTACCCTAACAATGCCTTAACAAAAATCAACAAAAACTTCTAAACCTGGAGTCGATCACTCTCTCTCATCAAATATTAGAATGGAGCAAGTATGTAGATCGAAAACCGTAGAGCAGCGGTGAAAGACCAAAACGACCTTAGTCAAAAATATACATAATATTTTAAAAGTGCCACATAAAAATATATAACAGTTACACAGACGCGATATTATTAAATGAAATACACATTTGAAATGAATATTACATATTTAATATTCAATGTCATGTCTGGAAGTCCATTATGTAGATTCAAAGCCATTTGCTAGTATCCAGACGGCAGACATCAATAGAATATAAAATTATGAAAATTATTTGAAATGCAGTAGGCAAATAAGGAAAGTCTATTAATAATAGGATTTAGGTTGTTCTAGATATTAGGTTCTAATAAGTTATGAGTTATAGAATATTAACATTTTGTTCGTTTAAAAACTTAGCCAGTTTCTATTATTATTGTTTGTTCCATTATGATAAGATTTTTACATACTAGGCTCAAGTTACATCTGAAGCTTTAAAAGCGTGTTTCACCAAGCAATGTTAAAGTTAACGCCATGTTAAATACTATATTATCCCTCTTGTATTTCCTGTCAATGAATGAGATGGCATGGTATTTTAACATAGTGTTAACTTTAACATTGCGTGGTGAAACACGCTTAAGAAGCACATAGCCGTCGTTACTTCTTCCACCTAGCCTTAGTCCCGATTTCACCACCAACGTATATGTAAGTGTTAACGGCTTGTTAAAATGCCATGCCTTCTCATTCGTTGATAGGAATTACGAGAGGAACAACATGATATTTAACAAATGATTAACTTTAACATTGCTTGGTGAAACACGCCCTTAGATTTGAATATTTTTCTGCCGAGAAAGCTGTAAAAACTAAACTATAAATAATTATACTAAGTTTAAACTTTCTATGATATAACTTATATTATATCATATAAGGTTCAATACCATAGGCAATTACTTACATTTTTTTTAAATAACTCTCATGCCTTTGCAGCAGTGGGACTGTTTAGGCTAATATGTAATATATAAATGAAATAATAACTGGCTCATAAATTTTTGACAAATTTACTAACGTCTATTCCATCTATCCTAATTTAAATACAAAGCTAACAAAACTTTCACAACACATTAGTAAATTTGAAGTACATTAACACTTCTCTAATTGATGTGTAGTCAGTGATGTAAAAAAAGAAATGTTTACCTAATTTGCAAACAAAATTAATATTTATTTTTGCACTATCGAGTCCAAAGATGAATTTGTATTTGAATAAATTTTGTGTCGTGATACTGACAAAGTTATTACACCCATATATCAAAGGGCAGGAAAATTCTCCTTAATATCCTACCGACTGCGCTAAACACTAATGACAGATGATGTAATGTAAGTCATTGCGTATGTTCGAGGTTCTGATTGCGTTTATCATTGCTGATGAAGTACAAGAAGGCCATACATAATTACCATACATATATACGTTTTTATCCGTCATTAGATTTCCATACACCTAAAGGCTTAACAAAATAAATACTATTTCGAGGCAAAGTATTTACTACTTATGTACCTATAATTTCTGCATAAAAAAGACTTACATCGCGCACATTCTGAATCAAAATGAAAGGTGGACTTCGCCGTAACTCGAGTAAGGCTTTGTGCTTAGTACTAAGTAGGTGAGACCGTATTAATCTCACAAACATCCATATCCTCACGTACGAACACGAAGCCCTACTAGTGCACGTGTAAACAGCGAGAGACTGACGTACTTCTGTATTAATAAAGACTAGCAACCCTTCGCACGGGTTGAAATTAATTTTTTAATCATTTTGCATTCGGCAAACATTATTTTGCTCAGCCATCAATAGTTTTCGCGGCGCGAAAGAGATTTTTGTAGTTTTAGTAGGGATTCAAATGTTTTTCTTGCAATAAAAATATCCCTAATATTAATCAATGATAATTCAAATGGTGTAAGAATTTTTGAAATCGGTCCTGTACTTTTTGATCCAATTTGTTCCAAATCTTTCCTTTTTATAATATTAGTTATAGTTAGTATATAATATATATATTATGTTGGTGCTAGTTGATGCAAAAGTACGAACTAGGCGGGTCTACCTATCTTTTGTGAAAAATCAATCATGATATTCTGAATAGAATAGAATAATATTTATTTGTGAAATGCAGGTACATACAATGTCATAGGTGTTAAACTTAATTTCACTTAGTTATTAGTTTCACTACACTTCCACCTTCGTCAAGGTATACAAATATTTATCAGTGAACGAAATTAGAACATGCTATTCATAAGCCTATATTCTAAATTCGATAAAATCTAACTCCCTACTAAAATATAATTACACCAGTCTTTCTGATACATTGGATGACTGAAAACTGGACAAAAAATGAAGATGACACTGAATAATTTAGCAATAGCTTTCCATTACCAAATATTTTTGTTAGTATTGCCAGCCTTATTTACATTCGAACTTAACATAATAATTTAAGTAAGGATTTTAAAACGTAATAGATTTATTGTAACGTAAGTATAATATTTAGATTATGTAATATGAACTCTGCACACTTACATTGATAAAATATAATAATTATGCACACGACTAATACGCTAGTTACATAGTAAGCACTTACAAGATGTAAGTGAGGTGCGACATTATAACTTGAAAGTATCGATAAATTAATTCAAATACTGACTAAGCGATCTTCATAAACTATTTATTACGATTATAATATTGAAATTAGAATATTATGTAGTTAATTTCCATGCACTGGCTAATGAAGAAAATAGTTTGTTTTTAATCACCCAATACAGTCATGCCTTAACTACATAATGTGGATTATGGGTGTTAAAGCATGCACTGGCTGTTTTAAAAAGTTCTTACCTAATTATTTTATAAAACAGTACCAACTTGATACTTGTAACATTTGTAAATCTAGCAACAGGCTTCATAACGATTATTGATTTTACTATTCATAGCCATCCTCATGTTTATATCGATATAACTTTTCTATCAGTCGCCGTGCTCGCTTGACTCAATTGATTAAACACATTTGAAGGCTTGTCAGTTTAATTAGCGATAACATGTACTGGCTTATCCGTTACAAGCCGTGTGGTCAGAGCATAACACCATCATGTTATTGGTTTCGTTTCATACATAAGTATCTATGATAAATTATTAAAATTATATGATGTAATATGAAATGTGTGTCTGATTACATCGAAAACTTGATAATAATAATTATTATATAAATATAAATATGAATAGTATTATGCCTATAATGTCGGAACAAAGCTTTAAATTTTTTCATTGCTTTAAAGCAAATACGTATTTGCAAATTTAGCGTTGTTTTCAAATCTTTACAAATAGATATATAATATTATTTATTTGATCGTATATATCTATTAAAACTTGTACAAAAAAATTATATGAAATCCGTAATAGTAGATCAGTAATTTTATCGATAAAAGTATTGCGTAAGTAACAACCCTAGCTGTTTGTTATTACTCAAGTTTCGGCTCGTTAGCGTGTTTAAAAAGCAAATTATTTGATGTCTTGTCAATTTGTCAATCAGCGTAAACATTGACGGAGAAAGTCAACAGATTGTAAATCAACCAGTGATGGGGAAAGCAAAAGATTTACTATCGAGTGTCGATATGTAAAAGTCATCGACCAAACAATCCTAATTTAGGCGTTACCATTTTGGCTGTACTTTTTAAGGAATAGGTGGGTGGAGTAGCGGCATATTATATTTAGGCTTCGGTTATATTAGCTGATGAAGTAAGTAAAGTGTTGATTCAAAGTGTCAGAAAGCCAAAATCTTACATTGGACAAAGACAATATTATATAGCTACTATTTACTAATAACAATATCAGTAAAAAATAATACATGATAAACAAATGGCAATACCTACGCATAAAGTAAAAAACCATTTTAACGTCGAAAGGCTAACGAGTCTAACGACCTCTTTATCAGCATTGCAAATCCATTGTTTCTTTGATACGTAAACCATAAACATAACATTATTTACTTTTCACTTAATTTTTTTTCTTCTGCATGCAAATTTATTATCTCTGTAATAATCAGTGAATTGGGTACCTAATAATTATATAATTTTGCAGGAATCAACAGAATTTCAGCAATCAGATCAATAGTTTTCGGCTCGGAATTAGCAAAATAATTTACAGGGACTTTTGGGACTAGAAAGCAATTAATATGGTCGGAAGTCGGGATCCTGAAATGTATTAATACCGTTATAATCACAAAATCAATAAAGCTACTACGTTTGCAATTTTAGAAGTTTTGAAACTACGAGTAAAAAATTGCCAAGAAGTTGTTATGTCACTGATGCCAATAGTTTTCCTGAATCGTGAGTCGTGTAGGCATACTGTGTATTGTTACCTATTTATAGAAAGCATTCACATAATAATCGTACTAGCGTACTAATGAAAGCCTACATATTCATAGGTATTAGGTGAGTACTGGGTACATTGTCACGCCTCACACCTATTTCCGAATTGGGGTTGGTTGGTTGCTACTGTTGTGATAGCACTGCATTTGGTTAGGGTCCAGGCACACGTATAATGATATACCTTATTGATACATCTTAAAACTAGGTACCTATATAAAATAGATATCCTACTTTTATACTCGTAGTCTCGTACTATCTTGGACGACTGATGTCTTAGGCATCAATGTCAATATGTAACATTACATTGTTTTAACCAAATTCACTTATAGTATACTATGCAACAGCTACTTGCTATCAAGTGTCGGCAGACACGAGGCTTGTTTTATAAAAAGGACTCTACATGTAGTTATGCCACTTATGTAAACAACGACGTGGTTTTCAGCCCAAGTAACGCCCGGACTTCGCGCGCGAAATACGAAATGACCGCGAATAGTGTGCTAAGTACAAGTATTTTTTTTGTGTGGCATCGATTTAGCTTGCCCTTTAGTGCATTAGGGGCATTGATTCCATACCATAAAAATTGTAGTTGACTTCTTTACGGCGAGCAAAAAATTGCACTCGGCACACGGGCGTGGAGCCGGATCGCGCACATTTCGCAAATTCTCGCTTATTTTATGTACCTACTGATATAATAAAGTTGTCATTTAGTTTATATTTTCCCCAGACTTAAATTTTTCAAATGGAATTGCACATTTCGCGCTGTGATCACGCGATTCCCGAAAGAAGTGTACAGCGGGTATTAGGGATGCCGTAGGGGCGAAAAGTGGGCCACATATTAAAACATAAGTCGCAAGCTCTTCTAATAAAAACGCATTTAACGCCTACCGGACTTTTTCTCACCAGTAAAACTCTTTTAAATTGAGTGGCATCGATGCCATAAAATTGTTTATTGCCAGCTATGATTCTAATCTGTCAAGAGATTTTACCGCAGCCGTTGTTTCCATCGCAGCAATAAAAGTATAATAAAAGATGGCGTCGCGTTGTCGACCTACATGCACGAAACAGGCCACTGCAGCACTTACGTAAACTATACGGTTAATTAAGGATAAAAGGTTTATAAATCTACAACGTCGTCGGTTGTTTTAACCCCCGACGCAAAAACGACGGGGACGCAAAAACTTTAATAAGTGTGTGTAAATGTGTATGTGTATGTCTATAGCATCGTAGCTCCCAAACGGATGATCCGATTTTAATGCGGTTTTTTTGTTTGAAAACCTTTCGTGGAAATCGGTTCAGGTCTTCAAGGTCATCAGGTGTGATAGGAATGTTACACGCTAAGTCGTTTTTGCGTCGGGGGTAATTTTTAATTTAGTTTAAAACCAATGATAGACAGTATTTTTTTTCATAATATTTTGAAGTACCTCCTTCATAACTGCTGTACTCTGTAGATTAGGTAAGTATATACTCATGGATAAGTGAAGTGACCCACGAAAATTTTCTAACAAAACATTATGTCAATTATGGTTTGGCGAGGAGGGTGGTGCATTCATCAGTTTTTTCTAAATTTTTTTCGATTAGATTTGATGGTGAGCAATATTATATTATATCCAGTCTATATCATCATCATCATCATCATGACAAACAGAGAAGTGACACACGAACGGAGAAGTAACACGACGAAAAGAGTTTTTTTTAATTGGATTTTTTTTAAGTTAAGGTAACTTACTTTACAATTACATAGCACTACTGTAA
This sequence comes from Celastrina argiolus, assembly GCA_905187575.2. Classification (NCBI taxonomy): domain Eukaryota; kingdom Metazoa; phylum Arthropoda; class Insecta; order Lepidoptera; family Lycaenidae; genus Celastrina; species Celastrina argiolus. The sequence continues at coordinate 12,143,364 of LR994592.1, forward strand.
TATTTACATAGTATACATACATATTGGCCACACCTATTATTAGTAAATATTTAATGACATTGGTTCGTCAAATATTGTAATTTGTGGACAGGGTCACTAAGTAGGCGTCAAGTGGGCGGTGTAGGTCGCTGTGACATAACTGGGGGGTCAGATGGCTTATTAACGTTTAATCACTACGTATGTAACTTTGATACAGGTTTGGGGACAGTTGACTCACAAATTACGGAATTACCAGTTACTACTGTACTGTATTTTTTACAACCAATCAAATGTTATGTAGCCTTACTTTCTTATATAAGAAACACACTCGTAGCTTGAATATTTATGACAGAAGTTAATAAATAATAAATATCCAAATGCACCACCCGAAAGGTGTTATTAAATAATTAAATGTAGAGACTAGATCGCTAGAGACTAGATTATCTACATGTGAACTATCACATATTCATAACTTTAACTAGTAGGTATCCTACTAAGGGCCGATTTTTCAATCGTCAGATAACTTTTATCGGTTGAATAAACATGCGTCTTTGACATTTGTTTCATACAAAATCTGCCAAAGTCACATATTTATTCCTTAGATAAAATTAAAAGACGATTAAAAAATCGGCCCTAAATAAATAAAGGATCAAAGTTGCAATGCAATTACACGCCCACTAGCAGTTGCGTGGCGTACCTATAAAACCATTCCTATAGGATTAATTTACCCTTTACCTTTGAAGACCCTCATTCAAATTCATACCTATTATACAGGCTAGAGCTATCCTCTGAAGGAGATATAAAATAGAATTATTATTTATAGAGCGATAGGATAACGCAGCTGTTGTGACGCAAGAATCAAGGATTAGCTGTGCAAAAAATGACAAATCATCTGAATTCTATATTGATTAGTGTAGTTTGGGATAATTATCCGAAACAGGGATTGAATTTCTTACCCTTCGGCGCAATAAATGCTAGGACCTACTGAAAAGTGAAAAGCTAAGAGCCTATCCACTGTATGTCATAGTCACTTCTGTGTCTATCTGGAATGATAAAGTGTTCAGCTGCATGTCTCTTTACCTGTTATTTTTCTATCACTGTCACTCCTTGGCGGCATGATCAGGTCAGAATGTGACTACAAATAATTTAGCTATCGTTTAAGTATTCAGCCGTAAGAGTTTTGAAGGCTGTCTGAAGATGGCATACTATAAAACAGAGCACCTATACATAAAGCGAAGAAGTCACAATAGATCCATTTAGGTCAAAGTGACGTCAGGGCTACATTTAGTTTATAAAAAAATGGATGATCACTGCCTTGTTCTATTTCTTGTAACTAGTTTATTTTTAATCCGGCGATAACTAAGAGTTATATTAGAGCAGAAGTATAATTAAGCACTTATTTGTCTTAGCGTATTAATGAATAGCTGATGTATTTTTTAAACCAGTGTTTTATGTCCGACATCGATTCTACCATTCGTTTTACATTTTGACAAAGACTTCCAAGTATTCTATTTGTATGTCAAGACTATAGTAAGTTAATGTAAATAGTAAACACACTGTACTGACTTACTGTTTACTAGGTGGTCGGACGCGACAAAGGCCGTATGGTAATGCGATCGGGTGTTTGACTTGACAATTACGACACTCTTGCTTTCTATTACATATTCAAAACGAGATAATCTGTCAATCAAACGGTAACAAGAAAGGTATGACGTGATTGATAAACACCCACTTAAGTGACAGCACGCTACAGATGACAACGATAAATCTGAAGTTAGCCAAGAGTAGACATAGCAATCATAACGTTGTTTTTGTGTGTGCAAAGGAAAGGTTTAAGGGACAGCCTAAAGAATATATTTAGTAATTATCACTACACTTAGACATAAATAATTGGGCCTTTATTTTATTTAATGATTTACCAACAGAACACTAAAATTCATTCGATGCATTTCTAAAATAATTTAAAGAATAGTTTTGTTTATAGATGAAATGAGTTCTAATTACAGGTAAAATACAATATGTTTTGAAAATGTTTTTTTTTATTTTTTTTTATAATAATAATATCTATCTGGCCCTGTGCTAAGTATACGAAGAACTTGTGTTACAGGTACCAGACAACGGAAATATATTTAATACTTTTATACTATACACATATTTAACATTTTTACTACATTATACACAAATTTAATACACATCTATGACCCAGGAACATTGAAAACTTTTTGTTCCCTCGGCGGGATTCGAACCCGCGACCTCTCGTTCGAGCACCCAACGCGCTCCACCACTGCGCTACGGAGGTCGATCGAATTCAATTATTGTAATGAATTAAGAATTCAAACCCTTAAATACGCATACATAGGCTGATAAATTACTCCTTTACGACGCGCTGTCGGGTAAAAATATAAAACCGTAACGTAAGTTTGTATAAGATCTCTACTCTCTACATTTTCAGAACATAACCTAGGATACTTTCCGCCATTGGAAAAGTATTAAGCATTACCTAATTAAACATGTTTTCTTACATCATGATCTTTCTTCTGAAGCTCAGTAATTACAAATCACATAAAATGGGACTCAATATACTGCTCACTATTAATTAGCACGTAAAGATTTTCTTTAAGTGCCATTTTCTCGAAACTGCCTTTTCTGAACTACTGCTATATTAATTACCAGGGCAGTATACTGAGGCTGATAGTAAAAGACTTTACGAAATCTTTCATGCATTAATCAATTATGTGTTCCTTTCGCTACATCCAATTTAAAATCAACTGAGTCATCAATTACACTTAATCGCGTGATGGAATCAAAGACTTTATGTTACACAGTCATTCATCAAGGTGTGAAACGTTTCCTATCCATAAATTAATATAACATAAACAGAATGGGCGCCAAAAATAGTTTTTAAGCGGCCATCTTAAACTTTTAAACATCGAACACCATAGTTTGTCATGCGACCACAGGAAGTAGTTTGACAGAATAAATATGGCTTTTATTATGATCTAAACAAGCAACAGCCCACCAACAGTGATTAGCTAAAAAAGACATAACATTTCTTAAATACAACGCTTATCAAACGATACAAGACTAGTTCAAAATATAAGTTTACTCAACAAGTGCAACCCATGCGAAACAGGTAATTCGATGATACCTACTGTTATTTTATCGGTGTTAAGAAATAAGAAATAATCGTAACATAAGCTGCCTCAATAAAGTACGACAGGATTCTCGAAAGGCAGCGGGGTTTTTGGAACTAATGGGACTATCTGTGCCAGTGTTACTTTTTTCTATTTTATATTATTCGAATGTAGGAGTACTTATCAGATAAACTGAAACGTATTTTATTCGTACATGATGTTAACGATAAGGCTTCGACTGTGCCTGGAATCCGGACAAGCGGAGAAAACCAGAGCACTTCAGAGACGAAAGTGGTAAAATTTGACATGCACATTTGAGTCGACGCACGTGTTCATTTTTAACTCTAATAACCTAGAAAAAATTCTGAATTCCGGATCTTACAGTCCTAGCCAAACACCATTAAATTTAAAAAAAAACTCAATTAATTTATCATCTCGTCTTCTAAGATGTTAGCTAAAAGAAATCGTCTAAACAAAATATCACGTTAAGCTTAAATTAATGGTATCTGTCAAGGTTTTTTTAAATACATCGTATCGTCTATGCATCTAAAAGCGATGACCAAGGGTATTTGGTAACAGTATAATGAGGAAGTGTTACCCTGGACCGGCTACCTGCTGCACCTGTTGTTACAAAAAATATACACAAACTCCAACTATTTCCAAACCCATTATCATGCGTCGAAGTTTACTATAAATAAGTTACTATGAGTTCCAATATGTCTGGAACTCTACATGTTATAGACATGTCTTAGAGATACTCTTTAAGTTAGTTTTTTTGTTGGGTTTTGACAATTTGATTAATGTATCAAAATTAAAACCTAACATTTGGGTCTATGCATCTAAAAGCGATGACCAAGGGTATTTGGTAACAGTATAATGAGGAAGTGTTACCCTGGACCGGCTACCTGCTGCACCTGTTGTTACAAAAAATATACACAAACTCCAACTATTTCCAAACCCATTATCATGCGTCGAAGTTACTATAAATAAGTTACTATGAGTTCCAATATGTCTGGAACTCTACATGTTATAGACATGTCTATACTCTTTAAGTTAGTTTTTTTGTTGGGTTTTGACAATTTGATTAATGTATCAAAATTAAAACCTAACATTTGGGTTAGGTTTTAATTTTGAAAGGTTTGTTATCATATAATTAGTTAAATTGTCTTGTTTTTTGTTTATAATGTTTGCTATAGTTTGTAGTAAATTGTGATTATGCAACTCACATAATATTATTTGCCTTAATTCGATAGATAATAGTACCTACATACCTATATAGAGAATTACAGAAAACCCATTTTGTGTACCTTCACATTTAAATGGTCGAACGTCTCGGTTATATGATTAACTATTTCTTAGTTTCTATTCCACGATAAAAAGTAAAAACATTCGTATACCGGTGTTCTAAATTTAAATCTCTCCCGCTTTTTAATGGGACGCCTTATGTCACACATCGCGGTTTCTTAGTCATGATGTTTTAAAAATAAAATCGACTTATAAAAACACAAGAGTTTAGCTGTTTTTCAGTATTTTAGAACTTTCTTGTTCAAAAATCACATATTTTATAATATAGCAAGTAGGTATCTGTAATTATGTACCAATTATGGTACATAATTACAGATACCTGTAGGTAAAGAATATTATTATTATGACGAAATGGCTCCATACTCCAGATTAATTGAATAAATTTTGAGAGATAGGTATTAATTGTAAATAAACATACTCAATGGCATTCTTTATGAATTATGAACATACAAATTACAACTTTAGTAACCAGCAGAACAGAAATAAAAGTTAATCTACAATTTTACATACAATGTATAGGTACTTACTTAAATTTTGATATCAAAAAAAATATTGCTGTGTTGAGTTATATTGATTATTGAACGCTACAAATTGTGATATTGTAATTTATTGCACAGCCCTCTGTGCAGGGTGGCTGGTAAGTAGGACAGGGGGTCACTGACCTCGCGGATCAATAGTGAATCTGAGGATGCAATACGAAATAAGGGCAATACTGTCCTATCTAGTACAACTTACTTGTTACTTGGTTAGCGTAGTATTGTAGAAAAATGCAGTTAGTAGGTACGTATGTAAGTACAACATTTTGGAGTGAATAATAGATTGTAGTGTTCATTGCATTTTTTTTATTTACATACATATTGTATTGTCTTGTTTTGTCCATGTCTTGATCTCGCAAAAAACCACTTCCACCTTCAAGAGGAAACATTTATCTAGAGATTCATCTGTATGTTTTACATAGATAATCTCGCAGAAATGAAATGCTGGTAAAATAGAAAACGACATTGCATTTGATTTGTTTGGTGTTTTTAGAGTTGTATATCTTCTACAAAATTATGTGTAGATAACACATAATTTTGTAGAAGATATACAACTACATGTATGAATTTAAATAGGTATTATGTAAGTTACATTATTGTATGTCAGTTACCGATTTACACTGTTTTATAACAGTTAAACTGCGTCCTTGCGTTTGCGGTCAATACGAAGCTTGCGTAATGATTACTTTAATCTTATGTATGTAGTATTTACACAGCATACTCATAATATCTTATAGTCAAAGGTCAAACATGGTTTAATTATTTACATTGACATGTATTCCAAAATTAAGTTTTCTGTAGAGATTTCTTCTACTGTAAGTTCAAATTGAGTTTACCAGCTATTCTGTCTTTTTGTAAGTTAGTATACTCCGTTTTCATGCAATGTGTTATAGATGTTTACAAAATATTTTAATTCGACCAAATGAATGTGTCTTATTTCTTCAATTCACGGTGTTTATGTGACAGTCAAATTGATACATTATAACACTTACTGAGGATTGTTTACTTTTGGAATACATTGAATCGTGAAAAACTTCAATTAAATTCTAATAAAAAATGACATCTCAATATTAAGTTGCAGTCTCTACGTAAGCGAAATTTGCAAAGTGCGTAGATTTTTTGCTCACCTACTTACTTTACGGTACCTGATACCAAAACCGGCATATTTTTTCTTTTTAAGCGAGGTCGAGGACGTACACCATATGGCTTTTAAAGATAACTAAGATTACGTTACCTATATGGCAAAAAATAACTACAAATGGTTTTTTTTTAATCATGAGGTCATTACTCACAGACACAATATAAGTACATAGAAGGGTGTATGTGTGTTCTGTTGACCTTCAGCTACATGATAAGAGAGATTGGGAAAATAAATGTACGGTTTTCTTTATTTTTTAAGATTGAAGATTAAGAACGTCCATATCTCTTTTAATAATTAATTTTAAAACGAAAAAATAGGGATGTACTTAATAGTATACAAAGATATTTAGTAAAAATATTCTTACTTTAGTGGCATTATCCAGGAGGAAACAGGGGTATCTATTTATTTTTTTATTTTATTTAACAAATATTGTACACAAGAAACGCTTAACAATAGTACAAATTACAGAAAAAGACGACACAAAGTTACTGCTTATATCTGAAAGAAATTTCTTCCAGCAGCCCTACGGAAGAGTTATGGGACAAAAGATCAGACAGAGCATGCACAATTACATACAAATACATTACATCTATATTATATTGTAATCAGAATAAATACAGCAACATTTTCTGTTAACAGTTTCTGTATGTTTCCTCTTCACCGTGTTCTACTTATATCTGTGCAATTTTTACCAAATAAACTAGACTAACTAAAAAAACAAAACTAGTATAGATGTACCTAGATAGTTCTATGTAGTTATAATCAGGCCATCACGTACTTATTAGGTACACTGTCGTACCCTAATTTTGCTGACCTAAACTGACTGTACATTACTCCTACACAATATGTTCGTTAACTAGTAGGGCGTGTAAAATTAGCTCTTATTATATTATAACAATTGATTTCATCGCCTATTTCGTCACGAAGACCATAATTACAATTATAAAATTATTTAGTTACCGACTAATGAAGATGCTACGATTATAATATGCTTACTCTTTATTTCTAATCCAAAATTATGTGTTGAGATCTCTACAAAAGTTTGGTCCCAGAGTCTGAGCTACGTTGTGAATGCGTTACATTACAGTTTTACAAATAAAACAACAAAAACATGTTTCTTTTATTCAATAATTCTATTTTAGAACCTTTATAAAAATTACGACAGTCCTATTAACAATAATATAAGTATTTATTGTAGTGTGGAATATTACATTTACTGGCTAATCCTTTTTTTTGACTAAAAATATAGTGTTAGAATCACATTTACTAAATTGTTAATTACTTTCTAAAATTACTTTAACATCTTTAGATTTCATTCATTAAATCGAACTTTTATCCTCTTGATGAGGTCTATAGAAAATTTCGAGATACAAAATAGGGAAAAAAGGTTGTTGTCCATTTACGACGGGAAGGAATGCTGCACCAAAATCCAGTTCCGAGAATTACATAAAATAAGAGGCTCGATTTTATAGAAGCTTCGCTTGGATTTACGGAAAAGTTAAAATTATATTATTACATAATATAATATTATTTAATTAAATACATAACAGTTAAATATTATATTTAAACTTTAAATTCTTTTAAATCTATACTAAAAAAGCAGTACCTTAGTATGTAAATTTGTGTTAAATGTATTTTAAGATTAATTGTAATTTTATATTATATATGTATATATAGTATTATGTATAAAGTTATGTTATTAAAATTTATTTATTTTACTTTATTGTATAATATATACTTTTAGCACAATTCCTACTACAAATTTGATCCTTTCTTTCAAAGGTTGTCTGGAAGAAATTGCTATTGTAGTAATAAGGCCACCATTGTGTACTATCGTTTTTTTTGTGTTGTTTATGTGTAACTTCTGATTGTACACAATAAAGTACATATATTTTAATTTCATTTTCATTTCATATTAAATAAGTATAAAAAATATTGAGTCCCGATTTCACTAACGCATGTTACTGTTAACGGAATGTTAAAATACCATGCCTTCTCATTAAAATACGAGAAGGATTTTATTAATTAGATTAAATTGTCGTCAAATTCCTCGCGGTAAGCAGTGACAAAATAGCACTGTGCACAAATAACTACAAAGATACAATTATAATTAGTGTTGGAGTAATTCAGTCGTAAGTCTTTCTCGTTTGGAATTAAGTGCACCTAGCAACTCTATAGCTTTATTGCAATAATAACATCTTTGATTATAATAACAGGCCTGCAATTGGCTAACACAGTCAGTGGGTCAAATAATTTCTCGCCACCGTCGCACGGGGTAACGGTAACGATGGCCATATTGGCTCGAGTTTCACCACTTCTGGGCCAGCCATATTAGCTGCGATTAGAACCTATTCTATAAAAAATATACTTTGCGTCTGAGGTCTATGATATAATGATTTCACTGCATACATAGGGCCATGCATAGATATTATTTTAATGTTTTATTTTATAATTCATTCAACAATTATAATGCACATATTTCCGACCGATTGTATGAGGTAAGTACACTTGAAAGCATGAACTATTTACCTCCTGCAAAAATTGTGGTTACCGATTATCGTACGTGGTTGGTAACCCTAAATGGTTCTTGTTACAATAATTTGGGCACACACTCAAGTCCTCTTGCCATCTGCTCCTTTTATGCCAGACAATGACCACACGCTGCGCGCAATCTGCGTTTTGATTGCACACTGTTTTAGTAACAATATCAACTCACATCGCGTGTTGCAAAAACAAAACGCCCACTTAATGAAATTGGCGTCAACGCTAACAATTATTAACCTAATGTAGCAAAGGAAGACTAATGAGTTTATCAGTTTATGCATGTTTGTTGCATGGTAGCGGCTAACCTTTAATTTAATTAGATTTTATTGAATGAGGTATCAATTGATTCTTTATTATAAGATCATTATTATGGCCCTGGTAAAATTGGTTATTTCGTTTTTAGTATGACGTATGCTCCGTCCCGATTCAAAGTGATAGAGATATTAACGAAACAATGAATTGGGAAAAGAAACCCAGAAAAGGGTTTAAGCTATTAAATACATTGATTTACACGGTTCTTTAGATTAATGTACTTAATACTTTACCAGTTACCACGTATTCTAAAAGTGTAAGCGACAGTTTTAACTTAAGTTTCTCGAAATTAGAATTTTGCTATAACATATCACCTTCATAGATTCATGTCTTCAATTGTAACAATTCTTTTGACATATACACGTATATTCTTATATATTCACGTATATTCTTATATATTCTTTAAACTTTAAGGGCATATTCACTATTTCCTATTCAGTCTCTCTCCGAGAAGGCTTGAGACATTTGAATAGGAACCACCCAGGGCTGTAAACAATATCTAGCTCCTGTGCAAAATTCCCGTGAGATGTCTCGCTATTTCGTACAAAACATAACTTCAATGCTGTAAACAAACACCAGACGAAACTACAATTCAATTAAAGATGTCGGCCATAAAAACTGGCAAAGTGCAAGTCGGACTCGGACCTGACTTCGCACTATTGAAAAAATCTACTAAAAACACGTTTGTTGTATAAGCCCCCCTAATTATTTATTTACACTATGTAAAAATTTCACCAAGAATTTCACAACTGTCTGTCTGGACAGCAAAGTATTAGCAATAGGGTCCCATTTCGTTACTTATTTATTTATTTACGGAACCCTAAAAATGAAATTCCATAGTCCACTGTACTGAACGAACTGAACGAAGTGAAGTTGTCTCGTTTAGATAGGTAGCATGTTGTAAAACGTTCAATGCACAATAATCATAAACAAACAATTCATATCTGTCCCGTATTTACTTTCCGAGTGCCGATATGTATTGTTCTGATAAAATACCCGTTAGATTACTGAAAAGTACGTACTTTTGTTATTGTTTATGTTGCATTATGCCTTTGTTTATTTAGATGTTAGTACTTAAGTAGTGCCTATCAAAGACTTTATTAAATTATTTCAAGTTAATCGAATTTTGAAAATTATTATACTGTTATAGGTATTGCCCGCAACTTGTGGGCATGAAGGAAACCGTACATTTTGCCGTAATTTAATTAGCATATTATGAATCTCGTCATCATTCATCTAGTGTTCTAAACTTTTATTGAGATACACTTTTCCAGTTTATTACATAGATTTTACAAAATATGTAATACGATCCGGTTACTACGTTTTTTCCGAATCTTTATTCGAATAAGTTGTCGGAAAAACGCAGTAAAGTGTAAATAAAAGTTGTGCGTTATTATCGTGAATTTCCATCAAGAACCATCAACCAGCAGTACATTCAATCAGTTTCGGATTCACTGAAAACAAACATAAAACTACATCTTTTCTATGTATATTATTATTATTAGTATGTAACTAATGATGATTTTGATAAAATGTATAAATAAATTTTTGATTGATGATGTTTTGGATGTATGGATGTAATATAATATATTTAATAGAGCGCGAACAAGACTCCCTAAACTGAGTACTCCAACAAGGAAGTTAACTAGGTAGACAGTGATGACTTATCTATATCTATTCTCCCTGCTTATCTAGTAATCCCTGCTCTATCTACTACACTAGGGTATTCATCTATGTATCAGTAAGTTTTAAAATGCTAAAGGCCTAAAGTCTATAGACTCGATGTATCTCTCAAGTATGCGGCAATGCTAAGGACACTCCAGCAATATAAAGTGACACATTCCTCAATTGAGCTGTGAGCCGTGACGCGAGTCAAATTGACGCCAATTTGCGTCTCCGGCTGACTCACATGACCCGTTTACATGTCACTCCAGGCTGAAGCGAATTAACCTTGTGGGGCTATAGAAAAAAGAACAAATTAAATACAATAATAATTAAAAATTAAAAAGTAATCTGACTAGGTACACGATATGAATCCATTGACACCTGGAATCTGATCAGTAGTTTAGCCGCTGCGATAAAACAAACTTAGATTATATACTTATGGTAGAATATCTTTTCGATGTTCCTCTTAGCAAAGCTATTTTCTTGTCAGACATAGAATAGGCAACTCCAAATATTTATTTCCAAAGGCTTGCTAATCATCCTGTTTTTGGTATTCTAGTGTAAACTATCAACAGAGTAATGTTTGAAATTCAAAAGTAGAAGGTCAACACACTTCTTGACGTCACAGCCTCACGTGGACAATCCAGCGTTCTATTTTCAAATTTTCATTCGGAGATGCTCGTAGGGATGGGCAATTGTAATTTTTTTCATTTTTAGTTCAATTACATGAACTAAAAATTAAAGTTCAAATGGCATCCATTACATTGTAAATCACTACGATTGCTGATTATTTCGACGTGTGTATTGATGAAGATTGAGGCCAGTTCTCAAGCTCAAGTACAGTCGGCCACATATTTATAGTATGTGCTGGCCTTGCGGTAATTGGGAATGACGCAACGGTTTCCCACTAGTGCTAGTACACAGTCGGGAAAACAGGAGTCAGACAAGGTCACAGGCTACTGATAGGGTTACCACTTGACACATATTACTAGAATGAAGTAAATTATGTATTAAATTAAACCAGATCATGAGCCATCCATGAATAACTAGAGGAAAATATTGTATTTGCTTATTTATAACTCTATTTACAATCTAAGTACCTACTTACGAACACAACTTTTTATTTTGTCGTAAAAACAATATGTAATATTATGAAAGTTTAAAATATTATAATATGCTGTAATATATTATGATTATTTTAATTAACACAGGTGAATTGTTCCAATCAAATTTGTATTAAAACCGTCTAAAGGTATTTTCTGTGCTTTCATTGGTGTATTATAACTTATAATAAATAATATTTATAAGTGCGCGGCTTCCGGCACTACACAGTACAGGAGCCCACTAACGAGATTAACATCTCAGCCGTACTTTCGCGTTTGTTGCACTGCTCTTTGACTGTTGGAGAGGTCCGTTATAAACTTGTTATAAAAGTACAGAGTACTCAGGTCTGACGCTTGAGTATGTTTATTATAATTTTAATAGGTGCTGTGAATTCTGAAATTTGTATAATTGCTTGATACGCAAATTATGATAAACGAAATGAGCGTAACACGGTTAAATATTATTAATAATTGTATGTTCGTATAACTAATTTTATATAAGTACTAAAATAATAATTATTTATTTATCATTGAACATGTCATAATTAAAATATCATTATCTATTGTTACAGAATGTGGTGGACAATCACAGGCAACTTTGGGAACATCCTGCCCATCGACTGGACCAAATCGTTCTCGCGGAAAATGCACATCCCTACACTGAGTTTAAGTGACAAAAAGGTACCTAATTACATTATTCACAGCATCACATTAAAGAACAGACTGCAGAAAGAAACTAAAATTAATCAGTAATGAAAGAATGGAATTAACGAAAACCGAACTCCGAATGCACAAGAAAATAAATGAACTATAAACGAAATCAAGACTTATTTTATCAGAATACACATTTTTAGATATTATTAATTAGACCTCGCCGAGCAAAACGAAAACTGACTAAAACACTAGATTTAGTCAGATTAAAAAAAACTAAAATTATATCAAAATCGGTTCATCCATTTGGGAGCTACGAGTCCATACAGTCAGACAGGCACGTCAAATTTATAACACCCCCAACACGCCAAGCAGGAAAATTTAATAGTTCCTTAAAAGTAACGTTATCAAATGTCCATACAGTTATCATTCCCTAACGTTACTTTTACGGAACTATTAAATGTTCCTGTCAGCTTACTGCTTCGCCTGTTTTCGTCATCGATTAAATTTTGGACTCAGAAGTCATTAGCTTTCTAGAATGTTGGAACGTTTTCCCATAATCTGAAACCCAGAAATAACAGGATATTGTGCCTTTCCCGTCGATCAATCATGTAAGTGACGGGTCGCATGTGAGCACTGAGCCAGGGGTCGCGAAATTTCGTGCCGCTGATTTTATATTTAAATACATTATAATCATGTAGCCAACAACATTAAAGTTGTAAAAATAAGTTATCTATACTAATATTCTCTATACTAATATTATAAAGGGGAAGAGTTTGTTTGTTTAAACGCGCTAATCTCAGGAAATACTGGTCCGATTTGAAAAAATATTTTTTCGTTGGATAGGCCATTTATAGAGAAAGGCTTTTAGGCTATATGTATAACATTACGCTGCGACCAATGGGAGCGAAACGTCAGTGAGAAATGTTGTTAAAGCGAGGAAAATTATTCACATTTGAGAACTTTCGTTGCGTGCGCTGCATAAACTGTTTAAGTAAATCAAAAAATATGTATGAAAGAATTATTCCTTTTTAATAATCATAATAACAAAAACCAACGTGAGCAATCAAAAGATAATCGCGATAGTGTTTCCGACAACCACGCGAACGAAGTCGCGGGCACAGCTAGTAAATTATATTCATGTAGCCAACAACATGAAGGTTGTTTTAATAATGTAGAGAAAATTACATTTAATTTTTTTTCCTGGAAAAAATAATTGTTTCGTGTCGTTTGTAGGTTTTAAAACATTAAATGATTAAATACTTTGAACAAACATGAAAAAACTATTATTCATATTACTTTTCCTGAAAAAAAAAGATTTACATATTTATTTTAAACAATTAACAGTAACACGTTTGTTCGTAAATTATATTATTGGGGTGAATTTGAAAAGAGAGTTTTCAACTGCACACACTAGTAGTTGTACTAATAAAAGAGAGTGCAAATTTTCAATGTCTTATACAACCTAATAGAGGTTATCCGAGACACTCGCGCTCTTTCATGTAAAGTACTGCCAAATAACCCATAGAGGTCGGACGAGAGTAATAATTACACTTATCATTAGGTCGTATGAGGGTCGACGTTGTTTATAAACTACTTACTCTCTATCAGTCCGACCCTGGATATCAATAACAAGACTATTGAAATATTGATCAATTTATGCAACGTGACTACCTATATTTTGTAGGACAGAATATAATCGTACACGTTACCTTTATGATTTAGCCTCTAGCCAAGTCAAGTCAGATTCAGATATCATGAGATTGGTCTTAGATTGAAATTAAAATTAGGTGCTACGCAGAATTTATTTTGTGTGCCCAAGAGTGTACATAAGGATTAAGGACACTATCTTTTACTTTTACTCTCAAAACCCACTGGGACGGTGCGGTTTTGCGGAAAGATTGTAAAAACAACTAAAAGGATTTATATTTAGTATGGTGGTAGTTTACATGCTGGAACTCTGGAACATAGCCTACTTTTTACAGCAGCTAAATGTTCACGCAGAATAATAATAGCTCCCCTCACTGATTTCGGTGTCGGTAGCCGATTTCATTGAAACCAGGCCAGCTACGCAGGAGTTATTTTATAGTGCCCAAGTGTGCGCAATACACAGAAGCGCTCTCTCTCTCTCTCTCTCTCTCTCTCTCTCTCTCTCTCTCTCTCTCTCTCTCTCTCTCTTCCTTTTACTCTCCCACCCACCCAGTGGGACGGTAAACCGACACGACTGGCGAGAGAACAGGCGCAGGTCCAACTTTTTACATGCCCATCCGACGCATGGATCATCTTTCTTGTCAGACAATCAGGTGATCAGCCTGCATTGTCCTAACCAAACTTGAAAACAACATTTTTGTTGTCCAACGCGGGAATCGAACCCACGACCTCCGGGTCGAGAGCGAAGCTCTGAACCACTAGACCGCGATAAAATTCACGCAAAATATGTAAGTAATACGGTTTAATGTGGGATTTTATTTTGCTCGTACATAGTAGCAGGAAACCACACATCTTCTACTCTTATACATAAAAATGAATGGCTGGTCGTTAGTCTCGCTATAATTCAAGAACGGCTGAACCGATTCGGCTATTTTTAGTCTTGAAATATTCGTGGAAGTCCACGGAAGGTTTAAGCGGTTTGTATGCACAATGAAGTGGGCACGGGTCAGCTAGTCTTCTTCTTATATATAAAAATAAATTTCTGTTTCCTAGTCCCGCTAAAACTCGAGAACGGCAAACCGATTCGGCTATTTATAGTCTTGAAATGTTCGTGGTAGTCCAGGAAAGGTTTAAACGGTTTGTACGCTCAAAGAAGTGGGCACGGGTCAGATAGTTGTCTATAAGTTCTTTCCGACTTCTCTCAATAAATTCGTATTTTTTATTTTAATCTAAACTCCCTCGACCTATATAACCGTATTTATTTTCTCTAATGGGCCCAGTTTCAAGGGCCAGTGGCCCCAGTGGCCCAAAAACTCGGTCAGCCTTTGTTTCAACACAAAGACGCAAAATGAGAATAACCACAAGATTTACCATTGTCTGCCCGCAATAAAATATTTTATAGTTCGCTCTTGGCTACGTATTTAACATTTTATTAGTATTGCGTGGTACTTTTGGATGTTAAAAGGTGATCAAAGTTGTAACTTCCAAGGTCTTCCAACATCATATTAGGTATGTTTAACATCAGACGGGCGAATATAATAATAATAATAGACCTCACCGATTTCGGTGTTGGTAGCCGATTTCATTTTTAAAAATCTTTATTTAACACCGCAATGTGTTAAAATTTTGATTTTGAAAAATTTGAAATGAGCGATTTCAAATTCAGCATTATCACACGTAGGCAATATTCCAAGCAAACTAAATTAAATAACAGCTCACTTTTATAGTGAGCTGATATTCGCCGAGACGGATTTCTTGTGCTCACACAAACGAAGTTGCCGCAAATGATGGGAAACATGTCGGCGTCCATTATAACGACAGTTACTATTGATAACCAAGATTATCTTCCACAAAACGCCACGGTCGAGTGACGTCACGCGCCGTAATTGCTTAAAATCCATTAAGATTTACTTGTGATACAAATGAAAGAAAGTAACAGAATAAAGATATATTTTGAAGGTCCACCAGTGCCTCTAGAATTAAGAAACTAAAAAAAATAGATTCTAGAGATAAATGGTTGACCCCCTTAGCAGAGTTATCATAACCATCGTAGAAGTGCGTTTTGTCTACACGCGAATAGAAATACTGTAAGACTGTAGGGATAGGGCAGATACTTACTGTCATTTTGTCTATTTTTCCATAGGAAAAAAAACTATTTATATGGTAGTAATATTCCGCATGCTGGCATTAATTTGACGCGATGAGTATATTATATAAGTATAAAAAGCAGCATGAAATATTACCGTCAGATTTTAATAATAATAATAATAACCTTTATTTCGGGCTACATAGTAGGCCCATATTATAAATACCTTACAGACTAACATACATATTACAATAAAATTGTAACTAAACTTTATCACGTATTATGATCGGCGACGTGATGTGCGCCTCGCTCCGGAGTCTCCCCCGGAACCTTCGGTATACTACACCCATCGGCCAGAACTCCTCCACCTCGAAGGTCGACAAGCGATGTGTCGGTACTCTCACCACAAAAGAACTAAAGTTAACTTTATGGCGAGACTCCAGAGAGTCCAGACGCTCGACCCTCAAGTTGAAGGATGTCTTCTTCAAGATGTAGCTCATTACATCCTCGAATGAATTAAAAGAAGAATGAGCCGAAGCCCCTATCGTGCTCTTATAGGACTTTTCCAATTCCAGGGCGCAATGACCCCGGACGACGAGATCCACAGCTCTGAAGACGAGGCGGTGGCTTCGGACCTGGACATGCATGCCCTCATCCTGGGCGGCCTGCACCAGGACCACGAGTGCCCGGTCAAGACGGCGGACGAGGTATGAATGTGTAAATAAATTGAATCATATTATATTACCAGCTGTGTGCACGTGAAATAGTGAAATAAAACCCCCTATTTATATTTCTTATAGAAATAGTCTTCATTGGACTTAAAGTGAAGAGCCTTCTTCTTTTATGTCCCTATAAAAATGGGCTAAAAATAAATTATTGTAAGTATAAAAACAGTACAAAAGTTCTGTTATAACTCATAACATACCACACGATGAATCATATTCAGTTTAAAGATTTATTTGTTTCTCAAAAAAAAAATTAGGTACCTACATTGTTCACATATAGAGAAATAATATAAAATTTACATGTCGTTGATATTGTGGTATGAAAGCATTATAAGATAAATTCTATAGTAGGTAATATTAAAAATGTCTAAGTATTATTATTTATTATATAATATAGGTACTTTTTAATGTCCAGTTCATAAACGTTCCAGCTTGAATCTGTCCACTTGCGATGCACTAAAATATATTAGCGTCCAGTGCTACTTTAACAACGCATTTAATCGGTTCCAGGTGATCCAGGAGATAGATGACATGATGCAGGAGACTCCGTCGTCAGAGGGCGACCTGCTGGAGTACAATGAAGCGCTGGAGAAGGGGAAAGAGGTGCTCAGCTCGCCGTTGTATGAAGACAGTAAGTTTATGATACCTTTATTGGTACAATCTATAGTAATATTATAAAGCGGAAGAGTTTGTTTGTTTAAACGCGCTAATCTCAGGAACTACTGGTCCGATTTAAAAAAATATTTTTTTGTTAGATAGTCCATTTATAGAGGAAGGCTTTAGTCTATATAACATTACGCTGCGACTAATGCGAAAAAAAGGAGCGAAGCGTCAGTGGGAAATGTTGCAAAAACGGGGAAAATAAATTACATTTGGGGACTTTCATTGCGTGCGCTGCATTTAAAACGGCTTAAGTTACTCAAAAACCACGCGAACGAAGTCGCGGGAACAGCTAGTAACTAATAAAATGGATGATATGTATCAAATTTCTGATTTCGAGGAAATGGAGTTCAAACTGTCACTTGAACATTTTAGATTAAGTCGTAACGTATTAAGTAAAATAATCCAAAGATCCGTCTCTAAAATCAATGTATTTAAGACGTTACTACATGTATCCTAAAATGTATAAGTGACAGCTTAAACTAAATTTTCTGGGTTAAATTTTTTCGCGACATATCACCTTCATCCATTCATGTCATGCCATAGACACAAACAGACACGTCAAATTTATAACACCACTTTGTTTTCTTCTGGGGCCATTAAAAAATATAGTAAAACCAAATTTGGCGTTTGGTGCTCGGCAATCGTCGTTTGCCGTCGGAAATAAATCAATACATTACTTAATCTAAAGGATGTGTGTCGGTGGTACACCCACGCAGTTCACCTGGGTACCTGGGTGTACCACCTGGGTGTACCACGGGCGCTTTACACCTAACCTGTAGGTGAACTCGCCCGTGATACGAATATTTCGTGGTCATGGCATATAAATAACAGTTTTAATTAAATGAAATATACTTTTATTGCAAGACTAATTTTAACGCGGCTACAACCAGCAGGCTTACTTCTGACACAATCGAGAATCAAATCAGTTCAATATCAACGGCTTTAGGTGTTTCATTTGGTGCATCACATTCAAACTGACCTGTGACCAGGATAAAGAAAATCGTTAGATCGTAACTTTTTGTGTTCCTGACCATATCAATCGATCTGAGAATCAAAATAAACGAACGTCAATTTATTCGGGAGTAGGTACGCGAAACGATCGAATGTGAATCAAAATCGAATCAGTTTGAAGAGTAAGGCACCTGATAGATCGGATGACTAGACTAGACTAGTTAGTATGCTGTATTTCTTACTGTTATAGAAGTTAGAACTAGCAAAACCTAGCATAACAACGTCAATTTGTCCAAAACAATAACATTGAAAGTATATAAAATGTAAGAACTAACCAATTTGAACGTTCGAATTTCGAATTTCCACACCAAACCCATAAAAGAGTCAGTGGAAATTCACTTAGCGCGACTTTATAATAAATTCGTTAGCACTTACTCAATTTGTCACAATACTTCACTGCGCCGGCCATATTTCCCCGTCGTCATTATCAGTAGGTATCGAGAACCGGTATATTTTTAGGAACCGGGATTTTCGGTACCGGCACTAGTCAGAACCGGGAATTCCCGGGATTTCCCGGGATTTTCGGTATTTTCGTGATTTTTTTCTTACTTGACTAAAAACAAATACAATGGCTTCGAAAACTACTTTTTATAAATAAATCACACATTTTGGCATGTCAAGTTAAAGTATGATACATCAATTTGCTATACAATGATTAAAATATCGTTATAAATTAACCTTTGATAAAGTTTTATTTAATTTAACGTCTCTAATATTAGGGCGTTTTCCGCGGCTTCGGGCGCGTAGAATAGTATTCGTAACAAAAAGTTCTTTATCAAATAACTCTATGGCTGCAGTATGATTAAGATAATGTTATACCAATAATCTTATGACTATCTACTATCCAGTTTCTGGCCAGATCATACGCACTACAATATTTTTTTCCGAGGCGTATATTATGTATAACGATTTGCCAGCCTATAAGGCACACTTAGCAGATTCCCTCCCGCTCTTGCAAAGTTATTACTTTTGAATAGGTAAATAAAACATTGCATATTATATCTACGATCTATCATGAGCCAAAAAACTATTTTACCGGTGTAAATCTATTAAAACTTATAATATTGTAAAATACTGTGTAGTACAAAAAACCCAACCAAAACTGAGGAGTTTTATAAGTATAAGTAATTATATTTTGTTAGTAGGAATCAACGTTATATACGTGACGTTGAATCCTACTTTGCTCGGTAGTTTTGCCTCGGCGTGGATAAGTCCTATTTATTATAAACTTGTCGCCGTACCAAAATTAAACCAAATCGATAAAACGGTTCATGAGTCTTAAAGTAACAGACATAGTTAGTTTCACGTTTGAAATAATATTAAGTATGGATAAAACATTTTAAAACTGTTTTTCTGCTTAGCCAATCGCACGAAATGCGGTATAATGTTTGGACAGAAATTAAAATTTTAAACGCAGATATTGTGAAAGTAAGTTTAAGTTTAACCCTTTGAATGTAATATCGAAGTGAGTTTTACTGGCTAAAAAGATGGATCTTCCAAAAATCTTAACAACTTTATCCAACAGATAAATTGATTCAACAAAAATTCATAGTTCAAAGATATTTTATAAAATTGGTTTTTGCTATTTTTATTTATAAGTAGTAGCAAAAAGATTATATTATAAAAGAAATCAGAATACAGATAAATACGATGATACAAAAAATCATAATTTATTTTTGTTTTATAAGCAAGTTCAAAAATACAGCTTTTATAATTATGATCCCTTGGGACCCTTTTGTTTCCCAACAAAAAAAATCCTGTTATTAATTTCATGGTCCAATCTACCTTTGTCCCGAGTTTCATTTAAATACGTCGAGTAGTTTCACCGAAATACCATCAAATAAGTAGCTACTGTTTTTTGAAAATCCAGCGGGCGCCCTTTCGTTTTTGGGATAATAATATCCTACATTACCCTTTAGGTTCGAAGCTATCGGCCTGCTAAATTTAATTTTATTCCATTCAGTACGGTCTCACATACGGACTGACAGACAGACAGTACTTTTTTTCATAATTATTATTTTTAGGTTCTATGGCCTTTATAGATCTTGATTTTGACTTAAATAAATATATTAATGAGCAGACATTTCCCCTAGATTTATTTTAATATGTTGAGATAGTAAAATCTGTTAAGAATATTTTAAATAACATCGTAACTTAAGTTAAAATTTGAAAGCGTTTTTCGCCATCGGAAATTTACACCATCAACGGTGAACACAGGCTTTTTTATATTAAAAAAAAAAGGGAACCTTATTAAAACTCCAATAAAGGTGTAAAAAGTATACAATTTATTAAGTTTTTATATGCATTGGTTAAAATATAGTGATACTCATAATATGTTTATTGCTATAACATATCTAAACCACATTGCAGCTGTAGTATTATTTGGAAAAAACTTTTTGCTACGAATACAATAATTCCACACGCCCGAAGCCGCGGCCAAAGCTAGTATTATATATAATATTACTCATGTTTATAAAAATTGTTTATCTTAATATATATATTTCTTGTGTGCGTGTGTATGTGACTGAACTCCTCCTAAACGACTAGACCAATTTTGATGAAATTTTTTGTGTGTGTTCGCGGAGATTCGAGAATGGTTTAGATTTACAATTGAAACCAATAGGTGGCGCTGCAGTCAGTATGTCAAGCAATTAATTAATAAGGCAATACGAAGTTTGCCGGGACAGCTAGTATCTATGTAAAACTTTAATGGAAGTGAATGTATAACGATATTTTAATCATTGTATAGCAATAAATATATTATCCTTTAACTTGACATGCCACAATGTGTAATTTAAATACAAAAGTACTTTTCTAAGCCCGTTGCGTTTATTTTTTGTTAAGGTAAAAAAATCCCGAAAATACCGAAAATCCCGGTTCTTTTGAGTTGAGAACCGGTTCTATAACCGTAGTCAAAGAACCGGGAAATCCCGGGATTTTCGGTACCGGGATTTCCCGGTTCTGAACCCTAATTATCAGAAGCTTCCCAAAATTTATCTTCACACGACTGACTGCACAACTTGTTATACAATCTCGACTATTTTTAACTGTCGCAGCGCTTGTGGTGTATTTTTAAAAATACAGACGAATATAAATGTATATTTGAATGAATGTTTTCTTATTAAAATTGTTATAGTTTGTCGTTGATATTATTTGATGAAAAATTACGTTTAGACTAAGTGTTTGTTTGTGTTAAATTCTATTCAAATATCATATGGGGCCTCGGTAGTGCCCCCGCCAAGTCGAGCGGCTGTACCTACTATCATTTTCTTGGAATCAAGTAATCTTCGAAACACGATAGACGGGTTCGAACTTCGAATGGCAATTAGTAAACAAAGCTTACGGCCGAATACTGAAACGCAACTCAAATATTTAAGTGTTGTTTAAATTTTTGAGTACCACTTATATAGAAAATTCGTATACTCAAACGTAAATTTTAAGCGACATTTAGATTTAAGTGAACCATGAAATAAGTTACACTCAAACTCCGCATGAGCGTTACTCAGTGAAAAAATCGTATACTGGAACGTCACTCAACCGTAATTAGCTGTCAAAACTGATTTGAGCGTCGCTTGTATTTAAGAGTGGTCAAGAGGTCTCTTACATCTTTAATTAAGGTTTAAAAAGTGTTTGTAAATAGTTAAAATATCGTCACTGGAAAAGCAAAATTACTTATCCGCCAAATATGGCATATTGACTTATATACATATTCGGAATCAGCAATTTTTTCCGCGTCTAACTGTCTTGGTATTATCACGATCGGAGCACTTTTATGTCGTTTAAGTAACCCGTAAAATTGGAGGTATTTTTTTTTGTCATTGCTGAAACGACGTATTTTTTGGTCTTTTAATTACGTATGTCGCTTAAGTCATGTTTCCTTACACTGTGAATAAAAAAATAAGAGTTTGAGTAAAGTTGATTTGCTGTGTACTGAATAAATAATGTATATGAGAAGTTTTGGTTTTGCTTAGAAAGCAAAAGTAAATCGTTTAAGTAATTTTGGCTCATTTTACCAGGAATAAAGCATGGCATATAAGTAATATTGCCTTCTCGGTTTTGAGTTGTGATAATCGTATTAGTCATTTATCCTTACTGTAATTCAGAAATTTCATGAAACATGCTTACAACATTATAGGCATGAAAGTATTTTGTCTCTCTTATGTTGATGTTGAACTATACGCAATAAGTTATTTTGCTGGTAATCTTTGAAGTGTGACTTAGGTACATATTATTGTCATTTGCGTAAATTTAAAGTATATTTTCCAGTGGTCTCGAACCTACCGATTTTTCGGTATTTCTACCGAAATGGACTCTATGCTACCGAAATACCGAAACGCAATGATTTTTCCACGATTTTAGAGAATACATGGAAATTCTCCCGATTTTTCTACCGATTTCTCATTTTTTTGTTGTTCTCCAATCGAAAATGTTGATTTTACAAATTTTGAGGATATTAACGACATATTATGGTGCTGCGGTATCAAATACACTGCTTAGAACAGATCTATAACGGGTGTAGGATCTGTAACAGTCACCACTATAACTTTTGTTTAAGTTTATACTATCTTTTCTCATTCTAGAAAATGTATTTTTTTTTTAGTTTTTCGTTATTCTTGCGATAAAAAAAATTGAAAAATATTTTTTTTTAGTTTTTGACAGAAAACTAAAAAACAAAATATGTGGCAAAACTGCTTCTCAAAAGAGCTCTGCTTCAGAAAAGAGCCTGGCACTAAGCACTATGCCTAATACCAGTCTCTTTTCTATTATTACCTATAGGTAAGTTAGTAGATACGCTGATTTTTACGTTATTATAATATTTTTATGTTCTAAGTTGACTTTTATGTTAATAATAATCAGTGGATTTCTGTTAAATAAACAAATTTGATTGAAAATTGCATATTTTTTGTCATATACCGATTTTAGGTACAAATATACCGATTTTGAGTTGGCAACTCTACCGATTTCGCTCATTGACGTTCGAGACCACTGATATTTTCTTTTTAAATGTCTTTTTAAATCCTTAAGTAACATCTTATTAATACAACTTTAACTTTAACTAACGAATTTGATATTGGATTTCATTAACCCGGTAAAGACAAATGCCTAAAATCTACAAAATTTTAAAATGACAGTAATATTAATGAAGAAGAAAAGCAAAAACACTTAAAAAATATCAGCCACATATAGTGTATATATGATGTATACCATTCGTTCTTTAGACATTAAAAATTTTGTAGCTCTTATAATATTTATTAGACTGACTAAGAACTCAAGTACGAAACTAAGTACTTACTGTTACTTATTTCATAGTTACCTACATAAAAAATTGTTTCGTAACTGTAAAGAGTTATTTTTATTTTATTTTTGCAGATATTCTATTACGTATATAAAGTGGAATTGAAAAATACACGATTATTCATGACTGTTTTTACTTAATTTACTCGTTTTTCCAAAAAAAATTAAAAAAATACAATACGATCTGTTAGTTTTTCACTGTGGTAAAATTTATTTTAAAGTAATTTTACTTCAAAACAAAAAACAAAATCACAATAGAAGTAAACTTGACGTGTTTTTGTTTATTTTGAATATGCCTGTACGTAATATCAAAATACATGAATAAAATATTTCATGTCGCTAAAGAAAATTTGACTTACAACAAAATAAAGTTGTTTTACTGAAACGCCACTTATCTCCCAAAATAGCCATGATAACAATATAAACTATATAAATATAAATACTAGAAGTAATAAGATTCCCAAATCATGCAGCTTCATCACTTTTAGATGGTTTGGTGAAAAGATAACGAATTTTTTTCGTAAAAAAAATCTTTAAACGGCTTTTTCTCAAAACAACATTTTGGCGTTTCAGTAAAGTAGGTTTTCCAGTGACGATATGTCTTTATCGTCGATATCTTCTCTTTCTGATCATGAAAGACCGTCCGTGAGTCGCCGAAATGTTGATAAGCTAATATTAATACATTTAAAATCTATAATGATGATGTGGAGTTTCGTGCTTCGTAATGATGTGCGGTTCCGTGTTTCCAAAGATTGAAAAGTATTGTATTTGGAGTCTGGATTCGGGAACTTGATAAAACCGTGCACAAGAAGAAACAGATCAATACAGCCAGTGGACAGTTATCAACGTGTAATAGGCGATATTTTTCACGTCGAACAGCCTACTGTCCATCGTATTGTGCGGCTAAAATAGCGAATATGCTGTCGATTTACATAAATATGCTAACACGCCAAGAATGTCTGCAAGTTGGCCATGATTTTTATAGTATTGCAAACTTCCCCAGAGTTGTAGGGGCTATAGACTGCAACCATATGAAAATTAATTATCCAGGTCTGTATGTTATACTTATATATTTATCCAGGTCTGTATGTTATATATATATTTCTCTAAATCAATAATCAAAATCTGATTTCAATTAATATTTAATTTATGTCATGCTTGTTTTAGGGGGAGATCAATCTGAACTGTATAAAAATAGAAAAGGCTACTTTTCTGTAAATGTCCAAATGATGTGTGATTCAGAACTGGATCAGAAATGTAGTCACAAGATGGCCTGGATCAGTACATGACAGTACTATATTTAATGATTCACCATTGTGTGCTCAGCTAGAAAGAGGTGATTTTGACAATATCTGCAGAAGCACCATATAGCCGTTCACAAATAAGCACAAAAAATCCAGTAGAACGGCGTTTTGGTGTGTTGAAAAGGAGGTTTTGCTGTTTGCAGAATGGTCTAGGACTTAAAATAAACAATATTCCTCCTATCATAGTGGCATGTGCAGTGCTACACAACATAGCTTTATCCAGACAGGATGTTTTATATAGAAGAACCGACACTTCAGAATGTCAAAGAGGAGGAACCACAACCCATTTGGCTTAAATGATAATCAAAAATTTGTTGTGAGATCTATGCTAATTAATACACATTTTACAATTTAAACAGAATATTTATTTAGAAATCCTTGTTATAAAATATTTTTTTAACAAATATCAACAACTTAACAAAATAATTTGAGCTTAACAAATAGGTACTGACCTATTTGTTAAGCTCAATATAATCATCATATCAAAATTCATACAAAATAATAACTACACATTATTTTTTCTTAGAAGATTGCATCTTATGTAATCTCAATCTTTTGTTTATTTCCATATTATTCTTGTTTATTAAATACTTTTTTTCAATTTTTGCATTATGTAGTTTTGCTTTAAAATATTGATATTTAACGTTGTTTGATACCATACATTTAGGTTTTACTTGTTCTGAGAAAAATATTTATAAATTACAAATAAATAATGCTTACAGACACCTCACACCACAAAAATTTGGTTCTGCAAGTATGCAAACTACTTAAAAAGGTTCCAGACATGGAAATAAATAAATTATAATTTACACCGCTACCATGCAATAATATATTTAAAAATTGCAAATGAAAAAAATGAAAATGAAAAATCTTTTATTTCCAAATAGGTTAGTTACTAACACTTTTAGTATTGTCCTACATGATGACCCGAACACGGTTCGGGGACTAACCCGGCGAGAAGAACCGGCGTAAGGAACTAGTTAAAATAGTCATTGGTTTCAATTCATTAAAAAGCATTAAATGTTTATGTCAATACATAATACCTATTATGTAACTAAAATATAATTAGTTTGGTTGGATATAAGTATAACAGTGTATGAACCTCTTCTTCCTGGCATGGTAATGTTGTCTGTTACTATCCTACTATCTTCATAATCTAAAATCAAAACGAAATAAAAATTAATGCATGTATGATACTTTTCAATAATGAAAATTAAAATTATAGAATTGTTTACCAATCTCAATACTTTCGTATAATATATCAGGAGATGCCCCAGTCTGTTCAATGCTATTATTGTCTGTATAAGTGTGCTTTGGTAAAACCCACCACCAATGCGATTGATTCCTTTCTACAAAATTGTAAAACACAAATTATCTTGTTAAATTTATGTAAGTAGGTAGTGCTTAAAATCTTTTTTTACACTGGTACATTTACATAAATTACCAACCTTATCTACTGAAGCTTTAGTTAGAATTTCTTTAATATTATTTGTTTTTTCATAAAACTGAAGGTGCTGAAAGTATATAAATGTGATTTTAGAGATACAAAATAGAACTATATGTACACAATACACATAACATAAATTGTTATGTGTATGTGATAGTATTATGTATTGTCATGGGAATTATTACATTTCCTTTAGCTATGTTCTTTTTAGACCGCTGTTTGAGGTTCTCATAGAGGTGCAGCCATGTCCGGAACCCACTAGCAGCAACAGCATTATATTGCTTGCAAACATTACCCAAGCCTCTCGCTTCTTTAAAATCATACTAGAATTTGTTTCCTTATTCTCTATTAGGTGTTGATATCTAGAAAAGTTTGTTTATAAAATCAAAAACAAGTTTGTTACTAATCAAAATACTGTTACTACTATATACTCACATTTTTACTAATACTAACCAGCAATTCTTTTCCGCCACTGTATAATTAGATCCACGTTTATTTTTTTCCCCCATATTAAAATTGGAAATTTCTTTGAAAAATGTTATAAATTTGTTGAAAATCGCGGGCTCAGCAGTATCACTCACTTGTCAAAAGTGTTCCGTTCTAAGACAATGTCGTTGCTGGTTTTTACATTAAGTTTTCCATATTTTTATTTTATTTGCCAAAAATTTGAGGTTTAATTGATTAAAACCTAATTAATTAAATATATTGATGAGAAAAAATAAAAATATATATGATTTTTTACTGTTTTGGCTTAACTGTGTAAGGCAGTAAATAATAAACAATTAGACGATGTTGCGTAAAACGAGATACTGTGAATGTTGCCATGGCGTAAATATTTAACAGCTACTTACAGGTCCACTTAGCTGAGTGTACCCAGTACTTGGTTGAGCAGCGTTTGTGAATGCCAATTAAATTTGAGTGATGCTTACAGTTAAGCGCTATTCAGCTGATTGCTATATTTGATTAACGTTTCAGTATTCGGCCGTTAGTATGGTTGGCTATAATGCTACCAATTTAAATGTCACTTATTCACCGCTTATTATAGAAAAACAATCACACAATAATTTTATGTTTATTGTTATGTCACATTGAATCGGCGCGTAATAAAGATATATAATATTATTTACTAAAAAGCAATATACGAATATGTAATTGCTTGTCACCGAACCTTTTGCAATAAATCTTGTCTTCCATGCTTCTTAAATTATATAGCCTGTAGTTTAATTTTTTCAACTTCGTTTATTTTAATTTTATAATTTCTAGAACTGCGTCAGCTCTCGCTGTCTCAACTGAACGAGATCTTTATGGAGCTTGAGGTCCTCATCAGAGAGTTCTCGGAGACCCTCATAGCGGAGTTGGCGCTGCGAGATGAGTTGGAGTATGAGAAGGAGTTGAAGAACACGTTCATATCTCTCCTGCTGGCCGTGCAGAACAAGAGACGGCAGTACCACATAGAGAAGAAGAAGAGACCAGCCCCGCCGCGCTCCCCTAACCTGAACCACAGCCATAATGAGTCTAAGGTACAACCATTATTATTTTTACACTTTTCTTTTTAATAGCCTGACCAGGCCTACCTCTTGAAACCAACTCCGAACCAAGATCTATCCAATTCCCATGCTGTCAAGTCATGTGCTACTCTCATAAACAATAGGTAGGTACTGATTAGATAAGTTGGAAGTTCCATAAAATCGACACTCAACTTCAAACGAATTTAGCGCTAGAGTCGTAACGAACTGTCAAATTAAAATGCAATAAAATCATTTTTTTTTAAGAGTAGGCTCATAGGCCTACTGTTTTAACTAATAGATCGACATATTGAATGTAAGCCCGCTGATTTCATTTTCATAAAATTTACACTCAATTATTTCAAATCAACTTGGCATCGTCATGTTTAAGATTAGAACTGTAAAATTCGAATTCAATTCAAATGTCGATCAAATTGAATTAGATTCAAGAATAGGCCCACCTTGGCCTTCACCCAGCGTAATTCAACTCTGATTCTAAACCATGTGGTTATTGGTCTACGCTTAGCGCAGCGAACGTTTATACTTTATATAAACTTTTGCGCAAGGGACGTTGTCGAATTCGAGTCGTATTATTACGCTTTCCAAATCCGGCCCCAGGAATATATTATTATAAACCCCTGGATATTGCATAAAATTCGCAATATCTAAATTGATATGTAACTAATCACTTGACAGGTTTTTGGTAGTGTTGCTTGAACAAAAAATTTCCACTCTCATTTTTTTTTGTCTTACTCTTGGTACGGCACAACTGTAGTCTGCTTCGGTATTTATTCTAGTTATTTTATGTTTCTTTAAATTTCTTTAAGTTTTTTGAAGGTGCCGGTACAATTCCTAATATTCTTGTTTTTTAAATCTTTCTTAGGGCCGATTTTTCAATCGTCAGATAACTTTTATTTGTCGAATAAACATGTGACTTTGACATTTGTTCCATACAAAATCTGCCAGAGTCACATATTTATTCCTTAGATAAAAGTTATCTGACGATTGAAAAATCGGCCCTTAACATGATATGGTATGTATTTCAGTATCTAACCACGGTGATCCCGTTCCACCTCGAGAACGGTCCGCCGGACAACCAGTCGCTACAGGTGCTCATCAAGAGTAAGTTTACAATTTTTTATAATAATTAAAGACATAAATGGATGAAAGTGATATATATATATCTATGGACGCATATACGTAGCAAAAAAAAAATACTCAGAAATTTGAGTTTAAACTGTCAGTTAAACATTTCAGGATATGTCGTAGTAACGTATTAAGTACATTAATCTAAAGATCCGTCTCTAGAATAAATGTACTTAATACGTTACGACGTATTCTAAAATGTTTAAATGACAGTTTGAACACAATTTTCTCGAAATCAGAGATTTGCTACAATATCACATTCATCCATTAATATCTTCAATTTTACTATTGCTTTATATTTAAAAATTTAACAGATATTGTATTATTAAAAGCTTCAAACGCCGATGGCGTATCACAAAAAAATATAGCGCGTAGCAATGAAATTATAACCTCTTGTTTTATTGATTATCATTAGCGCGATGTAAATCTGAGGCCTCGGCGCCATCTATCCGCAGATGACTTTATATTTTGGCAGTTTTCACTATACTTCTTCATCCTTGCTTCATGTAACGTCACATTAATTTCGTGTTTAATATTCACAAAACGTCACGTTAATTTGCGTTTGGCTTCTTTTAATTCTAAAACAATTGTTTACAGTTCTGAAGGCGATCAACGAAGATAGCCCCACAGTACCAACACTACTGACGGACTACATACTCAAAGTCCTGTGTCCAACATAGATCAATAATAGCTAAATACACGCGTCACTATCATAATATGTATAACCTCGACCTTAATCTCTTTCGGCAATTGTCGTTTTTTATGCATCGTCTATCATTTCCATAGACAAACGAAGATTGCCGAGGAGACCTGATTTTAACTAAACTAAAAAAAATTGGCGCTTAGTGTAACTTTAAACTGTCGAGTTTTAAATAGCGAATTAGTAATAGCGTATAGCGTAACACGGGGCAGAACTGTTTTTGAACTTTTAAAATTTGTTAATTTAAAGTTATGCTAAGCATCGTCTTTAAATCAATTGTCTATAATAGTGTTTTAAATATAATTGTAAATTTTGTTAAAGCCATTTCTTAATTCTAATGTAAAACAGGATATTATTATAAAACCAATGAAATTGTTACGTTAATTCGAGTTGAAATAATGATTAAAAGAGCAGTCATTTTAAAATAAAAAATAATGTTTTTGGGCATTATATCTGCTTTGACGAAATGATCCTGAAAACATTAAGGACATAGCAGAATGGACCCTTCATTTTAGATTTAGTGACACACTTATAACTTATTCGAATAAATACTCGTTATAAATAATCACCAAAAACATTGATATAACAAAATTACTACGCAAGAACAAGTATATTCGAACAAGAATAAATTGATTTACAAAGTAATATTAAATCAAATTAGTTAAAATTAAGTACCTACGTAGTTTTATATCCAATAATTGTTAAAATACAAATCATAAATCGTGCACGCTAAATTTTAAACCAAGCGCCATTTTAGAAAATTCGTGATGTGATGTGTTGCCATTAAAGAAATTAGTGATGTCCTGTAGCGATGCCATATCGATATTTTTAATGTTTTAGTAATTGCAGAGGTAAGCATAAATATTCTAAAATTACGCAAAATGTCAAAAAATTACATTTGTGATTGTTTGATTTTGATTGTACAAAAAAAACAGAACTCTAATTTTCTATTTTTATGCAATCATGTGTATCCCCTTTTAAACTTTCTGAATTCTTTGGCGTTCTTTATTATAATACTTTTGCATAAATGAACTGTGATATCATGTAAATGTACTTTGTTAATAATTATTACTTCCTTTAAGATTTTTTTGCTGTAAACAAATTTAAGTAGATGTTTATTTGAATATTATTCTTTAGTGATTCTGGCTTAATCGATTTGATGTAAATAGCAAAATAAAATGGAATTGTCACAAAAAGTATTTACATAAGAGGTGTTGAAGATTTTTTGTAAATACGCGCTTCTTATTTTAAGATTATATATGCAGGGCTTTAGATATTCACTCAATAACAAATTCATGTAGTGATAGAATTAGTATTTGATCATAATATTACTATAAAGTATCTTCAGTGTTAAAATCTTTAAAAAAATATACTTAATAACAAATAGAAATATTCCTATTCCTCACACACCTTCTATAGTGCCTGAAGAATTATATAAAATTTAAATAAATGTGACATTTTGTTTTAAAAAATATTATGGTATTCGTGCAATGTTGTTCAAATTCAGTAAATCATATTTAGCGTTAAATAGTTATATTTAAATGTAAGTTTTATTTCTAGTCTTACGGTTTAAGTCATTTTATTTATAAGATGTCAGACGATTGGACTTTACTAATAAAAATTAACTATTTTTTTCTGCTTCACACAGCCGAAATTCATAAAAAAAATTGCTTACGTGTAATTTTCTAAGCAAAGTTGACCAATCGGCGCTTAATAATACACATGGAAGCGCAGATTCTTGCTCATTCTGACTTTTGCTACGCACGACCATACGGCTTTGTGTTGCTAGTTTAGTCTTCGAATTAAATATTAACCCCCTTACTAATAAAAATATTTACACAATAATTGATTAGCTATTCTGTTTATCTAAAAAATATCTTGAGAGAAAGACAATATAGCATGGCTGATAAGTAAATATTTTATAAGTAAGGGCAGGCTTTTGTTTCAATATGTAAATATATGAAATAAATAATGCGCGTATAAAGCAATAGTCGTGCTTTAGTATTGTGATGTACGTGAATTTAATTGTAATTATAATAATTTTAACAAAAATAAAATGTATTATAAATTTAAATAGCATGACGTCGTTCGTTTATATCGATTTTAAATAAATGACACATTTATACTCTGTTAGAGTCGATGTAAAGCTTTTGTCGCACATTTTAAATTTTCATGTAGCAACACCATTTGTAACTGTAGGTTCTGGATCGAAGACTGTTTAGACCTTGGAGCACTAAGTGTTGTCTTCTAAAGCTACTCGACGTGTGGTTATATTGGTCGAAATAAAGAGCTTGAAGTAAACTTTTGTTTTATTTGTGTAAATACTTTGGTTGAATAAGGTAGAAAGTAGAATGTTAAAAAATCCATAATTTAAGACGTGTTTCATTGCGAATTGCGCTACAAGGCACATCCATAATAATACATAAAAGAAAGTGACAGTACAAATAAACATTGTAATAATTTGCCTTTTCCTCTCACTCACAACTGTAACGAACCTGTTGTTAATTTGATATATTTTGTTAATTTTCATTTATTTATGATAATTTATTCAACTAAAACTCACTCTCTATATTATTAAGCGTAGATTTTACACAATTTTTGCTCGCTTATATTGAAACTACATATTTTGTAGAATGAAACTGTAGAAGCTGGTAACCCTGGCGAACGCTGATGGGTGACCGAGTTGACATCCAGCAGCCGCCACAAACGAACTGATTCCCACCTGTTATTACAAACCTTATTATAATTAATAATAAATAATAATTTATTGTAAACAAAAAAACTGTAGTTTTCTGTAATATTGAATAATTAAAATTGTTAGGCTGCTTACATGCTAACTAGATACTAAATTAGTTTAAAAATATATTTTTATTTTTTTCTTTGTATATAATACTAGGTACGCGGGTATATCTATGAATACTTATCAGAAGAATTACAAGCAACATGTACCTAATTCGGATATTGACATCTATCTATCTTTTGCATTATCACAGAGATAAATGTACCAGTCTAATAGATGTTACAAGCATAATAATTTATTTGCCTGTTTCTTTCCTCAAAAACTTAACATTAACAAAAATCCTTGTCTTGTGTGGTACGAAAAAAAAAAATAAAGGTACAAATAGCTTATCCCAGCTTTTCGTAGAATTGCCGTAATTAAGAAAATCAGTCAAGTGTGAGTCGGACACGCGCACTTGGAGTTCCGTACAAAACGAGCAGATAAATCACGTTTATTGTATGCGATTGATGGCCTTAAATA
This sequence comes from Celastrina argiolus, assembly GCA_905187575.2. NCBI lineage: Eukaryota > Metazoa > Arthropoda > Insecta > Lepidoptera > Lycaenidae > Celastrina > Celastrina argiolus. The sequence continues at coordinate 12,176,525 of LR994592.1, forward strand.
TTTTTTTATTTATCACAGCCTGGTGACAGACGGGCCCGTTTTTCCCGACAGTTTCCAATTTTTAAACACGATGCTTGTGTCAATTTCATATTAACATAATATGGCGCTATCGACGTGTCACGTCGTTTTAGCCAGACATCCACAGCTGAACATAAGCAATCTCAATTATTCGTTTCAAGAATTATCCTACTGCTCGTAGTTAAGGTAAATCTCACCAAAACAGGTTGTCCGTTCTGATGCACGACCAGCGGTCCTCCGGAGTCCCCACCACAGATGCCGACACCACCGAAACCGTTGGTGCAGATGTTAGTGGGCTGGGCAAAGGTGCCGAACACCGCCTGGCACGAGGACACGGGGATCACCTGCAGGTTCACGTGACTCACCACCGAGTTCACGGACACGCCGACTTGAGCTGGAAAGTTTTAGAAGTACCTGCAGGCGTCACGACGGTAGCCAGTTTCGTTAAAAGCTCTAAACCATTGGACCACGAAGGCGTCTTGGTTAAAATATATTATCATTATTATAGGTAGGTACGGAATGGTATTACTCATAATACCAATAACCACGTGACGCCTCCGTGGTCTAGAGGTTTAGTGCCTAGCTTTCGACGGAGGTCGTGGGTTCGATTCTGGCGTTGGAACAACAGAAAATGTTGTTTTCAAGTTTGGTTTGGACAATGCAGGCTGATCACCTGATGGTCTGACAAGAAAGGTGATCCATACGTCTCCCGCCAGTCCTGTCGATTATCCTGGGCTACGAGAGTGCACGAAGAGCACTGTCGCTTCTGTGTGTTGCGAATATACTTGGGCACTATAAAATAACTCCTGCGTAGCTCGCCTGGTTTCAATAAAACCGGCCTCCGACGCCGAAATCAGTGTGGGAGGCATTATTATAACCACGTGCATTTATTTATCTGCGTTTGATGGCTGTAGACCCTGGACATGAGAGAATGGACAAATTTTGAAAAGTCGGGCTTTAGAATCCTCCTTTAGTTAAAAAGTTACATTGCCGTCAGCATAACAGTGCATGTAGAAGTGTTAGTCAATTTTACCCACCGTCGCTGGTCTTCCCGTATCCGGCGGCCAAAACCCACTGCCCGTCGAAGCTGTCCCACAGGTTGCTGTGCGGCAGTGACACGGGCAGGATGCTTTCTACAAACAAAGAGATATCTCCAAAATTTGTCCTCACTAAGTATATCATGTACGCCGCATGTTCAATAACGATATAAAAAACGTAATGGGTCATGTACCATCTGCTCGATGGTGTGTTGATAACAATTTATTGAATTTCCGAGTGCTATGTTTTCCTGGTACTTGGTGAACATTGAAGGCACCGGAACACCAAATTATTTGTTTTAAAATAACCAAGGTGGACAAAGTTATGGAAATGATAAAGCAAATCCTTCTACATTAATTTCCTTGCAGGTCCCAAGACAGATCTAGTATGTCATCAAAGTGTTTTGAAGTTGGTTACCACTGTCGATCATGGCAGTAGGCCATTCGTTAAAAAAAGAGTATAAAACAAACTCACGGGAGAAGAACACATGCGTTGGTAAATAAATAACAGCAACATCGTTCTGCAGCGTCGACGGCGTCCACTGCGGGTGCGCGACCACCTGACTCGTTGGTATCCTAGTACCACCGGAGAACAGGAACTGCGAGCCTAGCACCACGATAAACTGAGACGCCTGGAAGTGGGTGTCGCGCCAACAGTGCGCAGCGGTGACGAGGCGGTTGCTGCTGATGAGCGAGGAGCCACAGGCTGACGTGCCGGCGATATTCACGAACGAGATTATTAAACCAGCCTGGGGAGGAGGATTTAGGTGATGAATAATGTAAATAATTAATGGCAAGAGAAAAATTAAATTATTTACTTTAATAAAAATTGCATATTGCTCAAGCTGCAGTTTATCATTATTCCGCAACAACGAACTCACCTACGGCAGTAACACATCGTACTCGCTCTCTATCTACAACTAAAAGTAACCTTACAATGTGACAACCGATCGTTGTCCTATGTCAAACTAGCTCTAGCAGTGCTGTTCTCCAAGAATATTTTTCGTATTTCGACAGCTGAATCTGAACTTCGAAATTTGACACTCATCGCGGATTCAGCTGTCGAGATACGGAAAACATTCGACAATAGCACTGCTAATTTACTCTCAAAATGGTCGCCCCATTTTGAGTGTAGGTAATTAGCGTTAGTTGAATACGATAGTATGGCCTCGCACTTCGCTTTGCCTGGAATAACACTTTCAACTTTGTTTAACTTCGGGGACTACTACTTCCGCTTTAATTCCGTAAACAGACCATGTTGTAGATTAAAGGAGACAGTAGACACATCACTAGACAAAAGTTCTCATCACAAACATAAAATCAAAGTACTTATGTAAAAACTAACCAAATATGGATAAGCATTGACCGGAGCTACAGCGCCCCCTACTATCTTGTTGCCCAATTCAGCATGAATCCTCTCCTCTTCTGCCTTAATCCTCGCAGCCTCGGGTATGCCGATCAGCTCATGGTACCTGGTCTCCGGCCCCGAAGCCGAAGCGACCGCTACCAACGCCAAACATATAACCAAACGCATTTTACACTATTAAGAAAGTCACACAAGCGTTTCCAAAAATGATTTATATATCAATTATCCTTTTATCAATTCATTATCAAGTTTGGATTACCGTAATCCTGATACAAATGTTTTTGTGATTTTTATAATGCATAAACAAAAGGCGTTGGTTTTGCAAGTGGATTATGCGAACGAGAATAATCATATTCATAAACTTTAATATTTTAAAACGCATGTAAGTAAGGGACGAACGGCCAAATAGGAGCCTTTCTTTAGCGTCTGTTAACTTTAAGGGTAGTTTCAGTATTAGTTAAGTATGTTATAATCAGTACATACAACATTTAAAATTACAATCACTGTTAGCTATCAGTATTTAATTTATTATCTAGATATCTTAGGTATTTAAAAGGGATTGGGTTTTTTTGGATTTTAAATTAAAAATAGAGACAACACTTGTACCTAATCCTTTAATGTTTGGCAGACAAAATATATTATAATATTAATTATAAGGGGATCAGATTAGTGGAATGCCAGTGATTTCGTTGATCCAGTTCAAAAACCGCTGGACTCTTGTGAAGACGGACGGCATTTCGACGTTACAACCGCTAGCGTCCACGAAGGAAGCTATTCCGATCTGAAATAAACAAGTTATTAATTTAAATGTTTTCGGTGTGTGCAAAAAAAATCCAACGTAATTGTTGTATGATCGAAAGGACTTTGATTCACGATGCCTTTGCTATCGTCACTTAAGTGACAAAGATCAAATGCCATTTATTTTCATTTTTGTTTTCTAACTTCGTAAGTAATAATAGCGATGGCACTTTGAATCAGGGAAAATTAATATTAACAATTAGGCAATTGTTAATATTAATTTGTATAATTTGGTATTACCGTTAACCGTTAAGTTAAAGATAACCACCCGTTTCAATACAACTAGCAATAATTTATTATTGACTAGCTGTGCCTGCGACTTCGTACGCGTGGAAAAGTGATTTAGGACACTTTAGTATTTTTAAATATATTTTTAGGTTATTTATTGCGCCAGCAACCGCTGACAACTTTCGCCAATAGGTACTTCCCAGTGTATCCCAGTGTTGATCCCGATCCAGCAAGTCACGTACCCGGCAAGCCTCTTGGCATGCAGGGTATAATAATAATATAGTACCATCCTTTCGGAGCTCGGCAAAAGAAGTTAGGATAATATTATTCGAATGCACCGTCTATACGGGTACCATGTAATTTCACGTTAATTTAATAAAGTATTTAACTTCGATGTCCGTCTGTCTGTCTGTCTGGTTGTCAAAACTTTAACACGTGTAGGTATCAAGCTAACAATCCTATTAAATACTCAGGATCTTCTGTCCCTTCTGGCTTTGAAAAAAACAGACTCCTTAGCCACATCTACCCAAAGATTCAGCCGTTTATGTCGCTATTTTTTGTAATTTTCGACACTCCAAAGGGAACCAAAACCTAAATTTGATATGAAGCAACGTCTTAATAGTGCCGACATAGGATAAATTGCGAAACCATAAAATTATTTTCAATTTTTTTGAACTTACTACCGTTTTTGTCATTAATGTTTTGAGATATTAAATTGAAACATATATTGCAAATAATAAGGTACTTAAAACGAAACTCTCGGTTAGACATGGGCGCAGCGGCACGCCCCGTCGAGGATCCAGCAGGCTTACTCTCGACACAACCGAGAATCGAATTAGTTCGATCTCAACGGATTTGGTGTTTTATTTGGTAGAATACTTTGGAACTAATTAGGATAAAAAAAACCTTTGGAACGTAACTTTTTGTGCACCCGACGATATCAATCGAAAGAGAACAAAAATAAACAAACGTCAATTTATTCGGGAGTATGCGGCACGATCGAATCTGAATCAAAATCGAATCAGTTTTATGAGTTAGGCCTCAGCTCGGCGCGCCGATCGGTTTTAGTAGCGTTTTTTTATTAACCTACACTAAATTAAATTTAGTTTCAAAGAAAATATATAATAAAAAAATATTAAATTTGAATGTTTGCAGCGCGGTTCCTGCCGCGCTTCACAAACGTCCAGCATTTTTTTTAATTGTCATAAGTTTTTTATTTATGAACCTATTGAGATGAAATAAATGTTAAGTCAAGATTACTACAAATATTATGATTGAACCACATCTAAATCGGATAAGCCGTTTCTGAGATTAGCGTGCACAAATGCACCGACAAACAGACAAAAATTAAAAAAAATATTGTTTTGGGTACTATTGCATAAAAAAAAGTCTCCTATAATAAGTACCTCCTATAAACACAGGCACAGTTAGCACATTTTAATAGTATTTTTTACCCAGCAGTGGGGTGGATTTCCTTTGGTTGACCTTCGCCAAAATTCCTACCTACCAGCATCTGGGGGCCTACTCAAGATGTCATCGCTAATTGTCGCTTACAAAGTTCGATAACAAAATGTATGGGATTTGACATAAGCTACGCTAAATGATCGCGATTTGGTTTGTCATTTAGCGTACCTTATGTCACATCCCATACATTTTGTTATCGAACTTTGTAAGCGATAATTAGCGATGGCATCTCGAGTAGGCCCCCTGATACCTACACTACACCAGCCCGGCTCGGACGTAAGACGTAAGACTTCACGCAGCAGCCTGCATCACGCGGCGCCCGGTCGTATCACGGCGAATCGATTTTAATTTTGCTATATTTCTTAAACTATTCATTATATATTTGCATGGTATAAAGGGCAAATATAGTCCTTATGGAATGCTTAAGCCAACTAACGTATTAAAAATGATAAGGATTAATACCGTGATGGTATAAATAGCTTTCCAAAAACCGCTTAATTGCCCGTTTTTTAGTTTATCGCGAAAGGCTTTCTTTAGATTATACAGTTAATTAAGTTGATTTTATACAATAAATGATAATTTATTTCAATTTGTGAAGCAAGTTCAAAAATACAATTTTTATATTAATATGACACTGTGAAAACACTGTCTTCACAGAAAAAAAACTTGATAGTTAGGTACTTATTTCATGTTCTAATCTACTTTAGTGCCACGTTCTATTGCTTCGCGTTACTGTGTAAGCGATCCCCCCGCGCCCCCCGCACGAACCGTTCGTCCGCAGGCTGCGCGCGCGAAATTCATCCGACTTGCTTCAAATTTATCGTCACTGCTCGGCTCCTATGTATCGTAGCGTTATGTTATATAGCCTATAACCTGCCCAGGAATATGGGCTACAATCGTACCAAGTTTGGTTAAAATCCCTTCAGTAGTTTTTGTTCCAATCGTGCACATACAGACAGACAGACAGACAAAAATTTTACTAATTGCATTTTTGGCATCAGTATCGATCGCCAATCATCCTCCAATATGTATTTTGAAAAAAATTTCAATGTACAGAATTGACCTCTCTACAGTTTTATTATAAGTAAGTATAGAAATAAAGTTAACTTTTGTAATGTGTGTTTAATTACCAAAATATTTTCCTCTGTTGTGTTGTAAAATATCGTCATCGGTCCACCGTTGTCGCCCTGTAACAATATTAGATACAATATGATAACTATTAATATTAAGGTACTTTATAGGCAGTGTTTCACCAAGCAATGTTAAATAAATAACGGCGTGTTAAATCACTTAACAGAATGTTAGATCTAGCGAGCGTCCCACCACGAGCAAAAGTCTTGTCAATTCATCTAACAAAGCGTTAAATTTAATTGCTGCTCTAGTGGTCCGTTAAATATCTAACAGAATGTTAGATAGTAAAATGGCGTCAAATGTAATATCAGCTGATAACAACATGGAATCTGCGTATAATTTAATTTAGGATGAAGATAATGTTTTGGGAAATTTAGATAATTTAGACAATATATATATAATACGGCGGTCAAAATTTATTAAGGAACGGCGGGATTATTTTGAAGAGTACTACGAAGTTGACTTTAGTTAAGTTTTCGATTGACAAAAGTATCTGTTATGGGTGTTTTGGAGTTTATAGAGCACAAACTTGAGTACCCACCAGATCGATAAGAATAGTGCATAAGGTGACAGCTGCTTTAGCTTCTCTCAGCTGCAGTTTTATAAAATTTCTAGCTACAATAGAAGAACAAAAATCAGCAAAGCTAGGATTTTATAAAATAGCAAGGTTTCCAAAGGCTCTGGGTGATATAGACTGCACCCATATTAAAATACGTTCTCCAGGTGGGGAAAACGCAGAGTATTTTAGAAACCGCAAGAGCAGACCTAGAGATTTTGGACTTAGTAGCAAAATGGCCTGGCAGTAGTCAGGGCCAGACCATATGGAACTCCTCATAATATCGACATGCCATGTTTGAGAGAAGTAACTATGGCGATGCAGTTTTATTAGCTGATCGTGGATACATGAATCGACCATATATGATAATGATGCCACTAGAAAACCCTCGATCACCAGAGGAGATACTCTATAATAAGTTAGGTGATACTATATTGCAAGAGAGGCTCAAAATAGGAGTAGAAATCCTATAGAACGTTTGTTTGGGTTGTGGAATCTGACTATTCATTAATGTGGCTAGTAAGCCTACATCAGTACAAACCAATTTACACATTTAAAACAAAGGAAAATATTTAAATCTCAGTAAAAATCACATTTGTTACCTACCCCTTATGTTATCTGACTATTCATTCATGTCTCTACTATACTAGACAGATAACATAGTCAGGTACATCAGTACAAACCAAACTATAGTTCGTCCCTGATAAATTTAACCTAAAGGTAAACAAACCGAAAACATCGAAATATTCACTTATTGTTCACACTATCAACACTTTCACAGGTATATTAAAGGATCATATCCAGTAGATTTTATAACAATTGAACAATTATTATTAACATATATAAACAACAAATGAAAAACCTTTACAGTAAAAATACGATATTTTGACACTGCTGACTGTAGAATATTGTCTATAGTCTATGGATTCGTGTAGCTAACAAAAATCATTGCGTTAATATTGGCCAATTGGCATCACTGACAAATTTTTTGTGTCATAGACGGCTTTGTTTACGTTTAGGTCAAATTTATCTCGGACGTGCTATACACAATATATATAAAACCAAAGGAAAATAATTAAATCACAATAAAAATCACATTTGTTACCTACCTCTTATGATATCTAATTTATGTAGTTAATTTAGCCTACAATATTACTACAAGTTAACTACACATATAAAAATAGACTTAAATCACAAAAGTAATAACTGTAATTAAAATAAAATCCATTAAAGTTTGTTTTGCTTTAAATCTAAAATTAATATTTGAGTTTTTATTTTCTCCTGCTTGATCTGCTCTTCGAGTAATTTAGTTCTTAATTCTGCTTCTTTCTCGGCATTTTTTTTCAATATTTCTATTAACTCAATTTTTGTTTGGAGGACTTTGTCCGGGAGAGAAAGTTTTGGTCTTCTTTGATGTGGCTTTAATGGATTTGGCACCTTGATATTTAATGCTCCTGGTGTCCAGTTCTTCCAAACATTGGCTGTATTCTGAAGCAATAATGAATGTTATTTACAAATCTCAAAATATAGCATTTTTAACAAATTTCTTCTATATTACCTAATAGTATATTAAAATACCATTACCAAAAAATAATAACAAGCAATACTCACTCACAGGCACTTCTTGTGCCTGTGAAAGTGCAGAATCAGTCTTGTTTGCCTGAGTAAAGATTTAAAAATTTTATGCATACAACTATAGATGTAGATAAAATATATTCATCAAATATTTTGATAATGCATGATAGTATAGCACTTATTTGAAATTTTCTGGATGCCTGCACATGGAGTAAAAATATGTTTCTTGTATAGTACTGCACAGTACAGAAACTTAAAAATAGAAATATGTACAGGTCGACACAGAAATTAATTGATTTTACTTTATTCAATCATATTCAAATAAATATCCTATTATTAAAACTACTAATCATTTTACAAATATTAATTACATCACTTTCAGTGTCCTCTTCCGATTCTACACAAATTCTTTTATTATTATCTTCTAGAGAGTGGTCAGAATCATGAGTTTTCTTATTGACATTATCTTCTAGAGATTGATCAGAGTCATAAATATTTTCTAAATCATGTAAACTTGGTCGAAGTATGGTCTCAACTTGATCTTGCAATGGATCAGGAAGATTTATGTCAGGTCTGCCTCCTCCTGCAAATAAATAAAAAAGTAATGAGCGTGCCCAAGGATTTAAAATTGTTTAATATGAGTATACATAGGTACATTAAAATGAAATTAAAACACACTTTGTTGTGCACAATCACATTACAGCAGTTACACATTACACAAAGTGTATAATTTATAGGTAGGAACACAGACCAAGGCAAAAGTACAAAAGTAGGTATATAATATGGGCTGTTCTTGATTATATTAATATTATTTTTAAGATAATTATTTACAATGTTATTAAGTTATAACAAAATGATCTGTTATAGATTCCTGATGCTAGAAGTCTATTTATTAAAAGAATTAACTATTAAATGTCATATTTACTATTATATTCTTTACAATTAAAATGATAATAATATAATATTTAAATTATTATGTAAATTTAGAATAAGTCTTTGTGATTAAGAAAGTAATATTTTATTAATTCCTGTTTCCAGTTTAAATTGATTTAACACATTTTAAATAATAATTTAATATTTAATAATTCTAATTAGCTAACATTATATTAAACCAATATTCTTAAAATTAATGTTACATTAAAATAAAGCTTGAACCTATTTTTGAATTGTAAAATACTGCTTAAATCAATTTTGATGAATTGTAAAATTTAGTATAAAAAGGAGTGGATTACTCAATCTGATATATTTTGTTGTTTATCATCAAAGTGTTACCATCTCTGTATCATATTAACCCTAGAACACTAAGCTTCGTCGAATCGGATCAGCAACCATGGCTCGTCAAATCAACGAAGGTTAGTGTTAACATTATATTTTGTATGATTCTATGACACACATTTTGAATATGTCAGGAAAAAGTAGATCAAGTTTGACACTTAAGAATGAAGAACTTAACACAAAAAAGAAGAATATGTGCCGTATGCCCGTCAGCAAAACGAAGGGTAACGAAATCTAGTTGCTACAAATGCAAAAAATCTATATGTGGTGAACACGATGTGTGTCACAAATGGCTTAGTTCATAGTTTTTTTATCTAATTATATTTTTTTTGTTGATTCTATAAGTATGTTTATTTTGATTATTAAGTTTTTTTTAGTTTTAGTCTAGGTAAGCAAGCCTAGTCTAGGTAAGAATTTTGATTTGATATAAGATTTTTAATGATTAAGACGATAATTTTTTTTCTTTACATAAGTACTTACATATTGTTACTATGTACCTACTTAAAAGGTTAAATAATTACAGATTACCTGTTAAACGGGATTCTCTTTTTATTGCCACTTTTGCTTTCCTCGTTGAGCGTTTTAAGTTGTCCCAACATGTCTTCAACTGTTCAGTGTTCCTATTGCAGAAAGAGCTTAAACAATTGAACTCTGCGGTTAATTGAACCCATCCTTCCTTTTTTGTTGCTGTTGAAACTGCGTCGGTTTTTTTATTTTCTACTACAGCCTTATATTTCTCAATGAGCTGTATAATTATTTCCTTTTCATTCGGTGAAAAGTTTGGCCCACGAATTTTCTTTGACATTGTTTAAAGTTTGTTTTTGTTTAGGTTTTATAAAAACTGTAGACATTCACCTAACTTATTGTCAGTGTTCCAGTACCTGATGGTAAACGAAAATAACGTTTTTTTCGATCAGATTCGCGTTTCTTTTAGCACTATAGATTTACTTTTAGAACCATGAACATGATCGTTTTCACTAGCAACAAATTACTCTAATCCAATTTATATTAATATACTCTATGCTTTATTCTATGTTCAATAGTGTTCCGAAAGTATTCACACGCAGCTGTCAGCTGTCAAAAACTGTTCAAAACGCTTAGAATGATCACGCCATTTCGCATAATTTTAATTTTTTACCCTTGTTTTTGACGTTTACTTACTTGGATTTCACTGATCTCGATGTTATTTTTAAGGTATAGATTGAGTTTTTTAAAATATTCTTATAAAATGTAGTTAATAATTATTATTGTTAATTTAAAATATAATTAGAATTTATTCGATAAATGAAAAATGTCAAATTTTAACATCTGTCACTCGTTTCACTAGCAGTAAAGTTTGCTACCAAGGACAAATAGGATTTGTTTCCTTGGTCATTGGATTATTCTAAACGTTTTGAACAGTTTTTGACAGCTGATAGCTGCGTGTGGAACACTAGTGAAAACAGTTCAAAACTATCCTAGTGGTGCAAAAAAAACGCAATGTGAAGGAAAAAAAAACGTTATTTTCGTTTATACTTAGCAAGTGGAACGAGGTTTATGCAATTGACGTTAAATTTACCCCGTGTTCCAGATGCAGCTGTCAGCTGTCAAAAACTGTTCAAAACGCACAGAATGATCACGCCATTTTGCATATTTTTACCCATCTTGTTTTTGACGTTTACTTAGATTTGAGAGATTTCACTGATCTCGATGTTATTTTTAAATTATGGATCGAGCAAATTTATTCTAGATTCTTTTTTAATGTAGTTATTATTGTTAATTTAAAATATAAATAGAATTTATGGGTTAAAAAGGAAATGTTAAATTTTGACATCTGTCAGTCGTTCCACTAGCTTATGAATGATCTGTGCGTTCAGAGTAAAAAGAGCGCCTAAAGGAACACGCCCTTAGTCGTAATATTTGACAGTTGACGTCATCTGTCAATTATGGGAGAAAAAGGCGCAATAGTACAGTAAACATCGCATTAGTAAAAATCTGGCCGTAACTCATCTAACATTCAGTTTACTAATGTCTTACAGTGTGTTCCTTTAAACGCTTCTTTTACTCTGAACGCTCAGATCATTCATAACGCACACTGTCGTTTCTTTAGCACAATAATGAAAATTATAAAATTTTCGATCGGATCGTTTGTAGCAAACTTTATTGCTAGTGGAACGACTGACAGATGTTTAAATTTGACATTTCCCATTTATCTCATAAATTCTAATTATATTTTAAATTAACAATAATAACTACATTTCTTAAGAATCTAGAATAAATTCGCTCGATCCATAACTTATACATAAAAAAAATGCAAAACGGCGTGATCATTCTGAGCGTTTTGAACAGTTTTGACAGCTGACACCTGCGTGTGCAACACTAGTCAAAACAGTTCAAAACGATCTTAATGATGATTTAGGGCCTGTTCCAGGAGACGCTCTGAACGTTCAGATCATTCATAACGCTGACATTGACAGCTGACAGTGCCTGTGAAAACAGTTCAAAACGATCCTAAACAGTGCTAAAGAAACGCAAATCTGAACGAAAAAACCTTATTTTCGTTTACTATTTTCGTTAGCACTGTTTAGGATCGTTTTGAACTGTTTTCACAGGCACTTTCAGCTGTCAATGTCAGCGTTATGAATGATCTGAACGTTCAGAGCGTCTCCTGGAACACAGGGAAACAGTGCTAATGGAACGCTAATCTGAACGAAAAAAAACGGTTTTTTCGTTTACTATCAGGCACTGGAACACAGGACATATAGATTGTCACCATGAGACGTAAACATTTCAACAGTTTGTTAGATTTTTAAAGATTCGTTACGTAATGCTTCGTTAGGATTTAACAAAGATTGTTTGGTGAAACTGGGCCTTTAAATTTTAAAATTCAGAACTCGGGGGCCTACTCAAGATGCCATCGCTAATTATCGCTTACAAAGTTCGATAACAAAATGTATGGGATTTGACATAAGGTACGCTAAATGACATCCCAAATCGCGATCATTTAGCGTACGTTATGTCAAATCCCATACATTTTGTTATCGAACTTTGTTTGCGAACCTGTGGTGAGCACACCGGCGCTAGACCCAGAAACAGTGACTATCACTTTTATAGGGGTAAGTTTACGTTTAGGTGATGAACCAGAATCCAACCAACTTGCTGAGCGCTTGCGGTTATCAAACAGAATCCATTTTTCATCGCAGGAAACAATGCGGTTTCAAAATTTCTTCATTTGTGAGTCTGTTGAGCAGTGCAAGGCACGTCTTGACGCGTACTTCGCGCTGGCGATCATTGAGTTCGTGTGGCACCTATTTGTCAAGCTTGTTTACGTTGCCAATTTGACGCCAATGGACTGAACAATGGATGAACTGCTTGTGCGCGATATCGCGCGACCTTATACATCACTGGAGACGGTCTCCAAGTTGCCAGAAATGGAGTTGGAAGCTCTCCGTTATCCGCCCTACTCACCAGACCTTGCACCTACAGACTACTACTTTTTCCTTAATTTGAATAATTTCTTGGCGGGAAAAAAAATCAACACCCGAGAGGTAGTACAAAATGCCTTTAAAGAATTTGTTGCCTCCCGTCCAGCAGATTTCTTTAAGAATGTCATCCAAAAAATGCCACTGCGTTGGCAAAGATGCATTAATTGCAAGGGTGATTACTTCTATTAATGCAAATAAAAAATAAATGAAAAAAGTTGTTTAAATTTTTTCATACAAAACCGCTATTTCATAGGACCATAGGTAAAGACCTAATATAGATCTGTGGAAAATAGTCTTTAGCAGATTGAGCAGGTTGATTATTATTGACCCTATGAATTTGTTTTGATACTATTCTGGGGCATTCAATTCTTAATAAAATCATTATGTTCAATTAGTGGTCCGCCTAAGTCCTGGAACCAGGTCAGGGGGGGTCATGACCCCCATAACTGTATAATACAATAAATTAGCTAAATATAACCACAAAGTACTTAGATATATAACAGAGACACGACCTAGTACTAGAAAATGGTATCACCCTAATACTGGCTATTTTTGTTTTCTTCGATTTCCAGGCACATTCCGGAAACCGCCATCTAGCGCCACTATTGGAAAATATTTTTTTTTTTTTATGGAAAAAGGGGGCAAACGAGCAGGCAGTTCACCTGATCTTAAGTGAATCCTGACGCCCATAAACATCCGCAACTCCAGAGGAACTGCAGGTGCGTTGCCGGCCTACTTTACTAATTTCGTTTCATATCTTCTTAAGGAGTTAAATTTAGCTTAATGTTATGCTTAAAAAATATGCTTATCTATATTTTAATGGCAATATTTGGACTTAATTCGGCATATTTACATTTTATAATTTACAAACGTTAATCTATTGGATTTTTTTTGTATTAAAGATAGATTGTATGTATGGTCTGTTATCTACCCATAACACAAGTTCGCGTGGTCCATAGACAATATTATTGTACCTTGCAGGTGCCGGCCGCCATGCTGAACCCACACACAGTGTCTGCGGGCAGCAGGTTGAGGTAGCTGGAGTTGCACAGCGGGTCCGTCATCACCGTCATCAGGCGCTCGCGGAGCGTCGGGGAGACGAACCTCACGCCTGCGAGAATGGTAAAGATCAAGAGACGAATACTTGAATAAACTATAGGTACCACGCCGTAGATTATATAATGTTACTATACATACTCGTAATTAGTAATAGTTAAAAAAAAGTTTATAAAACTATAACCCAAATTCGCAAAAAAGGGGTCGAAAAAGGCTGAACAATAAAATAATTTAATTTTAAATCCAGAAATGAATTAGTAGATACAAAAATGATCAACGGCAGACAATTATTATTTTTATAAAAAAAACTGTTAATAATTAATGCTTAGATATTATTAGCGGGTATGACCACGGCTCTACCTTGACCATTTTTGTACCTATGCATAAGTGGATTTCAAATTGAAGTATTTTCTTGTTTCAGCCTTTTTAGACCCTTTTTTGCGAAGTCGGGTACTAAGTAGTTTTAAAACTTTTTTTTTACCTTCAGCAGCGATGCCCCAGCCCGAGACGAGGCCTCCTTGCCCCGCGAAGTTGAACGATGAGATGTTGAGGTACGGCAGACGGACCACGTCTATTGTGTCTGAAACAAACAACAATAATAATAATAAATAAGGCTAGTGTCACATTACATTTAAATTAAAATTGTGTAAAGAGGCCTATGCGTGTTCGCTTCAGCCCCACGCATGCCTTCCAAAGGTCCGGGAATTAATTGCCCGTGAGCAAGGCAAGCTATACACAAACATAATAACGTGCGTCGTTTTCTTAGCCCATCATCATCTTTCCTCATACCACACACTTCTCTCACAACTCATGCCTCATAAGTCATAAGTCATAATAATTAATAATATTATGACTTATGAGGCATGAGTTGTGAGAGTTATGAATCAGGATACTTGGCACACGCCCGTACCTGAGTCATTGTACCGGCAAGCAGCCGAAACTCAAATTCCTCTAAATAATAATAATATCTATGGACGCTTCACACCACGTTAATCTGGCCCTGTGCTAAGTATCCGAAAAACTTGTGTTACAGGTGTCCGGTACCTGTAACACAAGTTACGGAAATAACTTTAAGTATATTTAATACTTTTATACTATACAAATACTTAAGATTTTTATTATATTATACACAAATTTAATACACATACATGACCCAGGAACATTGAACTTTTTGTCCCCACGGTCGGATTCGAACCCGCGACCTCTCGTTCGAGCACCAACGCGCTCAACCACTGCGCTACGGAGGTTGTCAAACAAAAAATACAACAACATCTTATTGAGTTGTGTGCATCAAATCAGCGTCTGGATCTTCAAAACTTATTTAACAATTATTATTTAACAATGTATTCAATATGTATTCATATCAATGTATTCGACGCCTCCGTGGTCTAGTGGTTCAGAGCTTGGCTCTTGACTCGGAGGTCGCGGGTTCGAATCCCGCCGAGGGAACAAAAAAAAAAAAGCTTTAAATGTTCCTGGGTCATGGATGTGTATTAAATTTGTGTATTAATATAATAAAAATCTTAAATATGTGTATAGTATTAAAGTATTAAATATATTTCCGTTGTCTGGTACCTGTAACACAAGTTCTTCGGATACTTAGCATGGGGCCAGATTGACGTGGTGTGAAGCGTCCATAGATATTATTATAATATTATTATTATTATTATTATTGTGCACATAAACAATTAACAGATAAAACAGAAAGAAATACGACACAAAAGGACTGCTTATCTCTAAAAGAAATTTCTTCCAGCAGTCCTACAAAGAGAAATTACATAACGGATATTAGGCAGGGCGTACACAATCGCATCTATAGTAATAACAAACATAATATTCTTATACATAAATATACATAAATACTATAATATAATAGATTCACTGTTGAGATAGTGCTCTTTTAAGCGTCTTTTAAATACATACATAGATGGTGGGGCTGTCACGAACGGTATGGGGAAGGGAATTCCACAATCTGATTGCATGAACAGTAAAGGAGTAGGAAAAGAAGTTGGAGCGATGGGAGGGTAGGGTGAGATTCGTGCTGACACTAGCCCTACAAGGGATGTCAAGGGGTCGTGAAAAGTTGAAACGTTCAGTTAGGTAAGAGGGAGACATAGGATTATATAGGATATTGTACAGGAGAGAGAGAATATGGACATTTCGTCGAAGACGAATAGGAAGCCACTTTAATTTTAGCCGAAAAGCAGATACATGGTCATATTTTTTTAATCCAAACACAAAACGGATACAGACATTCTGCAATCGTTCTAACTTTGCTATCGACTCTTCGGTAATATCTAGGTAGCAGGAGTCAGCATAATAAAGGATAGGGAAAATGAGTGTCTGAACAAAAAGGATTTACATAGGTACTGAGTACTTACATATACTATAGGTACTGAGAACTTACATAGGTACCTACTGTAAACAAAACATACAGAAAAATCAATATAAAAATTAATAAAAAAATTTACTGACAGAAAAATTTAAATAATTTTGTAGCGAGGGACGAGGGCTAAAAATTAACTACACAGTTAATACTAACTCATATTATGTTAGGTACTAAATATGAGTTGGTACTCGTATTAAATGTGTAGTTAACCTTATATAAAACTACTCCTTTATACAAATCAAAAGATTTGGAAAAATAGGTATTGTATGTCGTAGGATAATTAGGTTTTTCTCATCGTTACAAAGAGGCGGATTATGTGATTCTGAGATAAATTTTCGTTAACCTCCTAACGTATAACAATTTTTCAGAACTTTGCAAAAAACGGATTTTATAAATAAGTAATTTGCCTCAATTCACGACTCAAACGAATGACAATAATATAATAATAGCTCCCCTCACCGATGTCAGTGTCGGTAGCCGATTTCATTGACACCAGGCCAGCCACGTAGGAGTTATTTTATAGTGCCCAAGTGGGTGCGAATACACAACGACACTCTCTCTTCCTTTTATTCTCATAACCCACTGACACGGTAAACCGACACGACTGGCGAGAGAACAGGCGCAGGACCGACTTTTTACATGTCCATCCGACGCATGGCTCATCTTTCTTGTCAGACAGTCAGGTGATCAGCCCGCATTGTCCTAACCAAACTCGAAAACAAAATTTTTGTTGTTCCAACGCGGGAATCGAACCCACGACCTCCGGGTCGAGAGCGAAGCTCCGAACCACTAGACCACGGAGGCGCTAAAATGAGTGACAATGGGTAACCTACCGGTAAGTTGCACCGTGTTGGCCAGCTTCAGCAGCGCGAGGTCTGCGGCGAAGGTGGCGGGGTCCCAGCGCGGGTGCACCTCTACGTGCTCCACGTTGACGATGCGGCGCCCGTTCTCGTAGCGGTCGTACAGCGAGTGCGCGCCGAGGATCGCCTGGGAGTCGCAGTAGATAAGAAATAAAAGATGCTGACATAGACAATACGAGTATTAATTGTCGCCTACGTGTATTACAGGGATGTTAGGTAGCTCCGTAACCATAACCGAAACTGTCGGATATCCGATATAAAAAAATATCAGTATTACCGAATCCGAAATGAAGGTTTTGTTACTGTAAAAAGGGAACCAAAATGTAATTTCCGTAACCGAAATTATCCGAAACAAACGGATAATCCGAAATAATTTAATATCCGTACCTATCCGAAATTTCATATCCATTTCATCCCTGTTATAATACATAGGTACGTTATATAACTTGGGATAAAAGTGTATAACTATTATCCCATATCTCTCCGTAGGAATGCTGGAGGAATTTATTTTTAGAAAATAAGCAGTACCTTTGTGTCGTCTTTCTTTTTTAATTGTAGGGTACTAAGTATTGTAATTTTTTCTTGTGTACAATAAATTGTTAAAATAAAATTAATTACTCGTACTTATTCACTCACCCGGGGATTAGCAGGAAGGATTATACCTCTTTTACTCTTCTGTGGATTATACTGTCAGACCGAATAAAGAATTTTTCGTAAATATTTTTTTTTTCTAAGAACTTTGAGCATTTGCGCGTTCTGCTGGCTGCATGATTTTTGGGCTCGCCATATTTTGTAGGTTAGTACGTGGCACGCAGTCCACGCATATATATGAGTAATACATTGGTCCTACGAGCAGGACTTGTTTAATAAATAATATTTTATTTATCTAATTGTGACGCTCGCGCTTTCATTAATTTGATTCAATGCATACCAATTATACGATAACCTTACGAATACGTAGGTATTCTTGTTCTTCCTACTGACCCTAATTTGAATATTTGAAAATGAAATAAACAATATTTGTAAGTTTGGTAGTTACCGTGATTACTAACAGAAACACTAGCTGATTATGTTCAAACTAGAGGACGGAGTACCGTTCATATCTCCGCTAAGTAGGTACTCCAAACTGCGCAGTAGCAGAGGATATATTTGTTAAAAACATTCAGTCCGAGATCAACATACCTATTTATATATAGGTACAAAATATATATATTTATAAAGCAGAAAAGTTTGTTTGAACGCGCTAATCTCTGTTACCATTTGAAAAATTATTAATACCTACCTAAGTACATCTACAATGAAGATTGTTTTTTAATCAATTTATGTCACTATTCACGCCGAACTTCATACGACTTCTCGCAGGCACGATTAGTTATTTAAATTTCTCGATTTGATAGGATGGTGTTCTTCTGCTAATACCTGTCCGTGATCCACGAGCTGATCCCCGTGGTAGCAGCAGTGCGCGGCGGTCAGGACCCACTCTGGGTGGACCAGAGCGCCACCGCAGAACCCCAGCTCGCCTGTTGTCCCCACACGAAGGTATAACGCTACCTATTTGTTTTTAAGACGACAAAAAACTATAACATTTAGGTACTAAAAAAGCAACTGGTAGAATATTAAAAAAAAACTTTTTCTTTAATATTCGAACCTCTAGGTTTTTTCTAAGAAAATGCATTACATTTATATAATAATTATGATGTGTTCTAAAAAATTAAATATTGTAATTACTAATTAGTACCTACTCTGTAAATGTAAAGAAGGCGTTAACGGCGTTAAAGTTTTGTAAGAATAACAATTTACAGAGTAGGTTTTTTTAAAGAGTTATATAGTATTAAAAACTATATAACTCTTTAGTAAATTAAAATATTTTTTGTGTTCCTACCTACCTACTACCTACTAAATGCAGGCATGTTTGAATCATCGAGTCAAATACAGCAGGCTTACTCCCGACACAACCGAGAATCGAAAACGCGGGAGCGGCAGGATCTTTTGCTTAAAACCAAATGGACCGGTTCTCGAAAACAGCGGCGCGGGAGCGGGTAACGAGTACCGCACCCGCGCCGCCGGCGCTCCCGCCCCGCTGCCCGCAAAATTCGAGGCTGAGGCCTTAGTTCTAGTCTAATTAGGTACTTTTTTATTACCTGAAACGGCCTCGTCTCCCTTTCGCTTATTGCCCCGCCAGCAACTCTAGCATCTTGAGCTACACAAATATTGAAAAAACTGAAGAAACAAATGAAATAAAATATCTTTTTGGCCATTGTTAAAGCACTTTTCTGTTAATAATTTCACGGAGACTGCCAATCTTTATCTTGAGTTACAAATTCGTGAGAAAATATTTTATCTACATCGACAATTTTTATCTCCTTTGATATTTCTTGAAAGTGTAGCACTTGAACCTACTTTCTTAAACTCGAGATAAGAGATATAACTCGAACAGTCTAATATTAAATATAGTCTAATAATAAAATAATCGGTAAAGCTAACTTTATGTACTAATACAGAAAAAAAATGTTATTTTTGGTCGATCAATAGCTCTTCTTTTCATAGACTAAAATATAAAATTTCCCAAATTTAAAAAAAAAATGTTTTTTCAAGTATCTTGTTTTCTGGTAACTTAACTCAGAGAACACACCTGCATTGAGACACAACGTTTTCAAGTTAAAAATAAAATTAGTTATCGAAAATAGTATTTTACCAAAGTTTTATCAGCAGTATGTCTTAAAAACGGAACCTACTTTTCAATATTCTGTAACACTATAACTACTACGTCCGAGATAAATTGAACCTAAACGTAAACAAACCTGTCTATGACACAACCAAAGACTAGTCTCAGTGATGCCAATTGGCCAATATTAATACAATGATTATTGTTTGCTATGAATCCATAGACTATAGGCTTATATTCTACAATCGGCAGTGTCAAAATGGCGTATTTTTTCTGTGAAAGATTTTCATTTGATGTTTAAACATATAAATGATTGTTTAATTGTTATAAAATGTATTGGATGATGAAGTTTAATCCTTTAATATACCTGTGAAAGTGTTGATAAGTGTGCACAATAAGTGATTATGGGAAAATTTCGATGTTTTCGATTTGTTTAGCTTTAGGTTAAATTTATCAAGGACGAACTATAGTAAGGGTCGAAATCGTTATTTTCATTCGGGATTGAAATAAATAAAAACACAATTTATTTGAAAACATCG
Organism: Celastrina argiolus; assembly: GCA_905187575.2. NCBI lineage: Eukaryota > Metazoa > Arthropoda > Insecta > Lepidoptera > Lycaenidae > Celastrina > Celastrina argiolus. The sequence goes on from LR994592.1 coordinate 12,196,946, forward strand.
TTTATTTTATTCTTTCTCAAAAAAAGTAAAATTTAGAAATAAAATATTGAAATAAAACATAAGTTATACATGCGAGAGCGAGGCGGACGACCTAAATTCAAAATGGCCGCCGCCGCGCCGGCGCCCTAACATCTAGCAAGTGAGGGTACACATTACGAAAGTAACAATTTGTGAAGAGTTGGCAGTAAAATAATTATTTATATGAAAAATACAAGCGATCAAGCGTACTTACAACTCGGTAATACTACGACATCGCCGCGCCAAACTAACACCTACCCCCTTAATATTATATTACGAGTCTAAGAAGTTTGATATAAAATCCAGAAGCGGCTCTATACAGCGACGTCGAGTACCGATTCACGGGAGTCACTAGCAATACGTATCTAATTACAGTCAGATGTCAATCGATAAAAAAATTCAAGGGAAACGTGATAAATGCGATTATCATATCGAAGTCCAAACCATATCAAACTCCATCCGTCGCAGATGCTTGGTCAATAGTTACTCTAATAAAACATCTAAGTTCTCATCTCATTATATCGAACATTAAAACTGAAATATAATATCAGTTTCAGATTATAAGTATATAAATAAATAATATTATATATTCTCATCTCAGTTAACTAGTCTACTCATAAATAGCGTCGCATTTAGAATTTTATATGTTCTTTATAATATCGTTACAACAATTACGAATAAGGGTGGGCTCATACCATACTCGGATAATATATTCTTTACTCGGGGGCGGGCCCCGTCACAATAAATACAGTTTCAGACGAAGGCAAACGATCCAAACACTCAATAGAACAGTCTTAAATAACGTTTGTACGCAACAAAATAATAACAAGTCGACAGTCGTCGGTCGGGCCGTGCTGACACTATTTCATCATTGGCAAAGCTTACACAAGCAAGCGTCGTGAGAAATATGCGGCGTCCATCCGACCGGTACTATGGCGTGCGTGACGCACTGAGTACGGGGGGACGCGGCGTGAGCCCGACCCACTGCGACCGCAACCGCAACCGACACGTGGTTCTGGACTGTAACCGATACTGTATACTGAAGTATACGGTCTACTCTAGTAACTACGAGGTTACTTTTGTTCGGTTGGTGTTGCGGCTCGCCAGTGGATACCCGGCTTAATGAGAAATGTGATGACGGAACTCGCGAGCGGCTATCCATCGCTCCGGTGGAATTTAGCTGAAAACAGAAAAGAAAACACGTTAATATTGTCACCAATTGAATATTTTGTTTAATATAATATTATCTGTGTTAGTAGGATCATGCGTACATTTACTAGCGTATGAATATGGTGCAGGAAATGGAATTATCATTAGTCGATTTGGAATAAAATAAATAATTATAGTTACAAATGATTATTGTTAGAAACACAAAATAGTGAGAGAAATGTGTAGTCAAGGCGAGAACACAATATAATATCATTTTCAATTATAGTTGGTAACATAATGGCAAATATTTATTTATTTAATAATTTTATTTATTGTTACTACAATTATTGAGCTTACAATATAAAACATACTTCTTACTTTCTAAGGATAAGGATAATATATGAAAGAGCGGATGCGAAATGATTTCTCTTTGAACATGACGGAGCCTGTGCTCTTTGTAAGGATGACGGACCACAGATCGTCGAAGCGTCACTACATAATACGTAAGTTACGGGGTGTGTGAGCGATCCATAATCACAATGTTATGACGAGAATATGAATAAGAGCGTGCGAACTGACTTCATTAGAACACCACAGAACCTACGCTCTTTGTAAAGTCTTCTTTAAAAGAGCGCAAGATAACATATAATCGAAGCGACACTACACATGGCAGGTTAGTGTCAGTGCGGGCGATCCATACGTGCAATGTTAGGGCGAGTATAGGAATGAGAGCGTGCGGACTGACTTCTTCTTGAGCGTGAAGAAGGAGCGGCGCTTGGGCTCTGCGTGCTGCGCGGGCAGCGTGTGCGGGCGCGGCGCTGGCGCGTGCGTGCGCGCACGTAGCGCGTCCAGCCACGCCCCCATCTCGGCCTCGTCGTGCGCCTGCAGCAGCCACTCCGCACCGTTGCTCAGCCTGGAAAAAGAAAATTAACTTTGTTATTTTCAAAAATCACTTATTTAACACCAAGTTATTCTCGGAAAGTCAACACAAAATATTAAGATTTGTATTATGAATTGTCACTCATATTATTTACTAGCTATTGCCCGTGGCAAATGTGACAAAGTTTTATGATGATGTGAAAGTACACAGACTTTACATAGGCTACGCTGCAACCTGGCTAAGATGTCGGTTCTGATCCAACCACATGTTTTATATAAAATCAGTGTTACAACAATAATAAACAATAGTTTTGCGTAGAACATACATCATCACAGATATCCTAACAAACTTTGGCATTTAACGCCTCCGTTGTCTAGTGGTTCTGAGTTTCGCTCTCGACCCGGAGGTCGTGGGTTCGATTCCCGCATTCAAACAACTAAAAATGTTGTTTTCAAGTTTGGTTAGGATAATGCAGGCTGATCACCAGATTGTCTGACAAGAAAGATGATATAAAAAGTCGGTCCTGCGCCTGTTCCTTCGCCAGTCGTGCCGGTTTACCGTCCAACTGGGTTATGACAGTAAAAGGAAGAGATTGTCTTTGTGTATTGCACACACACTTGGGCACTATAAAGTAACTCCTGCGTAGCTGGCCTGGTTTCAATGAAATCGGCTCAACCTCGTATATATAAAACTACAACTTTTCAGTAGAGTCAAAAAACTTAATCATTTTAGATTTTATTATGACATGGATTTTGGATGTATACTGTTCATATCTGAACCTTATCTAAAACAAAATCCAATTATTAAGTTTTTTGACTCTATTGAAAAGTTGTAGTTTTATAGACACGAGGTTGTGAAGGTGAAGCGACGTTAAGTACCTGACGCGGAAGACGTGCTTCTTCTTGGTGTAGTTGGCGGCGACCTCGACGACGGCGCCGTTGAGGTCGAGCGGCGCCTCCCCACGGTAGCCCTGGTCGGGCGCCGCGCGGCACGACTTCTGGTCCTTGTAGAACGACATGCGGCCGTCGCGAGCGACCACGTACAGCTTGTCCCACGATCTGTAACACGATTTCAGTTATGTCACATATTTCCTCTAGTGTATTTTTAATCGGTTTAATTGATTGTGTAGGGTGTTGTCTAGTTTTAACCGGTTTAATTGAAATTATGAAAATGGGGAGAAAATGGGGCCACTGTCTTATAATATCCTATAGACGAACAAATGTTTCGCGAAAGATGAAAATCTCTTAAGCAATTATAGCTAGATGAAGAGATAGACGATCTAATACTAATTACATTACACATCACGTAAGACGAAAATGGTTACGCCTTTTTAAGCCGTAACTATTTTCGCCTAAACAACTTTATTAATGTTACATAGTACTTTATTTTCTTTTCTTTTTATACCGCAATATACATATTAATAATCTATATTTTTTATAATCTTTATTTTAACGTTTTAAAGAAGAAAAAAAAATTAAGTTAAATTCTTCATTTTTAAAAGTGAAACGAACCGTTTTATCTGTCAAATAGGTTCTCAAGTGAGGATGGGTTTAAGACTTCTTTATTAATACGGGCCTAAGGGCGTGTTTCACCAAGCAATGTCAAATTTAACGCCATCTTAAAATACCATGCCATCTCATTCATTGACAGGAAATACGAGAGAGATAGCATGATATTTAACATGGCGTTAACTTTAACATTGCTGGTGAAACACGGCCTTAGACTTTGAGATATTTACCTGTTGGAAGCGCGTTTGGCCGCGGATTCCCACTCGTGTTTGCGGACCAGCGTCCCCTCCACGCCCTCGTCTTCGCCTACCGGACTGGCGCCCTCTGAACATCACAACATAAGTTACGACATATACACGAAAATACGCAAAAATAACTGCTACCATATACTACAATGTCACAATTGTTGGATAAAACAAGTTGTATGGGCGATAAAGTTAGCCTTTAGCAGTTGGAGATAAATATGGAAATATCCAACACAATCATGACATTACTAATACTAAAGTAAATTGAACGTGATAGGTTTGATACTTGACTATAAGTAATAATGCAAGGTACGACAACACTTTATTATTTATACAATATAAAAAAAAACACATTTCAAAAATCATGCGCTCGACACAAAACACAGTAGCACACACAAAGCACACATCGCATTCTTTTGGAATAAAGATGTATTACGTATCAGCTATTTATTGTTTATGTATGTTTTTTCTGGTACAATAAAAATACTAGCTGTTACGTATCATATGCAACTATAGATGTATCTATGACTTAATCTAAATAATTCCTTGTAATGCTATTTCAATGAAAATTGGTGAGCTTGGCAATGAAAAATGTTTTTTGTTTGACTAGCATCTTTATTCCAATTTAGGTATTCATATAACTATAATGATCTTGAAAATATGTGAGGGAATATTGTTTTTTTTAAATACAGTGAATATGATAAAAGAAAAATATTTACACCAATGAAAATGTATTTTGATAAAAGTGGGAATTTTCTTTTGCGTTACAATTTTTCTGTTCTATTCTTGTAAATTTTCAAACTGAAAACAACATGGCTTTATTTAATGTACTTTTTTAGAAAATAAAATTGGAACATATTTTTTTATCAAATATTCCGTTTAATTTTTACATTCAAAGTTTTGAAGTAGCTACTCGTAGAAGTTTAAAAAATAATCAACGCATACATTATCCTCCCTTCTTTTGTTTTACCGTCCACATGTTTTCAACATCGTTTACCTTCGTCGTCGCTATGCGGGGAACCAGTGAGGAGTTTCTTCGCCGTGCGCCAACGGAAGCTTCGGAATGGTGACTTGCTTCGGGACCGCGTCTTCAGCTTACCGGGAGACGGGGTAGCGGGGCTGGAGCTCGAGCCGGCCACTAGGGGGAGGAATGTGGGAGATGCGGGAGGAAATTGTGGAGGAAATTGTGAAAGATAAGCAGAATAGAAGCGGGAGGAATTTTAGTGGAGTATAGAGTATAAAAAGTAGAAAACGATGAAAATAACAAATCAAAGTAAGCGGAGATGTATTTGAGATTAATAATAATAAGAAAATATTGTAATGGAATAAAATAAAAAAAAAAGGAAAATTTACAGTTGAAAAGAGATATAAACAATGTGCATATGGAGGTGGAGGGGATGGATATAGGATGAAAAAAAGAAAACAAATAATTCAAAGCAACATAAAAACAATATGGCGTCGCAGCAAAACAACAAAAGCGAACATGCCTTAACAGTAAAACGTAATAACAGTGAACACGTGTTAAAAACATGCTATGGGACTCTGCGCACTACATACTAAAACAACTGGTACTTAGTTACTTTGTTAGATTCGGTGGAACTGGTTCAAACATTATAAACTGTAAGTTGAAATACAAAGAGTGCAGCCATACGACTGTTATAGAGTAACCGTAATGAAAATATTTACGCTGGTTTAGCGATACAATGTTTTATCTTTGTCTATCAAGTGTCGATTCTAACGTGTCAGACAAGGAGAAAACATTATATATCTTATACAGCGTATAAATATTTTTATTAGTATATTATCAGTATTTAACAATATAGTAAAGTCTGGTAAGTGGTAACTATTTTAATTAACTAGCCAATTTAACATAATATTTCAAAGTACCGTTCCGATTTAATGTGGTCGAAATACACAAAATTCGACTAAATTAATAATAACGCGGTGAATGAGTGGCATTTAAAGAGTTTTTTTTAGTATAGTAGCGTTGTACAATGTTGCTCGCCAATATGTGACAACACTATCGAATTTAATTTTGGGGGATCGACGATCGATGGAATTTGACAGTTTTCTAATTTGAACATCTAGCGTCACGTTGGCATGAAACCGACACTAGCAACGTGTTTAAAATTAGAAAACTGACAAATTGCAATCCAATCCCCATGTCGATCATTTTTTGTATTCTTTATTTAAAGGCTATTCATCATAAATGACAGCCTTATTCAATAACGATCCTTTAAAATTTTAAATTAAGCGCAGTCCTACAGTTTGAAAATGGAATGCACGTTGTATTTCATGTTACGTTCACAATTTGAATCAGTTGCCACCTCTACGTAGTCTACGGTACTCACTGGACATGCGTGCGGGTTTAGCCGGCGTCTGTTTGGAGGACGAGGCTTGTGGCGACTCGGTCGCGGGGAGCGGCGACTCGCGACTCGGGGACGGGGCGGGGCTGGCTGCATGCACAACTACGTGCTAGTTACGTCTACTCTACGTGCACTCATGCTATTAGCATTACATGCTACGTTACTTCACGTGCGTAGCAAATATTGCTTGACCAAATTTTGTTGACAGTTTGTGGCTGATTGGAAACGATTGAAGTCATGAATATCCATTCATGACTGAAGGTGATATGTTGCAAAAATTTTTACACAGAAAATGGGAGGTTAAACTTTCACTTAAACATTTTAGGATATGTAGTATCGTATTAAGTACATTGATTCTAGAGAGGGATCTTTATATTAATGAACTTAATATGTTACAACATATTCTAAAATGTTTAAGTGACAGTATGAACTAAATTTTCTCGAAATCAGAATTTTGCTACTTAACACCTTCATCCATTCATGTCTTGAATTAAAACTACACAGGCTATAAAATTATTGAATGATAATACTTTAGGGTGTGTATAGGCTCCGTATATAGAGTTTTTTGTGAAAGTACCAGCGCTAAAAGAGGTTCTTTTTTTATAATTTTATGGGCAAATTTATGATGTTGTGGCATTTCTCATACAAACATAAAAGTCAAAAGTAAGTCTTTCAGCACTGGTACTCTTACAGTAAACTCTACATAGGAGGCACGTACACACCCTAAAGTATTATCACTAACTTATTTTACACCTTGTAGAGAAAACCGACTACCACACGTTTTCATTTATTAAAAAAGGTATTTTTCTTTTTGGTCAACGGTAATATTTACTACACACATAACATCGACAGTACACAACGTGCTAACATCGACAAATCAAATTCAACTAAAATTAGTAACTATAACTACTAACTAAATACTAACCTACCTAATTATTTAGCTACTTATATCACGAATTAATTTATTATATCTAGTCTATTAATTATACCGTTTTGCTATTAAACATCGATTATAATGTAGAAGCTGTATGGATTTCAAGGTACAATATAAGCTTGGAGTATATGTATTATATAAAAGCAAAAGGTTAAGCCATGCATATTCTATAAAGCAACATATTAGGCAAGTGGTAGAAAGCTTTACCTACCTTCAGTAGAATGTATTCACAACGGAAGATTGGAAACACTACACTAATACAAAATTGTAAAGACGTGTACAGACTTGAAAAGTATCAAACCATCACCTTTAGCGTAACAATACATCGGTATATAACACTTGTGAGAAGAACGACAATAAGATAATAAGATTACAATACCATCAGGTTTTATACCCTACCGTTTTCAATAATGTAAACGCCAATTATCTTTTTTTTAACGCAACTTTTTTTACTTTTTAATTCAACGGCGATATTTATTAAAATGGCGGTTTAAAAATAACCTTAGTGTTAGGCAGGTTAATGGTATTTTGTCAATTTATTTTGTTAATGAGTAAACCCAAACCTGATGATATTATGATACAAATAACACATGATAATGACGAGGACATATAACATGAACATATAAAGCGTGAATTAAACGATGGCATATTATATGTGTAAGAGCCTGTCTCAAAATATGATGTGACATAGCTTATTCACATGTTTTGTCTCTTTAAAGAGACGAAGCATGCGAATAAGCTATGCAAGGTTTGGTAAAATCAATTGCGGAAAATTTGTTAATATGATTTACTGTTTATATTAGATGGCAGGCAGAAAAAAGTGAGATATGTAAAAAAATTATAGCAATGAAGCGAATCGTCGCCGCAGGCCTCACTGTGAGCTGATATACTTGTAAACTGTCTTTATCACACAAGACCAACTGTGAAGTGAAGCTGAGCATAAGATGGCCGCGGCGAAGAATCGTTTCATTACTACTATTTTCTTTAATCATCCATTTTTTCAGCATAAGCGTCTTTACATAAACAGTGTACATGTACCCAAATTTTCTGCAATTTAATTAATCCTCAAATAGATGTCGCTTTTAGCAGTGAAACGGACATAAAATAAATAAATATGTGCATCGAATAACCATAAAAGTCATTCGTTTCACAATGTATGAGTTATGAGTGCATATTGTAATACATAAACTTAAATCACCTACGTAAGAAAATCTAGAGAGTGCAATACTGAAAATAGTGTTTTACAACTAAGAGTAGAGTCTAGCCCATTTAACCTGTGTCTACCCCGCGTGGCTAGTTAGAGCGCAGTAGTACCCGACTAAATATACCGACAGGGCTTCCCAACCTGCGTATTTACAACTATATGTACCAATCGTGACCCCTAAATAAAATGTCCATTGACACACGATGCACCATACTAGTGGTGTACAACTATTTTTGAGAGTTTTGTAATTTCGACAAGTATGAAAAAGGTTAAGAAGCCCTGCCCCAAGGTCATGCGTGTGGCCGGGTGACGAGTATAGGTAGGAAGCGCTCCGGTTACCTGGCTGCGAATGCGGTCGGTCTTGGGCCTTCTCGGCCGCTTTAGTGGAGGTTCTCCTTACGACTACGCGTGTGCATGTGTGGACAACACATCGGTAAGTAACGTCACGAGACTCGGTCGACGAACGAATATCGACTTCGTACACGTACAGGGCGCCGATTCAAGATGCCATCGCTATTTATGGCTTACAAAGTTAGAAAACAAATTGTATGGGATTTGAAATAGGCTTCGCTAAATGACGAGCGAATTCGTATGTCATTTAGCGAAGCTTATGTCAAATCCCATACATTTTGTTTTCGAACTTCGTAAGCGATATATTATAGCGATGGCATCTTGAATCGGGCCCAGGACCATCGCTCGGACGTCGAGCCGAGCCGACTGCTAAACGATATCAACTTTATTCAAAAGTAGATAAAGTTGAATATCGTTAGTGCGCCAGGCCGACTCGCGTGTCAAACGAAAACGAACGTTGTATACACGTAGACAAGGTCGAGTACCGTTTGTGAACCGAGCAAGCGATAATAAAGGTAGTAATCGACATGGAAAGCGGCAAGCGATGCCGTAAGACTAGGCGCTATCGCAGTGCGAACGTGCTAAGTCTTTTAAAAGAACCCTAACCGTTTTTCTGTACTGGTAAAACTAGAGTTTAAAATGTTAAATAGCAGGCAACATTCACCAGTTAATCGGTGAAATTAGTGGAAATATTATTTGTATTATCGAAAGGTTCGTTTTGTGCTAGATATTTCATGCGTGCTAAATGCAGTCTGTGGTTCCAAGTGGGTTATAATTTTGAAAAAGTCCACTATTTTTCATTCGAAACTGTCTATTCCATTATTTGACTTCATACGTTTTCGTACTTCGAAAATAAGGTAATTTTACTACAAACAGTAACATAATGTTATTTGTGAAATTTTGTTATTTTTATTACCTTATTTTAGAGGTATTTATTTTCTCAACAACGAATCAAGGATATGATTTTCACGTGAATTTTAAGCAAAACATGTCGATGTGATTTACTAAGAATTAGAGATGTGCTTTCTTTTTATTCATCCTTAAATCGTTATTGATCAAAACCTTTGTTTAGACAAAAAAAATCGAGCGGTTGTACGTATCGAACAATTTTCAATAATCTATTAGTTATTCAGAAAAAAGGGATTCTGGCCATTTCGTAGGTCAAAATGTGGCAATGTACGTCAAATTGCTTTAAGTAGCGCCGACCATATTTTATCTCCATTATTTTATTATAATCTAAGACTCGGCTCATCAAAATTTAATTCGTACACTGTTACATTATGACTTTGGGCCTTGTAAAGTCCTAGTAGGCTGTAGGGGGTATCAAAAAGTGTCATAAGATAAAACAAAGGACTCATAACAAATATCAAATCTGTATCAAGAGCCTTGTATGTGACCTCAAGGGGGTCTCGAAATGCTCACAGGGAGTCTCTAAATCCACAAAGGGAATCTCGAAATCCTCACAGGGAGTCTCAAAATCCTCACAGGGAGTCTCGAAATCCTTGCAGGGAGTCTCGAAATCCTCGCAGGGAGTCTCGAAATCCTCGTAGGGAGTCTCGAAATCCTCACTGGGAGTCTCCGACGCCTCTTAAGGAGTCTCGAGTACATACCTTGCGGCTGCGGCTCGGGCTCGGCATTGTCGGTGGCGTCGCGCGCCGCCGCTGCTTCAGCTGCCTCGCGCTCGAGACGCTCGCGTTCCGCCGCCTCTGCTGCCTCCTGTCGTCGCTTCATCTCTTTCACTTCGAACTGGAATTGTGAGACAAAACATTGTAGATTCCAAATAGGTTTTGCACCCGAAATGTGAGCGTCGACGATTGCTAACCCGTTTACGTTTGACACGATTTGTACATACGAGTAGAACTAAAACGAATCGCAAACGCGATAGCAATAGTCAAATATTCACACAGGTACTGGGTAATGTATTTAGCTTTAAAAGCATCGAATGCGTGACGCATTAGTAACAATATTATTGTTTATCTTACGAAAGGCTTTCAAAAATATATTTAAATTTATTTCGGACTTATTTAAATTAACTTGAAGAATGAAAAGTATTTATAATAAAAATGTTAATATTAGTAGGTACATCTATCAGTGTAGTGAATGGGATATACAGGCTGTAATATTAATTAATGATAATACTTTAGGGTGTGTATGGATCTACCGTTAAAGTACCAGCGCTGTAAGGGTAACTTTTATAAATTACTGTATGGGCAAATGAATGATGTTGGGACTTTTCACATGAAGGTGAAAAGTAGGTCTTTCAGCGCTGGCACATTCACAGTAAACTCTACATAGTATCACGTATGCACATCATAAAGTATTATCACTTTTATTTTACACCATGTAGAATGTGAAGCAGCGTGCACACAGAAAAGCGTCTCATGCAATATCCAACCGTCACTTACAAACTCATTGTTGTCAAACTCAAAGATTAGACTTGGTGTTTCAGGGGAGGATATGGATAAAGGATTTGTTTCAGTCTCTACAGCACTAGCTCTTCCACTCTTGTCAGAAGACAGTCGTCTCGACAATCGTCGCATTTTCGCCAAAAAGCCAGACTTTGAGTCGTCCGTATTGTCAAAGAAAACTGAACCATTTTTAGACAGAGGGGACTGTAAAGAATTAGAGTTGCTTGATGTAGATGTTGTGGATTTTTTCCTCGACCACACAAAAGAATCGTTTTTCGATGGACTCGCTTGTGATTTTCCATTCTCGCGTATTTCGACGTCGACTGATATAGGTTCTGTCGGTAAAGGGTGGTAGGAGGGTGGAGGTATAAAGGCAAAGTAGGATTCGTCAGGTCTGTCCCATGGTTGTACTGGAGGCCACAGTGTCGCCGCTTTCAGTTCAAGCTGAATTAATTATGAAAGAAACCAATCACCACATATTAATGCAAAGAAAATTGAAGCAAAATTACAAAAACAAAACAAATACAATTAAAGAAACCTACTGAAGTGCAATTTACATGAAGGAAAAATGATGAGTGCATTCTACATTATTTAAAACGTGAAAGAAGTTATGAATGAACGTTAAAACTAAACAACAGCTTCACTGGACTAAAATAATTTTTTAAAATCTCAGTTAGTAAAAAGACAATTGAAACATAACTTAGTCACTACAAAATGTATCCCTAACTTGGGTTGTAAATTAAGATTTACTGTTATTATATACTACGGTAAGCTGTACTTTCTACAGTAGTTAATCAATAAGAATGCACATTTTTAGGCCTTTGTAGAGTGTTTTCTACTAAGTACTGAATGTGTTTAAGACAGACTATACTCTGTAAAGCTAGACACTAGCCAAATGATTATCTCTTTACAGAGGTCGATGTGCATTCCTCTTGCCGGGTTCTGTGCACAAAATTGACTGTGTAATAATAAGGGGTGTTTTTTTTTTTTAATATGGATGTGTCTTTTTGGCGTCTATTTTCTAGTATGAAAATAGGCTCTTGTTAAAAATTAGTACTTTAGTTTGCGTATGTCATTGCTTTCAAGGAAATTATGATTATCAAAACTATCGAATGATGTGATACTATAAGGTATGTATTTTGTCAAAATCAGTAGGTTCGAATCCTGGCTCGGGAAAATGGTTTATAAAAATTTTATGATACAATTTTAGTTTTTATAAAAATCCAGATCGTAACTCCTTTCAGCATTTTTTTTCTATTTTTTATAGTTTTGCATGATGTGATAGCAGTGATAGTATAAATGTATATGGCAATAGCCTACCCCATGCCTTTTTTTTAAATCATTCTGTATATGTGTCGCAGTCATCTGATTGAATCTGCTTATTTAATTGAATGACTAGCGCGGTTATATAATGGCGTCAAACAGCTCGTACAGAGCAATGTGTTGATATATATTTTGATAAATTTACTTTAATGTGCGTTATAATAGTACCTACACATTCGGAAATTTGGAAGTTTAAAAATAAAATATTAAATGGTTGTCCTAGTCTCGGATTCATTGAATTTGTTGGTAAATATAGAATTCAATGAACGCGCTAGTCATTCAATTAAATAGCGGATTCAATACGATGACTGCGACATAATATGTACACTGTATAGTAGTGCGCGACCACAGTCATGCACGGACAGTAAAGTAATGCATACCGTGGTGAGCCTCTGCAGCGCGCTGAAGCGGTCCTCCTGCGCCGCTGCGGACTTCTCGAACGCCTCGTGCTTCTTGATCAGGCTCTCCACCTCGTCGATGGTGTGGCCCAGCTCCTGCGACATGAGGTACGGCTCTTGCGCGATCAGCCACGCCTCCGCCACCGCCGCGTCGCGCGCGAACTGGTACACCTCCAGGACTGCGGGGGATAAGGGTATGTTAACGTCGTGAAATTAAAAAAAAAAACACTAAACCAAACATTTTAATTTGGAGCCTAAAATACACCATTTTGTTTTTTTTTATTCACCCAGTGTCTCTCCCATATCCAACGCGAATCGAAACGACAACTTTTAAGCTAAACTCCATCCAGCCGTTGAGGTGTCATGTTAGCTATATTGTCAGAAAACATTATCCTCCTTTTAAAATACTATTTAGGGGTCCAATTAAGTACTCCAACATTTTAACTTACTAAATTTTGTTTTTAATATGACGTCGTATTTCGATCGAAAGATAGGCAACTAAATTTAAGTGATCGGGCAGCTGGCATAATAATAATAATAAAAATTATTTTAAGTTAATGATTGCCTAGAAGAAAGCAGTAGTTGTGTTATCTTATAAGTTATAGTATAAAAAATTTGTTATTTAGTTTTAAACTCACTGCATGTACACCCGTAAGGGTACACTTTGTATTTTGGCAAATGTCAATATGCAAATGAATATTTCAATTTCAAGCAGTTTCTTCCAGGCAACCATTAACAATTAAATTAAATACTCACTGAGCTGCAGGTTCTCCCAGCGCTCCTCCCACCGTCTGAGCAGCGCGTTCCTCTGGTTGGTGAGCGACTGTAGTTTGTCCTTGATGTCGGGCGTCGCGTAGTGTTGTCGCGCCAGCAACTCGCGCCCGAGGCCGATGCACGCTGTGAAGTTGTCCTCGCGGGTCTCGATCTCCGCCTTCAGGGATTGGTGGTTGTTCATCAGTAGCTCCACGCCACTAACGTCCCTGTTGTAATTAAACAACATTAAAATACCAGCAGAACAAAAAGTTGCATAAAAAACTTGAGAGGTGTCAAGGGACACCGGATGGAACGAAGTTTATTATTTATTATTTACAAAAAACCTGTATACACTCAACAAAAATAATCGTCGCGACACCACACTGTTCAATGCGAAATAGAAATGAAAATATCTGGCTTGCTTTCTATAAGAGAGAGAGAGACAGACAGAGAAACATGCGACGCCGCACAGCTTACAATAGCTTACTATAGCAAAAAGTGTCGTGACAACTTTTCGTAAGAATTTTTTCCGTCTAGCCCCCTTTCACAACGCGCGATAAGGAACTTCGTTCCAAAAAGTCTGGGGGTTATAATAATAGATTTTACCGTGTGAAAAGGCTTAAGCTATAATTTATGGTTAAACTTTAGCCCTACCCTTGAATCTAATTTAATGAATCGACATTGGAATTTGACAGTTCTCTAATTTTAAGCACGATGCTAGCACCAAGTGGAAATGAAATTTACACTAGCATTGTGTTTAATTAGAGAACTGTCAAATTTCAATCCAATTCCATTAGTCAATCCTAGAATTATGTATGTTTACAAATGGCTAAAATGATTATAAAGCGAGTACGAACTACGAATACGTCAAGTGTACTAACTTAGGTCGGGCTAATAACGGGCGGTTGAAAACGGCGGGACTACGACAAATGAAGACAACATACCTCGGCTTTTCGCCTGTGTTCATGGAGCGCACAACGTCATCCATCCACAACGTGAGGTTGCGGACCTGGTTGAGGAACCGGTACAGGTCGTCGGCGTCCTCGAGCCGGGTGCGGCGCGCGGCGCACGCGGCCTGCAGCGCCGCCCACGCGTCCGCCACCTCGGCGGCGCGGCGGGTGATCTCCGCGGCTTTGTCGCCCGCGTACGACGCGCCGAGGCGGTTGCATTCCGCGCCGATGGACTCCACCTGCACGAATCATTTATTATTGCCAGACTTCCGTATCACAATAATGAGATGTACAACTTTTTATTTACACTTTTCCACTTTTATTACGTTTTTATAAGTTTCTACAAAATAACACTACCGGCTTCGATTAAATCAACATCAGGTGTAATTTGAAAAATATTTTGCTTTTGTGGGTAAATTGGAAAATATTCAAAAACATTATGCAGATTAATGTTGTCAAGTTCAGGAAATATTTTAAGTTTTAGGCAAATATTAACATTCCATATGTAACAATGATGACAAACTATTAATAAATCAACAATCTTTAATGTGGGTGTCGTAAAAGGCGACAGAGGAAATATGCCGGAGATGGGCAGCACCGTTTCCACGGACATTGTTCTTAAAACTACACTCGGCAAACCGCTTGGCAAACGTGGCGAATATAAGCAACTATTAAACCCGAAGAAATAATTTTGGGGATGTATTCGTCCAGACGTGGACGTCATAACTATAAAACTATAATAGTATTGAAAGTTATTGTCAATACCTGTTGGTGCAGCGTGGTGAGGTCCTGCGTGAAGTTGTGGTGCTTGCGCTGCAGCGCGCTGACGCTGATGGCGTCGCGGCCGAGCTCGTCGCTCACGCCGCGCGCCTTCTCGTTCACGCGTTGCAACGTGTCCTTGCAGTCGTGGAAGTATTTGTGCAGCTCGCGTGACGCCGCCAACATCTGCAAACGAAAAGTTTAATCTTATATATAAAAATGAATCGCTGTCTAGTCTCGCTAAAACTCGCGAACGGCTGAACCGATTCGGCTATTTTTAGTATTTAAATATTAGTGGAAGTCCAGGAAAGGTTTAAACTGTTTGTGTATGCTCAACGAAGAGGGCACGGGTCAGCTAGTGAGTGATAAAACTTTAGGGTGTGTATGTGTCCCGTATATACCGTATATAATGTGGAAGTACCAGCGCTAAAATAGGTACTTTTTTTTAAATTATTGTATGGTAAAATTTGTGATGTTGGGGCATTTCTCATACAAACATGAAAGTCAAAAGTAACTCTTTCAGTGCTGGTACTTTCACAGTATAATCTGCAACCTTGAGTATTATCACTTACTTATTTTACACCTTTTATAGACTAAGGCCGTGTTTCACCAAGCAATGTTAAAGTTAACGCCAGGTTAAATATCATGTTATCCCTCTCGTATTTCCTGTCAATGAATGAGATGGCATGGCATTTTAACATGGCGTTAACTTTAACATTGCTTAGTGAAACACGGCCTTAACTCTATAGAACTATTTAACATTGTTCAAATGATCCAATTTACATAAATAATTTCGTAATCTAATTTGGATGCCAAGGTAAGCATTTGAGATATTGTGTAACCACACAGTGCGCTTACCTTATAATTAAATCATTAACTGTAGTACGTATCCATGTAGTTCGTAAAATAAAAATGATGTATCAATAATGTATTTTCTATTACATAATACTTTAGGGCATACATTATACCAACTCCTACAATATAGAGGGGTATCTCATACCTGCGTCCTCGTCTCGATGAGCTCCAACAGGTCTTGCCAGGTCTCTTTGAGTCCTTCCTTCCATTGCGCGATGGTAGCGTTGTCCGAGTGACCCATGGCAATCATCTGGTCGGCGATACGCTCGGCAGTAGCCACGCGCTCCGAACCCACAGCTTGAGTCTCGCGCGCGAATTCCTTGAAGCGCTCCCAGAGAAGCTGTAAAAGAATTGTAAATATGAACAAAAAATTTTTTTTAATAAAAATACATACTAATCCTGTTTAAGGATGCCTTTCTAGAAACGCTCTCTCACCGTGACGTGGTCGTAATCCTGA
This sequence comes from Celastrina argiolus, assembly GCA_905187575.2. Lineage (NCBI taxonomy): Eukaryota > Metazoa > Arthropoda > Insecta > Lepidoptera > Lycaenidae > Celastrina > Celastrina argiolus. The sequence goes on from LR994592.1 coordinate 12,213,504, forward strand.
CCCAGCTCCTGGCTGGAGGCGACCAGCTCGCGCTCGGTGATCCATTGCTCCAGGTCGTCCACCTCGCGGGACAGCTGGAACAGGCGCTGGGACTCGTCCAGCTTGGCGCGCCGCTCACCCGCCAGGTCCTTGAGACCTGCATAAAGCTTGTCCACCTGGGACTGCTTGACGGAGATCTGTTCGCTGTGAACGTAAACATCTCAGTTTAGAGTGATGAGCTTTGAGAATGCCACTTTGTTTAAAACTAAGGCTGCGTTTCCACTGATGCGAACCGGGGCGGAGAGGAGCTTACCGGTGCCCAAATTGACCAATCCTTATGTTCGTGCTGTTTCCGTGGAAACGGAGCGGAGATTTCGAGCATAGTGATTGGTCAATTCGGGCACCGCAAGCTCCTCTCCGCCCCGCTCCGCGTCAGTGGAAAGCAGCCTAAGACTTGATATTGAAAGTTTACTTTACTTGGGTATTTAGTTACGTTTGCAAAGGTTCTTTAGTGTGGATGTGATGGTGTTGTCATGTCTTTGTAGACAAAACCCTTCCAAAATAAATAAATGAAAAGATTAAAAAAACCTTGAGTATTATATGCTGGGTTACAAGTTAAGACATTTTAAGGTTTGTTGAAATCACAAATCTTGAAAAAGTGAACAAGTGATGGCCATTAACCAAAAACTTAAGTTCCAACTCCGTAAAGGATCTATGTCAACCTAACATGTTTGTGAAAGCGATTATGTTGCGTCTTTTCCTATGTAAAATTAATTCTTACTTAATTTTTATGAATTTAACTGTCAAAAATATTACTTTTAAAGTTATTACATAAAATATAGTTACCTAAGTGGGTGTTCTTCACTTGTGAGCTGCCTGACCGTCTCACCAAGCTGACGGATGGTCTGGGCATAATCATCCACGGCTTGTTCCAGAATCTCATGTTTCTTCATCAGATTCTGTGTGGAGATCTCATCCTTGCCCCGGTCTTCGACCATCATGTATAACTCTTGTTCGCTCATCCATGCCTCAGCCTCGTTGGCATCAAACAAGTATTGTTGTGCCTTCTCCCATTGGGCCAGATTACTCTTTCGTTGGTCAATGGCGTCTACAATTTAAAGATAATATATAAGTAAAGTACTTAGTTGTTAAACAACCTAATAGTCCATGGTTACATGAAAATTGTAATAAAAGTATATGGTAAAATGGTTTAGCAACCAACAGAAAGCACATAATAATATGTTGTAATTAAAATAATTCGTATAAAATCCAAATGTTAATTAAATGTATCTCATCATTAGCGTTCAAGCCTTACCTTTAAGTTCTCGCCACCTAGAGGATAGCTCGTCAATGAGGTTCTTGAATTCGGGTGTAGCTTCGTGACCCTCGTCAATCAACTTCTGTCCGTTGGATATAACCGTCAGGATCCTCGGCTCGTGGTTGTCAGTCTCCGTTTTGAGGGACTGGTTCTTCTTCTGCAGCATCTGGACATTGAAGAGCGAGTTTCCATAGTCTGTTGAGGTGGCCAGAGGCATCTTCTCGTGGATCCACAACTTCTCATCTTCCACGTCCCGACGGAATTGGAACGCCTCCTTCTTCTTAGAGAGCTGGCGCTGCCTTTCCAGTAGAGGCGCCTTGAGCTGTTCGAAGCGTTGCTCCACAGTCTTCTTCTTTTCTTTGATCTCGTCCATCTTATCTGGCACGGTCTTCTGTAGGTACTCGGCCTGAGTCTCCAGCTCCGTGACCTGCTTGGCCTTGACCGCCATCTGGGTCTCGATCATCTGCTGCTTCTGCATGAGAATGTTGACGGAGGCGAGATCGGTACCGGTGTCGGTGTTCTCGATCTGTTTCTCCAGCTCGTTCATCCAGCTGTCGATGTCATCGACGGTCTGGTGCAGAAGGACCTCGCGGTTGGCATCGAACAATCGCTCGCCCTTGTCCTTCGTGGTGGTCTGTAGGTTTTCGAACTGATCCTGGAGCTCGTGCATCTTCGGAGATATGATCTCGACGAACTCGGGTTTTTGTTTCATCAGTTCCTCAGCCGCGTTTTGGACAGCGAAAAGGCGCTCTTTGTTCGCGGCAATCTCCGCTTCGAAAGCCTGGTGGCGAGTCCATTTGGAGTGAATGGTCTTGGCCGAGCGGTACGTGTCGTCCTGAGCGGTGACATTCTTCTCCTGCACCCATTCTCCGAGCTCGTTGCAGTCCTGAAGGAACTGGTGTAGCTGCAGCTGGTCCTGCAGTTTCTCCATCTGCTGAAGGGCCTTCTCCTTGTTGGCGTCGCGCCTGCCGCGGATGCTCTCGGCCTTGCGCTGGATCTTGTCGGCATCGAAGTGTCTCTCCTCCACCAGACGGTTGGCGAACTGCACCACCGAGTTGATCTTGTCGTCGTTAGCCTCCATGGTAGTGAGGAACGCCTCGTGTTCCTTGATAAGATTCTCGGCTTGCTCGAGATTTGTAGGCGGCTCGGTCTTTGCGAGTCTGAAAATTTTATTTCTTTATAACAACAGAAATACTCGTATATTATTCGTAACCATTAAACTTTAGCTTTTATCAACTTGAGATTACTACTTCGCGCGAGAGTTAGGTTACTTGGTCTACCTGTGCTCCTGGTGGGCGAGAAGCACCTCAGCCTGGCGAGCGTCCCGCTGCAGCAGCTGCAGCTCCAGACTCTGGGTGAGCAGCTGCTGGCGGTTCTCCCACATCTGCTGCAGCTCGGCCCAGCCCTCGCGCAGAGCCTTCAGCCGCTCGCGCAGGAACATGTATTGCGGGTCGTCCTGGGTAGACGGCTCCTGAGAAAAGAACGAACAATCTTATATGTTTAAAATAATTTAGTTAAAATAATTAATTGTACCCATTTTAAGTTGTTACAACAAATATTCACAGTTTTGAGTGATATAAACAGTCAATTAATATTTAATTGGTTCAAGTTGTTAAAATAGATTTCTTAAACCTATAGTATAAATTGTTTTAATAAAACTAAAGAATCTAAACAAATAATGACTACATAACAACATTATGATCAGTGGACTACAGTTTGTCTAGAGATTTTGACGTGTTTAAGTCTTTAAAAAAAGTTACAATATTTTTTAAATCATGTAAATATCCATGTAATGTGTATAACCTCATGACTTAATTTTTAATAAGGTTATTTTTTTTATTTAAAGATTTCAACTATAAATAAATTAATTAAATGCTTAACCCTAATACTACGGTAATAGTATGTGTGGTGTACACCCCACACAAGTCTCTACAACTAGAGATACCCACCGCAGTGATCTTCTCTCCATACTCCATCATCTTGGCGTACTCATCCTTGTAGTTGTCAATTTCTTCCTTGATTGTCTGGTGCTGGGACAGCAGTTTCTCCGCCTCTGGTAGACTTGCAGGAATATCTTGAAATAGACAATATTTTTTAATTTATGAAATTTATCAATAAATATTAGGGTGTTTCATCATCGTGATAATGAATTATTTTACAAATTGGCTAGATTTCCCTATAACTGTTACTAATAAAGTTATTTATATAAAAAATGTACTCCACTTTTTTTATATATCTGTAGATAGCTTAATGTCGACACACTAATATCGCGTTTCAATAACTCATCTATCTTTAACACGTTGACGGACATAAAAGGATAGATTGCTTTACATCGTAATCGCTCAAATATTATTAAATACCTTCGGAAGCGACGTCCGTCTGTGTCTTGGTGAGCCAGGCCTGGAAGTGGTCCACGGAGCGCAGGAAGCGATGTAAGTCACCGGCCTCCTCAAGCTTGGCGTCGCGCTCTTTGAGCTAAAATACGAAATAAAATTACTTGAAGTGAACATTACGACATTTTGTTTCACAAAAAAGCCAATGGGCTCTCGAAACGCCTAGTATATATACGCTAGTTACACCACTTTTATATACAACTTGAAAAATAAATGAGACATAATATTTAAGGATATGTCATTTTTATTGAGTTCACTGTAAATGTAAGAAGCAATACTGAAATCGTTTGACTTCAATATATATTTATACCAATAAATGCATATAAGTCCAAGTGCACATGCCACCAATCGATTAGTTGATCCACTATCTATTTTTCTGATTGGATTTTTTTTAAACGTTCAAAATTAAAAAAAAACGTTCATAATTTTTCACACAATAAGTTTAAGAAAGTAGTCAAAGAACGTTTGTGTGCAAAAGCATACTATAAAGTTTGTGATTATATTAATGATAGCACACCTTGGTAATAAGGTAGGCCCCTGCAAGGCTTTTTTTTCTTTTATTTAATTGCATAAAAATGCACTTTTTATTTTGTTGTAGTATTGACTATTTTATATGTAAACATATTTTTATATATTTTTTTTAAAGATAAATTTTCCATCTTTTTAGTAAAAGGTGGCCCCATACAAGTTTCTTACACCAGTTCTACTCGCTGGGCTAGTTCCCGAACCGGTGGTAGGCATCATAAAGAAACGACGTTCAGAAAACATTTTTGTAAAATTTATTCTAAATAAAAATTTTTGACTTTCACTTTGATTTTGGAGCACTTAATCTATCCACTAACTAGTCCGGAATCCCCATACATAGGGATGTAATTAAAATATATTGAAACATTTCAAATTATTATACTTCCAAAATTGTTTGATTAACGTACTACTTTTCGAATAAGACACACCTCAATCAATTTTATACTAATTTCTGTTACATGCGGTATATAGTGCCCCATATTTTTCTATAAGCTCACCATGTGAGTAAGTTGCTCCCAGTTGTCGGTGATGGTGTGTACACGCTCGCGGATGAGCCGCGCCTCGTCGGGGTGTTCGTTCTCGATCGCGCTCGCCTCGGCCTCGAGGGACGAGATGCGCGCCTGAATGGCGGCCAAGTCGCGCTCCATGCCGGACAGGCGACGCTGGAGAGTCATCACACCTGCACAATAGTAAATATATTATTATCCTTGCAAACAATTTATCATACATAGATAACAAATTTTATACAGTAGTAAACCCAAAAAGAGATTTTAAAGTTACTCATGCGTGTCGCATTATGATAATATCTGGTAATTGCGGTAGGGAAGTAATTTTATTAATCAGGGTGTTATAAATATGATCTGTCGCAACAGATTAAGATAGAGGGTGTTATGTACCAAAATACGACATCAAATAACCTGCACTTAAAGTAGGGATTGAATTGGAACTGTTGTTCGAATGATATTGATATGGCAAATTGATATGAATTGATATGAAAAACCTAACTTATTTCTGGTTGAAACCCTAAAGCCCATTGTACATACTCGTATACGTTTTTTTTTGTGCCGTGAAAATTTAAGTTTAATTCGTCGTATGTATGCATGGGCCTCAGGGGCTCATTGTACATATACGTTTTTTTTGTGCCTTGAAAATTTAAGTCGAATTCGTCGTATGTACGCACATTTGTCGGTGTTGTATGGCAAAGTTTAATTCCATACTCTTACCCCACAAAAACAATATAACAAATATTACCGTTCAGATCCATCTCCAAGTTGTCGGTCTGTTGCAGGATGCGTTTCTTGTCCTCGATCCACGACACGGTCTCGCGGCACTCGATGTGGAATGTCTGCACACCCTGGGCGGACTTCAACTCGTCCTTCTTGGACTCGGCCTGATTTCATAAAAAAATACATAATTAGATTATATATAAAAAATTCTATAAAAAACGTGTGCGTCTCGTGATGCCCGATGTTACTTAAACCAGACAGACTGGCGCCGTAACGCGTTACATAACGAAGCAGTTCACCCTTCTAGTAGAATTTATTTGTAATTTGTAGTATTTTTTTAGATATATTATATAGGTATCAAATGTAAATGGGGTTTAATCCACAGCCTTTCGGCTTTTGATATCAATTACTCGACAAGTAATTGAAGACATGAATGTCGCAAAAAAACTAATTAGAAAATTGAGTTTAAACAGTCACTTAAACATTTTAGGTTATGTAGTAACATATTGAGTACATTGATTCTAGAGACTGATATTTAGAGTAATGTACTTTACGACGTATTCTAAATTGTTTGGGTGACAGTTTGAAGTAAATTTTCTCGAAATCATAATTTTGCTACGTCACCTGATACATGCAAAATTATGATTTCGAGAAAATTTACTTGACTGCGAGGCCATGTCTTCAATTACTTCACGGCAGTTTTCTGTGAACGATCGAGCCGACCTATTCGTTAGCCATGCCCTTTTTACGTCAAACGTTACCTTTTCGCGCAGCGTGCTCCATGCGGCGTTGAGCGCGGTCTGGCGCTCCTGTATGGCGGGCGCCTGCGGGTGCTCCACGTGGATCAGCTGCCGCGCCAGCTGGTTGACGACGGCCACGCGCGACGCGTTCGCGTTCATCTCCTTGTCGAAGCCGTCGTATCTGGAATATAAAACGAATTTAAAATATTGCAATAATTTAAGTACATACAGACCAGTGTGTGGTGTTTCTACATATTATGGACTTTCATTCGACTAGTTAGTAATCATTACCCTTCCTTTTGGCTTCGCTGAAGTAGAGTAAAACGTTATTGTATAATTTCTACAGTATTCTCCGAGATAAGTAAACTCTCTTTATATAGTGTAGTGCCTGGTACAGACTGTTTTAATTGTCGTACCCACTCATATTAACTCACAACACACATTCTCTCACGTTAACGTTGACAGATTCTCTCTTGCTTTCTCTCTCATTCTTGAGATGATCCTCTCATCACCCTATATCAATACAATACATTTACAAGGTGTAAAATAAATGAGTGATAATACTTTAGGGTGTGTATGTGCCTCCTATGTAGAGTATACTGTGAAAGTACCAGCGCTGAAAGATTTAGTTTTGACTTTCATGTTTCTATGAGAAATGCCCCAACATCATAAATTTGCCCATGCATAAAAAAAAGTAACTCTTTCAGTGCTGCTATTTTCACACTAACTTCTATATACGGGACCCATACACAAAGTATTATCACTCACTAATATTATAACCTGTGAGTTATCATCACCTGTGCTTCATAATCTCGACGTCATCGATATCCTTGGGCGTGGTCATGGTGTCCAGCATGCGGTCCTTCTCTTGTATCCATTGGTCGGCGGCGTCGGCCTCCGCCAACAGCTTGTGGAGGGACAGGGCGTCGAGCAGCCGCTGCTTGCGGAGTCGGGCCAGTTCGCCGAGCTCGGCGAGACGTGCGTCCATGGCGCCGAGACGTGACGTCACTTCCGTCGAGCCCGCATCTTCGGGGCTGAGCGCGCTCGCCTGTTGACAAGTGGTAACATTAAGCCTGTGTGTAACGCCCGTATGGCGAGAAAGGGGTATCGCGCCGACCGAAGAATTATAAAAAAATATACACATTTTGTAAAATTGAAACGTCTATCTCGAGTCTTGCTTCGCTGAAAATACTAAATGTATGTTCTATACATACAAGCAAATAGATTTTAACTTTTTAAATGTATATGAACAATGATATTCAAACATAGAGCCGTGTGAATAGTGTTAAGAATTTACATATTCTTTAAGCAGTTTATATGTACAATGTATGTTTTCCTATGAAATAAAAATAAAATAAAATAAATAAATAAATATAATTTCAGACACTTTACCTGCTGTTTGAGCTGCTGTATGACATTGGCGTAGTGTTTGAGCTCGTCTGTCACGTCCTTGTGTTTCTTGAGCAGGCTCTGCACTTGCGCCTCGTCCACGCCCGTGTCTTCTGATGACACCAGTCTGTAACGAAATTCGTCGATGAACATCTTAAAGAAAGTAACACACAGATATTATATCTAGTTGTTACAATTAAAATATAGACATCAATTTAGTTATACTTTATGAAGGGCCATAGAAACTCATTATCACGTTCATATCCCTTTATATCATAAATATGAATGCCCGTTTATTTGTTAGCTTTCATGCGAAAAATACTAAACCGATCATCATGAATCTTTGTACACATATTTACATAAATTCGTGTTACATCTAATACACAATATCTTGGAGGTATTAGAAGTAACATAGGATATTATTCCACGCGTTGCCGCTGACAAAAAGTAGTAAGTATAAAATCAACGTTTAGACAAGCACGATGTTAGCACCTCAGCTGCGTAGCAATTGTATTTTGCCCTGTTTTGAAAACCCGAGTAAAGTATATTGGATTTGCGACCGTTTCCGTATATTCTCTCTCTTTTCCTCTTACTCACCTGAGTGTGTCAAGCATCCACGCGTCGATGTCATCGGCGTCGGCGAACAGTTGGTGGTAGCGCACGGCGGCGTCCAAACGGTCCTTGCGTAGAGACACCACGTCCAACAGATGATTCCACTGGGACAGGATGTCGCGGAGACGCTCCTATAAATCAAAAACATATATTACTCTACTATTTAATCGCAGCCGAATAGCCGACATGGTAGTGCCCCCCGCCAAGAATATTCTATCTTATATTCTTTTATCTACTCGAAATAATTCAGGACATTTTTGACCACATATAACTTTGTTGTGTATAAAACTAGAAGCCTGCATTTTCAGTAACTAAGCAGGCACTTTAAAAACATGGTATATTTAAATTTTCATTCAATTTGAAACATTAGTTTATGATTAAAACCTGTCAAAGTTTCTCACTCATTGGCCAATCATCCGAAATATAAGGCACTTCCAGCAGACATACAAGTTTCAAATTTAGAACAAAACTATTATTGTTTAGCGTCTTAAACATTTAGCAATTTCGGTCCAGTATCAAGTCAGAGATAATATAATGTGTTAATAAATAATTAAAATAACATCTTTACATGTAGCTAGTAATTCTAATAATTATATTTGTATTTAAAAAAACTAATAATATTTTACTTATTCTATATTATTAATAGTCAATGAAAATAAATTATACAAATCTGAAGTTGTTTGTTTAAACGTGCTAGTCTCAGGAACTACTGGTCCGATTTGATTTTTTTTTCCATAAGTCCATTTATAGAGGAAGGATTTAGGCTATAAAACATTACGCTAAGACCAATAGGAGCGAAGCGTCAGTGAGAAATGTTGCAAAACGGGGAAAATTATTCACACTTGCGTACTGCATAAACGGCTCAAGTCACTCAAAAACCACGCGAACGAAGTCGCGGACACAGCTAGTAATATTATAATTACAAATGTAATTTTGGACCTATGTAAGTTTTCATAAGTTTCATGCAAATGTTAATGTCAAGAGAATCTTATTGTATTTAATCATTAATAATGCTTATTATTGTCAAGAGAGGGACATGTACCTGGATGCGGTCGGCGCCGAAGTGTCCCTGCGAGATGAGCTCGTCGCCGACGGCGGCCACGCCCATCAGCTGCACCTCGTGCGCCTGCACGTCCGCCTCCAGAGCCTTGTGCTTCGAGATCAGCAGGTACACTGCGAACACCGTTATGATCAAAAATATGTCCAGTTTTTATCTATGGACGCTCATCAAGTTAATCTGGCCCCGTGATAAATAAAGAACTTGTGTTACAGGTATCAAACAACTGAAATATATTCAAAAATATGTCAAGTTTCTATCTATGGACGCTTCACATCACGTTAATCTGGCCCCGTGCTAAATAATCAAAGAACTTGTGTTACAGGTACCAAACAACAGATACATATTAAATACTTTTATCATCGTCGTTCCAGCTATGACGTCCACTACTTGAGATAAGTCTTTCATGTAGTTGCCTATACTCGCCACGCTTGGCAGACCGGGTTGGCGAACGCAGTTTTAAGATTTTTTTTGCTTTTTACCATTACTTTTTTTTCTGTCGCAAGAATAACGAAAAAGCTAAAAAAATTAACATTTCGTAGTATAAGAAAATGTGGTATAATCATATCCTAAAGTTATAGTGACTATTATTTTCACACCCGTTATCTCCTCTCCACACACAACACAACATAATATTATACAATCTACTAACCGGTAGTGAGGTCGTGTCCGATGTCATCCACGGAGACGATCTGCTCCTTCTCCTTGATCCAGTTCTCCTCGTCCGCCATGTCCCAGTAGAACTGCCACAGCTTGCGGCTGTCCTCGAGACGCTTTCTACACGACAATTGAAACGTAACTTTAATAAAAGTATACATTAACACAAATAAATGTATATTATGTCTTATAAAAATTAATTAGCTAGCGTTTCCACCAGCAATGTGCGAGGATGCATAGCGAGGAATGTGTTATTGAAGAACTAGTAGAATTTGAATTGTGCTTGTTGTTGAATTAAATGCATAATTCACATTCATTTCTTCTCAGCTTTTCAGCAGCAGTGTTCTCAGAACAATTTATCTGTTGGTTCTTGAAAAACACATTTTGCAATGCATTATCGCACATAACCAGTGAGAACGCATCCTTACTATACGTTAATGTGTACGCACGCTCGCACTTACCTGCGTTCGACGGCAAGATGCACGAGCTCCGCGTACGCGTTTTCGAGCTGCTGTATGCGCTCCACGGTGACGGCGGGGTCGCACGGGCGATACCCGCCCTCCTCTTGCTCGAGGAAGCGCTGCGATTGGCCAACGACGACCTGAGAACGACAAGATAAGGGTAAAAACAATATAAGAAATAACTATTAGTAGATATTAACTATTCTTTCCACTATATTGCATGCCATTGTAATGGCGGAATGTCTGATCTTTATGTAACTAACTGTAACACCTTGTAATGTACGATATTCTTGCAATAAATGATTATGATTATGATTATTGGTTTCAGTTAGGTATTACACTGGACAACTCCTAAATTAAATTTTTTGTTTATTTTGTTTAAACTTATTTACAAGCTTTGACTTACAAAATTGTAGCATATAGTAATAAAAACCTCGCAGTCAGAATAAAAAAGTATTTGTCACAAAAAAAAAATTGGACAGAATTTTTTTTCTAGGCTGCATTAATCTTGCAATTTGACTTGGTGGCTAATCACCTATTTTTGGAAAACAATTAAAACATCGGTTCAAATAACTACACTGAAATCTATGGACGACATTCTTAGTCGGTACTGAACACATTTTTCCGAAAACTACGAGTACAAAAAGCAAATTCAACAATAGTTAAACTCTATCTTTACAAACCTTGACTCGTTCACCGAGCACATTGATGTCAGCTTCGACTAACGCGTGTTTCTGCAACAAGTCCTCTACGCCCATAAGATGTTTGCCGTAGTCGTCTGTGAGGAGGCGCATCTTGATCTCTTCCATGGAGTCCAAGATGTAGAGCATCTCTTGGAAGTTCTGTTGCAATTGCAGAGATAGTTCGAGACGGGCTCGTCTGGCGCGGAGTAACTCGAGGAGGTACGCCCATAGTCGCAGAACGTTCTCGCGGCGAGCTATCACACGCTCCATGTCGTGGTATCTGGAGAATAAGTTAACATTTTCAGCTCTCAAAGTAAAAAAAGTTGTCTGTAAAGTTGGTTTACGAACGATAGTTTAACGTGACAACGTCAAAACAATTATGATTAATAATATATGATGAGATGATGATCTCATCATCTAATCATATATTATTATTCAACATTATGACGAGAGTAACACGACAGTAAGTCATCCTTTTTCGTACGCGCAGCCGGCATTCATCGATTTATTAAACTTTGTCACATCAATAATTAAATATGCGCAAAACATTATTTATGAAGTTAGTAATATAGTCTGACTCGATTCAATGTGATAAAATGTAAACACAGCTTAGTATCGCCGGTTATAAAGCAAAAAACGTCACATATTCCTCGCGCAATGAATGCTAAGGGAAGCCCTTATAGGCTGTAAGAGAACGACAGGAAAGCCACGACTCTGAATGGCACATTAACATTGGAAACTAACCCTCCTAATAAAAAAAAAATTGGTTGAACGTCTGTCAAGGAGAAAACATTGCATTGTACAAGCAGAGAGAGTAAGCAAACGTCAACCCACCTCTCAGCCTGCAATTCCGAGCAGACCGCCACTACCGCCTGCACGCGCTCCTCGTACGCGAAGATGTCAGTCTCGATGGCCTCGTGCTTCTTCGCGGCCGCCTCCACAGCGGCGAGGTCGAAGCCGAAGTTGTCCTGACTGACCAAACGCTGGTTCTCCGACAGCCACGTTTCACGCATCTGCGCTTTGCGGTTGAACCTGAAATGTGTGTGTTGGTATACAAATATGTACTATAATATAATGTTATGCTTGAGTTTCAGAAGAATAGATTAAAAATATGACGCTTTTTTCAGTCTCAATCTTATATATAAAAATGAATCGCAGTTCGTAAGTCTCGCTAAAACTCGAGAACGGTGAACCGATTCGGCTATTTTTAGTCTTGAAATATTCGTGGAAGTCCAGGGAAGGTTTAAACGGTTTGCAACGAAGTGGGCACGGGTCAGCTAGTAACTTCTAAATTTAAATTGTTATTTTAGTCATGCTGGTGACATCTGACATCATAATAATAGTAGTAATCCAGACAGCATTGGCGACTAGCTTTTAAAATGTAGGGCTATGCGAACACAGATGGACTCTTATTCCCGCTCTATTAGGTACTGGGAGGTCCCAATACCCAATAGAGCGAGAGAAGAAAGAAGAAAGAGAAGACGAGAGAAACATCATAATCACTATCACCATCATCATTATCATCGCTTACCTGGCGGCCAGCTGCTCGAGCTTCTCCTGGCGGATGAGCTCCTCGCGCAGCGCCAGCTCGCGCTCGTGCTCGGACTTCTCCAGCCGCTCCCAGGCGCGGTTGATGTCGCTGATCATGTGGCCCTCACGCGGCGTGTACGGCTTCTGGTTGGCGGCGCGCATGCGCGACTGTAGAGTAAAGAGCAGCACCTCGAGGTTGCCTTTCTCCACGAATCTGGTGGTAGAGAGTAGTAATTCAGTCAATAATAACATTAAAATCAGCAGTAGACCCTTATAATAATAATAAAACCCACAACAAATACATAGTATAAGAAATATAAAAAATTCGTGCATATTTATGGACAACGCTGCTTGTATAAAACTTATTTATCAATACGCCTTTAAGTATATTTATTCAAACCTAAATTATGCTTCTACATATTTTGTACGCCAAAATATCAATACGGATAACAATACTCACTTGGGTGGTTTCTCCACGGTGCGGTAGTTGGAGAACTGTAAGAGCTGTTGGCGAACGCCCTCGAGAGAGTTGGCGAACGTGCGGTCGCCAAGCGCCTCGATCGTGCGCTCGATCCATTGCAGCAGGTCACTGTGAAATAAAATTATGTGTTGGATTACATAATAAAACATGTTAATTAATCCATACACACTGTGGTTCTCGAGGAAGGTATGAATTGGACCCAGAAGTTGGCGCTGGTGACGCACTGACGTCAAGAAACTCTACTCTAAGGCGTACAAACTTAGTCGGGACATCTAGTACTACATATTTTAATAATCTTAATTATGGATGCTTTCATACTGTGTTCGGATCCTCATAAAAAAACTAAGAACATAAGGAACACAACAGTTTTTTAAAAACTGTTATAACAATATATACTTCAGCTGAAAAAAAAATTATTATATTTCAGCTGCTCTCCCATACTTTGCAAATATTTTTTTCCATTCAACCAGTATTTTAACCCTTCGTTCGAGCTGGTTATTTATTGTCTTACTGTGTCTACAATTCTTTCATAATAATATAAATAACATTTAACCACGACTGTACCTGGTAAGACTCTCATATTCTTGCATCATCTTCTCATTCTCTATAGCTATGCCAACGACCTTGCCGATCCTTTTGCCTTGGACGGTCTCCTGCTTCATCTTGCTGAAATAGTGGTAGTATGTCACCACATATGTGATGATGGACTTCTCATCGGGATGGTCTACTGCGATATCTGGAAAATACAAATAATGGTGGTGATTTTAGTTTTACATACCAAACCAAAAATGACATTAGCTTCATTTTAATTGAATAGGTTTAAAGATCTTTATAGCAAAAACAATGCGCAGTAGTAGATTTGTTAGAAAAGATATTACTAAAATTTAAAAAATAGCGTAAAAATTTGATTGTCTGTAAAGTCAGTTTACGGATAAAATTTTAACGTGACAACATCATAACAAAACATTGATGACGCTCAATGTTTTGTTATGATGTTACAATGAGAGTAAGGGGACAAGGAATAATTTTGTTGGTCCAGCCATCGTTCATCAATTTATTAGACGTTGTCATGTCAATAGCTGCCAGCTTTTAGATGAAGCCGTTTATAAATAGAGCAAAAGATTTACCTTCAGCATCCAACAGCTTGGTCAATCCGAGTTTCTCCTCAGCCACGTTGAAGGCGTTATTTAAGTTTTGGATGTGATTGCCGCGGTGAAGCCTCTCAAACTGGATGAGGTCCGGCCTATGCTTGTGGATGATGGCGTTGAATGCCAGACCATCGCGCCAGGACGTGGTGAAGTTGCGCACATTCACGTTATTGTAGCCAGCCGTCTTCATCTGACACCAGAGCAGCAGCGCGTCCTTTGCTGACTTTGTCTCTTTGTTGTCCGTTTCCTCGATTGTGATGTCTTGGATCTGAAAATGGGATGAATATCATATCATAAGGCCAACATCCTCGAGCTGAAAAAAGTAATTTCAGTATCACGATCGTAACATTAATCCCCTTACTAATAAAAATATTTGCACGCTGGTTTTGCGGTACAATATTTTGTCATTGCCTGTCAAGTGTCAATTCCAACGTATTAGGCATTGTATACCTACTTAAATATCGTTATGTTTGAGGTATTGCAATGTTCAATTTCTAGATCATATTCCTGGGCAGTTTTTGAATTTATATTATGAGTATCTCTCGCAATTTTTGTATACAAAACCTTACTAGACGGTCTTGAATCTAAGAGTCAAGTGCGAAAAGAAATAGATGTTATACATAAAAAAGCTCCTTACCTGGAACCGCAAGATGATTGTCCAAATCAGGCCAAGGTTGAGACGGGCGTTGCCATCCACGATGTCATGGGAGCCCATGTTCTCCAAGTGGACTCGCTGCTCGCGCAGGAACTGGAGCGCCTTGTCCACGTTCTCCAGGCAGTGGATACGCATCTTGCCCTTGGTGGGACGAGGCTGGAAACAGAGATTTAAAGTTTATATAAAATTGCAAAGTGGTGATACAGAACAAAAAAAAAATGGATTAAATGATAGCAGCCTGATAGATAAAACCTTTTTGCGCACATGTTCAATTTGACAATTCGACACTCGTGTATGCGATTTTAAACTCACTCCTTAAACCCAGAGTTCTATTTACAGTGTTCGGAATTTTCTCCGGCAGGCTTACTCCCGAAACAATCGAGGATCGAATCAGTTCCATCTCAACGGCTTTTGGTGTTTTATTTGGTGGTTGCTTTAAAACTAACCAGGATAAAGAAAATTGTTAGATCGTAACTTTTTGTACTCCCGACCATATCGATATAAAAAATAAACAAACGTCAATTTTGTTCGGGAGTACGCAGCACGATCGAATCCGAATCAAAATCGAATCAGCTTGGATAGTAATGCCCCTGATTACGGATGCGAGTCTGGCTCTACCAGAGTTGGTATTCAAACACTAGTGCACTCACCAGCCTCTCCCCGGACAGCACCTCGAGCAGCTTTATTAACATCTTGCCGTCCCGCATGTCCACGTACAGGTCGCCGATGCGGCAGCCCACGCGCACCAGGTGCGAGTTCACCCATTTCTGGAACGTCTTCTTCTGGACGCTCTCTCGTTCGTCTGGAAGGGATGAAAAGTGAGGGGTTAAAATTTTGGATTCAGAAGACAAATATATTAACTTTCGCAGTTGCGTGTCATTATTAAAGTTGTGTGTAAATTATATCTAAATATGGATATTATAAGGAAATATACCGCAAACCATCGCGCGCAGTAATAAACTATATTTAAATAGAATATACGTTAAGTTATTATTAGTGTATCTAAAATCACAATAGACAAGACTCTTGAAAACTGTTTCTGTCTAGCTAAATTAATTCATCACAAAACACCAGTAGAGTATAGATGCTTTTAGGTTCAGAAAAAGTTTCTGAATCTAAAACAGAACAACAACCAATGACTACTAAGTGTACGAGCCAATATTATAAACTTAACACTTTTCAGACTGTCTATAGTTCAACAAACGACCGGTTGCAATAACGTGTCTATACCTTAAAACCTTACAAAGTGAAAGATCACCGCTTTTAAAGATAGATAGGTTATTGAATCCGGCCATGAGCTAACGATTAGCGATATTAAAAAAAGAATAAAAAATTGACACATTAACCGCCAGTGGGGTAGACCGACGCGGGGCAGGGACCTGGCGCGCGGACGACCAGCCTGCTTGGTCAACGCCATCACTGTGACCCAAAACCCGATGACTATTGGTTTCAGTAACCGATACGGTAACCCGAAACCCCGTATCCAAAGCTCCGTAGAGCGGAAACGGAGGTTATGCGAAAAGTTGCCAATCCCTTTTACATTCTTATTGTATTTGTTACTGTAGGTGCTGTAGCGAATGTCTGTCACTGTACTCCTAGAGAGTCCAGGCACAAAAGATTTAAATACTTGTAATAAGAGGAAACACAACGACCGTTTACCATACTCAAACAGGGGTTTACGCGACCCCTGTTACCTCCCTGGATAATACCATTAGATTATTTTTTTTTTCCTCAATATATATTATACTATTAGTACGTGCCTCTTTTTCCTTTTTTTCATAAATTAATTGTTAAAAGAGTTATAGACGTACACATACTTATTTGCATTTCTCTAGCCCATGGCGTTTCCTCTAAAGAATAAAAGTAATTCTACTTCATCCAAGAAGTAAGAGATCTTGTAATTAGGTGCTTTCGTCGAATTTCATAATACAGTGCATTGTATTATGAAATTCGACTAAATTAATGTGTCGTATTTCTTCATTGCGCGGTGAATAGAATAGAATAGAAAACATTTATTTCAGACTAATATTACAAGCCCATAGAGTAATTAGTGTGTTAGTAGAATAACTTAATATATTGGGCTATGTAAATTTGGATCACGTTTAATCGGAACGGAGCCTGAACGTCTAAAATTAGGTATATCTAGACAGTATCTGAACAAAAACACCCCCAGACCACCACAGCACTCCTACTAAACAACTCTACCTAATCTTAAAACACTCGCCTATTTTTGTGTTCATTTTAAAAATTTCACTTCCTAATAATTGTGGTTTCTAAGTCAACATACGAGTTGCTCTAGTCCCTAGTAATATATTCTTTTGGTTTACATATTTCAGCAGGATGTTTGCAGTTCCTTCTTATCGGAGACCTTATGTCCTTCATATTCTCAAGAACATTATAATATTTAGTATATTTATTCATATAAAAAAATGTTTAATGAGGAATGAGTTTTTTAAAAAGTTTTGTTGGGTAACATATAAATATTAAACTAATTTGTATTTTGTATGTTTGTTTTGTCATAAACTAATTAAATTGGCAACTTTACTACTATGGTATAATTAACAAGGCTACATACATAAGTTGATGCTACATAATATTATTATCATTTACCTCAACACTTAACAACCACATTATAGAAAATGTTGATACCTCCTACACATCACTCTACATATCCATTTTATGGACGAAGATCCAAGAACCGCCAGACTACCCTTACATTCTTACTGATAACATTCTATTTTGTACTATTAGTGTGTACAATAAACGCCACTTTGTACATTAGGCCAAATTTAGGTATAAGCTTGCGGAAAATTACTCACTTAACACAAACTATTAGGCATATATCGTCGCTTTGCCTTCACAACCTCGTATGTATAAAACTTTTCAGTAGAGTCAAAAAACTTAATAATTTTAGATTTTATTATGACATAGATTTTGGTTGTATACTGTACATAACTGAACCTCATTTAAAACAAAATCCATGTTATAATAAAATCTAAAATTATTAAGTTCTTTGACTGTACTGAAAAGTTGTAGTTTTATAGATACACACACCAATACTACACGGTACAACGTCATCATCATCAGTATCAGCATGTAAGGGGTGTCCAAAGGGGCTGGGATATCGGTGTAATACACACATACCTCGAAGCTCGCACACAACTTTGTCATAGTACTGCTCCAACCCCGGCACCTCGATATCCACGCCGCGCTTGATCAGGTCGTAGCACTCCGTCGACGTCATCTCACAACACAACCATCACCACACTGAGGAGCCAGACCGAGTCCCGCTGCACACTCGACACGCACGCCCCAGAGGCCCTCAACATTTGGCACACATTTTCAATCCCAATCGAATATCACGAGTAGGTGAAGAAAATGTGGGTGCCATTCGAACACATGTCACCTGGTGCGGAGGTACAGAAACTGAACTCGTATCAGATATCTTGAACCGCTGATAACGTGTATCTAACGCTCGTCAAAGATTACACACAGAGCAACGTCCGTCAAAATGTTTAGCATTGCTTCATATTGAAGGAAAACGGAAACCGTATGGGTTCAAAACTACAACCGCGATAATATACACATAGTCACTATTAATTACAATATGATTTTGATGAGGTCATTGGTTATTGTTTTCATATTACTATTCAAAATACTAGCTAATATTAACATATAATAATAATAGTTAATAATAACTGTGAAACCATAAACAACAATCTTACATAAGAAAGATAACTCTATAGTATACAAATAGCGTGAGGTTCCTATAATGCCATTCCTATAGCTTTGCTTAGCTCTTACATATTGATAAAGATTCAGATCCTAATTCCTAGCTATAATACAAGCTAGGGATTACTTTTGAAGGATAACCACTAACCAGCCTTCATCACAGATAGCCTGTGCTCTTTTTGTATCTTTACATGTTTCTTGGACTCTGTATACAATATAAAAAATGTTTCCCAAAAAATAATGTAAACCCAATCACTAATGATTGCTCTTGTAAAATATAGAAATATTATAAATTACATGATCTACATTAAATATTGCTAATGAGTAATGACTTATCAAATCCACTTCGAGTATTGATAATATTTGATATCGGTCAGCCTCTACAGGACAATATGTCGGTCCTTCACTATTATCACTAAGACTATTATGTACATACTACATACATAAATAACATTATTATATACATAAATAATATGTAACGTGAAGTAAACACTTTGGGTTCAGTCTAAAAGAAAAGAACAAAAGAGTAAGAAAAAAGACTATTATTTTCTTCTTTTGGAATATGAGCCCCGCCCCACCCCAATAGGAATTGCCAACATCAGAGTGCAGCACAGACTATTAACTCAAATTGTTACATGTTAAAGTTTGTCAATCTGTAACAACAATATTTTAGTTCCTATCCAAGAGGCAATATAACCCCTACAAAGTTTAGAATTATAATATTAATTGAAGACATGAACGAATGAAGGTAATATGCAGCAAAGTTATGATTTTGAGAAAATTGAGCTCAAACTGTCACTTAAACATTTTAGAATACGGCGTAAAGCATTAAGTACATTAATCTAAGTATCCGTCTCTGGAATCAATGTAATTGTAACTTAATGCGTTACTACATATCCTAAAATGTTTAAGTGACAGTTTAATCTCAATTTTCTCTGGGTATAATTTTTTTGCGACATATCACCTTCATCAATTCATGTCTTCAATTATTATGGCCACTGTACGACTTCTAAAATAAATACCACCAATGAAGGATAGTATGGTTGTTTCCAAAATTAAAACATGGGATATTGGACAGACGGAATGTTTCCTTAAAACGCAGCTATCTCTACGTTTCTGTTATTAATGTAGGTATGGTTTATTTCTACTTAAATATCGAATGTAAAAGTCACCATCGCTTTAAATACTGAAACTAATACACTTGTAAAAATTGAGATACAAATTAGCTCTATCTCATACTATTTTTATAGCCCATAATTACGTTCGCCATAAAAACTAGAATGGCAAAAAATGGCTCGCCATGCTACACAAGTTCCAATAAAATCGACATAATGGGTTACGGGGACCATTACCAAGGTGAGCTAGTAGCTGGAAATGAACTTTGTAAAAAACAACAAAAGATGTTAAAACAATCGATAGTTCGAATGGTCTTATTACATAACTTAGAAGCCTTCTAAAATAGCTAAAGTGATAATGGGTAAGTAAATTTATACTTTGCCATGATAACCGGTTTAAAAAAAACGGTAAAATAAAAAAGTACATTCCAAAGAAACATTTTTTCCTCAAGATACTAATATTATTAATGCTAAAGTGAGTGTCTCTCTTTTCTCTACTCTCTGCTTTGGAGTCCCAGGAAATGACATTGTAGTTGTCTTTGCGCTAAAATGTACGGTTCTCTGATCATGTACGAATTTCTGAGCAAACATAGTTGCGGGCAACACCTACTATTTACTATTCCATATTTTGCACTTGCAAAATTCTATTCAGGCTAAGGGCGTGTTTCGCCAAGAAATGTTAAAGTTAATCCTTCGTTAAATATCATCTTGTTCCTCTCGTAAAATGAATGAGAAGGCATGGTATTTTAACAAGCCGTTAACACTAACATGCGTTGGCAAATTCGGGACTAAGTTTGGCTATAATTTTAGACATGTCCTCTAAATTCCTGACCATACAGTTGTCTGAAAACCTATATTCAGAACGACACCAATCTCTATCGTTACGTAATGGTTCCAATTGTCTCTGTGTCACTGAACTCCGCCACAGTTTTATGTCCAGGTTTACCGGATTAGCGAAATGTCAGTGACCACATATTATGTCAGCGGAAAATCAATACCTCGGCAGCCCGAGTACTTGGCGCCCCCTGGACTTAATAGGCACAGCCGCACAGGCTGCCATTTAAATAGGTTTCCTAGAAATACTTTTAACGTTAAGTAATATCAAATAAAGCTGATGTACATTTTTTTAACTTTCGGACAGTATATTTCACAATTGAGACAAATGTACCGACACCTCTCAAGAATCAAGATAGAATTCACACTAAGGCGTGGTGCCTGCCAATGAATTAAGAAACATTAACCCTATCCTTCGTGAGACGGGTAGAACATTGCACTTTTGTGCAGTCTCATCCCCGGTTTCTGAAAGGGTGATCAAATGGTCGATCAGCTAACATTAACAGCCATTCGGAACGCTCATTGGTGAACATCACTCGCAACAACTTCACTTATTTGCTATGTTTGCTCTTTTGGCAGCTAACAATATTGGCTTGAATTCTTATGACTTTTGTTTCACGACTGGTTAAAATACTAAAGGCAAAGTTTTTTGAAAGTTGCTACTTGTCAGCGGCGTGATATTTCTATCTGTTTCACTTCACCCTTACTCTTTGAAGACCCTCATCCACGGGCTTGGGCTAAATTCCTACCTTTTATACAGGCTACGGCATCCCCTATAGGATAATCAGCCTTCGCGACAGCAGCATGTCTATCAGTGGCGACGGAAGGTGGAAGGCTAGTTGTCCTTCAAAGAGGAGCCCTAGTATAATCGGTAGGAATTTGGAAGACGGTCTTCGAGGGTATCCCTTATAGCCGATAGCAACTAAGTAATATATGAACATAAATGCCACCGATGTCTATATCAACAATCCCCATAACTCAACTCAACATTATAAATAGTTTCCAATGAGCGACACAGTGTGAATGTTAATGTTTAGTCTATTGACCAACATTGGTCCCTACTGAATATCGCCGTCCATAGGAAGCGGTCTCGCAGGATTGCATTACTAATGCACAGTGTGTCGCAGGAATACTAGACGACTGGACTGTTCTAGCTAGACTCTAGACAGGGCGAGCGCTTATTTGATCGACGACAGACTTAAGACAGGCCTGTCTCATGGAGACAAATGTATCTATTATCTTAAGTCCCGATTTCACTAACGCTCGTTAGTGATAACGGCTTGTTAAACTAGCATGAAATTTGTTATTGAATGTACCGTAGGTTCTTGATGGAAATACATATTATATAGTAATAATACACTAAATAAAAAAGTGCAAGTATTTAGTGTATTATTACTATTATAGCATGAAATTGGCACTAAGACTAACTCACTGATTTTACAAAGTTTTGTCTATTAGATGTTTTGTTTCAATTATGCGTGTCTTCTTATTATATTTCGTAACTGCAACTCCGAAGCCCATTTCTTCTTCATAACTGGTTCTTACACGCTTCTATGAGACGCGAGAGGGAGAGCGAGAGAGCTTCTGTCTCATGACTGTCGTGGGAGCCATCGTTTAGAATACTAAAACCATACTTAAATTAAGTGACACTCAAATCACATAACCACGGTCCTTATCGTTCCGCCAAACAGTGACAGTGACAGCCAGGGAATAACAGTGCTCCTAACTTTAACGCGCTTTTCAGTTCGGTCGATAGAGAGATTGAGGATAACCGGAGGTAAGAACTGAGACATAATTTACATAATTTTATGATTCGGCACTTTTTGTGGCATCGTTTAATTATTCAAAAAGTGTATGATAAGTTAAATCGAGTTATAACTATAGTTATAACTATAGCAAATTTCGAAAATCTTGATACTTTTGGGACTAAGGCCGTTTTAACTACTACCTACAAGAGCGTCCGTGGCCTAGTGATTAGTACTCTAAAGGGTGCAGGTTCGATTCCCAGGTTGTGGGATATACCGATGGGCTTTTTCAGATCTCATTTACACTATACGGACGCTATAACGGTGAAGGAAAACATCGTGAGGAAACCCGCACATAGTTGGCTCCAGACGAATTGACCAGTCATTCCTCTGGATGAGGCCGACTATATTGTGAGAATGCCGTATGTGCTGGACAACCATGCGACTATATTATTATTATTATTTCAAATCGCCGCGCCGTCCCAGGCACTATAGTACTTGAAGAGTGGTACTAAGGAGAATACTGTATAAATCATCCAATAACGGATGCAAATGCCTACTTTTTTTCCATATCTACAATACTATTACTTACATATTGTGTGAACTATTTACAGTGGCTAGGCGTAATAAGATTAAGCAACTTAGGTCTGCAAGTCCATATTGAAAATACTTCTAATAATTACTAACTCTACTTTAGCACTAGACACTTGGTGTGTATTTTTTTTTCTTTTTTTTTTCTATCTATATTACTATTACTTACATATTGCGTGAATTATTTACAATGGCTAGACGTAATGATAAATAATCTCATTACGACAATAACTCAGGTCTGCAAGTCCCTACAGAAAATACTTCGAATAATTCTACTTTAGCACTAGACAAGGTGTGTATTTTCTCTAGGGACTACAACGCCTGATTTCCTTATCCATACACTAGATAACAAGTATAGGTTTCCTTACAGGTTACCAATCCAAATTTCAATATTATTATATTGTATTAACAAATATCAGCAAAAGTCAGTTGTAATTAAAAAAAAAAGCTAATTATATTGCAACGTCACTTTGCATAATTATTTAGGATTACAAATTACAATATATATTTTAATGTTGCAGTACGCTATGCAAATAAATAACTTTTTTAAATACAGCTACGCGACTTTAAACGAAAATTCTTCTAGGGGCATTATCCAGGGAGGAAACGGGAATCCCGGAGACCCCTAATTCTGTATGGAAAAAATTTCGTAGTGTTTCCTCTTAAGAAGAAGGTATATCTTATAGTACAAGTGTTTACATGTTTACCTGCTAGCGCCTTGATGCGCGATCGTTCGTAGAGCCGGGACGAGGAGTTGCCGCCGTCGTACTCGATCTCGTCGATGATGGTCTCCTGGCCGTGACCCACGGAGGGGTCCCAGCGGGACACCGAGATGTCGGTCGTCATGCCTCACCCGCGCGCACGATCACTGCGGACAAGATGGCCGACGTTAATCATGGTCATCGTCAGGGATGAAATGGATATGAAATTTCGGATACGGTTATGGATATTAAATTATTTCGGATTATCCGTTTGTTTCGAATAATTTCGGTTACGGATATTACATTTTTACGGTAGCAAAACTTTAATTTCGGATTCGGTTACGGCTATGGTAATTTTTTAATATTCCGATATTAAAAAAATATCCGATAGTTACGGTTACGGAGCTCCCTAATATCCCTGGGCGGCGATTCTCAGGCCTCGAACTTAGGTCCGAATATTAGTATATCCCGCTCGCACGCGCGGTAAACCTCATTAGCATGAGCGGGACAGACCGATAGTAAAAGCTAAGTTCGAGGACTGAGAATTAGGGCCCTGGTCATCATTACATGAAATAGACACATAAATGAAAATCAAAATTACATACTAAATTATAAACGTGGGACGCCGGACGGGCTAATCGGAGCCTGACTATGACTTGTGGTTTTCGATGTTAGATATTCCACATCAAAGACAGACAGATTAACAACAAAGTGATCCTATAAGGTAAAATTTAAATATATTATGTCTAGCAATATCCCGCGAAAAATGATAACCACAACCTGCAAGCAAATTAGTGAGTGTACGCAATACGCATAGGCATGCGTTTAAAGCACCTCCCTCCTGCCCACACTTCATAAATCATAATATGCGTACACTCCCGTGATCATTTTGATTTGGATTTCTGCAATACAACACCTGATTCCAATAACGATCGTATAGGGATTCCGTTTTTTCCTTTTCAGGTACGAAACCCTAAGAGCAAGATTTATTTACCATTATAGTAGTTTAACACTTGTATCTATAAATTACTGTAATAAGCGCCAAGGGATAGTAGAGTCGGACTTTGGGAGTACCTAGTCCTATTTTGAAGTAGACTATTAAAAAACTTGTAAAAAAAAGTTGACCAAACTTCAAGCAAAATATGATAAGATTTATCTTGCCTATTAATCATTCATACCTAAATTTAAGGCCATAAATTCGCTATAAGCATCCGGCTACAAAATATCTGGGCAAAAAAAACATACGCCTCTTTAGTCTTCGTTAGGTACTTTATAAGATAACAAGACGAGATAACATCAGAGTTAGGTTCTAAGAATAACTACAACTTTTATAAAAAAAAACTTTAACACACCTAGGTACGTCAATTTTATAAAATGTTGTGTGTCTCTTGACATTATTTCATCAAAATGGCATCAGTAGCTACGACGAAACATACATACCGAAACTGCCAAAAACACGAAGGGTTTTGGGTATCTTAAGAAAAATCTATATAATAAGAATTATATGGCAACTCTTTTTATAGCTATTTAAACAAGTGAATATTTGTGCCGAGCCTACAACAAGCATTTAACAAAACAATAATTATATCCATAGAATTCCTACAGATCTTCTAAATCACATTATTACAATCCAATCAACAACGCGACCGGCGGGCGGCGACCCATTAAAACCTCGTCTCATAATATTGGCAAATAATCCTTCGATCGATACCTATACGGGCGTCGCTCCAGTCCACAAACCCTATTTAGGTCGCAGCTAACTCAATCGATGACACTAAACATATCCTTGTGTCCACGGGACGCACAAAAAACATCACTGCACTCAATTCGCGACTGAACTCGCTGCATTTAGAAATATTTTTATGCGCGATGACGTCACCGGCGATAAGATTAGATACCGTCATACAGTCCAAGTGCTATCGCCGTCCCTAATCGCTGTTGTTAATTTTTAAAAGATATTTCAATTGTATAATGTAGAACAGGTCTACTACCTGTGACTATTGAGGACAACAATTGAAAATATAATTCTATGCTTCAATTAGCTAATGGCCGAATACTAAAACGCTACTTAAATTAGGTGGCTATTATCACATGCTGTCATTGTTATTCTGCCAAGCAACAGCGACAGTGACAGCCTGTGAATACTGAATAGGGGCTCCTAACTTTAATTTGGCATTATTCGACCTTATGGTACAAGTTGAATATTTTAAGTTTTTTGGACATGTTAAGTTAAACGTATTTTTTACAAAATAACCAATTACACACGTCATAGACTATTAATCGTCACTCAAAAATGTAGATACATTTCTCCCTATCTTGTTAATAATATTAATTAAAGCAGGTGTTACTTAATTAACATAGCAACGTTAATACTATAGGAGTATAGTAAGAAAACATAACTTACACGGAATGAAACGGCTATTGAAAACTACCCAAATGTAGAGTAGGCAATCTGCCCTTGATTAATAATAATATAAGAATTTATAAATGTTAAAACACTCGACTGCTTTTTTCATATTGATATACCAAGAGGCAGTAACCTCTCAAGCTAAAATCCATCAAGCCGTCCAGGCTGCTGAGCGTGCCAAACAATTGAAGAAATGAATGCATGGAGGTGATATTAGCAAAATTCTGATTTAGAGAAAATTAAGTTCAAACTGTCACTCAAGCATTTTAGAATAAGTCGTAAAGTATTAAGATAGATACTCTAGAATCAATGTACTGTTACAATGACAGTTTAAACTCAAATTACTGGGTAATTTTTTGGCGACATATTACTTTCATCATGTCTTCAATTATACGTACATACATACGTTTATACACACTATCAAAACAACAAAAAGGTTCTGGCGCAGTCGGGTAAAGTAAACAGGTGTTACTTAATTAACACAAAAACAATAACATTGATTAATAAAATTAAACTAGGACTCGCGTCCTCAAATCCTACCCCAGTCCCCAGCTCCCTCGGCGTGTACGTGTCAAATATATTAATTAACGTTAATGAAAACCTAACATTCCGTTACTTGGTTCAGCTTAACACACTTGTCAAACGCTACCCGATATGACGCATGTTAGTTAGCCTCTAGTGTAATAACTAAACATATTATATTCAGAAAACACTTTCGAACAATTGTGTCCAAATTATAGCTTTGAGAAATGTTACTTCAATTTCAAATTCTTTGGCATTAAATTATATTGTAGATGACATTTAGTAAAATGTTAATCGACCTACAGGCTACAATGCTTAAGCATAAATCAGAATGCAGCAACATTTGCGACATTTAATTTGTATTTATGCTATAATTCACGTAATCGAATTTCGAATTCCGACCCATTTAGAAAAGGAAGTATTTTTAGATAGTTCTAGATAAATAAATTTGGTATACAATAAAACCTATACATTTAGCATTACATACTCTTATAATACATACTTGTATGGTATCGTCTAGTCGACTCTACCAACGGCTGTTAAAATTAATCGTTTAAATACCATCTTTCTCGTTATTCGTATTACTGAAAGAGAAGGGATGACATTCAGAGTAACGATTACCACTAACAAACGCCGTTGAGATTCGGACTTAGTTTTACTGACATAAAAGACCATTAGTTCGTCGTTCTTTACACAGAGCGATTTAATATTTTGTATCTATGCCAAAAAGGAAACCGAAACCGTGACTCAGTTTCTTGTTTTCGGTAAACATCAGCTTGTAGCTAATATTATTGTTTGCCGGCCTTCGATTACAGTTTTAGGCATAATACACCTACTGACTCTAGTGAGAATAAAACGTTTTTGGTTGCTTCATAAATTACTTTGTGATGTGTATCTATCACAAAAATGCAAGTGTGACATCATCATGATTTAAATAATGATTACATATATATGGAGGCTCCACACCACCTCAATCTGGCCCCGTGCTAAGTATTTGAAGAAGTTGTGTTGTGTTACAGGTACCAGACCTATGGTCTGGTACCTGTAACACAACTTCAGTCAACGGGGGAATCACGACCAGGGGCTAATGAGCCCCTCTACGTGAGGTCGAAGGGCCCGGTATTGAGGATACCGAGCGGAAGTCATTCTAAGTTTTTCTAGGGAAAACCCCCCGCAGAACGCAGGGGAAAACCGTGGCGCTAAGAGAGAGAGCCATGGAAGGCTATACCTGAATGGCAGGACGACAAGCAGTGCGGGGGGCCCCGGTCCTGAGACCGGAGAGCACTCCCCCTACACCACCCGCCATCCCGCGGACCAAGCTATACCATAGCTGGGGAGAGGATAAATAAATGACGCAAGTGACGTTTTTTTGAAGGCAAAACCAAAAACCCTCGAACCTTTATTAAAACTGCCTGAAGGGCCAGACGGACGTACGGTCTTTAGCCGTACGCGGATCCAGCCGACCAGGGAGTGGGGGGGCTCCGAGAGCCATGAAGGGGGAAGGGTAGTGGGACCCAAAAAGAAGTGGTGGATGGCTGGGGGCGCTGGGTTCGCCCGCACGCCGTGCAGCCTCCTCGCGGAAGCCGGGCAGCAGGCGGCATCCTGCGGCATCCCATCAGGTACCAGACAACGGAAATATTATATTTAATACACACACATGACCAAGGAACGCAGATTTTTTTGCTCAGCAGGATTCGAACCCGCGAGCGCCGCCTTGGGCACCACTGAAAATATGTGAGACAAATGATGTCTACTGTCTAGAATGATATAAACTCAATAACGACTCTGTCATCAAGCACACAACAACGACAATTTTCATGTCTGAGTGATATCATATGGCTGGAAGAACTGCATTGCCGCAATAAACCACGAAACTATATTCTTTTGGCACCATTTCAAAACGAAATCTCAACTTTAATGAGCTGTTCATTGCAGATTTGTTTTAATAATAATTGGTTTAAATATACAGACAAGTCAAGATACTGGTAGACACAATTTTATTCACTTTGTGACAACCACTATAGGTGTATTATATATTCGATTTTGATTCAGATTCGATAGTGCCGCGTAGTCCCGAATAAATTGACATTTATTTATTTTGATTCTCAGTCGATTGATATAGTCGGGAGTACAAAAAGTTACGAGCTAACGATTTTCTTTATTCTGGTTAGTTTCAAAGTAATCCACTAAATAAAATACTGATTCGATTCTCGATCGTGTCGGGAGTAAGCCTCCAGATTAATGTATCTAAGTTTACTATCGAAATGCTTATAATTGCAACTGACTATTGCATGGCAACCTATTATTCCGAATACATCACTTCTCTTCCACATGTAGAACTCTACTCTTTACCTTTAGAATTAAACATTGAACATAAAGCGTCCGAATCTCCAACTTAAATTATAGCTAAGAATGCTACAATTTTCAGGCTATCACTGTCACTGCTTGGCGGAATAATAACATGTGTATTGAGCGCCACCAAATTTACGCTTATTAGCGTTATAGTCACACATGCTGTCTTTATCAAATCGCCAAGCAAGTGATAGCCTGTAATTTGGTGTATTCCTAGCTTCAATCAAATCAGTATCCTGCCGGCTGCCGTAGACGCTTCATTTCAAAGGTATGTGTATAAGAGAGGTTACTTTCAAATAACAGTATAAATAGTAATAGTTATAAACAGGGTCACAGAGTCACCGTAGACTATGGAGGCGTGGTGGCGACACTGTGACTTTATCGAACTGTCGCGGTCGGGGACCGTGGTGCGACAGGGACGTTGACCGCGGAGTATCGACTACACCACAATCCCCATACACTATGGCATAGAGGCATAGACAACAAATAGGAATTCAGTGAAAAGAACAATGGGATGTAGGAACCGTGTGATTTCACAGTTCAAAAGTGGAAGACTAGTTAGTGGAGTAGTTTTTTTTTTTAATTTAATGGATGCAAACTAAACGAAAACGCTATTTCAATCATACAAGGTTTTATTTTAAGATTGGCGTCGTTACAGTCTCGATCTCATGTAGCAGCAAAACGGTATTCTTATAAACGTCATGGAAGTAAAAATTTAAACAACTAGTGTACATTTCTTAGGCCCGTAATAATAAAGTAGTCTCAAACCCAACCTCACTTGAGAACCTATTTGACAGTTAAAAATGATTCGTTTCACTTTTGTAAATGAAGAACTTTATTTAATATGTAACATACTTAAAAAAATTCTTTCTTAAAACATAAAAATAAAGATTATAAAAATACGTCGTAATAAGTCGTACGGGCGTACGTTCACAAACACAACAAGTACCACACAACCAAATTAGTGAATGATGAGAGCAGATGCCATGCCATAACTTCATAACTGACGAATCCTACAGCTCAATCTTATTAACATAGCAATAAAGTTCAAACGTCTGTCGTAGGCTAACCATGTAGAACAGGGTCCTTTTGTTCCCGTGGTATCGTCGCGACGAATTGCAGGTCAAGGGTTAACGTCAGATCTCGCTTGTGTAATCACTCTAAATTGGTTCATAGAGAGAGACCCCAACTTCTTGAGTGATACTTTATTCATTATCGTTGTAAGAATCTAAGAAATGATCTTCAGGCAAGGGTGCTTTAAAATTAATTTGTTAAAACCTCTCATGCATATTATTTTATATTTTAATTTGCATGTTTTACATAATTTACGTCTAGAAATTCCTAGTCTAGGACTTCCTAAAAACTAGGAAAAAAGGTATCATTAAGTAGATATATTTTTGGAGATTCTCGTCAGAATTGTCTAGATAAAATATTAGAAACAACACACAACAACAATTTACAAATTTAATTTGTGTGAGAAAATCGTACATCCTTTTAGTTTTCCATTATACAAAATTAATGTTGAGAAATTAACTACCTTGACAGTACATTAACCCCAACCATAATGTGTATTAAAAACCTAAAATTTGGAACGTGACATACAAAATTAATTATCATGAACGTTCGTCCATAAACATAAAGTATTATTGTAACGTGAAAAGTCTACCCTTGCTAAAACAAACCAGTGTTTCTCGGACGCCCAACAGAACTGACTTTAAGCAGACAGACTGGCCGTAACGCGTTACGTAACGGAGTGGTTTACCCTCCCTAAGTTATCACTTCAAAAATCATTTTAACTTGTATCGTATGAACATATACATGTATGTACATTAGATTTCAAATTGTAGAAAAAAATTACAATTTTATAAGCACAAGGAGCTTACAACTGTATTCTGGCGTATCCTCTATCTGAAAAAGCTAAAGCTAGTTAAATGTAATAGTATTAAGTAAGTACGTAATGTAAAGGAAAATTTTTATTATTGTATCCGTTGGCTTAATTGAGCGGCATAGTCAAATTTGACTAAGCTCCTTAAATAGGATAAGGATTGAAAAAAAAACTTGTATCGTCTAGTCTACCTAGTTATCGCAGTACATCAACTCCGTATTCTATTTCACATAATGTAAACAACTGCTTAGCAGCAATGACGTCATACTCCATAATGATAATTGCATAGACAGGGGCACTGCGGGACCGAAGTTTCCCCATTCCAGCGCCGTCATTACGGGGCCGTCCGCGTCACGCTAGTCTCTCTCCCCTACCGTTGGATGAGATATAAATTATTACGCGGTACGCAACACGGTGAACTACAGACACCAACTAACGTATGCCCACACAATGTATAGAATGAACTGGGGAAGAATTGGAAAGTACTTACTTATTCGTAAAGTGCGAATCAAAAGTGTATGTATGGAAATAATGACAGGGCTCTGTCAATAATTATATTACGCGGTACGCAACACGGTGAACTACAGACACCAACAAACGCCCATAGAACGCATAGAATGAACTGGAGAAGAATTCTGCCGCCCTTATCATAAGCAACGAAATCGACATTTTTGGTGACAAAGAGTTATAGTATAATATTCAGAATATACAGGGTGTAAAAAAACAGTCACTATAACTTTGAGATACGATTATTCTACCTTTCCTCACTAAGGAAATGTATTTATTGTTTCCGTTGAACCCACTGGGCTTAAGGTATAAGTCATAAGGGTCCCTGAGTCTGACAGGTTTGCCTGCACATGTAAATTTGAGCTTAGTAGTGTTGCCTGCTCAGTAAGGCCCAAAACAGGTGAATTCTCAAACGATAGTTAAAATAAGTGGCGCTCGAATAACATCGCTCTCCTTTCATTCCGCCAAAGAGTAACAGTGACAGCCTGTGAAGGGCTCTTAACTTAAACTGGTTTTCATTATTCGGTCCGACAGTATGTCTATTAGTCCATAGATTAGCAATCGGATATTATTATTTATTATTGTTGTGATTAGTACATCAGACATTAGAAGCTTGTGAAATCCCAGAAAAAAGAAATTCGCAAAAAGATTCACTATTTTTTTTCTCTTTTTTTTTCGCTTATCAGTCTGTTTAAAATGTTCTTGTGTTCAAAATGTGTGTGCTTACTTTGATTGTTACTTGTTTTTAAATGTAACGTGGTGTAATGTGTTATGAATAAACGTCTATCACTATTACTATTATACCCAAACAGTTAGGACATCAGACATTGGAGCGTCTAAAATCCTAGAAAAATGGGTTTAAAAATGCGAGCCCGTCAGTACTGACGGTACCGGACGTCACAATGGATGCCCACAACTTTTTCTGGTGATTTCTCGTCTTTACTCCAGCAACGGCAACTCATTTCCCAGCGACTAAAGTCAGCTTCCGTCAAGAGGAAATTATGAACGCGGTTTCAAATGACAACAAGAAAGTCTTTATAGACCGTTTACTTGTAAAAACATGATTTAAACACCGACTAAAGGAGGGCTATATAATGACGTGTCTCTGTGTCTGTCTGTGGCATCGTAACTCCCAAACGGATGAACCGATTTGGATCTACTAGTTTTATTATTGTTCGAAAGCGGAGGTGATTACGAGTGTTCTGAGCTATTTTGTCTCACTGCTTGATATATTTTTTATAGTAAATATTTGATAAAAACTTTTTTTTTAATCTTTATTTATTTAGAGGCTTTTATACAAAAGTATATGACAGCCCCATCGTAACGTGTTATCCATTGACCAATATAATTATTCGTAATACTGATGGACACAAATCTCAACAAAAGTTTTAGTTCCCTAGAACTAGTCTGTGACAATAATATTATGTGATATTAAATTTAAATGTTACAAGATACAAGAACTAAACCAGTATAAAATGGTGCTCTAGATTAGCGAGTTACAAAACCAAACGTTTTCGAAATAGCCGAATCATTAGTACATAAACTGTAATTAAAAGATTAATTTATAGATTCAAACAATCGACCACTTTATTTGATCAAATCTAATAGAACCGTTTCGAATTTTGAAATCGACAGTTTTGTAACTGGCCAGTTGTGTAAGAACAAAACAGTTATTGATTTGATTCCGATATCACACATAGGTAACATTTTTAGACGCAATCTCGATACTATTTACTGGAGAATCAGAAATCTTTGTGTAAGGTCTTACATGTTGAAGAATAAAATATTGGTAACGCTTTACAGACACAAATGACGATTTGTATAAGCAACTAATATACTCTAAGACAATAATTTTACTAAGTTTTAATTTAAATGTTACCCTAAACACTACTAGCTATTGTACTCGCGGCTTCGTCCGCATGAAATAGTAAAAAAAAAAACTCCGATTTTGAAATATTTGATAATTTGTTACTATTATCTTAGCGTATATATTTTAGCGTGACGATATAATACCTACAGCCTACTACGCTTCTTCGAACAACTGATTGTCTGACATTATGAACAACTGATTGTCTGACAAGGAAGATGATCCATGCATCATGGAAATGTAAAAAGGCTGTCCTACGCCTGATGACTGATGATGAAAGAAAATAAGTATCTACTGCTCACATATTTGAGGACTGAGATTCCGCTGCATTAAAAAAGAAAAAAAAAATCCGTGGCGTCAATGTACGAGATCACGAATTTGCTCGATGTATCCAGTCTCTAACTCCCCCCCCCCCCCCCCCCCCCCCCCCCACCGCATCCCTGCCCGGGGAAAAACCTGAATCGGTAGAAAAATCGACAAATGGGCAACCCGACACTAAAGATTTTTCATATCGGACCGGTTGTTATAATAATAGTTATATAAGATGTATGTAGACCTTATACAAAGTATAAAATAAAAGAATGATAATACCTTAGGATGTGTATGTGCCTCATATGTAAAGTATACTGTGAAAGTAACCGCGCTGAAAGACTTACATGTTTCTATGAGAAATGCCTCAACATCATAAATTTGCCCATACAATAAGTAAAAAAAGAACCTCTTTCAGCGCTGGTACCTTCACAGTTCACAGTAAACTAACTATATTATACTAACGGGACTCATACACACCCTAAAGTATATTATCACACATTAATATTACAGCCTGTATATTTTATTTCGTGTACAGTAGCAAAACTTTCATGTCGGATTCGGTTACGGTTACGGATAATTTTGATATCGGATATTGATATCGGATATCCGATAGTTTCGGTTACGGTTACGGAGCTCCTTAACATCCCTGGTATATACTTACTACCATAGATAAAAAAATATATATATACCTATATACGAAAGAGACGGAGTAATCACCGTGTATACTCTGATGATGGACGTTGTTCCGCCTACTGGCTTACGGTAATGAATGCAAGTAATGTTTCTTAGTCAAACGCAGCCACTCTCGGTAATCAGTTAGGCGGGAAAACACCGTGCCTATCTACAAATAGCATCAACACCTATTACGAAAACAAACAATAGGCCAGCCGTGAGCGGTTCACTATTTAAGGTTCAATTATATTATTAGTACGATATTGAGAAACTTAATCAACTCACACTTTTTTTACTATCGTATATTACCTACATTTAAAGATATTATTTATTATAATTATAATGGAAATTATGCTAATTTTAACCCTATGGTACCTGCTATACTTTTTGATAAAATAAAGAAATGTGTAAAGTTGGTCCCGCATAATATAAAACAATAGGCAAACAGCACCGAACGACTGGGTGAAGCCACTAAACCAAATATAACATCAAATGCCAAAAACAGGGCGTGTTTCACTGAGCAATGTTAAAGTTAATCCTTCGTAAAATATCATGCTGTTCATCTCGTAATTCTTATAAATGAATGAAAAGGCATAGTAATTTAACAAGCCGTTATCACTGATTGGTGAAATCGGGACCAAACCAAATACAAAATAAACAAAGATTTTAAATAAAATTGGAACTTTAGGGGCGAGAAGAAATAAATTCATATAAACGGACGCACTCTTCCTAAATCGTACTAGTATAGATGAGCCTGCAGGCCAATCGCGCTAATGCACAACGTTTCATTTGAGGTTCAACTTAGTTTCGTTTGTGTTTCAGCTGCGTTTCGTTTCCAGTCCAGCTGAACATTTTTGGTCCTTTACACAATTTAGATTCAAAAACCTAACTTATATACGATCACTTTGTTCCAAACGTTCGAGCTGCGTGCGAGTTAAACTAGCTCCGTACGAACTTTTTGTTTGACAGCGTTTGAGTTGCAACTACGGTCCAGCTTCGTCTCACCTAGCTGTCAAAAGGATAGCGCGATACCGAATACGTCATAAAGTCGAGTAACGTTCACGTTTCGGTTGCGTTTCAGCTAAAGTTTTTTAGCGCGATTGCCCTGCTGATAACTACTACCATAACAGTGAGCATCGTGTCCCCTTCGTTACGAAGCCCGTTAATATATACCGTATTACCCGGTAATAGAGCATACCCCAGCACTACCGCTGATTACAATCACGCTTCCTGCTCTTTTGAATACACAAAACGCATAGTGATGGTCGCTTATTGTTTTTTTTTTAATTACAGTCTGGCTAGAACTCATTGTCACTTTATACAAAAGTGACAAAAAGTGATTAAAGTTGGCAAAATGCTGCATCATTTTGAAGCTCTACTTGTTAAGTTAATGCTTATGACTTTACTGTATAGTGGCGAAGGCTGGTTTTCAGAGGAAAGCCTTAGGGCGTGTTTCACCAAGCAATGCTAAAGTTAATCTTTCGTTAAATATCATGTTGTTCCTCTCATAATTCCTATTTATGAATGAGAAGGCATGGTTTTTTAACAAGCCGTTAACACTAATGCGTTGGTGAAATCGGGAATTAGCCTCATTCAAATACATAATATTAATAAACTTAATATTATGTATTTGAATGAGGGTTTATCAAAGATAAGGGGTAAGTGAAATCGAAGAAAACTGAGTTCGCCACTGCTTTAGAGCCCATATTTTGTAAAATCACGAACTTACATTAAAATTTGAAGTGTCAATGTAAAATTTTCAAGAACATAGTGATTTCAATAGTGGTTACTTCACCGCGCAATTGTAGAGCAAAGTCTATTAAAAGCCACTCTAACACTGAGGCCGCCATAAACAAAAGAAGAAGAATTCAATAGTGTTGGCAACTCACTAAGGCCGCCATAAAGGAAGAGAAGAAAAAGATTTCTGTGGAATGCACAAAGAAGTGGAATGCACACGTCCGACAAAAAAGTCACAAAATATTTGTATGGTGGAACTATATAATACGGCAAATCGGTAGAAAAATCTGCCTACAAAAAGACACCAACCACATCCTTGCTGATCGTATCGTATTGAATCGCCTCCGTGGTCAAGTGGTTCAGAGCTTCGCTCTCGACCCGGAGGTCGAGGGTTCGATTCCCGCGATGGATCAACAAAAAGTGTTGTTTTCAAGTTTGGTTAGGACAATGCAGGCTGATCACCTGATTGTCTGACAAGAAAGATGATCCATGCGTCGAATGGGCATGTAAAAAGTCGGTCCTGCGCCTGATCTCTCGCTAGTCGTGTCGGTTTACCGTCCCACTGGGTTATGAGAGTAAAAGGAAGAGAGAGTGCTTCTGTGTATTGCGCACACACTTGGGCACTATAAAATAACTCCTGCGTAGCTGGCCTGGTTTCAATGAAATCGGCTACCGACACCGAAATCTGTGAGGGGAGCTATTATTGCTGATCGTAGTGTTGCCCTGTGCATGTTTTTATTTCCTCGTAAGGCTTCACGCCGCGCCGCTTGGCACCAGAGACAACGCCGGAAACGCTTAACAGTTATTCCATATTTGAAATTGTAACGTTGCATCTAAATAGAAAGGAAATGGCGTACACATGTCATTACGTAACCGACGAACTTCCGTAATTTATTCTAACCTTAATGGCTTATTTCGCACGCACAGTTCTAACGTGACAGAATAGAGCACATAAAAATATAATTTATATTTTAGTGTCATATCACGAAAAGCTTTGCCCTGAGGATTTCTGTTCGGAAAATAACTATAAACAAAATTACAATTTTGAATGGACCGCCGACTTTGTAAGTATTTTATTGACTTTGTATGAACACTCCCGATCATGTCAGGTTACAAACAATAAGAAGTCAATCGTGTGTCCATCCGTTTGAGAACTCCAATGCAACAGACATATACACACAGACACGTCAAACTTATAACATACCTTTTTCTTCGGGGATTAAAAAGTCTTGAGTTCGTTCATTCTGTCACATTTTCCTTATCAACCTCCCATTAATCTAAAAAAGAAGCGGGCTTGACGAAATTAGGTCCATTACTATCCTACTAGTATAGGGTCCTAGACAAAACAAGTCTAGATTCTAGACCTAAATACAGAGGTTGAGGTGAATTAGCGGACGAGCAGGTACTTCCTATGCCACCAACACTCGGCAGTGCGGATGTATCCATTAACCCAAATATAGACCGCGCCCGATGCTTTGTGGGTCCGTCGTAAATCACTCCATCCCTTTCACACATCATCACATCCAGTATGCGAGAAAGGGATAGCGAATAGACTTTATATATCGATGACATTGACCTCCGTACGCCAATAGACAGCCTTGGTTTAGAAAGAAAAGCGGTTTATTTCGGACTAGATAGCGGTAATGGCAGACAATAATACAGTCGTCAGACGGAAAATGTGCTAGAATAAGCATTTTAGGTATAGGGGGCGGACTTATAATAATATGACCTTTGATATTTATAGGCAACCCCTAGACGACTGTTACATGGAAAGGTCCTTCAAAAGGTGAAAGTACGAACCCGATTATAAGGTCTTGGTTTCCTTAAAAAGATATATTCGTATTGTCCCTAGGGTGACAGAGTAAGAATAGCACCAATTAACATCTTTCCCGTGAAAAGAAAAAGGATACAGGGGCCTTACTCTCCAAACTGATTCGATTTTGATTCAGATTCAATCGTACCTCGTACTCCCGAATAAATTCACCTTTGTGTATTTTAATTCTTAGTGGAGTACAAAAAGTTACGATCTAACCATTTTCCTTATCCTGGTCAGTTTCAAAGTAATCCACCAAATAAAGTAACAAAAACCGTTCGAGATCGTACTGATTCGGTTCTCGATTTTGTCGGGAGTGAGCCTGCTGAGGGAATATAGGATATACGGCTGCGCTCGGTAACCCGTTTGCCAAGCGTCGCGAGTATACGCAACTACCGCCCAATAAATACTTTGGAGACTGGAGAGGCTTATCTTGCAGTGGTCGTCATAGCTGAAACGCCGATATTCCTATCGATTAAACCCTCATCCTCTCCCTTTGTTTTGGATAGCACCTGGTCTACAATATAAACACCGACTTGAAATTTGATGCTAACCAGAAACACGGATTTCCGGCTAATGCACAACCGACTTGCCTCGAAAATGTTTGTACAACGAATTCCCTTCCAATATTTAAAACAAACGACTTCATCGTCAAGCATGTGTGCTGAGTGCGATTTTCTGTCATTACTCACTGTGAGAAAGAATACAATGTGTATGGCAGTGAATTAGTTAACATTGTTGCTAAATACTGATTTTCATTATCCAGCGTTTCAAGATTTCAGTCGTAAGAGTATTTTCTGGCAAAATCCATCATTCTTGTTCTAGCAAACATGAGTAAACTAGCGAATTATGCCATGACTAATGAACATTAAGTTATCATCTTGGCACGCTTGGCAAATCGTTGGAAAGCATTAAAAATATATTAACTTTTATCGTCCACGTCTGCATGCACGGTGAATTTTATTAATGCACTTCATGCTTTGCCTTGCAAATTGCAATAAAACCTCAATGCAAGTTGCAACAAACGTAGACCATAGTATATTTCTACCTTCTTCCGACTCTAATAAACAGTAAAAAAGCTTACGTAGTTAAACATTAGCAATTATTGTTTCATTAACCTTAGCACACACACAATAATAGTTATATCATCATTATTATTACAATCGCTTAGTCATCAAATTGCCCAAGGCCTCATGAATGGGACGGAGTAGTGGAAGACACGTGCTAACAATTGTTATGCTGGATGCTCGATCTCGCAAACATTTGCATGAACAGTACACCTGGCATGCATTTAGTACGTGCAACTGCATCTTTGCGACATTTCTAGGCACTTACATCTCTTTCCTTCTGTCTCAGTTAGCAGAGATAGAACGATAACATTGTGTCATTTCACCGACTGACATCAAAAATAAGTCATGAATGATGACTATTTACTTTCTGGGGACTTTACATCTCTTTCCTTCTTCCTCAATTAGCAGAGATAACTTTGTGTCATTTCATCGACTGAGATCAAAAATATGTCACGAATGTGATTACTATTGGCTTTCTGGGTACTTTACATTTCTTTCCTTCTTTATCAATTAGCAGAGATGGAACGATATCCATTATGTCATTTCATCGACTGACCAAAAATATTGTCGTGTATGATGACTATTGGCTTGCATGTTTTATGACATTTCTGGGTACTTTACATCTCTTTCCTTCTTTCTCAGTTAGCAGAGATAGAACGACATCATTGTGTCAACTCACCGACTGAGATCAAAAATACGACTATTGGCTTGCATGTCAATTCA
This sequence comes from Celastrina argiolus, assembly GCA_905187575.2. Classification (NCBI taxonomy): domain Eukaryota; kingdom Metazoa; phylum Arthropoda; class Insecta; order Lepidoptera; family Lycaenidae; genus Celastrina; species Celastrina argiolus. Next base: position 12,252,943 of record LR994592.1, read on the forward strand.
TCGAACTCTTTAATCCCGTACACTTTATTTCGGTAGATGATTTTCCGCGATATCATACGTGGTGTTATTTTTAAATTCGCGTAGGTACGTTTCCTCGGTACTACAACGTTGAAACGAGGCCACCATTTCTCACGGTTTGTATGTAGCGATTGTTCTTGCAATCGTACGAAATTGTTTCGGTTTCGAGCACAACAATAATTTTGTATTGCTCATTGCTTGCGAGAGGAAGATTTATCCTTGAGCGCTAAGAACAAACCTCTAACAACAACTTTGAAGAACAGAATAACAACTTTGAACATTCCTCGGTACCTCATGTTCAAAGTTGTTATGTTCTTCGGTTACTGGAAGTATTGCGCACTGGTCTATAACACGGTTCATACGGACTACATATTTCAAGTAACTGGTGACTGCACTCCCAGACTCCCAGTGTGCAGCATATCCAGTTACCCTTAGCTATCGCCAGGTACGGCTCTAGGATAAAATTTCACCTCACGAGTCACGATTTACACTTTACAGCCTTGTACCGAGTTAAAACTTCTGAATAACCCTATAATCTAACCGCCGCAAACTGAAACGGTAATTAAGCCTTCGGTTTCTCATTATGACACCGTCACACCTTGGTGAAAAGACAAAGACAGCATATGAAGCGCCGCTTAACTATCTTTCTGTATTCGACCATAGGCGTCTTGCTAATAAAAATATTGACAAAACTGATAAATTTGTACAATGTTGTAGTATTTGTAGGTCAACTGCCAAGTGACTTACGTACTTTTTTTGTAACGTAAAGACAGCGACATTGTATAAGTTTTATAAGGAGGTTAAATCTTTATACTATGCAGGGAGGTACAATATCAAGAAGGCTCGTGCTCATGTTTATGAACTCGTAGGAAGTATCCACATCGTCTGCAGACGTTTTACGTCTATATTTTTACGTATGTTTGCGTACGCGGTTTCATACACAATAATGATCTTATGAGTGAGCGACAACTTGTTCCTGTACAGTACATAAAATCCGGCAAAATGGAGGCATCTGTTTTATCTCTGCAAATGCATACCATTGACCTTACTTCAGCCTTCACCTGGTAAACGATGTTGTAACACCGGTGCCACACGATAAACACTGGCCCAGATTGAGCAAAAACACTTGAAAATTACGAACTAAACTTATTTATTTTACCAGCGATGTTACGTATGACCAGCATTCGTTCTGAACAGAGGATCGGGGACCCAATTGCCATTGCTATTATAATGCGTGAAATACGCTTGTCATTAGCGAACCTAATCACTTACATTTTTGTTTACGAACTTCGTTAGTATTAATTGCGATGCCATCTTGAATCGATGTTTCAACCCTCAACAAATAACAATATGGATCTCTGTCCAACGACAATCATCAGGGCCCTGATTCTCGAACCTCGACTTCGTTTCGGTCGTCAGTCTATCCCGCTTGTGCATGCATTGTTTGACGCGCGTGGGAGCGGGATAGACTGACATTCTGAGATATCTGATTGTTCTCATTATAATATACTGTTATTTTGCAATATTAAGGTACCTAATAGGTACCAAAATGAACATTCACGGTAGCGAAGGACAAATAAAAAAGAAGCCCAATAAAATATGTATGTTGACCACATGATGACTAACACTCACGTAAGATAATAAATATGACATCTAAAAATATTTAATTTCTGTATGTATTAGGAAGCGTTAATGTCACTTGTTCAAGGAGCTGGTTGTGGTTTTTTAACATTTTACTGTCCACAATCAGGATATTATAAATTTATTTTTGTTGTTGTGGAAATAATTAAAGATATGAATGGATGAAGGTGATATGTACCAAAATTCTGTATACAAAAAAAAATTAAGTTCATTAATCTAAAGATCCGTCCCTAGAATCAATGTACCTACGTTACAACATAATATTACCTAAAATGTGAAAGTTTAAACTCAATTTTCTGGGTAACATTTTTTGCATAATATTACCTAAAATGTGAAAGTTTAAACTCAATTTTCTGGGTAACATTTTTTGCGACATATCACCTTCATCCATTCATTTCTTCAATTATATAACCTACCAGTCGCAAAGGCTGGTTCTTCAGAGAGGAGCTCTAGCCTGTACAGGTGGGAATTTGGACCTTCAAAAAGTGGGGGTTAAAGGGAAAGTTAATAAGTACTAACCCCACGCCACAGTAACCAACCTATTTATATTTTCAACCCTCCCAAAAACATTGTGCCAACTTCTAACCAGCATGCGAAAAACAAACCAACTTCACGGCCAAATTTTATTTCATCACTTTGGGCAATCAAAAGCAATGAGGACTCATGACGGCACTCATATTTACTATGATCTCACACTGTAACTACATGAATAACTACGTGAATGAGCGTGGGCGGGCAGGATGACTTCCATTAGTTGCCAAGCACGAGAGCTATGTAGAGCGTCGGCAATGTAGATCGATTACAAAATACAAGCATAAACAATTGAAGGGTTAAAAATAAACCGTGTAAGGGCTCGCACACAAAACCGCGATGCGATGCGATATTATGCCGCATCTCTTATATTGTAGTGTAAAAATAAGAGACGCAGCATCGTATCACATCGCATCGCGGTTTTGTGTGCGAGCCCTGAAGCTTGGTGCAAAATTAGTGCCAGAACTGTCAGATAACCTGGGGCCTTACCACGAGGTCATACAACAGTATTACTTTAACATTACACCTTGGTTTCTCGAAAATAAAAAATATATTTTTGTTTACATAAATACAAATCATATTAGTTTATACGCAGTTCGACATAAATATTATAGTAATAGCTGCTATAAGATATCGTGGTAAAATATACGTCGCGTAGTTCCTCCTCTACCACAGACCCTAGTAGCGTGTATGGCCATCATCATACAGTCCTTTGTGCATTTGTTCCTTAAGATAAAAAAGAAAGTGGCAAAATTATATGCCAAATAAGTATAAAACCTTTAAAAGAAGATTATACAGACCGTAAGTAAGAGAAAATTCATTATGTCACTTCATTTCATTGTTCGTAAACTTACGCTACAACTCCAACTTATATTAAACCTCTTGTTTGGAATATTCGAAATTCAAAACACGTTTGTTCTTCTTTTGCCAAGTAGTTCCTCGTCAAAGTTCATTATCACCAGATTAGAGGTCTTTGGAAATAGAAATTACAGGTTATTTTCATCTGGCATTGATCCCAGATTCTCACGACCAACCTCTCATTGATTTGCGAAAATATCCAACGATCTACTCTCGACCGTCAATAGTAGTATATTATACTTTCTTACAGAATAATCAATTCAATGAGCTGATCGTGCAGAACGAATCACCATTTCCATTTAAAGAATATACCTAGCGACGCGTCACGCGTTACCATATTGTGATCTCTGAGCAGTGGAGAGTTGAGGAGGAGACACAAGTGATAACATGGTAAAAGGTAAATTACTTAACTATTTAAAATTATAGTAAGTTGATCTCACGTCATAAAAACGCGTCTTCCTAGAGTCTGGCAAATCTTTTAAATGTTGTAATGAAAATGTGTGTATTACCTATCTACTGTTGGAATAAACATACTTAAATTTCAAATATTTACACAACTGATTAGCTATTCAATGTTGCCGCTGTTGTCAGCTGTCTGATGATGAGCTGTCAGCTTTTCAATGTATTGACTATCGACTCCATTCGATTATCAAATCTATTGTTTTACCGCAGAGTTTACAGTAGGCCAAGCAGGAACATTTAAAAGCAATTAACTGCGTATTATTTTTTACATAATTAATTAACCGTAAAAGAAACGTTATCGAACGAGATAACCTTACTTTTACGGAGCTGTCAAATGATCCTGCTCTACTCTCATAGTATTTGCAGTAACATTTCTCGTGAAGATAATCAGTTACCGTACCCAGCCTTACGGTTGCTGATAATTTCCCAATCTACACGCTAATATCACCAGCTCTAGCTGTTACGATGACATAAGCGATTACGTCAACGGGCGTAGCCGGCGTCTGCCGACAAGTGCCGAAGGCCGACTGACCGGTTCACTGCAACTACACTCTAACACTTTTAATACCGAATTATTGGACGACGTATTCAAATAAAATGTTTCTGTTTTATAATATTTAATCTGATGAATCATCAATAGTCGACCTTCAAATGCCGTAAGCCCGTACCATCTGTGTCAGTTCAACTAACGGCCCGTATTTTAATAACCTATTTCCCTATAAAAGCTGAAAGGTAAAAACTATACAATATGACAGTAAAATGACTGATTATTTATATGCACATCAGTTAAAAGTAGGTACTGCTTACTTACATATTAATATCTACAGTAATATGTTGTCTCTACAAGTGTAAAATATTATCAGTTCTTTGAAAATCATACGTTTGAATCATGCAATATTCATATTTGCATTCAGAGAAACGCCCACTATGTTTTAGCATAAAATGTACACCAATCATACCAATTGCCAGGTGCCAACTACCCACCAAAATATCAACGCTCAATTTGACTTACATCATGGTTATTGTAACAATTACTCTACTATGTACATTGAAATCAATAAACCCAATATAACACACACGTGATCTAGTTATTCATGGAATGTTCTTAACTAGCGATCATCTTGGTTGCTACTCAGTACTCATTGACTTTATGCTTCGGACGCAGCCTATTAAATTAGAGATGTAAATTTTTGATTTCGCGCTATTACTCATCAATTTATACCCAAAAGTAGAAGCGTAATTGAAAATTACAGAGGCTCTACATTTGCGCATGTAGAACCTATATAATTTTCAATTACATGATGAAATTGCTTAACAAGACTTGGCGTATAGTAAAGACGGTCGGTTACAATAACCTATCTTAGATAACTAAAAAAAAGTGAATGCCACAATATTACAGGCATCTGCTATCACATTGTAAAGTTTTTAATTAATTTAAGTTTCATTTGGCCAACAAAAATAATAACTAGGTACTTACAAAAAGCATTTAAATATCAAGTTGATGGGGTTGATGGCTACACAATGAGCTTGCGGTTTGTAAAAACAATATCTTTTTCGAATTTACAGTATATCTGTCTTAAAGCAAATCTGCCATGTATCTTGATTCACAAATTTTCTAGATGATTTCTCAAATCCGTGTCCCATACAACGCTGCTGTATGTCTAATACGTATTCGAATCCGTTCGAAAACATCAAATGTGAATCCTGGCACTGTATGGAACAACACGTCATAATACTCGTATTATAAGAAATATTGATGAGTGAAGAAACGACGAAGGCGGTGCACCGACCACGCCCAGTGCAAGTGTTACTCAAACAGATGACGCTATCGCGGATAGTATATTCAGGTTAATACAACAAGGCGCCATTAAAGTTTATATTACTCTACACATCGTACTATTGAAGAAATATAGTACTGTGATAATGCATCTCTAATAAATGAATTATTGATTTTAACAGGTTTCTAGCAATAACACCACCGTACGATAGGGGTTCGAAATAATGTGTAAATGTTCTATTTACAATAATTGACAAAAATATTATTTTTTTGCATTTTTTAAAATTAAAAGTCACAAAAAACTTTAGTCTTTAATATTTCATTAATTTAAAATTAATCCATTGGTTAAAGTAATCGAGCAGTAATTAATTACCACATTAATTATATTGGTCGATAACAAATATTTGCCCATTTTCCTTGTGGTCATCAGGCTTTTAGCATTTCCGTTCCAGTCTAATTTGAATTAATTTGCCCATTTAACATAATTAATAGTAAATAATTGATCTGGTTTCATTCCTTTCTAGGAAAAAGTATATTTGTCAAAAACATATTTCATTGCAATATAAGGTCATTTGTTTATTATTTATTTATTATTAGAAAACCAACAGCTTTACAGTGTTATAATACATAGCATACGGATGGAAAAAAGAGAAGCCAATAACATGTTTTCACAATTAGTAAAAAAGAGTACAAAATTGCAAACATGACACTTGATGTTCTAAATACTAGTTAATGAAATAAACATTAGAATAAGTTACGCTACACAAAAATAGTAATTATAGAGTTTATGAATGAGAGTTTATTGAGTCATTTAAACAGTGCTCATGCTCTGTTTTTAACCGACTTCCAAAAAAAGGAGGAGGTTCTCAATTCGTCTGTATGTTTTTTTTTTTTTTTTTTTTTTTTTTTTTATGTTTGTTACCTCAGAACTTTCGCATGGGTGAACCGATTTGGATGATTTTTTTTTTATTTGAAAGGTGGTGCTTCCCGTTTGGTCCCATTGTCACCAAAGTGGTGACCTGATGATGGGATCCGTGAGGAATCGAGGGAACTCCTCAAAATTTATATGGAAACATATATCGATTTTGATTTTTTCTGAAGTAGCCCAAGCATATGTTACCAAATAGTAAAATTTTGCACCATATCCTGGACCTAAAGTAGTGAACAGAACTTCTGAGTCCTTAGAGATACACGTTTGAAGATTTCAGCGTTGTTTAAAGAAATGCAAGCATACGCCACTACGTCAATTACAGTCGAACTTGGTCTCATAGTTATCAAAGTGCATGCCTGATGATGGTGTCGTGAGGAATCGAGGGAACTCCTCGAAATTTATAGGAACACTCAAAGTAATTTTGTATTTTTTTCGAGTAACATGCTTATGTTACTCGATATGCTAATATCCGTCTAAAAACAAACATAATTTTGAATCAACTATCAAGGTATACCGCATAGATCAGAAACAGGCATACAGGACTGCTTAGTCTTTGAAGTTATACGTTTGGAAATTACGACATCGCTTAAAGTACTGCAAGCATACTTTAAGCGATGCCACTATATCAATTACAGTACTCAACACCACCTCTGTCTTCACCAGATAGTAGGTATCCATATAGGTATACTATCATAACAATATGACGAAATAGGTTAATAATAAAAAGGGAAAAAATTGTTTTAAGCCAAATAAAGAAATGTAAATCGACTAAAAATAATAAAAGAGATATATAGAAATCATATTCAGTTTGGCTGGTACCGACTTTGATATTATTAAAATTTGCATATCATTTTATAGTCAATCAACTTGATATATATAATTTTTGCGCTGCTCTGGCGGTACCTAAATATCCCTACTCAGTCTACCCATAACTAAAAATCTTAAAATAAAATAATTTTAAACAAAAAAAAACCGACTTCAAAAGGTAAACTAAAAAGAAAAAAATAAATTTACTTTGCACAAAGTAATACTTATTTTCACTTAAGTAAATAAATTTATTCTATAATTTTGAAGTCGGTGCCAAGTACCTATATCAAATTACTACCTATATAAAAGAATCAGAAAAAAATATACAACTATCAATGTAACTATTACTATATTTTATGTACCTACCAAAGTACTTAGCTAGGCTTACAAACTAAAATTAAATGAAAACAAATTATGATAGAACGCTGGACTTGGCACCGACTTCAAAATTATAGAATAAATTTATTTACTTAAGTGAAAATAAGTATTACTTTGTGCAAAGTAAATTTATTTTTTTCTTTTTAGTTTACCTTTTGAAGTCGGTTTTTTTTTGTTTAAAATTATTTTTGATATATTTTTTTATTTTATGTAGGTATATGTAAGTAACATTTTACCAACTTCTAGAAGACTGATTTATTTGAACAGTATGCTCTGTTTTGATATGTAACCTTTTTTTTTTATTTTATGTAGGTATATGTAAGTAACATTTTACCAACTTCTAGAAGAATGATTAATTTGAAATTTTACATGTATAAAACTATGAAGGAACAATTTTATAACTATTATATTTTATTTATACATAGAAAGAGTCACTCACCACTATCTTAGGAAAGCAGAGCTTTGCAGGAGGGAGTCCTAGCTAGACGTGTGTGTGTCACATAAGTATGTAGCGTATTGTGGGAGGTGTAAAAACTACTTTCGCATAACACATAAAGGAGGCCCTTTGTAAGAGTTCTTAATGAGAAGCCCGAAGCCCTACGAGTTACGTCTAACTGGTCTTACGTGCCGTTGTTAGCCTGAGGGTAAAATACGTGGGTTATACATTATACTAGATGTGAAATAAGGTGTGCCATCCCACGGAAAGCGTACATTTTGTGGTAGTAAAAAGTAGACTATGTTGTCGGTGGTTCCTTTAAGTAAAATTTTAAGAAATACGGTCTTGTAGTTTCGGAGCCGATTCAATGTTATAATATTTAATATATTTCGTATCCCATTTTATTTGGGGAATTATTTGACGTTAAAAAACTATATTTAATACGAATAGAGGTGGGTTCAAATCAAACGAGCGAATGATTCTATCCCCACTCTATCATGTTCTTTTAGTGTAACCAGAAAGAGCATTCTTTCGTTGTTCTGTCTGCGTCCGCTCGCATCTGCTCGTAGATATTTTGGGTGCAAATGCTAAAAAAGAGGTTTCGTTTACACAAGATCCACAAAGAATCTCTCTCTTTTCTAGTTATTTGTTCTTTTGAAATAAAACCTTACGAATTACAATTCAAAACAATTTACACGCAATAATTATATTCCCATTCACGCAGCTAACGGCATCACGACACCACCCGTCAATTTGTGTGTAGGCACTGTGTAACCAGCGACCCTTGAAGCCCTTTACCGAGAACAGGGGTGTTGAGCGCAAAATTAAAAAACCGGCCAAGTGCGAGAGACTCGCGCACGTACTGTTCCGTATAAAATATGCAAAATAAACGTTTGTTGTACGGGAGCCCCCTTTTAAATTTTTGTTTTATTTTGGTTTTATTCAGAAGATTATATTAAATCTGTGAAAATTTCAACTGTCTGACGGTTTATGAGACAGCCTGGTGACTGACGGGCTGTCGAACAGCAGAGTCTTCGAAATAGGGTCCCAATATATCCTTTGGGTACGCAACCCTAAAAATGCAGTTGCCCGCACGAAATATTATTACAACTTGTTAGTTAAATACTAGACGTAAGTCGTACCCCTGTACTACTGTACTTTAACTTCGCATAAAATAACTCCTGTTACTGTGGGTACTTCTAACTTAAATGTATTTTTATAAATAATGCTTAAAACTTAAGTTAACAATCTGTAGTAGTAACAGATTATTATTAATTTGCACTGACGTTTTCATACATTATACACGTTAATGTTTATCAATCTTAACTTAAAGAGTTATTTTGCCTGAAGAGACAAAAAAACCCTAAAAGTGTTGAAATTTAAAATTGGAATTACATTCGAATTTCGGCCACAGGGCTGCTAGTTATTAACTTTACACTTCATTCCCTGGCGCAGTCCTTTGAAAGTCACCACTCAGAACAAAGGCCCCACAACATGAAGTATTCTTGCAATTGTTAATGACTGGATTCAAGAGCTCGAAGATTACAAAAAAGCATTGTTATTATATGAAAACTGCTTTCACCGTTGCCTCACCGTTGAATTATTCAGTGCTGTTTACACGAAACTGACTGCGGGCTCCATTGTCCTAAAGGTTCTTTATAGTGCGCCGTTGTCGCGACTGCAGCCGCAGGGGTTGCGAAAAATACTGTCTCTGGACTTTGACAATAATTTACCTTATTTAGAAGGTATTCTAATTTAGAAGGTAAATGATTATCAAAGTGAATTATTATCATCCTTGTCTTAGGCCCGTATAAATAAAACAATCTCAATCGAAACCTCTACTTGAGAACCTATTTGACAGATAAAAAAACTTAAAAAACGTTTCGTTTCTTGCGAGTGTTGTGTATCAAAAGGATGGTCTATTTGATTAAGGGCCGATTTTTCAATCGTCAGATAACTTTTATCTGTTGCATAAACATGCGACTTTGACATTTGTTTCCATACAAAATCTGCCAAAGTCACATATTTATTCCTTAGATAAAAGTTATCTGACGATTGAAAAATCAGTTCTAAGCTCAATATGATAAATAGCACTATATGTTGTCTACGAATAGAGCATGTATTTATGTGACTACATGGATAGTTACATAAAATACAGATTAAGTCCATGAATAACATAAATAAACCCCAACTCGCATCATTTATACGCTTTGACACTTATAAATTGGCCGATGAAGATATCATAAAAGTTATAGGTTATGGCGTTGTCCTTGCCAACGAGGCACTCAGAAATCTGAATGCGAGCGACATCGATTTTCCTCTTTCCTCTGATTGCTTTCTTCAGTTCCACTCCAATGTGAGTGTGCCCTCAATTTCGTTACGCAAAAGTTCATTTGCGAACAGTGAACACCGGTATGAAACATTCACTATTCGAACAGTCGCAATTCATCGAAATTTCTTTCAACGGTTTCATCGTGTACGAGATTATGAAACGGTGGAATTCCTTATTCAAAATCTCATCGTTTAATACTTTTTAGATACTATTCCTCTTACATTTGTTTTGTTATTCTGTATCTAATGTGAGAATGTATCTAACATGTATGAATTATGATGCTAAATTACCTAGAGGTTTATGGAAATGTCTTAGAAGCTTGCGACAAGAAGGCACTGCCAAATTATAATACACTAAACTATCACACTATCTATATTCACGTAGACGAAATCTAGGGCCAAGCTACTACTAGTACTAGATAATTAATAATAATAGCATACTTTAAAACTTCTACAGGAACCGAAAATTTTACCATAAGCAGACGAATAACTTGTGGCGGGTGACCCTTCTGGAGATCTTTTCGCTAAATTCTGCACTTAAATATCTCGCATTTTTATTACGAAAAGTTTGTCCATCCGCCACCATCGAAACTGCATTGATGATTTTGTTGTACTATAATTAACGATGGCGTTATATGTGCAAAATGTTATTTGTATGCGATTCCGTCATCCGAATTACGTAGGTCAGTTCTAATAGATATGGCCTCTCGCTTTGTTACGAACAATAATGTACCTACATTCATATGGAGATGTAACCTTGAATGCATTCGGGCTTGGTTGAAAGATGAACACTCACAGTGTGCATAAAACTATGAACTAGACATTAAGATACTCCGTTAAAGATATTACCAATAAGACTCATTCAGATCTCAAGTACATTATACGGACGCTCTAACGATGAAGGAAAACATGAGAAAATCTGCTCATACTTCTCCCCAGACGTATTGACCAGACATTCCTCTGGACTAGGCTGACTATTTTGTGTGGAAATGCCTAAATAAATACAATAGTTTGTATGTGCTGGACAACTATGCAACATTTAAAACAGCCTCTCCCAGTCATTGCAGTAGTTACAGAGAGGTTACTTCGCTCGGATAATACCGTACAAATCATTCAATAACGGATGCAAAGGCTACTTTTAATGTATTCCATATTATGTTTGGCAAGAAAGATTAAATACAAACTGGCACTGTCAGAAATCAAAACGCTTGATAAAATGAAAAGGATCTTAAGATAGGTTGAGACAGTTAAAAAAATACGTTAACTTTAAGAAGCGTTTGAAAAATTGCCTGAATATATTATTTAAGTTATTGATAAAAACTTTAGACTACTGAAGTGTTGAATGTCGACCATTAGATTCCTTTGTAAGTTTTTAAGGCATTGGATAAATAACAGTAAAGATGCAAAAACAATCCACCGTTAGTAAGACAAATCATAATTTAACGCCTGTCCATCAAAACTATGAACAGGTCATTTACACAAACGTATTATATTACGGCTTCTATATTGTAATACTACTGTTAGAGGCGCTTACTACATAAATAAAGTTTTAAATGGATGATCGAGCTAAGAGAAATACTGGTTATACGCCTGTATGAAATTCTAGAAAGCTTTTAAAACGCTACAGCCGAATACTGAAACGATAGTTAAATTAAGTGGCACTTATTAAGTTACAATATGCTGTTTTTGTCACTGCCCATGCGGTGACAGTGACAATGTGTTAATAGGACTTTATTTATCCTTTTTAATATAAGTAATTCATCCGTTTGCTATTAGCGCATATTGTATGGTTTGAAAAACTCGGTATTGGAAAATAAATTAATTAAATATATCAATAGATATGAAGCATAGCTTTTAATTTTCACAAAATATCATCTGATGTTTATTATAGGCGTAGTTCACAACGAAAACTAATACGCACTATCTGAAACGCGGAATAAGAACTCAACAAGAAAACGGTATTCTAAAAAAGTTAAACCTTTTTTGGCGCCTAAAATGCGCCATTTTGTTTTTTTTTTATTTTAATATACCTAGGCGCTAGTGTCATTTTCACAAGTAAACACGAAATCTAAATACACCTCTAGCTAAAACCTGCTTAGTCCACTAAACCGTTCAGGTGTTCAGGTTGCAGAGCGAAACAACTGACTCTCGAAAAAAACATAACCCTCCTCCTGACACAGTCGGGTAAAAAACACACATCTATTGCTATGGCAATTTGCAGTCATCACAAACATTTTTCATAATCCATAGTATCACCAGTCACCACGTATTACATCAGCGTTCATTCATAAAAGTGCTATTACGCTACGGGAAGGAGACTGTTGCTCCGATTGTGGCAAATTGCCTGCCTGGTGCCTAACCACCGGCAAATTGCTCTGTGTCGCTATGTCAGAATTTCTGACATAATTGATGTCCACATGAGATATGAGTTCCTAGTAAAAGTGACGTTCGGTCGATCATTATGTTTCCACTTTCCACCTAATTTAGTTACGAAATCTCTACTAAAACCATACTGAGATCGAACCTCACCTACAAGTAGGTTCTAGATCTAGAATCACCTTCTGACTGATCATTTATTCCAGGGCTGAAACCACTAACGGCCCGATTCAATAACCTATCTATCTATAACTAAGATTGGAATACCATGCAATGTGATAAAGATCTCTATGAGGACTTTGTCATTCCCGCAAAAAAGTAGGCATTCGCAGTAAAAATATACAGAACTTACCTACCCTCTAACGGGGTAAAACTACAGACGCAAGCGGGTGTAAATTTTTGTTAAGTATGTTTGTTCATTCACACAGACAATACTAAAAAGTCAACAGTATGCGAAAGCAAATTATGTTTTCTAAGATTACACTTCAGATTTTATCTTCTATTCTAGGACATAAAAAATATTACCAGCAATCTTATCCAATTAAAAACTAAACATTATGATAGTCAGTGATCTATGATCGATACTAATAAATTTAATTAACATAAATGTATAAATAATAAATATTACCAACTTCTTTTCAATTAATCTACTTTTCTCGCATTTTATTGCGGTGAATGTGATAATATATCTATAATGATCAATGACATCCGTGTAAATATTAGCCAAAAAAAACTTAATTAAATATATTGAAAAAAACTACTGCTAGATCAACAGTATTTAATTAAATGTTTTGCTCCTAACCGATTTCTTATTCGAGATATACGAGGAAAAAATTATGTAACAATATAAATCATAATATATAACAATGTCCTATACGTAATTGGCGCAGACGGTAGGATAAAGGAAAGACTAACATAACTAACAAAAAAAATGCCGAGAAGTATAACGGACAAAGTCGGCAGCTACAGCTATAGCACGTATAGTATACGATGATTGTGTAGACGCAGTCTGTTACTTTTGTATAGGTACGGCGGTTATTACGTGAGCAAGACGGACTGGATTGTGGGGCGTTGACCCCGCGCCGCAGGATTCAGGACGATCGGAACTATTTTAAGGTTGATGTAATAGAAATTTAAAACAAACTCGACTGTACACATACGTGGAAAAATACAAAAATATCAGTATGGTTCGTACGAGTTTTTGTCACTGGTCATCGTGAGGAAGTTTACTGCAATTTATATAGCATCGAAACAACTTTGCTTGTGGCAATACATATATATCGTTGAAGTTTTAACAATCCTCTGTACTTAGTTCATAACCACATAGTAGAAAAACAGACAAAACACCCTATTCAGCAACCGTAATTGCCCACCTATGTGTACAGTCAAAGAGTATGTTTTAACAATCCTCTGTACCTAGTTCATAACCACATAGTAGAAAAACAGACAAAACACCCTATTCAGCAACCTGAATTCGTCCAGAAGAAGAAACGGGTAACTAAGACAATAGTAAAAGCTTGTAACAAAGCGAAACACCACCTATCTCATTTCCTACGTGTGATCGATTGAGCTCATAGTTCTTTGACGTTACGCTTAGAAAGGCCCTCCATCGCGGCCCTATTGTTAGCGCAATTAGCGTCACGTGAAAGGGCCCTTACCATTGTCTGACCGCTGGAAAGTGTAGCCGATACTTGATACTATACTGTAGCTTTTGCACGAAGTTTAAGGTGCTCCTATGCATTATAGAGTAACGTAAATGTACTGTTACTAACGTAACCCCTTTACTAAGTAAAATATTTGTAATCAATGTTTTCTCCTTGTCTGATACGTTAAAAAAGTGACTTGACTGACAAGGACAAAATATTGTGTAGCGAGCGTTTTATTATTTTTATTAGAAAGGGGATTCATATTTACAAAATAAGGGCATCACGAAAAATATAACTTCTAAATGTATCTTACAGTCAAGTCAGATTGTTATACAGCTTATAGCTTAGTACATATTCTTAAGTATAAAATTTTAAATGACTAACTTTGCGGAAAAGAGATAAAAAATGCAACAAGCCGTCGAAATGGACCAACAGCAAACGGTTTAAAGTTTCCAACAAGTCTAACTTCAGGTCAATTTATCTTCAAAGATTTTTTTACAAGCATATTACTAAAACCAGCCGCATCTTATAGGACATAAAATACTTATAGTCCATAAAACCGAACACTTCAAATGCGATCCCGTTAGCCCCGCATTTCACGCGTCCGGCTGGCCGATTGTCTATATTTAGGCCGCTATAAAAAGAAGATTCCAGAAGCAATGACCCATAAAACAAATTATGATGAATTTTCCAGTTGTATAAGGAACTGGCTGGGATACTATTGTTCTAGTTTTGGCTTTTCTTGGAATACGTTTTTAAAGGGGAAGATTAGTAGGTCCACGTATACATACTTTACAACAACCTCTCACTTATTCTCTTATCGTGTACAAACATGTCTTACCTGAAACAAAAGTAATAACAGATTAATAACATCATTATTCTACTGTTACCAACTAAAGTATATTAGCTTTCACATTAGTGTCATAGAGTTACTAAAACTCTATCTATATCAGCTTCACTTAACCTTGACATTTTGAAGATCCTCACTTAAACTCCTACCCATCAGTGCTGCCCTGATAATTAATAGAGTAGTAAGTAAGTCAGTAAATATGGTTTCGAGAAAATGACACTTAAAGCTTTATCTTTAAGTGCCATTTTCTTGAAATCACCTTTACTGACTTACTGCTCTATTAATTACCAGGTTCGTGTGGAGTGGCGAAGGCTGGTTCTCCTTAGGAGGGAAGCACTTGCCTAGTTTTTTTCAATATTTATGAATACGCGACACTTTTAAGGATGAAAATCTCTAGCGACCCCCTCGAGTCAAAAAGTTAGTAAGTTATTTATATGAAGCCCATCCATCCCTTCTTACTGAAATTGTATTTCTACTGTACCTACTGTAGAACATTGCTTTTTGCTCCCCGAGTATTTCATATCACAAATTCTCTGCTATTAGATGTTAGAACCTATGTAATAGGAATAAATTACCGGCAATCGGTATAATTTGGTATTCTATACAAATCGAACACAATCTCATTTGAACATCTAGGTCCACAATCCACACTCGTACTATACGAGACAAAATACACATTATGTCATCAACACTAAGGTCAATTAGTGGGTCAAACTAGCTGGCAGCCGAATCTCGAGCTGATAACACACGAGTAGCTACAGTCAGACAATGGGACTCATTATTTTACGTAATTGACAGAACAGTCGAATACTAAAGAAGAGATGAGTGAAGTTAACTATTAGTTAACCGTTTAATTTTAATTCTAACGTAAACAAATCGTCGCTGTACCTTCACAACCTTGTATCTATAAAACTAAAATCCACGTCATAATAAAATCTAAAATGATTAAGTTTTTTGACTCTACTGAAAAGTTGTAGTTTTATAGATACGAGGTTGTGAAGGTACAGCTACGAAATGATCGTTTAATATTCCGGTAAAAGTGTTGATAAGTGAATATGTGAAAATGTCGGTGTTTTTGGTTTTGTTTACGTTTAGGTTAAATTTAAACTATAATTACTATACTCCGTTCCGCATTGTTGTCTACATTGAGCTATATTACATCATATTAAATCGAAAGTATAATTATATCTTTTATATTATATCTACCACATAAAACCAAAAGTACGATTTTCAGGGTTACTTGGTTAGAACTTAGAATGGTGCAAAACTTAGCCGTGAAGAATTTACTTAGGTGGCTAATTCATCTCGCGTAAGCCAGCATCATGGTAGCCCAGCATTAGGAACAGTGGGGCTGGGGACGTACGTTGTAGTAAGTTACTTACAAGAGATTTTGACTGAAAATATAGTAATATTATGAACTTTACACCAAAATCTCTACGCATGAAATGTTTTCGAGTGCGGTTTTAAGATTATAAACGAATCAATATTCATTACAAATAGGTACTAAACTTCAATAACCGTAGTTATTGCAGTTACCAAGATGTTGAACGTCGAAGAATTTATTCGTTTTGTGCTGAGATCATAATATAATCTAAGGTTTTGTGATGTGTCGATCCTAATCTCATAAGATAACTACACTTTCACACAGATCTATAAATGGAGGTCACGTGCAAGTAAACAATGTAATCATTACTTAATTACAGATAAAAGTGAATGTTGAGCAAAATGTTACATCTCTTATCAGTTACGTAACTGATAACGCTGGAACAAAAGCGAGCGTTGTGACAAAGTTACATCATTTGCGGCTGAGTTCCTGGTAGTTAAGTAGTACGCTGATGACGTAGTACATCTTACCGTCTAATTACCAAACCAACTACCGGCCAAGTGCGAGTCGGATGAGTGGACGTGGGTTCGAGCAGAAAAAAGTATTTTTTTGTTTGGGTTACAAATCGTCACTTTAAATTATGAACCTAGTATCTAAAAAAATCTGAATCTCGGATCTGTAAAGTCAATGTAACAATTTTCTTTATCCTGATTAGTTTCAAAGTAATTCACCAAATAAAATACGAAAAACCATTGATATCGAACGGATTCGGTTCCCGATTGTGTCGGGAGTAGGCCCGCTGAGTGGTGACAAACAGACGGTCTGCAGATTCTTAGTAATACGAGTCCCGTTGTTACCATTTGGGTTGAGACCCTAAAGAAACATATATACGGTCGAATTGAGAAAACTCCTTTTTTGGAAGTCGGTTAAAAGAATCAATGATTTTATGAAGTTTGCAGTAAACTGATAAACAAGTAAAATATTATATACTGTAAAGGTCATATTATTTAACCAACGTAATACAATAACTACGATGGCGGCGGGTTTTCTTTGATACTTTTCTGCAAATCTAGTGATTCTTTAAATTCAATGTATGCGTTATGTTATATGCTGCTTAGCTGTTAGCTCACACAATTTATTTAAAAATAAACGCCCATTACGATTATATTATATCCGCTGGTTTACATAAAAACCTGTATTTTAAATAGCAATATGATTTTTGTCAGATATTATTCTACGTGCTAGTACACCACTCTAGCATTGCTAGAGGGTTTAGCGTTCTTACTTATCATGTATGTATGTATTTAGAATTTTCCTCATTTAAGAAATTTGGGAGTAAAGTGTACAGACTAGCCATAAAGACTTTCAGATACATTAATTCAGAGAAATGGTGTGCGCATAAAAGCTATTAAGCAAATTAACTGCCCAAGAATAATAATAATAATGACTTCCACATTTCGGTGACGGTGGCCGGTTTCATTGAAACCAGGCACTTGGCCTGCCGTGCCGGTTATCCATCTCACTGGACTACGAGAGTGAAGGAAGAGAGTGCTTCTGTGTATTGCGCACATTCTTGGGCACTATTAAATAACTCCTGCGTAGCTGGTTTGAATGAAACCGGCCACCGTCACCGAAATCGGTGTGGGAGGAAAGAATAATAATAATAAGAATAAAATCAACCTCCTGGGGTCTTACTCTCCAAACGATTAGATCGTGCCGCGTATGGCGTAGGTACTCCCGAATAAATTGACGTTTGTTTATTTTAATTATCAGTCGATTGATATGGCCGGGAATACAAAAAGTTACGATGTATCGATTTTCTTTATCCTGGTTAGTTTCAAAGTAATCCACCAAATAAAACACCTAAAACCGTTGAGATCGAACTGATTCGTTTCTCGATTGTGTCGGGAGTAAGCCTGCTGGACGCTAGACTTCATCCAAAACGAGGGGGTTATAATTCGTCTTTTTTTTCGTCCTGTTCCATCCAGAAAAACCGACACATAATATTTTGCACCGCACACGACAATATCATGTAATCGAATACCACCGAAGTCCGAACCAGTCGGCCCACTCCCTAATTTGGAGTCAGCCCGGCCCGGTTTCATATATGGCTTACTTGAATTACAACATATCGCCACAAATACCTGTTATGTGTATTCGTTTAGTGCATGTACGAAGATAAGGATAATTTATCGTGCAATAAAAATTGTGTATTTTTTGTTATTAGGTTACTGCGAAACGTCCCAAATCTTTACAGTTTTATAAAGGTTTAGAGCTTAAGGGCGTGTTTCACCAAGCAATGTTAGAGTTAATCCTTCGTTAAATATCATGTTGTTCCTCTCGTAATTCCTATCAATGAATGAGAAGGCATGGTAACACGCCGTTAACACGATGTTGATGTGTGTGGTGTGATACAAAAGTAAACAAAGCCGAATATGGGGGACAATAATGGTAGGTACCAAGTGAAATGTGATTTTCCATCGCGCAATGAAAAAGCACATCCATTTTCAATTTTTTGTTCATTTTAGACCACATTAAATCAGAACGCATTTAGCACTATTCGCGATCAACGAAGTACTAACTAATAACTAGTTTTATATGAGAGGATCACTCACGTCAGGTTAAAAATAGGAATGATCTACTTGAAGATATATATTGAAACACTTCAATTGATGATTAATGTTTTCGCAAACAATATATTAGTAATAGTATCATTTACAATCGTTGTTCTACTCGACGGCTATTCATCACTAACACAACAGTTACGTGCCGTGTGATGCTGAATCACTTTTTGCCACACTTTTTACCATCTCATTACGTAACTCCGAGGATTTCAAGGCCAACTAGCTCATGCCCGGTTTTGAGGAGCCATGTCGGTGGTCTTTAGACGCAAACGCGTTCTCAAAACCGACATAGCACCTCCATAGGTCCTTATTATCTATCTATAGGACGCGTCACACCATATCTATCTAGCCCCGTGCTCCGAAAAACTTGTGTTACAAGTAGGTATCAGACAAAGGAAATAGACCTAGTTTTCTTAGTCACAAAAGCTTAACATCTTTACAGAGGGCTAGTTTATATTATTTTTCCTATAACTGTTAGATCAACAATATACCTAACTCCATTCGTATCGGCTTTACATATATATACCCACCCCACTTCCAATCTCTTTCTTAATATCTATCTTTCTTATAATCTTTACTTAATATGTACAGTCCAGAGCTTCCCCCTAGAGCTAGACAAACAGCATTCCACTGCTAGTTACTACTTCCTAGGCTATTTTTACTATATGATGAACCATAGTCAAAATAGTTTGACTAAAGCAAGCTACAGGAAAATATTTGGTCCGTTTATTAGACCGTATTTAAGGTTAACGCTTCTCCTTTAAAAAAAAATCTCGTGAACCTACTTTACGCCCTAGGCCATCCTACACGGTCTTGCTAGTTCATTCTGGATTCTGTTTTCTTTTCTGAACGAAAAGAAACGAAACAATAAGAATATGCCAACCATGTTTTCTGATGTCGACGTTAGCACATTCTTACTATTTCGTTTATTTTCGTTCAAAGGGCAAAAACGAAAACATAATTCAGAATCAACAGGAAGATTGTGTAGATTTGTCCGTTTTTTGATGATGATCTTTGTGTATTGACGTCAATCCATACACAAAAAACAAGATCAGAAAACATGTGTTGCACATTGTTATTACTTCGTTTCTATATCGTGGTAAGAATTTGATGAAGATTTAATGTCTCATACATTTAATCTTCTGGACACTTGTTTAGTCTGCTCAAAATAAAAAAAACGTTGTTTTCATACGTTTTATTCATGTTCATCGCAACACGTCTACGTCAAGTCTACTACGCCCACTTTAAAACTCGTAATTCCTGAATGCCATGATATTTGACAGTCAGGAATTATCCTGACTGTCAAATATCCAGAATATGTTAACCGCTTAGCCTACTAATAAACCATTTCCCTGTTCCTATACTTTTTAGTCAAGCGACTGTGTGATCAGTTATGTAAATATTTTTATTAGGAAAGGATTAAATATTAATGTACGAATAAATTATAAATCATACAGTATTGAATAAAGCATTTGCGTAGATGCAGGAAATACTCTTAGATATGTACAGTGTACGTCTTCGGACATATCAAGTGTGTTTCAATTTCACCTTATTACCATGGCAATAAGGTTCAAGAGTTGTACACAGTGGGTCCGTTAACTGTAGATGCAGTAACATTGTGGTGGGAGTACTGTGGCTTAAGTGACCCCAATACTTGTAATGAACAACGCTCGCTGTTCGTCTTACAACTTGGCTGTGTGTTAATTGAAACTTAAAACTTTGAGTTTGTTCCTGACTTGTATTTTATTGAATGACTTTGGGTTAAAGGTCAAAAATTGTGGAAAAGTCATCATAACGCCCAAAAAAAAAGAGTAGTTTTTATGTCAAAAAAACTCCATAACAGAGTGTCGATGTTGTCCAGAAAGGCAAGCTAAATACACAATTTTATGAACAAATACTAAACCTACTACAAAAAAAAACTTAAAAAACAAGCTTTAATGCCAATACATTTAATACTCTAGTTACCTTCTAGACTTATCAAGATGAATCAAACGAGTCCAAACTTGAGGCTGTGTCGTTTCGTTACCGAGTTCCTATGGCCTTCTTCTCACTACATGATCAGATCAGCTCCATGTCAATAAATATTACCTACTTAATTACAAATTGCCTTGTCATCCGATTTAAATATGCATATAAAATTTCAGCTCAATCGATAACCGGGAAGTGGCTCAAATATAACCCAAAATTTGTTTCCAGACAAGCAAGCAAACAAACAAACTAAATAAAAGCTTGTTAAAAACAGAAGGTTTACTCAATGGTTGAATAGCAATCGACAGTCTATAAACTAGGAGCGCATAAAATTCAAACAAATATGATTTTCATAGCCATCAGCCATATGTGATGTGTTTACTAATAGGTATATTTTATAAACAACTAGCTTTTGCCCCTATCTCCGTTGCCGTAAAACGGGGCCCTACACTGAAATACTATCCCACTGGAACACTGTACTTTTCACGGGAAAACTATCCTATGCCTTTTCTCGGGTCTCAAAGTAATTTACGCCAAGATTGGTCAGCTACGTGAGTGAAGAGGTAACAGACAAACACACTTTTGTATTTAATAACATTAGTTTATATACCTACTATATATAACACGTTTTCACACAGTACTTTCATCATAAGCTAAGCATATTTATATATCAGAGCCCGAAGGATCCACCTATCTAACAAAACTAGTTTGAAGCATTTGAAATTATCATAATGACTAAACAAGATTCTAGGTATTTGAAACACACATGCAACAAAATTATAGTTTTTAATCATTCTACAAAATAATCCAATCACAAGTCTGTGTGCCACTTACTTGAGGATAATCCAGACAATTATAGGCCTTGGTCTAGACATAATACGCTCTAGAATTTTTTGTATGAGCAACATGATGAGGTCATATTAATTGACATCACATGCCTGGGATCAAATGGGGTCCCTCATGCTCTGTGTCGGGTTGAAACGAATATAAATCTGTCAGCCTGGATCTAGGTCCGCGCCTGCTCTGTACACAAATCTAGATTTCTAGGTCATCGGGAAGAGAGGGAATTACGATAAGCGTATTGCTGCGGTAATGCTATGATCACCTTTTTTATTATATTGCCTTAGACATGATCTGAATACTTCGATTTCGTACAGTGAATACATCGAATTACTTAAAGATCTTCTACATACCTACGATAGACCGGAGACTATCTCATCACAATATCCAAGTCACTGCACTGCACAACACACGCGCGACCCGGTGGAGAGTGTACACGCGACTCGAGTCGCCGCCGGTATCGATCCCCCGACCCTGGCGCCGCATATCCCTAGCACGCAGGCCCGCCCACCTTACCTACCCCTGTTGGGGACGATGACACGCGTTCGTCCTGCAGGCTGTATTTGTATTAAAGACAGTGTTGCCAGAACGTACCAAAAAGTACGGTTTTCCTTACCTTTCATACAACCGTACCTTATAAATTATACCAGTCATTTATGTTTTATTACGTATACTATAAAAGGATTACTATGCGTAGACTAAAGTTAAAATAGGTACGTACCTTTTCAGAGAGCCAGACCTACTTTTTTTGGAAATCATACTGGCAACACTGATGATTAGATAATATGTAAACAAAAAATGTAGATACCTACCGTACCAACAAAATAATATGACATTGTATTTTTCATTGCGCAATCACGAATAAGTGACATTTAAATTAATTGGATTACAGCCGTTTTGTTTACATTTAAATCACATTAAATCGGATCGTATAATAAAGCTACATCCATATAATAGAGACGCATCCTTTCGTTAAGGCTTTCGACTAATGGAGTAAAAGTAAACTCTCAAAGGGTTTTGTTTTTCACACTACGTAAACTTTGCGAAATATTCCGAAAAAAGTCAAATGTTGTCTTCCTTACCGAAAAGTATTGCCACCTGTTATTTTAAGGATCTATTTTTCTTTAATATTGCTGCAAGTAAGTCTAATGTAGTTGAGCCTTATGAAATAAATTAAATCGTTTGACTCGAAAAAGTGTCGTGTTTATTATCGTCCAAAACAATTTTTATCAACCTTGTATAAGAATTCATGTTTTTGTGCATTAATGTATTTTAATAATACATATTTTATTATACTCTGACTTCATACTTCAGACCTTGATATCAATCAAACCAGACTTAAATTTGGCAATTGAGTATAAATAAAGACCTTTGATAATAATAGTGGATTTTTAGCACAGATGTTATAAACTTTTGTTTAAAATGACTCCTGCTGAGACCTTTAGCTTTTCTTTTGATTTAAAAACAATTGAATAAATTAGGCAAAAAATGCAAAATTGTGTTATTATATTCCAATGCATTACGTCTGACTTAGCTTTAACAATAAACCATTTAAAAATAGTAGGCATTTTATTTTGATTGAAAATTTAAAGTCTGGTCAGATATAAATAAATTTGATTATAGGTACATAAAGGAAACAGTACAAAACTTCAAACACCACTTAGTTTACGGCAAATTTTTGTTGTAAATTTTTTTTTTAAATTTTTTTTTTCAGGAGCCAAAACTAGGACTAAATAGTGTTTTATAGGTACTAGGACTTTCAGACTTATATTAATCAAAACATTATGCAGCAGATTATAATATTTTATCATACCTACAAATTAATAATTATAATACATGTTCTACATGTTTTATGCTTTACACTTTAATAATTTAGGTACAGCAATATTTCAATGATGTCTAGACAGACAGACAATGGCATTTTATACCCTCAATTCACATGAACCATGGCATTTTTATGTCTACATAATGCCATTACTGAATGAATATACTGTACTGTCTATATTCATCATGTTATAGCTGCAGATGAAGAAACTTAAAAAACATTAGATATTATTTTAGTTAATGTTCTAGGTAGCAACTAGTATTATAAATGTGAAAGTTTGTATGTATTGTTACACAAGCAATAATTACTAAATGGATTTGATCATGGTAGTTTTGTCTCTGGATTAACACATACTCTGGGCACCAAAATAATAGGATCCCCTCCAGATTGTGTGTACCTATTAAAGTTATAGGAAACATTTCTTTTTCCCATAAATTATAGAAATTCTTGGCCAAGCCAAAATGATCAAATGTTTAGTTGAATATTGTGTATTGAGGAGCTGACTCCAACACAATTCTTTGTAATGTGGTTACAAAACAAAGCAGTTGAGAAATATTTTTTGGAAGTTTCATAACATCCAGATTTTATCATCTTATTACTTTACTAGATGTGCCCTGCGACTTAGTTCGCGTGGTTTTTGAGTGACTTAAACCGTTTATGCAGCGCACACAACAAATGTCCCCAAGTATGAATAATTTTTCCCGTTTTTGCAACATTTCTCACTGACGCTTTGCTCCTTTTAATCCCACCGTAATGATATATAGCCTAAAGCCTTCCTCTATAAATGGACTATCCAAGAAAAAAATAATTTTTCAAATCGGACCAGTAGTTCCTGAGATTAGCGCATTTAAACAAACATACTCTTCCGCTTTATAATATTAGTATAGATTACCTTTATGTTAATCTTGTAATAATTATTAATTGTAGGTATTTGTACTATATTATTGATAATATCTCTTTGTTTATATCTACTCTATTTATGTAGGTAGTTGTTTCGAATGTTGAAAGAATTCTTAGTAATAAAATAAAATGTTCTTTAGTAGTGTTGTTTCTTCATTATTTCATTGTTACTAACATGAAATGAGTGTAATATAATAATTAACATATTATATATTTATTCATACATATCAGAGGTATTATAAATGTTTTTCGGTGTATGCCTATAATAATGGTGTTCCTTTACTTTCAATAGCTGCCAAATGAGTAAACTAAGTTTGTAAAAACAGCAAAACAGTCTCTTCACACCCAGACATGATGCATTCTCATTATTTACATATGAAATTTATTTTAGAACGATGATTTAATCTTTTGAAGGTCGATTTTGGGTGTGGTGATAAAAATGTTTTTTTTTTTTTTTTTTTTGGAAGTTCTGCTTTTGATTAATATTTTTAATAGTGTGGATGTGGATTAAAGTATTCCCATAGCTGAATCCCCAAGTAGGTAGTTCAAGACACTCGGGACATCGGCGTTATGGCATTCTTAAAGAATGTCTCTATCTACTACTGTTTTCTAAGTAAATAAGTGATGAAAAACGTATCTTACCTCTTATTATAAATACACCGCAAAGCTAAAGATCACAGTTGACACACATACACTCACAAACCACAGTTTCCAGGAGTTTCCCAGGTCAACTTGTACACAAACACAGGAATGTCTATCAACCGGCTTTTTCTACCGAAATCATGCCAAAACTCACAAAATATCACACTACATCAACACGGCTTATATTCTTTCATTAATTTCGTCAAAAATCGTCCGTGACTACGGGTACGAACACGGCGTCGCAGGCGAGGCAAAAGATCACCGCGAAAGCATCACTTTACCGCCCTAGTCATAGATTATGCAACTCTGTTACCTATAGAAGTGTCAATGTGTCAATAGGTTTGAAACTTTTTTCATCTGTAATCTAAGTTCCAGTTAAATATTATACGATAATGCATTTTCTACTTAGGTGATTTACTTAAATTTTTATTGTTTTATTTTAATTACGATAAATAACAAAATACCTAATTCTTTTTTCCTCCTTGGTTTATTTATTAAAACTTAATAATTTAATAACTAAACTATTTTATAAAGATGGAAGCTTTTAAGGAATATTTGAAAAAATCATGTTTTGAGATTTTTTTTATTAATTAATATCCCTGTGTGCTTCATTCGCGCAAAATAAAGCTTGGTCGGTTTATTAATTTGTTTGCTTTATAGCTTCTGAATAAAATCCATACTCTTTGCCTCAATGATGTCATCCTCGAATCATAGATTATGCAGAGCGACAACCATTGAATCTGTGATTTCATTGTCTATGATCAAGTAAAACTATTACTTTTTAATTATTCTATTTAATTTTCAGCAAAAGCAAATGGCGTCTTAAAACATAATTTAAAAGGTACCTAGTAGTTTTAAAAACATTACATTATTGAATAATTTGGTGTATATGATTAAATTTTAGTTAGTTCGACGACAGGTGGCGCTTGTATGCATGATTAATGCATGCCATTAAAAAACAGTTTTGTTTACTTTTGGTTATTTGGCTTTGGCCATTTATTTGTTTAATAATAATGTTATCTGGAATAATCTCAGATTCGGTTGCTGGAATAATATCAATTCGATCGAATAAATATCACACTTTCATCCTCCTTACACCATCTGACTCTAGATTGCCATCTACACGTGAAAATGTGATGTTCGTAGTAAGTTTTAGAAAAGTAATTCAAGATGGCGCTTTCCCATTTAGTCTTATTCAATGTGAAAAATGAAACAGTCGACGCAAACTACTTTATTTTATTATATTATACCGATTTATACCTAATGATAGGTATATTTTTAATGTATCGTTATAATAGATAAATATTGTATAAAAATGTAGATAATACTTACTGTGGTAATATTTTGTAGTAAATACTAACTACCGTTATAGTTGGTATGGCCATGGACCAATGGTCTATGGTATGGCTAACTGAATTTGGCCCCACTTTTTTAGATTTTTGAATTTATTATTAATTACATATTATATGTACTTAAACCCGATAAAAACGCTAATGATTACGGTCATTTCAAGTTTCAAGCGTACTGACAACACAAGCGTATGCGTAATGCAGTCGTAAGGTGATAGTTTGTTTATTGGATATTAAATAATTAGGTAATAATTAGGAATTTAATTATTTTTATGAATTAACAATCATCAATAGTGATCGAACAACGGATAATTAATCCAAATTTAATTAATCTGAGCGATAAAAATAAATATTATGTGTAAGGTAAGTAGTAAGGGGGTCCAACTTAAGGGATTCACCCTTTTTTGATTAATTATAAATATGTAAATAAAAAACGAACAAACAATTTTTACATTCGATCAATAACATAGAAACGACGAACAAATAGGTAATTTTAAAATATTTAAAAAATAAAAAATCGAACAAAGTGAGTCCAAATTCAGTGAGCCAGTTGGAATAAATTTCTTTTAGAGATAAGTAGTCCTTTTGTGTCGTATATTTTTATATTATGTTATCTTTTTGTCATTTATGTGCACAAAAATGGTTAAATAAATAAAGAATAGTAAGGTAATAACCACGGAGATCTAGAAAATAACGCATTGCTAATAATTAAGGATTATTATTATTATGGTATGTTGGTGAGCGTCGTGGCCCCGTGGGTAAACTGTTGATTCGCACTCGAAAGGATGCAGGTTCTTCATTTCCCCGGTCATGTATCAATGAGACACTTTCAGATTTCAAGTACATTATACGGACCCTCTAACGATGAAGGAAAAACATGGCGAGAAAACCCGCACATGGTTGACCCCAGGCGGAATGGCCAATTATTCCTCTGGATTAGGCCGACAACTTAGTGAGAATGACGTATGAGCTGGGCAATCATGCGTCATTTAAAACCGCCTGTTCCAGGCACTACAGTGTTTACAGAGTGATCACTTCGCTTGGAAAATCATCCAATATCGGATGCAAAGGCTTACCTACTTTTTATATTATAGTAAAATGTTTATTTAGATACCTATTTACATAGGTAATAGTTAAAAAAAACATCACTTTCATTGTATAATTTATAATAAACGTATAAACATTAATAATTAGTCTTATAAATAATTATATCACATAATAATAACTTACGTAGGTATGCAAAATTATTTTAACTTCGAGGAAATGCTAATGTGAATGAAAAACTAAGTCTACAACCAGCACCTTTAACTATGTGGATACAATAGCATTGCCTCAAAACTTTATGTTACTAATAATACTAGGTAGAGCGTAGGTAAGTACTCAGTTCTATTTAAGTACGTAGGTACCTGAGTCATGAAACTAATCAGAACTCATTTTTTCCAGCGAATTTATTTGGCAGAAAGTAGTAAGTGACTTTCTACTTTCTGAGTTACTTTTTAGAACTTGGAACATGAAGAGCACTTGTTCCGAGTTAGATAATAAGACTCCTTTCTAAGTATATTGGGAAAGACTTAGAGAGGAGTGTTGTCATCATAATATAATATAGTTTCGATAATTCTTCGATGTATTTATAAATAAAATGTTCTATCATATTTAACTTAGTATGCTCTATTGTATGGCCAATTATTACTGGATGACGAGTGGTGGTCTAAATAAGGACTATCGGTGAGTAAAAGTTTACTTCCACTAAGACCAGAACTACTGCTTTCGTTAGAGGAGAACAGACTTTTGGTTCCCGTGTAGAAGGAGAGGGATGTATGCATGGGGTCGTGGGGAGCTCGCCGTCTCGCTCGCACTAGTGATGCGAACGCAACGGCTATCCCGCAAATGAATATAACTCCGAGAACGCAGAACGCTAGCGCCATCTTGCCGGGGGAGAGGCAGATTGTCTTATCGCCCGGTGAAAATCTTCTGATTAAATCTTCTTCGCCTTGGATTCTGCGTGAATCTGAAATGATTAATAGAACGGTTACTACTATTTATTATCATTAATTTAAACATTACAATATCATTGTTTATAAGTAATATTATTATCACAGCACAAAGTTGATATACAGGGTGTAAAAAGAGCAGTCACTATAACTTTGGGATAGGATTATAGGACCTTGACTGATTCTAGAAATGTTTTTTTTTTTAATTTTTAATTTAAAAAAAAATGTTTTTTTTTTGCAATTTATTATTTTAGTCGCAAGGCTGAACTGTTTGAAACAACGTTCTGCATTAAATTCTTAAATTTTATAATTTTTGCCCTAGTACGTAATGAACGTCTTACTCGTGCTATTGACCTCTCAACGTAATCAGCTGATCGCTGTGTTGTGCACGTTGTACATTGCCTATTGAAATTTTTTTAATTTTTAAATCAGTCGATTAAAAGAAAATGACTAGTACCAATGGATATATCTCATCTCTGGTTATTAGCCCACGAAGTTATAGTGACTGCTCTTTTTACACCCTGTATTATAACAGCGACACAACCTATTAATAGAAAATTGTATCACCCTAATACTGGCAATTCGACTGGCTATTTTTTTTTTCTTCAATTTCCAGGCACATTCTATCTAGCGCCACTATTGGAAAATACTAATTACCAATTTCGTTTCGTATCTTCTTTTTTATTAAGGATTAAATTTAGCTTATTGTGATGTTATGCTTGTCTTTATTTTAATGTCAATATTTGTACTTAATTCGGCATATTTACATTTTATAATTTACGAACGTTAATAGTAGTGACATCTATTGCAATTTTTTTGTATTAAAGATAGATTGTTTGGGATGGTAGGCCATGATCACAGATTTAATTTTGTGTGTTCCGTTTGGTTTTTATAATTAAAATATATTTTATAATATATGTATTTTGTTGTATATCGCCTTTTGAATAATACATGAATTAATCATATTTTTACATCCACAAAACTAACTTACCTTTTATTGACGCTTCATCCTCCAATTCAATATTGGGTGCTAATACTTCGATACTGTTGTACACTTCGAGTCTGTCTATAACAAAACCTTTTGCCTCCTTATCCAGACGCGCCTTTCTGACTAAACCATCTTTTGTTTGCTGAGGCCTCTGCAATGCTTTGCAATTAACTACGGGACAAGGTCCTTTACAGAGTTCTATACCACAGGACAAATGTAGTTTCGCTCTATCGGGAAACTTGAATGCTGCGAAAGTGGTAACAGCATGCTGATACGTCATCATGCTTTTGTAAATCGTTTCTGGATCTTTCGATCTCAGCTTCTCCATTCGTATTTTCTCGTCGTTAAAGTCTATCTCGTCTTTCTGCTTGTGTCGGTGTATCGTAGGCTTGCTGAATATGCTCTCGTCTATGGGACAGCCGGCTTCGTCTAGAAGCTTTTGTGAGGCCTCGCCCAAGCCATCGTGGGCTACACAGTTGGTTACGCGCAGTCCGACGCCAACTGAAAATGACAGAAAAATAGGGTAAAGTAAATATAAAATCGTGGATGTTCTGGAGTTCTCTTGGATATTACTTTTTTGGAATCGTATAATTTTATTAGGACTGAATAGAATATTTTTCCGTTATTATACAAACCTTGACTGTATCAATTTTTGATATTTCTATGTTTCATAAAAAGCTTTGAGAAGATTTACTGCAATACGTTAGTAATAATAATACCTACCACCTACTTTACTTGCCTATCATAAAACTTTTCTGTCTGTTTGCTGCTATTTGTTAACTCCAAGACTACTTCATTGATCTTTATGTTTTCCCCAATGTATAGAGTGGTTTTCGAAAAAGGTTTTAGTGTATTAATTGGACCTGGCTGGCGCTGCTGTCAGTGCATCAAAGCACGAAGTTCGAAGGTGTAGAAAAATATGGTACCTGGCAGTGTAGCCTGTATAATTAGTTTCATGGGTTGTCCCACGTCGACGGTGGTGGGCTCTCCCGTCGGTGCTGCGGGGCCGAGCCTCATCCACGCGCGTGCTGCTTCCAGCAGTAGCTCCCTTTGTTCCACGTCTGCTATATCCTCCACGTGGCGGTTGCGGCCCGTCCTGGAAGATTTTTATTTATCAAATTATCCTTAGAACATATTTTATTATAATATACAGAGTCCCCCGTCTGTCTGTTCGCGGTAGACTCAGACTACTTCGTTTACGCTGTTGTGCATTTTGAGATTTTGGTGTACCTATTAAATAATCGGAATCTTAATTTAAAGTTTTTTACGTAAATACAAAGGTAAGGTAGTACAGAGGTTTGGTTATCTCTAGGAAATGTCTATATTATTTATTATAATGTTTTTAATTTAAGTTTGAAACCAATGTTTTACCTAGTTCTTTTCCCATCTAATCCGGATATTTCCCTCAGTTTGGTCTTGATGACTCCCTCGAGCGCAGAACTGTTGATGCGAACCGCGCGCCGCTGTAGTTTGCACCTGTAAGCACATCACTATTACGTTTGGTATACAATATTGGTCATTAACATAAAGGTACAAGTATCAATTTCCCTTAACATTTAAACTGGGATTTCTAATACCTTCACGACTTCCTTCATTCATGTAGATTTCTTGATATATGCTCTATGTATTGTTAACTAGATGTTTTCAGTCTTCGTAACAAATGAAATCCCACAGGAGCCGTACATTTTGTACATTTTGTAAAAAGTAGCCTATACGTGTTAATCAAACGTGAAAACCCTATACAGTCATACCATACTTTCATACCAAATTTTATCAAAATCCGTTTGCGTAGCAAACATAGTAGTATCAAGGATTACGTAAAATTTAAATACCTATATTATATCTAGCAATTTCCCGCGAAAAAATTATAACCACAACCTGCTAGCAGATGAGTGAGTGTACGCATGCCGCATTTGATGCACCTCCCTCCTTCCCACACTGCTTATGCACTCGCAAATACACGCGTAAATTTTATGCTGTGGCCTGTGGATTTCCGCACAGTAACGCCTGATTCCATTAATAATAATAATAATATCTATGGACGCTTCACACCACGTCAATCTGGCCCTGTGCTAAGTATCCGAAGAACTTGTGTTACAGGTACCAGACAACGGAAATATATTTTATATTTAATATATACTATACGCATATTTAAGATTTTTATTATATTATACCTACACAAATTTAATACACATCCATGACCCAGGAACATTGAAAACTTTTTGTTCCCTCGGCGGGATTCGAACCCGCAACCTCTCGTTCGAGCTCCAACGCGCTCAACCACTGCGCTACGGAGGTCGTCAAAATTAACTATTCATGGATTACGTACACAGAATTCAAGAGAAACGACTTCTCATGAGACATCTTGCCGTAATTTCATAGTTCGTACCTGACAACCACCTCCTGGTCCGTGGCCTGCTGCAGCTGCCGGTCCATCTGGACCACCAGCTCCACGCTGTAGTAGAGCTGGTCATCATCAGACATGCTGTTGTTGAGGGTCGACGTCCGCACGCCGCACGCGTTAGATGGTAGGTGCAGGGATACCTTGTTGGTTGACTGGCCTGGAAAATGTTAAATCTATACTTAATATTATAAAGAGTTTGTTTGTTTAAACACGCTAATATCAGGAACTACTAGTCCGAGTTGAAAAATTTTTTTTTGTTAGATTGTTCGTTTATAGAGGAAGGCTTTAGACTAAGTATATAATATTACGCTGCGACCAATAGGAGCGAAGCGTCAGTGAGAAATGTTGCAAAAACGGGGAAAATTATTCACATTTGGGGAGTTTCATTGCGTGCGCTGCATAAACTGTTTAAGTTACTCAAAAAATATGTAGGAAATAATTATTCCTTTTAAATAATCATAATAAAACAAACGTGAGCAATCAAAAGATACTCGCGATAGTGTTTCCGACAACCACGCGAACGAAATCGCGGGCACAGCTAGTCTTACTATATATTACTATACACATGAACTCACCTCTAGAATGACACTCCCTGGCGAAGTCCTTGCTAAACACCAGGCCTTTAAAGTTGTCCTGCATGACTATATTGACTGTGATTGAGTTCTTGTCGCAGGTTGTCGTGACGTCGGCAACCCGGTTGGCGGACTCGCATCCGACCACCAGGGTGAGGAGTATGGCGCGCCACATGGTCAGCCTGAAAAAAAAATAGCGTTAGCAATTTTTTTTTATTAAATTACCTGGGGCCTTACTCTCCAAACTGATTCGATTTTGGTTCAGATTCGATCGTGGCGCGTAATCCCGAATAAATTGACGTTTGTTTATTTTGTTTCTCAGTCGATTGATATGGTCGGGAGTGCAAAAAGTTACGATCTAACGATTTTTTTTATCCTGGTTAGTTTCAAAGTTATCCACCAAATAAAGTACTAAAAGCCGTTGAGATCCAACTGATTTGATTCTCGATTGTGTCGGGAGTCGGCCTGCAGCTCATTATGATTTTACGACAGACGTTGTCCTAAACTCTTTGCTATCGAAACTTTGATATCGAAATTAAAACGAAAAATAGAGGTTATACTCGTACTAGAGTACTACAGTCAAACTATTCTTAAAGCTGCCAAATATATCTGCAAAATTTGATTAAAATCGGTAAAGCGGTTTCAGAGGAATTTTGTTGGAGAAGTGCCAAGAACATTTTTATTGTGTATTTAATAAAATTTTATAATTATTTATTTCTATGAGTTTGACTTTTTTAGGAAACAGGTTATTACATTTGTTCGTAGCATAAAAACGTTCTTATATTTTGTTCACATAGTATTAAAATTTTTGGAGACTTGCCTAGACTATCAATCATTAAATATTGCTACTGATTGATGGAGAAATTCTGATTACAGCTAATCAAAATCTAAAGTAGCGGCTCGAGTAGCGGTATTTGACGCCCTACTTATTTTCACACCATAAAATATACTTTCTTTGTTGTTACATACTATTATCCGTATTATGCATTTCAGTGAAAAAAAATATAACAACAATAACAACTTTCTTAATTTGAACGAGATAATTAGCTGTTGTATTATAATTTACTAGCTTTTGCCCTCGGCTTCACTCGCATAAAAACAGCGTGACACTGTACTTTTTCAGGATAAGCCTTTCACCACACTGCCAGCTTCCAGAACAACTAAAAAATATCAAAATTAGTCCGATATTTGCGCGTGAAACCGTAATAATCAATAATCATATACTCGACACTTTCGTCTTAATAATATTGGTGTGATTTTTTGTGTAATGAGTAGAGTGTCATAGAATATGGATGATGTTATTAGCTTCACTATACAGGGTGATTCATGGTAAATATATCAATCCGAATATAGTGTAAGACGAAGGACGAGTAGAGCATTTTTTGTTTTGGCAACTGTTTGGTTTTGTTTGGTTACATACTGTCCTCCAATATATCTAGATAAGATTTTATTAGTGAGACTTCATTAGTGAAAAGAACCTGTAGCGTTCATCCTAAAATCATATACTCTACAGTCTACAGTCTACTAGTATTTGATGAACACGCATTCATCTTCCATGTACTGCAAGTAGGGTTTGTGGTCTAGTGGTTTAGAGCCTCTCGTATCGGAGGTCGTGGGTTCGATTCGATTCGTGTTGGAACAACAAAAAATGTTTTTTTTTAATTTGGTTAGGACAATGCAGGCTGATCACCTGATTTTATGACAAGAAAGATGATCCATGCGTCGGATGGGCATGTAAAAAGTCGGTCCTACGCCTGATCTCCCGCCAGTCGTGTCGGTTATCCGTCCCACTGTCACGTGTATTGCGCACACACTTGGGCTGGTTTCAATGAAATCGGTCACCGTCACCGAAATCGGTGTGGGAGGCGTTAATATTGCAAGTAGGAATGTGTTGGACATTTTTCATCGATTTATCTCGATGAAAAATGTAATAAATAATAAAAATAATACGTCGTCACTTACTCTATACTTAATAGAACAAGTGACGAAGTAGTACAGTTACAGTGGCATAATACTGCCAGTTATAACAGTACGCCTCACGGGAACTGGGAACATTACAGTTTAACAAAGAACACTGCTGAGAGATCTCATCGCGCAAACATTTTAAACGTCGAATGAGCTATTTGTGTTCTCAACGGGAATAAGTAGTCCATTCAAAAGGAGTCCGGTTGCAGTTAGTGGAATTAATAATAATAATTAATAACCTTTATTTCCGGCTGCATAGGCCCATATTATAAATACCTTACAGACTAACATACATATTATAATTAAAACTAGACTTCATCATGTATCACGGCGACGTGATGTGCGCCTCGCTCCGGAGTCTCCCCCGGAATCTTCGGTAGACTACACCCATCGGCCAGAACTCCTCCACCTCGAAGGTCGACAAGCGTTCTGTCGGTACTCTCACCACAAAAGAACTAAAGTTAACTTTATGGCGAGACTTTTTTTAAAATAATAATAATAAGTAATTAAATCTTACATCAACATCTTCGGTCAACAATATACAAGATACGTGTCCCGTACAAAAACAAGGCTAGAATCTCTCCTAGTGTTATATATGCCAAATGCCAATAGAGCTACATTTGTTTATATCGAACTGAGATAGGAGTTTTTAAAATAACTCTAAATCAACTCGGTGATTTGAAATCGCTAATTAATAAGAATCATGTCACTGATGAGCGCGGTTATAAGTATAAAAAGATTGAATTTTAATTGTAATTCCATTTGCATTGATTTCAGTATCTGTGAATACAGGATGTTATCTTTCACAGGGACATATTGAACGAGCGTGATGAGCATTCGTTTGTCGTTTCAGAAATCTAAACTAATATATTATATAGAGAAAAGATTTATATTTTTGTATGTAACGAATAAACTCAAAAAGTACTGGACCGATTTTAATAATTCTTTTTTAATTAGAAAGCTACATTATCACTGAGTAACATAGGCTATATAAAAATCAATTGCGGTTCGTTAGTATCGCTAAAACTCGAGATCAACTGAACTGATTCGGCTATTTTTGGTCTTGAAATATTCGTGGAAGTCCCGGGATGGTTTAAACGGTTTCCATGCTCAACGAAGTGGGCACGGGTCAGCTAGTATTTATATAACATAATAAGTAATTATGACCTTAATTTTTGATCATATTATCCTATGAATTAAATATTTTTATACATAGTGTCAATGTCTAAAGCGGCCGCGGCGGCGATGGTCTATTTAATTGCGTCAAAGCATCCCAGCAACTCGTCGCACATATCGAATCAAGATTTATAAAGAAAGTGAATCATATTAATTACATAGTAAAAGAAAGCAAAATCTTGTATTTACTTACGTTATAGTCAACCCTGACGATAGTTTAAATATGTCCCATGTGAAAATTACACTCTGTATATCTAAACTTTTACCACTCATATTACACTTAATCGATTTTTGTAATACAATCGAGTATTTGATTCGATCACGTTTCGATTATTATGGGTGCACTGTTTTGGTACCATACTTTCGTTATACTTTCCCGTTATAGGTTAGAATTGGGCGAGTGAAAGTACATACATTCATTGATACAAGATCAATGATAAAGATTGTTTAGCCCAGTTTTAAAGAAGGTTATCAGTGTTTGTGAAAATCGCTTAGTCAGCATTGTGCTATTGTCATAGAAAGTAACTTCCAGGACTTGCCTATACACAAAGGGGCAGGGCATGTAATTAATACCTACCAAAGAGGCCATAACTTTAAAGGAAGGAGAGACTTAAGTCCCGATTTCACTAACGCATGTTATTGATAACGGCTTGTTAAATTACCATGCCTTCTCATTCATTGATAGGAATTACGAGAGGAACAGCATGATATTTAACGAAGGATTAACTTTAACATTGCTTGGTGAAACACGCCCTAAAGATATTTTTACATAAACCCTGAACGCAGACTTTTACTGCCCTGTATTCATCCAAATTTAAATACCTATATAAAGTTTCTTGCGCGTAATATACCCGCGCCGCAGTCGACCCACTACCGTAAAGCACTGGTTTCCTAGGAATCCTAGGACATAAAGCGGTCGTAACTCAGCGGGGAATATACGCTCAAATAATCCGCATAAAATTTTCTTGAAAATATTAGATACCTATTATTTAAAGAAACATCCGGCTGACGTTTCGAAACGTTACTCGTTTGTTTTTTGCGTTTTTCAAAAAAACTACAATCAAGCAAATTATGAAAATATAACGCTCAATTATTAGAGAAACCAATGCTCTTATTGAGCGTTGGTTTAAAGTTAACAAAATCCACAAAATGTGGCTGGGTAACGAACACATCAATATCAACAGTGGTGACAATTGCCGCTGTTTAAGATACCGCGCTATTTTCTTTACATAAGTACAAATTGTTTGTATCATGACTGTTTTGAGTTTGAAGCATCAAACTTTTACGGAGAATTGTGTATATTTTCATAAAAAATAGTGACCAATAATAATTAATGTAACTATCTGTGGAAAATAAATATAACAGCAACATCATCGAGCGTATTTATAGCCCTAAGAAATCTTGAATGAATCTAAATATGTTTTCCTACTTAATACTTACTCTAAGTGCATCAGAAACTGTCAGGAATCTTGTATAACTGCTGCTTTTAGAACAGTTAAGTAAATTGTCCAGGATAAGTATAAAGTACCGGTAAGTGTTACCACTTACCGGTACACGGTAAGTACTACTAGTAACTGTGGTCGGCAGTCAGCATTCATAATTTTAAAATTGCTATCTCGCTCTTCATCATCTTCATTTTAGTTCGAGCTAAAGTCTTTTATTTCTAGCTGTTCCCGCGACTTCGTTCGCGTGATTTTTGAGTTACTTAAAAACCCTTTTCTCTTTGGGGATGTTATAGGATAGACTGAATTTACATTCCGTCGCCTGATCACAGTGCCCCATCTAGGGGAATTCTTTTTAACCCCCGACGCAATAACGACGGGGTGTTATAAGTTTAACGTTTCTGTGTAAATGTGTAAATGTACACATTTACACAGAAACGTTAAACTTATAACGTAGCTCCCAAACGGATGATCCGATTTTAATGCGCTTTTTTTTTTTGTTTGAAAGGTACGTCAGTTGAGAGTATTCTTAGCTATGTTTGGTGGAAATCGGTTCAGGTCTTCAAGGTTATTAGGTCGTTTGTTAGGTGTGATAGGAATGTTATACGCTAAGTCAGTGTTTTTTGGATTTTTTATTGAAAACTCGGAACTACATTACTTAACTCTGAACTAAACGAGGACGTGGCTAACATTTATTCATGATAATTACTCTGAAAACGCCAAAGATTCACGCCGAAAGTTTGAAACAGGCGAAACCCATAATACATTACGATTTGATGTAGGCCAGTACCTATTTAAACAACATGTTGCATTTCTACAATGGATTTTCCGACATTATTGTCGATTGTAGGTCAGTGCTAATGTACAAACCGACATTAAGCACGACCGACATTACAATGTTATAATACAGTAATATTATAATCTAATTTGCACGGTATAAATTGTAACCTCAATACGATGGACTGTCCACTGTCTATGGTACTGTCCACTGTCTATGGTTGGAATAAACACCCCAGTGCCCACCCTGGGCCCTGATTACGTAACTTCTGTGGCTTTCCCGACCATCGACATCAACTGTCATTGTGACGTTAAATCTTTTTAAAACACGATTTAAAAAGTTAAAACGTCAAAATTATGACATATTCACTTACGGGAAAGCCACAGAAGTTACGTAATCAGGGCCCTGGTCCAGGTTGCAGGACCGATTATCGGGCATATTTTTCTCCATATTATTTCTGACCGACTTTTTCTCTGACGTGTGCTTTGCGCAAATGCAATAAGTATTATTTTTTTCTATTTTTCTACAAAGATGGTCAATGCTTCGTATGTGGTTCGGCAATCAAATAACTCCCGAACCGATTTTGGTGCACCGTGCACGCAGTCATTCTTATACTGTTCGAGTGTGTGTGCAATACACGAGGACACTTTCTTTTTCTTGACCCTCATATTACCCAGCGGGACAGTTACCCGATACATCTTGCGAGAGATCAGGCACATGGGTCAACTTTTTTAGTCATGTAGGAAATGTAGAACTTTACAAATAAAAACATAATTACTACGTAATACAATACAATTTTTCTGTATGTAAAACTGTTTATAATCATACCTTAGATATAATATTTACTTTGTTATCTCTGTCTAATAATCAAAATCGAAACTCTACTGTGAGTTTAATTAGTAGGTACCGAGTACCGAGTACCGAGTTTAATCATATTATAGAACATCATTTTGGTAAAAACCAAAGAGTATAATTCACACCTTTCCTACTATTTACTAATAGGGGCACAACTCAAAATTTTGTCATTTCGAGTTTTTATATTATACGGGCATAAATACCACGGCTCTATCGTAGGAAAGTTGATCAGTAGGAAAGGAGCGATTATAAGTTATATTTTATTTCAAAAATAAAAGTAACATAATATTTATTAATAACTGAACACAATCACAGACAATAATTACACGTACATGGTAATGAAAGTTTACTATTAACGCACGTACAGTCGACTGCAAAAACAAGATATTATTATAATTTATATTCCAGGTTTGATAATATTATCATCTATCAGAAAGAGGAAAGAAAATTTGTGCAGTGTGCATGTTTTTCTCTATATAATTCTTTCTCTTTCTAACTTAACAAACTTATATCTCCCTCTCAACTTCCGTTCAACTAGTACGATCACACTCTTTGTAACGCTCACGCATTCACCAGCTTACTCCCCAAAGTAGGCGTGCGTAAAGAATTTTTAGTTCAAAATAAGATAACAATAATAAATTATAAGATAATACTGTCAATATTAAATTAAAGAAAAACTAAAAAGAGACATAAAGTTGAATTACAATCAATTTAAAATAATCGGCGACGATGGGAGTTGACTGCACTCGCAGACACGTAATGGTTTTATAAAAACATCGTAAAATTAAAAGTTTTCATAAAACTATTTTATGGATTCTAATTTCTACTCGGTATCATAATAATAATAGCTCTCTGCAAATTTCAATCGCCAGTATGTAAAAAACTTATTATCTTTGATAGAATATAAAATGTAGATAAAAATATTTTTCTTCACTTTTTTATTATAAATAAAGTATGGGCCCATATTCAAGATATCATCGCTATTATCACTTACGAAGTTCGAACACAAAAAGCGAGAGGTTTGACATATGGTGCGCTTAGTGACAGTCAAATTCGTATACACGTAGCGATGACATCTACAATCAGGGCCCTGTTTCTTCTATAATATCAAAGTCATAAAAAATATTTAAAAATATATGTTACCCCATAATGTTCATGCAGTGAGCGAACTGATTACGTTGAATTATAGCTTACAAACAAAAAAACTAAACCAAAATCCGTTCATCCGTTTGGAAGCTAT
Source organism: Celastrina argiolus (assembly GCA_905187575.2). Taxonomy (NCBI): domain Eukaryota; kingdom Metazoa; phylum Arthropoda; class Insecta; order Lepidoptera; family Lycaenidae; genus Celastrina; species Celastrina argiolus. Next base: position 12,292,868 of record LR994592.1, read on the forward strand.
ACAAGTACACAGACAAGCCAAACTTATAATACCCTCTGTTTTCGTCGGAGGTTAAAAATATATCTTAGTCTAAGTATCTCATACAAGCATTTGCTAAAACCAGTACATTATTTAAGTAACCAACCGAACTCTGAGTTATTAATAATGAAGGCAAGTTATTTATAATATTAGTTATCTACACTATTATTATAAAGAGGAAACCTGAACTCGATCGTTTCCGTCGTTACCAATATATAGGATTCGGTTGTCATGGTAACAACATTGTTTGCAAATGGAAAATAAAAATTGTGAAATGCTATAAATACCGCATTTATATAAGTTTAAACTATTTGGATTACTATTTTGTATTCCAAATCGATAAATAAAATAAAAAATTAATTCGCGTTGCGGGTTCAGGGTTGTGGGTTCCACGTTGAGGGTTCAGGATTGTGTAAAACTATTTATATGCTTAACGAAGTGAGCCCAGGTCAGCTAGTTATTAATAATGAAGGCAAGATGGCCTTTGTGAATCTTTACTCGCAACCGACTGTACTTGCCGTCTCCCACGCCATTGTGACCCGAGTTTCCTTCACATAATATTTATCGATGATTTTCACCTTTTTTCCTTTTCATGCCTCAATGGAAACTACATGTGATTGGAGATCGCATTGTAGACGTCTTGCAAATGGAAAGGTTATTGAACCGTCTTGAGCTAGACTTGCACAGCGAGAACCTTAAGGCCTCAATGATTTTACAGCCACATAGGTCGGCCTAAGGGCTAAGGTGCGTATTAAATATTAATATAGATGTCTCAAGCCCGACCTCACTTGAGAACCTATTTTAAAGATAAAAAAATTGTATCGTTTCACTTTTAAAAATGAAAAACTTTACATATTATTATGTTACATACTTACTTACTTTATTTTTTTTTTAACCTAATTAGAAAAAAAAGTTAAGTTTTAATATTATAATTCTATTTTACTAATCAATGTTTTTTTTTAATAATTTTTCTATTTTATTAATTTTTAAATCAGTTATTATTATTTTTAGCCAGTTTTAAGGCATGAATTTTTGTCTATTTTAATTCTTATTTATTTATGTGTTTTTTATCAACTTATTGTGAATGTGGAGTTTGTCTATAAGTAATTGGTATGCTTTTTATTGTATTTTATAATTATATATTTTTTTAATGAATTACGTGTAATCAATTGTTGACAAACCTAATAAAACAAAAAAAAATGCTTTTAGATTTCAGACAAGTAAGTACTTAAGTAACCATAAAATAGAAAAATAAATTGTAAATGTCCATGGTTCAGTCCTTAGCGCGTCAGCGCATAAATCACAGGTCAAGGGTTCGAATCCCACCAAAAGGAAAAAAGTTCTCAATGTCTGGAGAGTATGGTAAGATCGACGTGGTGTGAAAGAGTCCAGAGGTATTATTATTACTATAAATCACACGTGTCATACGATTTTTCGTATTTGGCCATAAAAGCCGTCGTAGGCCATAAAAGGCAAATACTAGGCCATAAAACTCGCGTCAGAATGCGTACATCATCGAGATAGCCATCGAGTCAGATCGGTATCACAAGCGTTTGTAGAGTAGACGATTTATCGTTTATAGGTGCGTTCCAGTTGCTAGAAAATAATGTTGTTAACGAAATTTTAAATCACATTCTGTTTTTTATTTATGAACGTAGGCCTGAAAATTTGGTTTGATTATTTCATTATTCCCTTGCTACTGGAACACACCTATCATCGTAAGGTAGGGTTGCCATCTTCAAAATAAAAAAACTAGGACATAATGCGTCAAAATCCGGGCTCGAGAGCCCAAAACAAATATAGGCCTTACCGAATTCCAAAAAATCTTAATACGAAAAAAAAACTAAATTCGGATATTGGCCGCTACCGCAAGACCTCAAAAGTAGGACAAATCCGGGGAAACCCGGACGGATGGCAACCCTATCGTAAGGGAACATACCTGTAGGTACTACGAGACCTTCTTAGGGAGAGGAGGAGTTTACAAACGAGTCCTCAAAGTACTACACCTGGTTACTAGGGTTGGGGTGCGGAGCTCTTTACATTACGATTTGAATCAACCTTATGTGTAGAATTTTAACAACAGCCTTGCGAGTGCATGCTCGATGTTATTATATATTTGCGTTCAATATGGGTGTTAACTTGAATGAGATGTTAGTTGATCATCCAGAATACCTTTTCAGAAACCGGCCGCCAGTATCAGACAACCTCCGTAGCGCAGTGGTTGAGCGTGTTGGTGCTCGAACGAGAGGTCGCAGGTTCTAATCCCGCCGAGGGAACAAAAAGTTTTCAATGTTCCTGGGTCGTGGATGTGTATTAAATTTGTGTATAATATAATAAAAATCTCAAATATGTGTTTAATATAAAAGTATTAAATATATTTCCGTTGTTTTGTAATTGGTACCTGTAACACAAGTTCTTCGGATACTTAGCACAGGGCCTTATTGAAGCGTCCATAGAAAGAGAAAAAAAATAAGAAAAAGTACGCCTCTCAATAATTTTGAAAACATCCATGCCAGAAAACTTAACAAAATATATAAATCCGTCTACTACGGTCTACTAACAGCAGATAGTACAAGTTGCGTTTGCCATCCTCCAGCATCATTAACCTATATTGTGAAGAATTCTAACAGTACCGGGGAATGTAGTACCGTTGTACGGTCTTGATGGTGAAGTAAATAGAGATATTGATTGATTGCACAGAAATTACGTCATTTTACGTTCCTTTGAAGGTAATAGGTAGGTAAGTGTAGCATAAAAGTATACTTTTTGAAAAATTAAGTTGATACCTAACGGCCGCACATAGGCCCGTATAAAGAAAAACAATCTCAATCGAAACTACTTGAGAACCTATTTTACAAATAAAATGACACGTTTCACTATTAAAAGATTCGTTGAGAATAGAAGCAGTTTTTTAAACCTGGACTTCCACGAATATTTCAAGACTAAAAGTTCTCGAGTTTTAGCGAGACTAACAAACAACGATTCATTTTTATATAATAGGTATAAGATTATGTATATTTATATTTTGAGGAATGGTTTGTATACTTACGTTTTTGTAACGAATTGGATAAATGATACTTTTTAGGCTATTTTAATTGCAAAAAAAAAGGCCGCTGGTGTTAAATAAAATAGCTTAAATCAAACCAGTAATTAACACACAACAATTTTAAATTAAAAAAAAGTTATAAATATGGCGATACGAGTATAATTTGATTACATGATTTCTATTAGATGCAAGTAAATTAATATCATATTTTATAGTGTAAGGGCGTGTTTCACCAAGCAATGTTAAAGTTAATCCTTCGTTAACTATCTTGTTATCCCTCTCGTATTTCCTGTCAATGAATGAGACGACATGGTATTTGAACATGGCGTTAACTTTAAAATAGCTTGGTGAAAAACGCCCTTACTTTTCTATCTCAACATAATATAACATTTCTCGTATGAATAACATAATAATCGTGACTCGCCGTGGGAGCGAATTTTTCTTACCACCTGCCACCGTTGTGATTGTCGGGTACAGTTATGGAAATTCACACGAAGTCTTGATCACCTTAGCGGTACCGAGCTGCCAAGTGGCAGTACAGTACCTTTGTGACGCTATTATACATAGCAGGGACAACTGACAGCTTTCAGCGTCATCGAATGTCAATTCTATGGGCGCTGACGTATCCATTTATTGTTTATTCGATTACGTTACATATACGAAGCTCTTAGTTGTCATAATGTTATGAATATGCTTTGTTTCTCTCTCTTTTTGTTTCTGTCTAAGGCCGTGTTTCACCAAGCAATGTTAAAGTTAACGCCATGTTAAATATCATGTTATCCCTCTCGTATTTCCTATGAATGAATGAGATGGCAAGGTATTTTATACGGCCTAAGTCCCGATTTCACCAACGCATGTTAGTGTTAACGGCTTGTTAAAATACCATGCCTTCTCATTCATTGATAGGAATTACGAGAGGAACAACATCACATTTAACGAAGGATTAACTTTTTAACATTGCTCGTTGAAACACGCCCTTAGTGTTCGGAAAAAATATAGTTTATTAGATAGTAGGTACTTACGTAGGCTTAGATAGTTCAGAGGATTAGGAAATAGGAATATATTATAATAGTAAGAAGTAGGGTTTCTTTCACAACCCTACTTCAACCTATCCTATAAAATCGCCAAAGAAAAATGGGGTAGGAAAAGCTTATACTGAGATTGGGTGTTTTCACTTTTAACGGGTTATTTCTACAAATAAGTAGACAAATACTGTTAATTGCCAACAATATATTATGTATTATGAAGATATGATTTCGTTTCACTAATTGCCGCGGGACTATAATGGAAATAACTCGTACCTATAGTTATAAAATGCTATAGTTCATACAAAATATAATATAATACATACAAAAGGACGTACAAGATGATGATAATCGTAAAGAAATGATCTTCTTAATTGAACAGAAAGTACTTGTATTAAATACTTCCTATGTATACCCCTCCATTACACCTTTTACTACCTTATCAAGTTTTCTTTTTACTTAATGCATTATGTGCTGAGTAAAAATTGTATAAAAATTTTGCAATAAAATAAAATTACTTGCAGCTTTCTTCATTATATTTTGTGTGTTACGTAACAATACGTTACTAAATGGATATTTAGTTGACAGAACTTCGTTGAAGTCATTACTTTGAGATGGCAACTCAGGCCCGTTTTCTGAAAGGCAGATCAAATTGATCAATTGAACATCACGTGAACATGACTTCGCAGTCACTGTTTACACCAATGAGCGTTCAGATTAGCTGATTTGATCAATTTGATCAGCCTTCCAGAAACCGGGCGTTGGTCTTCCTTTTCTTCTTGAAAAGATTCGACTTAAAGTGTTAATATCTACTTTCAACTAATTAATTTCGGCAATCTCATCTCATCTCTCTCAGAAATAATCAGTATCTTTGTCAATTTCCATTGTAATCTTATTTATAAAAACAAATTGCTGTTTGTCTCGCTAAAACTCGAGAACGGCTGAACCGATTCGGCTATTTTTAGTCTTGAAATATTCGTGGAAGTCCAGGTTTAAACGGTGAGAAAAAATGTTGCTTGTATGCTCAACGGAGTGGGCACGGGTTAGCTAGTGTTAAATAATTATATCTTTTCATATTCGTCGAAGCGCATCAGCCGCAGGGCTTTCACTCTCGTCTTGTGACTTGTGGTATTGTTACCTAACCCAGCGGTTCCCACTACACGATATGTGGAGATCAAATTTAATTACACCTTGGTGATATTTCATTCTAAATGGACTCAAGGACCATGGGTAGAAGTGGACAGGCCTAATGTGTCAGTGATCAAATCACAGGTATTCTAAATACAGTGGTCGCAAATAGTTTGCGACCACAGTTCATTCTTCAGTCCTCTATAGTTACATCACGCTGGCACTAGCAAGTTTGGTTAAAATTCCACAGATAAAGTTAATTCACAAAAGACATCGATTAGTTAACATACGATTTGAATTATCCGTATCTGAGGTATTTTTACCAATCTTGCAAGTGCGAGCATGATGTAATTATAAAATATCTGTCCATTCCTTTCTGTCTGATAATATTCTACCAATCAGCGTTTATTATGAGTTGTTGATATGAATGTCATGTTCGTTGATAATTCATTTGAATAGCGTTCGAGAAACCTAACCTAATTCTACAACGTAGTATTCGTAGTATCCTTACACAAGTTATCTAGTTGACATCAAACGTCAGAATACACTCTTTTTCTAAGGTCTAGTGGTTCAGAGCTTGGCTCTTGACTCGGAGGTCGCGGGTTCGAATCCCGCCGAGGGAACAAAAAGCTTTAAATGTTCCTGAGTCATGGATGTGTGTTAAATTTGTGTATAAGGGCCGATTTTTCAATCGTCAGATAACTTTTATCTGTTACATAAACAAGTGACTTTGACATTTGTTCCATACAAAATCTGCCAAAGTCACAAATTTATTCCTTGATAAAAGTTATCCGACGATTGAAAAATCGGCCCTAAGTTTAAGATTTTCTTCTTTTTAGTATAAGTTTATATTTCAAGATGGCTGCGATACACTACTGTTAAACATACTTACTCCCAATTCCCATAGCTACTACAGAACGACGACCTTGCTTATCTCGGAAATCTATGATAAGATACAGAGAATAATATACAACATACTAAGTTTGGACAACTGACAATTTTGTGAACAAAGTGGAACGTCAAATCAAGAGTCGATGCTAGCGATACTAATCCCATAAGTTATTCGAATTTCTTCGTGGTACCACAGACAAATTATTATAGTTTTTCCATGGTGGTGCAATGGCTAAGGTGCAGTAGCCAAAGCAGGAACATTTGAAAGTTCCGTGAAGTAATCGATTGTCAATTGTATTGGCGCTGGAATGCTTTTCGTACAATTATTATTCGTTAACTTTAATTTTTGATTTCGCAAGAGAAATGCGTTACCCATCCCTCAGGGAGGGTCGAAGTATGTGGGACTCACGGCTCGCTACGACCTGATTACCCACTAAAACCACTTGCGGATTGCCATCAGGAGTTTTGTTGGGAGGAGTGCCCTGGATCTGTCAAAACACAGGCCACTCCTCCCCTTACACGATTCACCTCTTAAGGGACCGGCAAGTTCCTGCTTGACCTACTGGTGTCCTTTATGACATCACTATGTACTACGTAATACCTACTAAAAGCTTCCTCAACCTTAATGTCGGTTGAAACCTTATAGTCAGTTGAAATTATTGCCAACACACTGCAGGTAATATAATGTTAATGTGTTTTACATCATAATAAAACCGAAAATATACCGTTTTCTTGTGATACGGGGAAACAGAGCGGACAGTAACTGTAGTTTAACAATCGGCTAATTACGCAACACCGTGGTAAGACTGGCAAGGAATAGGTTTGAGATATAACGGGATTGGATGATTTGAAACACTACAAGTAGTTATTCAACTAAGTAGTACTTTCGTATCAAAAACTTCTAAAAATTACTCTTACGGCATAATACTAAAACGTTTCAACTCTACATTTTTCAAAATTAGCTATTATTAAATCTATATTAATAAATAATAGTTAAAAAAACAAATAAACAAACTTTATATAAAATTCTACTTTTTATTTTTCTATTTTTAGTAGAATTTTGTATAAACCGTGTTTATTTACTTTTTTTTAAAACTTTTATTTATATTTCATTTTTTGTTTATTTTTTATTAATTATTTTGAATAATGGAATAATTTTATCAAATTAGTGTATTGTCATCGGTCCTCGATAAATCTGCAAAGTTTGACTGAAATCTGACCGTTTAAAGTGGGTCAAAATAGTGTCCAAAGGAATCGGTTACAAACATACAAACATCTCCTGTAAAACAGTGTCTGGAAAAGGTTAAGTAATATTCTGAAACTCTACATAAAATATATAATAATATGAATTAAATTTCAACTACATTGTGCATAATATTTTATAACGCAGTTAAAAAAACAAAATGTGACAATTTGAAATGGAGTTCTAGAAATTTTAATTTTAAATTTAGAATCCCGCTACTTGAAATAAGCAATTCTACACACTTATCACGTAGTCGTGTCTCGCTGGTAATTTTAATGGCCAAGGGAAAATGTGATTTGTTGAATGTAGATAGAAGTTAAATTAGCATGGCGTTAAAGTAGATCAGGATCAATCAGTATGGGTCTCCCGTGGCGACCTCTTGCGCCTGTGACCCACAGAACCTTGACTTTTGGGTCTGTGAAAGTTAGGGAGATTAGAAAATGGGGACCACCGGCTACATTTTCCTTGGACTTAAAGAAATAGTTATAACCTGACGAGGAATACAAAAACCGGTCCAAAAAACAAACAAAAATCGTCAGAACTCTACAAATCTCGCATCTTTTGCTAACTAAGTTAAATTATTAAAAAATTGTTAGTATTATCAAATCTTCGAGAATTTCTTCATATGAGGTCAAAAATTAAGTGACAGTGAAAGGACAGGTACGTATAGTAGGTATAGAAGACAGGTTTTGAATAAATTGTATCGAAACCAGGAACTACTTCTATGCAAATAGGAAGTAGGTATCAATATTTAAAATTCCAAAATATTATTAACCTACTTTACGCCGACAGCTGACACACTAAACTGATCTCAAAAGGATTCACATTCCGCCAATTAGTTTCATTCATTTATTTCCGCAATAAAATTAATCGGAATCATTCATAGAATGATGCTTTTATTTTTAGCGCAGATTTTAATATTTTATTTAATTAAATATGCAATTCTAATTTATACGGTCAATATAATATACTTGCAAAAGTAGAATTTAGGACTCAGATTCTCAAACTGGGCACGGAAGTCATGAATTACAAAATTAAAAAATAACTTAGAATAAGTAGACGTATTATTTTTTTTATTTAAATGTATAAAAAATACAAATTGAATCAATCATGAGAACCTAATATAGGTACCGTTACTAAAAAAAAGCGGTTAACTATAATAGAATGCAGTACAGCCCACAGGATGCCCAACAAAAAGTGTCCGATTAAGATTTCAAGCGAAGACAGCTGTACAGACGAGTACTTAATAGCTTTTACACGCATTTTTAAAATGCCTTAGTAACTGTCTATAAGCAATCAAAGTTTTTTTTACAAAATATGTAGTTATATATCAGGTAAGATCATTAGGTTTCATTTGGAAATAAAATATTTTGACTTGATTTGCTCTCTGTGAATACCATTTTTTAACGTTAAAAACTTTGAGCTATATATTTATATTTATTTTGTTAAGCAAAAATGCACCAATTAATCCAAATCTATTATAACTGGATGTTATTATAAAAGATACACGATTATTGTAACTGGTGAAATCGTTTAAATGTTATCCAATTTGTTACGTCACTAATACAAAATATTATGTACCCACGTCCCCCATCCGTCCCATCACAAGTGGAATATATTTCAATAAATTATACAAATTCACTTTTCCTTTACTTAATTTACAAGTTTCAAGTTACGAGGTTTTGGCCGGCCGCTGCGGAGGTGAAATTAGAAATAATTTCTTAGAAAAACACTACCAAAGGGCAAATTATTGTTCAACTATTGTTATTATTCATTGTAAAACCGTAAGTCGTAACTCAAAAGCAGTAATCTGACGCTATTGCGGCTGCCGTTGGATGTTATTTTATTATATGTGTAATTTTATTATAAGTGTAATTCAGTATTTTATAGAACTTTCAAGTTTTTCGAAAGTGTATGGTGTATAGACCGTCGAATATTGCCATTCGAAACTTAAGCTTAGTTAAGAAACGCGATATAGTTAACTTCATACTACTAGTAGAGAGATTAGAGTCAGACAGACTTATTAGCATGTTATGTCACGTTTTATCTTCACTTCGTAATCCTAAAATGTAAATCCTACGTCACCACTGCTTTCGACCGTCGACAGTCACTGACCTACCGTATTCGATTTTTGAAATCCGTACGTTGCAACTGCTTTTGTCTTTTGAAACGTGTCCTACAGCAATCGCCGTGTTTCTATGCAAAGACAACCCATGTATGAAAAGCGACGATTCCATATTGTAATATATTTTTTTATCAACGTAATTTTGTACGTATAAATATTATTTGTTATGTAGTAATTAATCAAATGTTTTATACAGTGTTAGTTACATTGTACATCAATGTGCATTACTAAGAAACGCAGATTTTAATGGCTATGGTAGTAGACATAGGATTTACAATAGGTTACTTTTGATCGTAACTAAATTTACAATTCCCGCAGGATTTCTTTTAGCAAGCACAAAGTCACAGAACACATCTACTGTAAAAATAAATATATTGCATAGCCTTATATCGAAACGTTAATTAAAAACAGGAGCCCTAATATATACAAGCTGTCACTGTCACTGCTTAACAGAATGACAAGTACAGCATGCGACTTGATGGTCACTTTATAGAAGTATTTTCAATATTCAGTTGATAGAGTATTGTTATGGAATTTCTAGCACCTTATCATCAGAAAATCGGTAAAGTTCACCGATCCCTTTTCTAGGGCATCGCGCCGTTATTTGACCCTGACCGAGTCATTGAACGATGACTGCACTTGTGCTTGTACTATCCAAAATGCACCTTATGTTCACACAAATAGGCGTATATTGCAAAGATGATGAGGTGTTGTAATTGTCATATAACACATGTTATGATATGTCATGTAAGTGACCGCAAATTTTTGAGATGCACTGGAAAAATCTTGTCAATTTTTTCATTTCCATGTTATTTTAGAATTATGTTAGGCCCGTACTTACTTCTATACGTTTTACATCTATGCTGAATATATGTTTTACATGATGATTGTCATAGTTTTAGAAAACTTGAAAGAAAGTTTAAGCCTGTTAGTTAAAAATGTCGTAACTATAACTATCTATTTAACATAAAATCTATAAACTGTATGGATTGTGTAACATCCATAACATACTTGATTTAAATTAATTATAATATAATCAATCAAAAGCATACCATAATATTATGTAATATTATCCATAGTTATAACATTTTAAAAATGACAGCTGTGGTACAGCAGTTTTTCCTACTTAGCTCTTATTTTTCCGACTTTGCCAAAAAGAAGTGTAATGATTATTTTAGAAAATAATGGTATATTATGATAGTAGTAGGGATTCGCCGGTTCTGGCTCACGAGCCAGAACCGGCGAATCTACAGGGGTTGGTCGGCCAACTACAGGGGTTGGTCGGTTAAAAAAAAAAAAAAAAAAGTTTGGTGTCAAAATAGGGGTTTTCCGCTACGCCCGATCGATCTATGCGATCCATTTTTGCGTATCTGCACTCCTTAACGTTTTAGGTTTTGCATAAGGAAAGCACTAATAGCACTCATTACACTAATCGTTAAACTCCTCAATGTCTAATGACCATGCGCATCACGCGTTTTGTAATGAACGACATTCTAAACTTAATGACATAGTCGTAATGGCATTGATAATAAACAACATTCTTTTGGTATGTTTCCAAATAATTGAAGTCGAGATTAAAAAAATAAAACTCGGGTTTAATTTCGAATAAATCCTTTATTTCAAAATAACTCTTTCATTAAATCTTAAAACAAGATTTGAACATCATATTCAAAAACAAATCATTCCTGAGTGTATCGCTGCCAAATTCATTTTGAAAGTCTTTCAATGACTTGTTTTTAAATTTATATAGTAAGTACATTAAACAGTACTCTCCACACACTGACGTATAATCATTTTGTAACCGAACATTATTAAAACGCCATTTCCTTGCATTTCTGTTCAAAAACATTTTATGCATCCCCGTAGGGAAACGATTATATGTGTCAAAGTATTCCCCGACCCCATGACTGTCTATGTGGATGGCTACCCAGTGGGAACCTGGTTTGGAGTCCGGATCCAAATTGCTTATAAGGAAAGCGGGAACCGTGACATATATCGGTAATCGGTTCGCAGCATAAGCGTTATAGTGTAAGCTTGGATGGATATTTTTTAAGTATGCTTGTATTTGTAAAGTGTCCATATTTCTTTTACAAGACTATTTAATTCGCTCTTTCACACGCGAGTGAAATAAATAAGCTGTGACCGTCTTATTTAACATGTCATCGACTGGGGTTTTTAAATAAAATGAAAGCATAACTTTAAAAGTAATCATTTATTATAATATATTATTTAACACATTCAAATTATTTTACAGAGTTTGAACTTAATAATAATTATACATAGATATATATAATACAATATTTACTATCTTAGCTACTAAAGTCAGCAGTTACATTGCGATTTTTATCAATTTCAATAACATTATCGAACTCTGCATAAACAACGCTTGATCGTTTGAGTCAGAGCAGATTCAAAGCGAACTTCTAATCTCACACTACCGTGTCTAATTAAATTCCAATGAGTAGATGAATTGGCTGATAAATCAGGTGTGAGATCAAATGCTAACAAACAATAACCCTTCGAATACTTATCGTGAGATATCCCATTACCTTCGTTGAGAAAATGTATACCTGTTCCTGTAAATAATGTATGATAGGTTGTAGTAAAAATATTATTATCAAAACATGGTTGTAAAGCTTTTGAAGGAATTTGTTGACCGTCAATATATAAACAAAAGGAATTCATTTTGTAGTTCTCAAAATTAAACGGATTTTTAGACAAACAACCATTAAATGCTGCATTATTTACAAATCCAACTATACATCTCTTAGGTACTTGACACAACGATAGTAAAAAAAAATGTTCCCGTGGGATATTGACAGAGAGTTAGAGTCGCGGAACAAAGGTACTTATAAATATATTTTGTGGTTTTTGGGATTCATTAAGTACTAGTTTATTTAAACTAGTTGTTAACTATCTAATTTGTGTGTCGAAACTAGATAACTAATGTTTATTTAATTTGATTCTTATGCAACTTGTGTACTATGCTTGTATAAATATGAAATGCTCTCCGAATCGATACAGAGTGCAGTAAAGTTTAAGTGTATCACTACTCAGAGTCAACATAAAATGGAGGTAAGATATTTTTCTTCTTTTTATTTTACTAATGCAAATATTTTATTTTTAATATTCTAGTAGTTATATTTTTTATGTTTTTTATTTCAGAACAATTTTGCTGAAAATACTTATAAAACATTCTACTTTGAATCTCCAAATAGTGAAACGACCGATTTGGAAATAGTACCTACTCAAGAAATAAACCTAAGTAGAAAAAGATCACCGCTTCCAAGTTTAGATGAACTATTCAATGTTCAGAAAAGCAAAAAAAAAAAAATACTATCTTCATCAGTATCACGAGTACAAAATAGTGGAGACACAGTTTTCGTCTCTACTAACACAGATGATGGACAAACTGCTTCACATTTGATAAAAATCGAAGTATATGATTTAAAGAAGATTTCAAAGATACCAAGCAACGAACATTGGAAAAATACGGAGACAAGGATAAAATTATACACATCGCAAACAAACAAAAACTATGAACATATTCAGAAGTTGATATTTAATTTAACTAAAGAAATATGCACGACTGACAATTGCAAAAAGTATTTTTTTAGCAAGAATGGATGCAATTCATAATAACATAATATAACTGTAAACTCTATTGTTCTATTCTTACTTATGATTTAGTCGTTAATTAATTGTAGTGATCGTTAGTTCGTTAAATAGGGTTTGTTAATATTTGTACCTGTGTTTTCTCTACAAATACCCCAGACATCGATTTTAATATGTTAGTTGGACTACTAGCTTTCAAAAGGATATTACATCTTTCTATTTTTCCTTTCGAAAAATGGATACATGCACGAGCATGTTCTTTGATTCTCAAATAGAAGAAATTCTAGAAGACATAGAGTTAGTTAGATTGTGTCAAGATGCTGAAGAATTTGATACGCTTGCAAACTGTTTCCTCGAAGAGTTTGTTGAAAGTCAACATGAAGCCGATACAAAAAGTAACAAGTACGTATAACTCAATAAAATATATTTATAATATTTAAATTTTGTATACATTTCATTGTAAATAACAACTCGTTTATCTTTTTTAGCCCACCACAACTACAAGCTGGAGGATCCATAAAAAGAAAGTCTGACAGTGTGATCAGTTCGGAATCTAAACTTCGAAATACAACATCAACTTTCTCTAACATCACTAGAGAATCATGTATTGGAACAACTGCAGGAGGCTTACCAACCGAAGGAACCGATGTCGCTGCTGCTTCATATCCGGATAACATACCCACAGAACCCCACACAGGTACCGATTCAGATAACGTATATTGTAGCGCTTGTCAAAAAGAACTACGTAGGCGGTATTACACAAACCATTTAAAAAGTAATCTTCACAAAAACAATGTTCTTAGAATAGAAGGTTCTCTAAAAAATGTTTCCATAATTGAATCTGCCTTTGGTCAAAGAATCATTACTTATAGAATTTTTAATAAATCTCAACAAAATCTTGGAACATTCCAAACACCAGAAATATTCATAAGTTCTATCAAAGACGAAATATTTAAATTACTCGAACGTTCAATTATAATAAATACCATTTTTAAAGTTAATTTTATTTTAAACGCTGAATTCATACAACAGAGCAAAAATAATACCTGTAACACTTTCGATTTTCAAACAAGTAATTTTATAATTTTTCGCGGAGATGATTTAAACATCTTTTTAGCTTCATTGAGTAATACTTTAACAAATCAAATAAGTAGCTTTGAGAAAAAAGACAGCGGATGGAGTCTGAAACAAATCATAAGCCTGGATATGAATGTTAATAAGTTCAATCCGCTTCGTGGTACTTCTTATATTGATTTACCCCAGGATATTAAAACTAAAAAGGCTGTTATTAATGTTAAAAATCTCGACTATATGTGTTTTAAATGGGCATTGCTCTCTGCATTATACCCAGTCAACAAAAATGTTGAACGAGTATCTTCATACAGCATGAATGCAAATAAATTAAATTTTAATGGTATATCATTCCCGGTGAAGTTAACCGATATTCACAAAGTTGAAAATTTAAATAGTATAAGTATTAACGTTTTCGGATTGGAATTTAATAATGAAGTTAAAAAAAATAATGTTATAGGTCCCTTGTATTTTACTAAAAGTCGCAAAAACGTTCATATTAATTTATTATACATAACAAATGGGACAAATAGTCACTATTGTTATATAAAGAGTTTATCGCGTTTGGTAAGCAAACAACTTTCAAATCATCATCATATGGTTTATATTTGTGATGGGTGTTTAGTATACTTTCCTACAAGTGAAAGATTATCAAATCACCAACAAAATGACTGTTCTCATGTAACTGTCGAATTACCAAGTAGCGAAAAAAAATTTAAAAATTGGTTTGCAGAACCAACATCTAACGATAAACTTAGGTTTGATCATTTTGAAAGAAACTTAAAAATACCTTTTGTAATATATGCAGATTTTGAAGCTTTTCTAAAGCCAGTCCATTCATGTGCTAACAATTCATCTAAGTCTTATACCAATAGCATTCAAAAGCATGAACCTTATAGCTTCGGATATTATATAAAGTGTTCTTATGATGAAACTTTATCAAAATATGAAACTTACAGCGGACCCGATTGTGCAAATGTGTTCATGAGTAGATTATATAATGATATACGATTAATTTGTAGTAAAAATAACTTGCAAAAAGCTGCTTATCCTCTAACTGATGAAGACAAAAACAAAATTGATGATTGTTTCATTTGTTGTATTTGTGAAACAATTTTAGGTGAAGATAAAGTTTTAGACTTTGATAGGAATACTGGAAATTTTAGAGGTGTGGCGCATGACTTATGTTCAAAAAAGTTTAGGCCTCCGAATTTCGTTCCAGTATTTCTTCATAATTTAAGTCACTATGACTCACATTTTATAGTTCATGCGCTCAACTTTGTTGAAGGACAAGTTGACTTGATACCTCAAAACAAGGAGAGATACATTTCTTTCACTAAAACCTTATTTATTAACAATGAAATGTTTAAATTGAGATTTGTTGATTCACTGAAATTTTTGCCTTGTAGCCTTGATAATTTGGCAAAAAATCTTAAAGATGAACAGTTTCATACACTCAAAATGAATTTTCCCAACAACCTAGACTTTGTTCGCTTAAAAAGAAAAGGTGTTTATCCGTATGAATTCATGACATCTTATGATAGTTTAAAAGTGACATCCTTACCTAGTCAAACCCATTTCTATAGCACATTAACTGATTCTAATGTATCTGATCATGATTACAATCATGCACAAGATGTTTGGAACCATTTCAAATGTTTAAATATGTTAGATTATTCTAACTTATACCTCAAAACTGATGTTTTACTTTTAACAGACATATTTGAAAATTTTAGAGATATTTGTATTAGAACTTATAAATTAGATCCAGCATACTATTATACTGCACCTGGCTTAAGTTGGGATGCTATGTTGAAGTATACTAAAATTGAATTAGAGCTATTAACAGACTTTGATAAGATAGCGTTCATCCGAGCAGGTATTCGTGGTGGCATATCACAATGTAGCACTAGATATGCTAAGGCAAATAACCAGTATATGACTGGTTATGATAAAATAAAATCAAAATCTTTTCTTGCATACTTTGATGCAAATAATCTATATGGTTGGGCAATGTCTCAATACCTTCCTGTAGACGGATTTGAGTGGGTGGATCCTGACATCGACTTTGATATTCCTGATACATGTGAATATGGTTTCATTTTGGAAGTTGATTTAAAATATCCCGATAAACTTCACGATTTGCACTCCGATTTACCTCTATGTCCTGAAAATATTTGTATAGGTAATACGAAAAATGTTAAGTTAGTTCCAAATTTGAATAATAAAACAAAATATAAAATTCACTATAGAAATTTGAAACAATGTCTTAAGTTAGGTATTGAACTACAAAAGGTTCACAGAGTTTTAAAATTTAATCAAAGTCCTTGGCTACAAAAATATATTGATTTAAATACTAAACTAAGAACAAAGGCATCATCAGATTTTGAAAAAGATTTTTATAAACTTATGAATAATTCAGTTTTTGGTAAAACTATGGAAAACATTGAAAAAAGAGTAAATGTAAAGCTTGTAACCCATTGGGAAAATCAAGGTAAGTCTTTAGGAGCACAAGACTTAATAGCAAAACCAGAATTCCACAGTATGTCAATATTTTCAGAAAATTTAGTAGCAGTTCAATTACGGAAAACAAAAATTGTACATAATAAACCTATTTACTTAGGGTTTTGCATTTTAGATATTTCAAAAACACTCATGTATGAATTCCATTATGATTATGTTTTGAAAAAATTTGGTGAGAAAACGAAATTATTGTATACTGATACTGATAGTTTTATATACCAATTTTTTACTAATAATTTATATGAAGATCTCAAACCTGATTTGATGTTAAGGTTTGATACATCAGATTATCCATCCGATAATTTATTTGGTTATCCTAGAATAAACAAAAAAAAGTTAGGGTATTTTAAAGATGAAAATAATGGTGATATTTTAGAAGAATTTGTAGGACTCCGATCGAAAATGTATGCATTTACAGTAGATAAAAAAGTCATCGCAAAAGCCAAGGGTGTGAACAAAAGTGTTACAAAAAAGTTAGAATTAGAAAATTATAAATCTTGTCTTTTCAATAAAAATATTCAAAACCATACCATGCATAGGTTTAGGTCAATAAAACATACAATATTTACTCAGGAAATTAATAAGACTTCTTTGTCATACCAAGACACTAAGCGCTACATATTACCAAATCAAATCGATACGTTGGCATGGGGTCATTATAAATTGAGAGAACTGTAAAAAAAAAAATGTACTTATTTAGTTATATATTATTATATTTGATAATGTTATCATGTTTTTTTTTTGTTATCACATTTGTGTCAATGCATGTTTTTTTGTATTTTTTTTTATTATTTAGAATTGTGTTTAATTAATATTTGTACATAATATATTATATTATAAAAAAGAATATGAGTTGTTTTTTTCTTACCACCATTGTATTGTAATGTTTAAGAACCATTAAAACTGTTTAAAAAGATAAAAAATACTCATTGTTTTCTTGTACCTCGTCTAATCCACACGTGACAGAAATGAATCATTTTATTCATCCATTTACTGCAATAGTTGCAGGACCTAGTGGTTGTGGAAAATCAAATTTTGTTACAAAATTTATTGAAAATATGAAAGAAATATGTAACACTTCATTTTCCCAAATAACATGGTGTTTTGATGAGATGCAACCTCTATACAATTTGAAAAATGTTAACTACTTTCAAGGATTACCCGACTTAAGTATGTTTGATGGTAATGAAGCCAATTTGATTATAATTGATGATCTGATGAGAGAATCTGATGGGCGAATTGTAGATATATTTACAAAAGGGAGTCACCATAGAAATTTAAGCGTATTTTACATAACTCAAAATCTTTTTCATCAAGGAAAAGGTCAAAGAGATATTTCTTTAAATTCGAGCTATATCATTTATTTTAAAAACCCCCGTGATAAAACACAAATTCGATATTTAGCTCGTCAAGTCTCACCAGATAATGTAAGATTTGTTCAAGATGCTTATAAAGATGCAACGATTGATGCACATGGTTATTTGATGATAGATCTCAAACAAAACACCAATGACGTGTATCGTTTTAAGACAAACATATTCAATGATAAAACCTGTTCAGTTTATGTACCAAAAAGAGGGTTTAAATATGATAACGTCCAACAAAATTCTGTCATTTACAAATAATGTTGGGTAGTGTAAACACACATAAAGATCTGCTCGTTGCATTGCACACTTTAAAACCAAAACATCAAAAAGTTTTATTAAAATCATTTGATGAAGATGAAATAAATTGTATATGTGAGTGTATTCATAATGTGCTGCAAGGCAAAGTTCCATTGAAAGAAAAGGATAAAAAATCTTTAAAACAACATATAAAATTACTCCGCAAGCTTGTTCATAAAACTACTACCAAAGTTAGAAAAAATATAATTGTTCAAAAAGGTGGTGCATTTCTACCTATTATTTTGGGTTCCATATTGAGTGGATTAGTTAGTGGTCTTGTTTAAAATGGAACACGCTAGGAAAATGATACTGGTAGATCCAAGTTTCATTGATAAAATAAAGGAAAGGAATGAGATCAATGAAAATCCAAAATCACGATTAGATGCTGAAATGCAAAATATTCTTAGAAGTAACGATAACGATAGAAAAAAATGGATTTTATATTTACAAACTTTACAAAGGTATTTGCATTTCATTGAAGAAGATCGCCAATCTTATCAACTTCCGATAGTAACTTCAAATATGGATTTATCTGAAACACTTTTAAAAAAAGAACATTATGATAAAAGTAGTGATCCACAGAACAAAGATCCAATTGTCAGTCAAACATTGAACGAAGAAGTGGGGCACATAAAAAGTGATACTGTTCAAAATATATCTCTATATTCTAAAAAACAAATATTAAGTTTAGTCCCTAAATCTTACATTAAAAAAGGTGAATCATTATTAGATTTCTTATTAACAAACCAAAGCAATATACACTGGACTGATGATGGTACAGTAGTAGTCGATGGTAACAAAATAAATGGAAGCAACATTGTAGATTTACTTAATGATTCATTGAGACCTTTGAAAAAAAGTGATCCGATAGGATGGGAAAAATTTGCTAAAGCTTTGAATGATCTAAAAGTACCAATCACTTATATAGGTAATCCGATGAGAAGTGATTATATTAGCCAACTTCGATTAAAAAATTTTGAAGAAATATCCACTGAAGAAAAATTTTCCACACCAGAATCTGAAAACAAGTATAATAGAAAAATAAAAAAGAAAATCGATTGGGAAAAATGGACCCCCTACTAGAAGTTCATAATATTTATTATGATGCAAGACATCCTTCTAGTTACAGTAGTATTAACAAACTCACGAAAGCTATGCGAGGCAAAATGAATATGAATGAAGTCAAGCAATGGTTACAATCACAAGAAACTTACACACTTCATAAGCCAGTTTCCAAAAAGTTTCCTCGGAATAAATATATCCTATCTGATCTTAATAAACTGTGGCAAGCAGATTTAAGTGACATGCGTGCTTATAGTAAATATAATGATGGTTATAACTACATATTGTGTGTAATTGATGTATTTAGTAAGTATGCTTATGCTAGACCTATGAAAAATAAAAATTCTGTTGAAACCAAAAAATGTTTTGAGAGTATTTTTAAAGAAGCTCACATAGTCCCAACCCATATACAGTCAGATAAAGGTACCGAGTTTGTTTCCAAGGATGTTCGTCAATATTTTAAGAGTAAAAATATAAATTATTATACAACAAATAATCCTGATATTAAAGCTAGTATCGTAGAACGATTTCAAAGAACTCTCAAGTCAAAAATGTGGCGTTATTTTACACATAAAAATAAATACAGATATATAGATATTTTACAGGATTTATTATATGCATATAATCATAGTTTTCATTCAAGTATTAAAATGGCCCCGTGTGATGTGAGTTCGACTAACATTATGACGGTTTGGAACAATTTGTATGCTCGAGAAAATAAAAGTTCAGTAGGAGATATTTCATTACCAAAGTTTCACATCGGTGATCATGTTAGGATCACCAAATATAAACACATATTCCAAAAGGGATATGAATCTAACTGGAGTGATGAAATTTTTACTATTGCAACTGTAATCCCTAGATCACCTTGGGTTGTATACACCTTAAAAGATTTACAAAGCGAAGATATAGAAGGTACTTTTTACGAAAAAGAATTACAAAAAGTTTCTCCACCTAGCCCTACTTCAGAGCACAAAATAGATAAAATAATAACTTCTCGATACTCTGGTAGCAGAAAGCAAGTGCTCGTGAAGTGGAAAGGTTATCCTGAAAAATTTAATTGTTGGGTTTTAGTATCTCATTTAAAACAGTTATAATGAAAGGAAGTTTTTATTTAACATTACTCAGCAACAGTTCTATACAGTATTTTCCAGACAATTTGACAACCCATTTTTCAACAAAACTACCGAAGTCAATAAAATTAGAGGGGGAATGGACTGTGGGTGTTGTTGAATTCCAATACCCATGTACAATGTTCACTGTTCAAGAACATGAAAATGTAGTTTATATTACTAAGAATATGTTAATGCCAAATGAAAAATATCCTTCTATTGTTTACTATAAAAAACACATTCCTGCAACCAACTATGACAATATTAATCACATTTTAAAAGCTTTAAATAATATAAATGAAAAATTTACTTTTCGTTATGATGAAATATCTAAGTTTGTATCTGTGGTAATAGAAGATGAAGCAATAATTTCATTAACGTTATCGCCCAAGTTAGGTATTCAGTTGGGGTATGAACCTAATAGAGATTTAGTAGAAAAAGCGTTTGGCAAACGCCCTGCAAACTTACATTTAGGGTTACCATCACAAATGTTTGTTTATTGTGACATAGTGGAACCACAGATTGTTGGAGACGTTATGACCTCTTTACTTCGAATCATACCATTAGACCCTTCAAAATACATATACGGTGCAAATAAAATGCATGTGTTTTCCCCTCCTCACTACGTATCAGTCATGCGAAGAGAGTTTGACACAATTGAAATAGATATAAGATCAAGCACTAGCCAAAAAATACCATTCCAGTTTGGAACAGTGTGTATAAAACTACACTTTAAAAAATTATAATGTATATACGCAATAACATAAATTGTCCATATGAACATTATTACACCCATCAAGGAGGTTCTGGAATAGGAGTCATCTACAAAGGAGCTCCTTATCAACGTGGCCATGGCATTGGGAACTTTTTGGGAGGGTTGCTTCGGTCTGTATTACCTTTGCTTTCTAGTGGTGCTAAAGCAATTGGAAAGGAAGCTTTAAGTGCAGGTGTTGGAATTCTATCTGATATAACAAAAGCACGATCTGTGGATGATTCTATAAAATCACGGTTTAAGGAAATGAGTTCAAACTTAAAAAGAAGGGCAGATCAAAAAATTGATAAGTTAAACATGTCTGGTTCAGGCTATATAAGCAAAAGAAAAGGTCTTGTATCAGCCACTCCTTCATTGAACAGCAAAGGAAGAGGTTTTAAGAAACAAAAATCAACTCGTCAATATAAAGGAGATATATTTTCATAAATTAAAATAAACAATGGCTTTCCTACATAGTCATTCTTGTGAATGTGTAAAATCTGAATTAGATTTGTTTGCTTTACCATCAACACAAACAAGTATAGAAAGTGGAATGTGGGTGCACTATAAACCGATATCATCTTTAGCTGACGATGGACCAATCGAGTTTCAAGTACCTGGAACTGGTGATGATTATATAGATTTATCTCATACATTGATTCATTTAAAAGCAAAAATATTAAATGATGATTCATCGAAACTGGCTGCTGCAACTATTGTAGCACCTGTAAACAATTGGCTTCATTCACTTTTTACCCAACTCGATGTTTATTTGAACCAAAAATTAGTTTCTCCTCCAAATAATACATATGCATATCGATCTTACATCGAAACTCTTTTGAATTACTCACCCGATGCTAAAGAATCTCATTTAACGTGTAGTCTTTGGTATGATGACACAGCTGGTAAAATGGACTCAACCGACGAAAAAAACTTAGGTTTTACTAAAAGACAACAATTAGTTTCGGAAAGTAAGGAAGTTGAAATGATAGGACACCTTCACGGTGATATATTCAACCAAGGGAAATTTTTAATTAATGGTGTTGAGATGAGTATAAAATTGGTTAGATCTCGTGAATCATTTAACCTAATGGCTCCAACAAACGATGTTAAATACAAAATAAACATATCAGATGCGACTCTACTTGTCAGAAGAACAAAACTTAACCCTTCCGTCTTACTTGCCCATCAAAAAGTATTAGCGACAACTACAGCAAAATATCCTATAACTCGAGCTGAAGTAAAAGTTCTTACGATACCGTCAGGGGTTCAGGGCAAAACATTAGACAATATCTTTTTGGGTCAAGTACCTAAGAGATGTATAGTTGGATTTGTAAATAATGCAGCATTTAATGGTTGTTTGTCTAAAAATCCGTTTAATTTTGAGAACTACAAAATGAATTCCTTTTGTTTATATATTGACGGTCAACAAATTCCTTCAAAAGCTTTACAACCATGTTTTGATAATAATATTTTTACTACAACCTATCATACATTATTTACAGGAACAGGTATACATTTTCTCAACGAAGGTAATGGGATATCTCACGATAAGTATTCGAAGGGTTATTGTTTGTTAGCATTTGATCTCACACCTGATTTATCAGCCAATTCATCTACTCATTGGAATTTAATTAGACACGGTAGTGTGAGATTAGAAGTTCGCTTTGAATCTGCTCTGACTCAAACGATCAATTGCGTTGTTTATGCAGAGTTCGATAATGTTATTGAAATTGATAAAAATCGCAATGTAACTGCTGACTTTAGTAGCTAAGATAGTAAATATTGTATTATATATATATCTATGTATAATTATTATTAAGTTCAAACTCTGTAAAATAATTTGAATGTGTTAAATAATATATTATAATAAATGATTACTTTTAAAGTTATGCTTTCATTTTATTTAAAAACCCCAGTCGATGACATGTTAAATAAGACGGTCACAGCTTATTTATTTCACTCGCGTGTGAAAGAGCGAATTAAATAGTCTTGTAAAAGAAATATGGACACTTTACAAATACAAGCATACTTAAAAAATATCCATCCAAGCTTACACTATAACGCTTATGCTGCGAACCGATTACCGATATATGTCACGGTTCCCGCTTTCCTTATAAGCAATTTGGATCCGGACTCCAAACCAGGTTCCCACTGGGTAGCCATCCACATAGACAGTCATGGGGTCGGGGAATACTTTGACACATATGGTCGTTTCCCTACGGGGATGCATAAAATGTTTTTGAACAGAAATGCAAGGAAATGGCGTTTTAATAATGTTCGGTTACAAAATGATTATACGTCAGTGTGTGGAGAGTACTGTTTAATGTACTTACTATATAAATTTAAAAACAAGTCATTGAAAGACTTTCAAAATGAATTTGGCAGCGATACACTCAGGAATGATTTGTTTTTGAATATGATGTTCAAATCTTGTTTTAAGATTTAATGAAAGAGTTATTTTGAAATAAAGGATTTATTCGAAATTAAACCCGAGTTTTATTTTTTTAATCTCGACTTCAATTATTTGGAAACATACCAAAAGAATGTTGTTTATTATCAATGCCATTACGACTATGTCATTAAGTTTAGAATGTCGTTCATTACAAAACGCGTGATGCGCATGGTCATTAGACATTGAGGAGTTTAACGATTAGTGTAATGAGTGCTATTAGTGCTTTCCTTATGCAAAACCTAAAACGTTAAGGAGTGCAGATACGCAAAAATGGATCGCATAGATCGATCGGGCGTAGCGGAAAACCCCTATTTTGACACCAAACTTTTTTTTTTTTTTTTTTAACCGACCAACCCCTGTAGTTGGCCGACCAACCCCTGTAGATTCGCCGGTTCTGGCTCGTGAGCCAGAACCGGCGAATCCCTACTACTTATGATTTCTTATCCAAGAAATTTGTCACGAAGATGTTATTAAACCTTTTTTGTGGATCAAAACTAAAAAAAAAATGCAATAAATATTTAAGCAGCAGATAGAATACACTTTTAAAACTTTTGTTTAAAATAAAAGGTGTTAAATAGGCGCTTTTAAAACTATTGTTTTAAATACTAGGTGTTAAAAAGGCGCTCTTTTAAAACTTTATTTTAAATTACTGGGTGTTAAAAAGGCGCCTTTTAATCCTTTAATTAAACATACCGGGTGTTAAAAAGGACTAGAAGATTATAGCACAACCATTGATTGTGTGCTATAATCTTCTACAGGCAAGGTTATGGTTATTTCTTGCTGCTCGTTAGCAACCTGCAGCCTACACCGTTACCCGGTAATGGGTAGAATCACGGGTAAATGGGTATAACCCATTCCCACGCCTAACCCAAACTAGCGAATTGCCGTCATGCCGTTCAAATTGCGCTCTTATTGTAATTTATTGCTTTATATTTTGCTCTATGTATATTTTACTGAATTCATTATTATCAGCTGACCAAGAAATAAGGAGATGTACAGTAGTATGGGGTATAACTACATTTATCGGCTTCACATACCCCTGATTATTTAAAAATCCCCTCATTTCAATTCCATCCCATAAAGGATCTCGCTCTGAAGAGCGCTAGCCTCGTTTGGAAATATTTTTTTTTTGGCTTATGTCTTTATCACGAATAATAATAATCAATCAATCACTCATATATTATCATATAATACACCAAGGTAATAACTATGAACCGTAAGCAACTTGTCGAAATCGCTAATTACGACTAACTCCCTAATATTATACTTTTTTTCGAACTTCATTGTCATAATTTAGCGATGGTAACTAACTTCGCTGAAGGCTGAACTCTGAACGCTTTTTACTCTTTACATTCTGTTACGAACTAAAATATAAGACAATATTAAAATATTTATTTAAAACTAGCCGACCCGTGCTCACTTTGTTGATCATAGAAACAGTTTGTGATGAACCGTTTAAACCTTATCGAGACTTCAACGAATAGTTCAAGACTAAAAAATCCGAATCAATTAAGCCGTTCTCGTGTTTTAGCGAGACTAACGAACAGCAATCTATTTTTATAGATATAATATAAGAAAGAGGGAGATAAATAAATTAAAAGAAAACACACTTTTTAAAGACTTTTTAATTTACTTAAAATAATTTTCTGAGTTCCTATGGGTATCTTCATAATTCATCATCAGACTCTGCTTATCATATAGCACCAAAGTACTCATTAACAAACGAGCCTAAACTCGATGGCACTGTGTTGTTTTACTTCCAAGTTCCTCTGATAATTTTGCCCATCGTCATCAGATCAGCTCAATGTCAAGAAAATATTGGATTATCATCTCATTTTCATATCCATGCAACATTGCAGGTCAAATTTAACTAGCAAGATTTAATTACAGACTAAACAAACACCTTGACAGGTGTAACTAAATAAAAGCTAGTAAAATAACTTACTTTCTGTTACTTCTAAATAGCAAAAGATCACAGCGCACCCTATCAAATTCCTGTTCAAAACCTTATTATGGTACAATTGCTTGCCGGTGAAAGGAAATTAGGTATAACTGTACAACACCCAGGCTCTACCGTTAGACCTCAGCCCTGTTGGCATTCTGGACCTTACAAAGGACCACTTATTGAAATAAGATAATGCAACGTTGTAATACGAATATAATAGAGCGCGTAGCTTCTGCAGGTTTTCTAATCTAGTTGATACACTAGGAATGTAACCTATACACCTAGGAATTAGCTTAAGTTAGTTAAAAAAAAAATTTTAGTCTTTGTTTTTATTTGATATATCAGAAAAGTCACAGGATAGAGAAAGAAATACACATTATTTTTATTAACATGGAGGTAAATGATCAATGCTTTACTAAAGTCATCCGCTTACATAGGATTTTCCAAAATTCAAACCCTGGTTGGCAATGAGAGATTGAAAATAGGAATAAAAACGGAAAGCAGGTAGCGGAATCTACAAAAAAAAATAGAACTGTAACTAAAAACTATAACATTTTTATATAATTAATTTTAACATATTGCCAATAATTTGCACAATTTTGATTACGTCTAAGCCAGTGAAGGAGCGGTCAAGTACTATAGGTACTCTTCTTCTTCTTCCCTGACGTCACTCAAATTCAATATGGCGGAACGACATGTTTACATATATATTTAGCAATTAATTTCTAATATTATTAGTATCTCCGAATATAAATATTAGTGTTTATTACACTAATACCCTGCATATAGATAGCCAGGAACTGAGTTCGCCATTACAGTAACTCACGGCCATAAACTACGGTCTTACTATCTAGTTCGTGCATCCACAACCTAGCTTAGAGTTTATTCTGGTCTAGAATTAAACAATTTGTTATTCTAAAAACATTCAGCACCTGTTGCTTCATTAGTGTTTTATAAACTTTCTAACTTTTTACACAGTCGCTTAATTTTATTGTTAAATTCTGTGCTCAAACATCACATTTGTTGTTGTGTATAAAAAACAACCATAGATAATATTTTTTATAAGAAAATATTTATCCGACTGCTTAACATAAATCTAGTCTATGTTGCTCGGTCTATTAGTAAATAAATTAACACCTCTTTCATTTAATTGGAAAAATTAGGCGCTACGTTTGCTCTACAAACATATTAACATACATATACTACTAAAATTATTACCCTTCCTTTTGTCGGGTCGGGTAGATACAAAATATTACTAATTAATATTATAAATGAAAACAAGTTACCTTCAAACGAGCCGTCTATGATAACGTGGTGGTTAGGTAATGAAATAAACGACTTACGGCAATTATAAAGTCGTTTACTTATCTAACGGGGGTTTTAATGGTGTTTTTATAAACTTAATTAAAGCCCAACCAGTGGTGATATTGCCGGGTTTATTTACCCACAAAAAGTCCATCCAGGAAAAGTTAAACAGTGTTAAAAGTGCTCGAAGTTCGTATACTTTTTTTTGGAAAAATTAACACCCGCAGCGTGTATGAAAAATTAAAGCACTTTATTATTATGTTGTGGCTTGATCTAGGTATATTGGCGTGGTGACGTGTAATACCTACGCCAAAAATTGGTTTCTTAACCGACGAACGTACTATTGGTACATTTTGTTACTGATATCATATCATAATAATATAACAATTAAAAACTATAACCCGAAATCGCAAAAAAGGGGTCTAAAAAGGATGAAACAAGTAAATAATTCAATTTGAAATCCAGACATGCATAGGTACAGATATGGTATGACGCCTCCGTGGTCTAGTGGTTCAGAGCTTGGCTCTTGACCCGGAGGTCGCGGGTTCGAATCCCGCTGAGGGAACAAAAAGTTTTAAATGTTCCTGAGTCATGGATGTGTATTAAATTTGTGTATTAATATAATAAAAATCTTAAATATGTGTATAGTATAAAAGTATTAAATATATTTCCGTTGTCTAGTGCCTGTAACACAAGTTCTTCGGATACTTAGCACGGGGCCAGATTGACGTGGTGTGAAGCGTCCATAGATATTATATTATTATTATTATGATATTATATTATGGTCAAGGTAGAGCCGTGGTCACAACCTATTGAACTACATACATATAGATAATAACTATCACTTTGTACAGAAACATCTTTTATAAATACTTAAATATAAGAGTAATTAACTTTACAAAACAAAATTAGCTCTCCTGTAAAATTGCGTTTTTGGCGTTACGACCTTCTGCGTAGTTGCTTCTGCGTAGTCATGTACGAAACGCCTATTCGATTTTAAAAGCAGGGGTAAGGCACCTGCCTTAAAATCGAATGGCTATCTAAAGAATAGCTATCTGGAGAACAGCTATCTAAAGAATAGCTATCTGGAGAATAGCTATCTGGAGAATAGCTATCTGGCGAATAGCTAACTGGCGAATAGCTATCTGGGAAATAGCTATCTGGAGAATAGCTATCTGGAGAATAGCTATCTGCCGAATAGCTATCTGGCGATTAGATATCTGGCGAATAGCTATCTGGCGATTAGCTATCTGGAGAATAGCTATCTGGAGAAAAGCTATCTGGCGAATAGCTATCTGGAGAATAGCTATCTGCCGAATAGCTATCTGGCGATTAGCTATCTGGCGAATAGTTATCTAATGAACATAAAGTTAATTTTGAATTTAACAATTAAATATAATAATTATTATTAAGGGCCGATTTTTCAATCGTTAGATAACTTCTAACTGTTGAATAAACATATGCCTTGGACATTTCTTCCAAACAAAATTTGCCAAAGTCACATATTTATTCCTTATATAAAAGTTATCTGACGATTGAAAAATCGGCCCTTAATATTTTTATACATATTTGTAATGTGCTTGCCAAGACCTATCTTTTGATACCAAACAAGATACAATTATCTTAACTCTTTTTTTTTTTATAGTTTTTGGGGTATGATTTTCAAAATCCAAAAGTTTTCAAAAAAATATATAGCCTATGTAACTCGCAGGAACACTACGAATCGATTGACACCTTATTTATTAAAATCGGACTAGTAGTTTAACCGCTAAGAGGGAACATACATACATACAAACATACATAGACTGCCAAAATCATTAGGCGCAGTAGCAGAAATAAAGTAACTATTTCTAAGGAATAAATTTATTACTCTTCTACACTATTTTTACTAATTTTTGACCCCCATTAAAAATATTATATAATACACCCCTTTTGCCCCTAAATCATCGTCGTAAAGGGGTTATTTGCGATTTCATCCTTCGCGGTTCTTAACATCTTACATTACAATCGCAGAAAGTTGCGATATTTTTCTTTGCGATACGCGTGGAAAGTGTTAAAATGTTGAACACCATTGTGATATTATCCGAGGTTAGTTACCCTATTGTATGTTATAATTTCTTCTGGGAGGAGTGGGCCGTTTATCTCAGAACAAAGGTTCAGGTTGATCACACTTGACTATGCCTAGGGCTGTTCAACAGTTTCTGGTCTTGATACGATCTATGAAAGCTTTTATTAGAGCAAGCTATTAGCGTTTTAACCTATCACAATTTACAAATTAATTCAAAATAATTTAATTTTATATATTAATTAATTTTATCCAACCTAACCCAACCCATTCAATGTGATCAAAGCAGGCTATAATGCTTCCATTTTTAATGTCAAATTGATTGTAATTGTTTACATTTTATATCACAATGAACTCAAACGGATTTTACGTAATACCTATACATGCCTGTACGGCATCGACGATTGTAATGTAATCCTACCAATACCATATCTTACCCACACTTATTACATAAAATATTATTTTACCAAATAACTGCTGTAAAGAAACATTTATAATAATTGCTGGGAAAGTGTCAAGATGACACCGATGGACATTTAAGTCAACTGCATCTTCAAGGTCAACTACAAAGTCTATTTTAACCGCTGACAACCCTAGCAGTCCATACTCCACAGCCAATGAATAGCGCTTAGGCCTTGCACTTCCGTGAGCTAACACGCGAGCAGGTTTAACGGCCGGAGATAGGAGATACACGTATGCCCATGTTCGAGGCCAGCTGGGGGTCGAAATTTATGAGGCCGATATCGGGTCATAGGGCGAATTCCTGCTGGCTGTGCGAACTGCGAATTCTAGTGGATGAGGCTGGTATTATTTGATCGGGAATTTCCCTGTCCGAAATCGAAGCACTAATTCTTGAAACTCCTAGCTCCTCCTCCTATATGGGTATACTGGTTTCAAACATACACGGTACAGCTCGACTGCAGCTGGAAGTCTAGTATATCTATCCATTACGTTACATTTAATCTACTGATATGGTACTCCATACATTATAATATATATAGTTAATTTAAATAAAACGGACGCTCAAGCGGAGGGGAAGAAAAGGGAGATCCTGTACATCTGAGGACACTAACAATCTTCGAAAGAATACTCATCCTTCTCACAGGTCGGTGATTGTAGGACAACGTCTTAAGACCTAATAGGGTACGACCCTATACCTATATAGGATAGGAGGTTTCTCCTATATATGTCGCAGTCATCTAATTAAATCAGCTATTTCATTGAGTGACTAGCGTTTTCATCGAATGACGACATTTAATTGAAAGACTAAAGGACAACTCGTGAAGTTGTTTATTGTAACGTCCAATGTCTTGACTGAACATTGATTGAACGTCATTTAGTCATGTAGTCATTGACTGAACGTCATTTAGTCCGATTTTTTAACCGACTTCCAAAAAAGGAGGAGCTTTCTCAATTCGATGAATAAGTTGGTTTTTTTTATGTTTGTTAGCGAATAATTTTCCGATTTTTTAACCGACTCCAAAAAAAGGAGGAGCTGGAAAAAATTTTGTATAAATGCCTCTTAATTGGGGGGTGGAGGGAGGGGGGGAGGGGAGGGGGAGAACCCCCCCCCCCCTACCACTCCCACCTTTAGGAGACTACTAGTTTGGAAGATATTTATGGTTGAAGTTTTGAGGTTATGTCTGTGTTTCCGGGATATTTCCAGGAGTAAAACAGGGGAGAAAGGTGGAGACGGCGGTAAGGGGACAAAGGAAATCCCCCCTACCCTCCCCTCTACTCAGCAACCACTAGTTAAGAAAATATTTACAGTTGTAGTTTAGAGGTTAGATAAAACAGACAAGTTCTACGTGGAGTCGATAGATTTATTTTTGGGACAATGTCGGTCTGTCACGTCTCCGGCGCTGCGGGAAATGCAGCCCCTTCGCCCATGCGTAACGAATGACAGCAACCAACCAGCCTCCGCCGCCACGGCGAGTCCTGGTTTCTGCATTTCGTTACGGCGGGCGGGGGCTGCTCTCCCTCCGCGCCTACGCACTTAAATATACACTCTAGGGGTTGACAGACAAGTACTACGTGGAGTCGGGGTTGATAGATTCGCTTTTGGGAAAATTCAGTCACCTGACTGATTTTATGTCCGCTCTCATATAAGGGCTATGTTACAATCCGCTAACAAATTGGACGTTGAGTGACGATTGTACAATCAATGTTCGGCCTAGTCTCTCAATTAAATGTCGTCATTCGATAAAAACGCTAGTCACTCAATGAAATAGCTGATTTAATTAGATGATTGCGACATATATATATATAGGAAACCTTTAGTCCCGATTTCACCAACGCATGTTAGTGTTAACGGCTTGTTAAATTACCATGCCTTCTCATTCATTGATAGGAATCACGAGTAGAGAGTAGAGAGGAACAACATGATAGTTAACGAAGGATTAACTTTAACATTGCTCGTCGAAACACGCCCTTAACCTGTCCTTAAAGCAGATTGGGCGAATCAGTAAGCTAGGTCAGGGTTCGTCTTCGCACCGCTAACTCTTAAATCTTCGATCGGAGGTCGCACGGTGTAGAAGCATGTGAGGTCAATTGGGGTCACACTATTATGATGATTACATCAACGTACGTAATAAGTATTGATTACTGTAAAGATTGTTATCATACACGGTTTTTATGTTTGTTTTTGCGTGGATCGAATGTCTGTACGTTTTAGTGTGTAACTTTAGTGGGGTAGGGAAATTGAATTTTTAACCTACTCCGTTTCGATTTCAATATTATAATGTTAATGTAAACAAAATGCATTAGGAATGGGTAAAATGCTACAAATTAAAATGTCATCACATTTTAATAAATGTCACTAATATAAATGAAAAACAATGATGACACTTAGTGCAGCGACGCCACGAGATCTTTGGCGCGTATGAAAGCGTACTATCAAGTAGTCCGGTTCGCGTAATAGAGATAATACACGGTAATTTTGCGAGCTGGTAGTACGAATAGTGAATATTTTCTTAAGGAAACCGAACAGATCGGCACGCCGAGTCAGATCCTCAGCGGCGGCGGCGTCGTCGAAATCGGCGCGGCGCGGCGTCCCCGGCGCGGCGCCCATGAAGGAATCCCGACTCGTAAATGTCAAAATTTTCCTACTCTTATTTTTTTTATACAAACACAATTAGAATTAACTTTTTTACTAACTCTACCTACTTAATAAACTTATTGTAATGAACTATAATATTATGTTCTAACTTCTATAATGAATGTTACATAATATTATGTACTATGCTTCACACCTATATTTATTCTGCATCAATATTCATTTGTTTTTTACAGGTTACGCGCGCTGCATTTTCTTAGACGGTTCAGTACCTGGGAGATTATGTAACAATAGAAAAAGAGAGAAATTAGCATTCGGTTCAACAAGGAAAGATTTATTATAGCGGTAAACACGTGTTATAAAAAATAATATTTCCTCTTTTTAGATTTTCGTTATTACAGGTTTACATTCCAAAACCATTTATTGTGAGCTACGTTAAAGTTCCCAATTTCCTTCGTTGACACATTGTTAGGTCATGCTAAATAATCTTTAGAATAAAACTTGGAATGAAATTGTTCAGTAACTTTTTAAGTAATAATTTAAAAAAACATACGGCTAAAGGGTTAGAGTGAGAGAGAAGGAGTCTGCCTATCGCCGCATGTCTCTCTCAGAAACGCACAATGGCGCCGTAACGCGTCAAATAACAAAGCAGTTTGCGTGTTTTTAATTGACTTCCAAAAAAAGGAGATGTTCTTTTTTTTTTGTTTGTTTGTGGAAATCATTACAAGTTATCACTTAAAAACGTAGCATCACGGAACCCTCCTTAGACGCTCTATGTTAGGTTAGGTTATTATTTATGTTACACGAGTATTGCATTTTAATGCAGCATTCCTAGACGATGGCATCCGACTATTGGTGTCCACTGTCTACAAGGTGACCGTTATGTCTACGCTCATAATGGTACACCATCATAACATAACGTTGCACACGAGTAGAGTCGTCAAATTGGACAACCCGAGAATCGTGTGTTCGATTTTCAGCATCCTAAAGTTATTTATTGAGTGCTTTTTTACGACTTTTCAGATTCCCAATCATACTATAGTAAGCCTAAAACACTATCCCCCGGTTTCTTAAAGACGGATCAAATCGATTAGCTAACATTCGAGTTAACAAGCCACTCTGAACGCTCATTGGTGAACATCACTCGCAACTCACTCGCTACGTTCACCAATGAGCGTTCAAATTAAATTAAAATATTTTATTTTCAAATGAAACTTAACAAGCATTTTTCGGAAGTCAACAAAAAAGGCTACAACCTTCACCGGATCAACCCTAACCCGCAGAGAAAAACCGGCGTGGAAATAAAACTCGGACGGAGCCATCTTTGAGCAAAAAGATTAAAAATTATTCTATTTTAAAAATACATAATATATAATACAGAATATATTTACAATATAATATAATAAGTAAGGCATGTTAACTCAAAATGCTAGCTGATCAACGTTTTGATCAGCCTTTCAGTAACCAAGGGTACGGTTTGTAATTGTTGTTGGAATATAAAACAGATACACCTACGTAAATAGTGTCAAACTACAAATTAACATACTTACCAATATCCTTTTTGTTTTTCTCGGATTTGTGTCACATTGATAAAACATTGTACATACCTAATTAAAATACTCCTAGCCAATTACAAGTATTAATTAATGAGCTGTAATCATGTAACATTATTGTTCAAACATTACTTCAACGTTGAGGCACGCAAATGTTTGTAATTATAGAAAAAAAACTGTCCTGGTTAGCCATCACCTTGGTGCATGCACGTAGGGTGCTTACTGTCTAGGTACTAAATAGGTAATGATTAGTTTGATGACGTCACCGTCATTTAACGTTAATACAAGGTGTAAAATAAACTAGTGATAATACTTAAGGGTGTGTATGTGCCTCCTAAGTAGAGTATACTGTGAAAGTACCAGCGGTGTAAGACTTACTTTTGACTTTCATGTTTCTATGAGAAATGTCCCCAAATCATTAATTTTCCCATACAATAATTAAAAAAAAATACATCTTTCAGCGCTGGTAATTGTACAGTAAACTCTATTTACTAAAGTATTATCACTCAGTAATATTATCATGGACCAATTATTAAGCCTGTAGCCTGTAGGTATGTATTACATTTTGTAGGAAAACTTACACCTTCGCTTCATTATTTCTTAAGATTAAATGCGTTTTGGGTCGCAAGACAGATTTAGCATGTCTCTCGGGCATCTTTGAGATCATATCTGTTTTGAATATAAAACTAATTTAAAGTAAAATTGTAGGACAACAAACAATATTTTAATAATCGCTTACCAAATAAATAACGTCTAAAAATTACTTCTGGAAATTTGTGAAAACTATTTTCAAAGTTTCCGATACATCTTCTATACTTATAATAAAACTGTAGAGAGGTCAATTCTGTACATTGAATATTTTTTCAAAATTCTTTTATAAAACATAACGCTGAGACATATAGGAGCCGAGTAGTGACGATAAATTTAAAGTAAGTCGGAAGAATTTCGACGCGTTTGGACTGCGGGGTGTGCGGGACGCGCAGGGCGATCGCTTATATAACTACACAGCGACGCGAAGCAATAGAAAACAGTATTTTTAACGACTTTCAAAAAAGGAGGAGGTTTCTCAATTAAACCGTATATATGTTTTTTTACGTTTGTTTGCGGATATCTTCGTCGTTTATAAACCGATTTTAAATATTTTGTGTGTGTTGTGTAGGGTATAATTCAAATTTGGTCTCATTGTTACCAAAATGGTGACCTGATGATAGGATCCGTGAGGAATCGAGGGAACTCCTCAAAATTTATATGGAAACATATATGGATTTTGATATTTTCTGAAGTAGTCTAAGCATATGTTACCAAACAGTAAATTTTACACCATATACTGGACCTAAAAGTACTGAACAGAACTTCTGAGTCCTTAGAGATACATGTTTGAAGATCACGCCCAACGCCGCGACGCCGACGCCCGATGCCGCGACGCCGACGCCGCGACGCCGACGCCTAACGCTGACGCCTGACGCCGTGACGCTGACGCCCGAATCCGCGACGCCGACGCCTGACGCCGCGACGCCGACGCCCGAAGCCGCGACGCCTACGCCTGACGCCGCGATGCCGACGCCCGACGCCGCGACGCCGACGCCCGACGCAGATACACCGACGCCTGACGCCGCGACGCCGACGCCGACGCCCGACGCCGCGACGCCGCGACGCCGACCCCAACGCCGAAACGCCGACGCCCAACGCCGCGTCGCCGACGCCGCGACGCCGACGCCGCGACGCCGACGCCCAACGCCGCGACGCCGACGCCCAACGCCGCGACGCCGATGCCCGATGCCGCGACGCCGAGGCCTGACGCCGACGCCTGACGCCGACGCCCGACACCACGACGCCAACACCCGACGCCGCGACGCCGACGCCCGACGCCGCGACGCCGACGCCCGACGCCGCGACGCCGACGCCCGACGCCGCGACGCCGACGCCCGACGCCGCGACGCCGACGCCCAACGCCGCGACGCCGACGCCCGATGCCGCGACGCCGACGCCGCGACGCCGACGCCTGACGCTGACGCCTGACGCCGTGACGCTGACGCCCGAATTCTTTACATAACATACATTTACATGAGCCAAAATCTTTTGTCTTTGTCTGTCAATCGAGTTTTTTAACGGTTTAAGTTATGTTTTTTTACAAGGAGAAAACATTGCATTAGCTTATACAGCAAATATTTGTATTAGGGAGTAAGTATGTAGGACTAGGTACGGTAAACGCCATCAATACCCACAACCGGTAGGAAAATGGAGCACTTGCTTGAAGACGTGTTTTTGCATAAATTAACTAGGCAGCAGATAGCCTAGGTACAACACTACCCTAGTTAGAACCGGCTCGGCAAAACCGCTGTGAGTTTAATCCCACATCTTTGCAATTAATTGATTTATGTTCTGTAAAAGGCAAATGCATGAGCTAGTGATGTGCATTGGCAGTATGATTATATCGACTATCAATTAATTGGGTATGTGTTACTTCCTATTACTATTAACGAACAAATATTGAACTCTACGTAAGGACTAAGGAGTTGTGAAAACTAATACTATTTTCTATACACTAAATTGACTCACCTTTAGATTGGAAGAAACCGCTATATGTGTCGCAGTCATCTGGTTGAATCTGCTATTTAATTGAATGACTAGCGCGTTCATTGAATCCTGTTTTTACCAACAAATTTTAGAATCCGAGACTAGGACAGCCATTTAATATTTTATTTTTAAAGTTCAAAGTACCGAAGGAGTACTAATATAACGCACATTAAACTAAATTAATCAAAAAAATATATCAACACATTGCTATCTGTACGTGCTGTTTGAAGCCAGTAGTAACCGCGCTAGTCATTCAATGAAATAAGCAGATTCAATCAGATGACTGCGACCGCCATTTTTAACCGACTACCAAAAAAGGAGGAGGTTTCTCAATTCGACCGTATATATGTTTTACACATTTAATTTTTTGCTGGTACATAAATACTGTTTTACGTTGCTGTGGAATTAATAAATAATTATTATTATTTATACCTGAAAGTATTTATTAGATACAAAACCTGTACCCTTTCCCTTCTATAAGCTATAGGGCTATATATCAGACAATCTAGCGAATGATATAACGCATGAAAGCGGGCACCGGAGCGTGTCTATATTTCTTTTCATCATTTACTTAGCAGTTAGCTTTATTAGTGTTAGTAACATCAGTTTAGTATGAGATCAAATAGACAGGAGCCTCACATGATAGTGGACAGGTGCTGGCCTTAAGATTAATCTTAACTGCTCCCTTAAGGGGTCTCTACCCTCTGGAACTACTGCAAAAATAATGTGATAAAGCACATTATTATGTATGGGCAATATATCTTTAGGCAATCGTTAAATTGTGCCGTATACTTACAATAAACCAATTATATGAAGGGATTTAAAATTGTAGGTAACACAGTTATATCTACTATCTATAGATAGTATTATCGTGGTATAGTTCATATTTTATCATTATTTTTAAGGACGTCATTTTCTTGCTTAGCAGTAGGTACCTTACCTATCCTACACAACGGATTTATAAATAGCCTAAATCTGCTCTGGCCGAAGAGACTAGAGTTACTCTAAAATCTAGATCTAGTTACTAATCTATATTATAAAATATACCTTAATTATATAAGTCATTTATATACTTTTATTATAAATTTGAGGTTATAATTTGCAGAACACATTTACGTCGCGTCTTCACGAGAAAGCGTTCCGTTGTGTAACAGATAGTTATCGATGCGAACATGCTAATCTCGGATTTTCGTCGAAATACGTAAGATTTTTGTATTCCACAAGTAAAATAAGTGAGCATCTCCGTAACTACTTTGAATGCATAACGTAAAAGCATAAGTAGAACAAAAATTGGCAATTCATAGTGTACAAGTATTGTAGAATATGATGGCCTAATGCACTGCATATTGAGCAGAGATCTGTGTCAAAACTCCCTAATGCATTTTACGCGATAACAAATACAAAGTTAAAGTACCCTTCGGTACTGTTAAGCAGTACCTAAGTGAGTTGATAATAATTAATTATTATAGCTAACAACAGTCTCAATCACCTCAACCGTGAAGACTAGATCCTCAACTTTTCAAGTTAAAAAGAAAATCACCATCTCTCGTTTATGGTTTACGATCATTAAGAATTTGGATCCTTTTTAATAATTCCTTAATAATCGGTTATTATCTATAACCCTCTTTAATAATTGGTTATTCACCTAGAATCTAAATTGTGGGATTATTTAAGAGCTGGACAAATCTGATTTTAATTTGACGTTCGATTTTGGGTTTTACGTAGTTTTAGTCGATTTCACTCACTGCTTTTGAAGACCTTCTTCCCATTTCCTACTTATTATACCTACAGGCTAAGGATTCCCTCAGGGGAACCAGCTTTTGTCACTACGTCATCGCTACGTAGATGATGATTATTCCGTGTTTTTCCGCAAATTTAATGAACTCTTCTACAGTTGCAAGTTCCCAAGTTATTTATATTATCATCAGTATGATCTTTTATGTTTAAACGTAACTAAAGCTAACGGGACTGAATTACTACCGGTTAGTTTAAATTACACTTAAACTTGCAATTTCGTATATAAAATATGTTTACTTATTTTACAGGTAAAATTATTAAATTTAATTGCGTAGTTTCATGTATTTCTTTGATGACTAGCTTTTGTTCGCTAATGACTTTCGCTTCTGCAAACAACTTTTATGTCCCTATTTTACTCTCCTAGATGTTGATTTTTGGAAATTTCTTCAGAAAGTAAAGTTCCAGCGCTAAAATATGTAATTTTTTAAATTTCATTTCAGGACATTTCTCATACAAACATGAAAATAAGTCTTTCAGCGCTACAACTTTCACAGTATACCTACTCTAGATAGGAGGCACATACACAACCTAAAGTATATCACTCATTTATTTTACCCCTTGTATAGACACAAAAAATAATATTTTTGTTATTACTAAAAAAAATATTTGCAACGATATTGATTCATGGTTCAATATAGTGTGAATAGCGCGTGTGTGCCAAAACAAAAAATGCTCTACACGTCATTTTCTTCATACTGTAATCGGCTTAATATATGAACCATGAATCACTAGTATAATGATTGAATAACTAGCTTGCGTGCCGTCATCGCCTAGCGCTATCCATTCAGTGTTTATTTTGAATAAAAATTATTATTATATTGAGCCTTATACAAGTAGGTAGGTCACTGGTAGCGAAGATTGCAATTTTTTGCATTTATTACTAAGTTATCTATGTAAATTAGTGAGTTACTTAAGACTTGAGCCACATGACCCTCGCATTAGTTACACTTGCATAAGAGAATGTATCTTCGGTGCTTTGTTAAATGATCGTTGTTACACGATTTTTTCTGTAAATAATGCAGTGTGCAATCCTCTTATTTACGCCACACACGTACAAGCAATTAGGCTAGAGCTCAGTAGGCAAAGTATAGCTTGCTAGGCTATTTGAGGCTAAGCATTTAATCGTGACTTTAACGATGCTTAAACGCCGGTTGGCGGTCGCGTAGCACGATAGATAATAATAATTGATATAAACATAATTAGGGTAAGTTTATTCAAATCATGTTCTCGATTTTAGTTACATTAATAAATAAGTAGAGTTTATTATGAAGAAATTAAAACATAATGAATACACTCTTATACAGTTTCTCCCAAGTTCTAAGTCTTATGTTTGATTAGGTTTAGCTAGGATCTAGATTTAAGATTGAAATATTCTTTTCAGATCTCGTTAGGACAATTCAGGCATAAAGTACGTACTGCACATCTCTCTCAGTCCTGTCACTCATTATTTTACAGCAGATACACACACTTGGGCACTTAAATGGCTTCTGTGTAACTGGTCTGGTTTCAATGCGGTTTCATTAAAACCCGACTAGATCTACACAGGATCTATTGCCCAAATGGCCGGTTGGTCACCGTCGCCAAAAGCGGCGAGGTAGCTGCTATTGAGGAACAGCTATTTACAACTTACAAGCTCATTTTATGTCATTTCGTCAATCACACAACCTTAGGCTCTAAGGTGGGCTACTTATCCAGAATATTCCAGGAAGGCGCTAACACATTTATAATAGAACATCTGCGGCCGAGTGTAATGAAGCGTGTACGTTCCGTTCCACGTAATGCCTCGGCAGATGCAGGAACAGGAACTGTTACCGCTGAGGTATTTTATAATGGAATTAGTATAATTTTGATTGATGATTACATTAAAAAATACCTGTTTCTCGTAGCTTTGTTTTCTATTATAAATATGCAGCTCTAGCAAATTTACAACA
Organism: Celastrina argiolus; assembly: GCA_905187575.2. Classification (NCBI taxonomy): domain Eukaryota; kingdom Metazoa; phylum Arthropoda; class Insecta; order Lepidoptera; family Lycaenidae; genus Celastrina; species Celastrina argiolus. Next base: position 12,332,825 of record LR994592.1, read on the forward strand.
TAATATATTGTAAATTCGCTAGAGCATCATTCTAGTTGAGACAAAATTTGATGAAAGGAATCTTTTATTTACTCATATAGATTTTATTGAATAATTTGGCACTAGTAATAATAGCTTTCATTACTTTATATTATATACTGTGCTAACAAGCGATGTGTTTGCATCAATTTCATCATAAGATTTTCACCGGGTCTTATGAGTTTGACAAGTTTTTTTTATGGTTTCTGTTAGTTCACAGCTGTTCTGTGATGATTATCACAATTCACAGGACATTGTTTAGAAAAAGAAACCCGTTTGTAATATTTTGAATTCCGGAATAAAACAAAAATTCCATGATCTTACCACAGTTTGTAGAGTCAAAGATATGTAAAAATTTATCGATTGAAAAGTATATTCATGACAGCTTTATTATATTCATTCGATAACGTTGCAAATCTTTGTTGCCAATTGCTTAAATGAATTAGCACACAAACTTTTCACTTTGGATAAATGCTCTTTATTTTACGAGTGAAGCCGCGGGCAGAAGCTAGCCACAGCCTTGCCTGTTGCACCAGATCCTGTCCATTGTATCGATCTCCATTGTGGACCACACATTGTTTTCTTACAACACTGCCCAGCATCCACTGGCCCTGAGATGTGCGTTATACTTTAATTCTATGCATCTAAGTAAATTTGACAACCTCTAGCGCAATGGTGCTGCTCGAGCGAGAGGTCGCGTGTTCGCATCCCGCTGATGGAACAAAAAGTTCTGTGTTCCTGATTCATAATAAAAATCTTAAATATATTTCCGTTGTCTAAACCTGTAACACAAGTTCTCTGGATATTTAGCACAGGGCTAGATAGACGTGGTGTAAGACGTCCATAGATATTATTATAATAAATTAAATGTGCCTGGAGTAGTAGTATGTCTCGCGACTGACAGTTTGAGTCCACAGAATATCAGGGACTGTAGAGTATCCACAATCATTATCCTGAGTGGATTATCTTTCGGCAATCGGTGCATTGCCTACCATTATTACCCAGACCTCATGTATTTTTTTGTCTCCTCTTTTTCCTTTTTTTTTGTTTTCTATTTTTATTGTGTAATTATGTCTTGGCATAATATGTTATTATTATATTTTTGTTGCCATTGTGTTCGTTGTCCGTTTTTTTTGTCAAATTCTTGAATAAATATTATTTATTTTTATTTATTTAGATGTGTCACTCTATCTATCCGTGAGGTGCTGGAGAACAACCCCATAAACTTAAAAACTTTTAGTTTCCCAGTAAGATATAATTTTCTACCGCCTGCGACCACCAGAATAAGTGGCTTTTTAAATAAAAAAATAAATTAAACATACCTTTATGTATTTATTTTTCTAAAATTCTTAATCGGCATAATAACAGAACTTCACTTTAGTCTAGTAAAATGTCAAAACAAACATTATTTTGCCGCGATATTTTTCCCGCGTTTTACGGCGCGTGGAACGCAACGGCGATGTCGCTTAGCGCGCGCTCAAAACTCAACTGACTCAACTATCTATGGTCTAGCCATGGCGTGGGGTTCTATACGCTTATCGTCTACGGTATTTACAAAAAGTAGCTCATAGTACTTTTTGTTACGTGCCATCACGTAATTTGCTTGTCTTTAATTTTGAAGACGAGGTTGGTTAATTACACGGCAATAGGCGGTTCATTTTTGAACGCTTCGTTTTAGCATAGACCGTATAGGGTTGTTTCGCCAGTTCGCGTCCATTTAGTGCAGTTGGCAGGTTTGACGGCGATTATAAAAAAGCTCCAGCACTAATTTCTATGAAAAATTAGTGTAATGTATTCGATAAATAGTCTATTTTAAGATAAACTTTCAATTTTGTTCGAAACATCTTGTGTTTTCTTTTAAAATAGATAAATTTCGGAATTAGGCGTTTTACCCAGTTTGCGTCCACAAAATCCAATTTGCGTCCACCCGTGGACCAGTTTGCGTCCAGCAGCTTAAAAAAGGATATCATCCCTTTAATTTTTAAAAAAGGATGATATATTTAAGAATTTGTAAAGAACGATTGTATTTTAACAATTTCTATATATAAGAATATTTTAATATTAAAAAATCAAATTTATTATAAGTAATTAAATAAATTACTTACTATAAAAAAATAATTCTTCTTAATATTGGTTTAGCTTTAAAATTAAGTAATTATAGGCAAGTAGGTATTGATTGCAACTTTAAAGATGAACAGTAATCAGTTCTGTATACAAACTTTACACTAAAATTACAAGGTAATGATTATATTTATTGCAAAATATTTGTCTAATTATATTCCTAACTAAAAGAATTATTGAATACATAAATTATCATACATAGCAAGGTATCTGATACCTTGCTATGTTTATAATTATATGATATAGGTATGTTTATAATATATCATATTATAAACATAGCAAGTATTAAGCATATATGTTTATAATATAATATATATTATAGCATTACACCCGGTTTCTGAAAGGCTGATCGAATTGATCAATTGATCAAATCAGCTATTCTGAACGGTCATTGGTGAAAACAGTGACTGCGAAGTGATGTTCACCAATCAGCGTTCAGATTAGCTGATTTGATCAATTTGATCAGCCTTTCAGAAACCGGGCGTTAGAATTTCAATTAATAACACTGGTCACATTCAAATGACTGTCTTTGGCCAAAACAAATTGCGTGCATTTTAGTTGACACTATCTAATAGCTCAGAGCCTATGTTTTCTCATCTTCTTCTACATCTGAATTTAATATGTCGTCACATTTAACAGAGCATTTCACTCGTCATAGAATTAAAAACCCGTCGTCATAGTAAAAAAAATGTAATTATGTATTATAATTAGTAATTAGGTATTATAATAAACATATTGTTTATTTTTAAATTATTTTCACAAGCAATTGTTTAAAAAATAGTGGACGCAATATGGTTTATTTATATCCAATATCGGTATAGTTTGCGTCCAATGCGGACGCAAAGTGGAAGTTTTGTAAAATTCGATGTAGTAATTCGCGTCCACCTTATTTTATTAGTTATATATAAAAAACATAAGCAAATTCATAAGTAATATTATTCCTTGTTTCAGTATAAACATGTAGAAACTGTTATGTATTCAAAAATTCACATAAAACATTAAAAAACTTACTCTCAAACGCGCCTCTGCACACTATTTTTTATCTAAAAATCCCCGCATATGCGCTTCCTAATTGAATGTCCGAGATTTAAATATTTTTTTAAATTGATTGGTTTGACGCACAGAACTTTTATATATGCGTGCGTGTCACTTATACATTTAGGTATATTCGGTAATGACTTTTCGTTTGATAAGTGTGTTAGTTGACTTATTTTAGAGGATTTTTATAGGGCGCTCCGCAAAATGGACGCGAATAGGGCGATGGACGCGAACAGGCGAACTTATCCTAATTGGTCCATGGTTTTAGTAATGAAACGATGTAACGCATTGCCACGACGATTTTCTGATATTATGATACTTTCCATTAAAAAAGACTATAACCCGACTTCGCAAAAAGCTGAATGAGACAAGAAAATAATTCAGTTTGAAATCCAGGTATTATGCATATAACAAAAATGGTCAAGCTAGAGCCGCGGTCGCACCCGCTATTGGGATCGAATATTGCAATAGAGACGAATATTATGATTTTTCCAAGCTCTTTTTTTATATCGTACTAGCTGACCCTTGCCCACTTCGTTGAGCATAAAAAGAGTTTATGATGAAATTCAACTAAAAAAAAACAACGTGGGAACCCGGAACCCGCAACGCGGGAACCCGGAACCCGCAACGCGGGAACCCGGAACCCGCAACGCGGGAACCCGGAACCCGCAACGCGGGAACCCGGAACCCGCAACGCGGGGACCCGGAACCCGCAACGCGGGAACCCGGAACCCGCAACGCGGAACCCGGAACCCGCAACGCGGGAACCCGGAACCCGCAACGCGGGAACCCGGAACCCGCAACGCGGGAACCCGCAACGCGGGAACCCGCAACGCGGGAACCCGGAACCCGCAACGCGGAACGCGCAGCATGGGAACCCGAAACCCGAAACCCGCAACGCGGGAACCCGCAACGCGGAATCCGGAACCCGCAACGCGGAACCCACAACGCAGAACCCGCAACGTTCACGGAAACGCTGTCGAATGGAATAAATAGTATCTTATGTCCGTCTACTTGCTCTAAGCTACTTCCTCACCAATTTTCAGCCATATCGATAAAGCCGTTCTTGAGTTATCAATAATATCTGCATTTTCGTTTTCAGTACCTAGATATCGTTGCCAATGCCAAAAAAAAGAAGAAAATATCGTTTAAAATGTCATATTATGCATTTAGAAAAACGTTGCTAATTGAGTATTACAAACTGACATACATTAATAAATTTCTGAACGCATAGTTGTTACATCATTTGACAACAAATGTTTGTCATTTGATGAACAAAATATGAGCATTTATTTACATGATTAATTATTCATTACACATCAAGTTTTCACTATTTTTAATATGTATTCTGCTATTCAGGGAGGAGACAAATCCAACGAATCAAAAACCATGAAAATTGGTTCAGCCGTTCTCGAGTTATAAGTGTTGTAACAAACACGACTTTCTTTTATATATATAGATTACAGTACGACTTACTGACGCTTAGATTTTTTAAGCGGGCCGACTACGTCTCTACTTGGACCATTTTTGTACCTATGCATTTCTGGATTTCAAATTGATTTTTTTCTTGTTTCAGCCTCATTCAGACCTATTTTTTGCGAAGTCTTGTCTAGTCCTTTGCTTTTTTTTTCTTTGGAAATCTTCGAGGATACGTACTGTAGGCCCACGATCACAGCGGTGCGTCTAGGGTAGGTACTTCGGAAAGGACTCTACCTAGAGCATATAGGCCTATTTAGGTTACATGACAGTGCCTAGACCCTGAAGTTTTGTTAGACCTGTATCTATAACTATTTAGTATATTTACTCTCTACTAGCAGGTGGATGTGCGGACTAGCTATAATTACGGGCAGGGAGGCTTCGCTCTCCTTATAACTGGGAAAGCTGGGTTCGAACCTACACCTCCTCGGGTGAAGCCCAAACATTGAAGTAGGTCACATAGCATTTCTTAATGAACCCTCTGCAAATCTCACTTAGGGCAGTGGTTACAATAAATTAATTATTTTGCCAGCTGCTGTTTGCAAACTGGTAGCCTTGGCGGTTTAGTTATAAATAAGGCTAAATGTAAATATTAAGGCAGCTTGTCTTTTGTTTAATTTTTTATAAAATAGGTGCGTGCTTGAATAATATACTTTCGGCGGAACTTCAGTAACAAAAGTATTTCATTTTGTAAACGACAGTCACGGATTACAGCGATCATGAAGTTACCGTCTCTAAATTTCCTGCTTTTGGTAAGTTCTAGCTCTCTTTTTAACCTCCTGACGAAAACAATGTTGTAATAAGTTTGACGTGTCTGTCCGTGCCATCATAGCTTCTAAAGGGATGGTCCATCCCTTTAGAGAGCTAGAACTTACCAAAAGCAGGAAAGTGTTGATCTGTATTTTTTCTATGACGTGATTCGGGGGTTATTTAATAAAATTGTAAAAGTATTATACCTACATAATAAAGTTACATACCTACTATGTATACAACGAGAATTTTATGCCCCATGTCTACACAAATAAAATTACCACATTGATGCATTAGCCATTCTTAATTTATTGTCGGCTTCGCGGCGCTGGCTGCCGCGGCGCTGGGTGTCGCAGCGCTGGGCGTCGGCTTCGCGGCGTTGGCGTCGCGGCGCTGGGCTTTTGAATCCTATTGGATCATCGGCGGCGCTGAGCGTCGGCAGGCGTCGCGACGCTGGGCGTCGGCAGGCGTCGCGGCGCTTGGCGTCGCGGTGCTGGGCGTCGGCAGGCGTCGCGGCGCTGGGCGTCGGCAGGCGTCGCGGCGCTTGGCGTCGCGGTGCTGGGCGTCGGCAGGCGTCGTGGCGCTGGGCGTCGCGGCGCTGGGCGTCGCGGCGCTGGGCGTCGCGGCGCTGGGCGTCGCAGCACTGGGCGTCGGCTTCGCGGCGCTGGCCGCCGCGGCGCTGGGCGTCGCAGCGCTGGGCGTCGGCTTCGTGGCGTTGGCGTCGCGGCGCTGGGCTTTTGAATCCTATTGGATCATCCAATATGCTCGCCCTAAATCTACAAGCACCTTGATCAAAATCTATCAAAAAGTGGACAAATCTCATGTAGAACCAAAGTTCTATGCGCCCTTACTTTACTAGGCTTAGCTTCACTTACTCTACATTTCAGTTAAAACGTGATACTTGGCCGTTTTGCTACCGTTACGAAGATTTTATAGGCATTCATTTATCGTGTGTGAGTCTGTTTTCTTACAGCTAATTATTTTTCTCAATAACCTATTACCTTCCTTTTTGCTAAAACACTATTTAAAGTTACACAGGTTGATTCATGGGTCATATAGTAAGCCGAATATGGTGTGAACAGAATGACGCGTAGAGCATACTTTTTTGATTGATAAAAAAAAATCAAAGGTCTAAAATGACCACAAGGAGTGAATCTTAGTATGTTGGGGCTCCAACGCTTCTAGTCTACACGAACGTACTGGTCGTTGACCTAAGACCTTACCAGGATTGAAACTAATCTGTTTTGTGACTTTTATGGAGATCTTTATTCGCGATTTGTCGCGTTATGGTAAGTAATTTATATGAGGTGCCAAAAAAAAAATGCTCTACGCGTCCTACTCTTCACGCTATAATCGGCATCATATAGGAACCGTGAATCAACCTGTATATCATGTGTGGTGAATGTCCTTTGAGTGGGAGCGTGGTATACCTAAGTACCTAGCCATAACCACAAAGTATAACCATAACTAATACAAAATTAAAAGGTACGTTTTAAAGTGTAGCCACAAACTGTGCAACTCTTTTGCAAGCATTGCATGACCATTATAGTGATGAGTTTTATCTTCACAAGAGTAGAAAAGAGTAGAAATACTCATAGATTGTAGAAGCTGGTAATTCTTGTATTGTGTTTCTTTCGTAAACGTTAATAGAAGAAACCAACAATTTTGTCTATTCTATCGTAGAAAGAAACCATTTTGATGATAGTCATTGTTATTGGATAGAAATATAGGTACAGGCTACAAAAATACAATTAGGTACATAAATAGACTTTTAAATATGGTTTATAACCAATTAAACCATGTTATTAATGTTCGTCGGTAAGCGTCGCGTCGTTTGTTTTTTTTCATACGTCCGTTGTTTCTATTGAAAAACCAAGACGCAATATAAATTAACATGTTATTTCTATCCGAACTCGGCCAAGTCAAAAGGGTAATGATTTTTGCAGTCTATCATCTATGTATGTACATCAGATTTCTGATTTGGTATTTAATTTTTTTCTTTATTATGTTACAGTTCCTGGTTTAGATGCTGTTGACGCTTTGGGGAAACTAGCAATGGAGATAGCGTAATAATGCATAAACAAAATTGGACATAAGCAAAAAATTACATTTCTCTTCAAAATAATACTTACCTACCTTTTTTTACAAAATTCTCCCATAAACCTTTTTACCTTACACCTTAGTACTGTAAAATTTAAAACGTAATTAAACTACAATTATTATAAAAATATTTAAGTTTATTTATATATTATTTTAAAAAAACTAAATAAATAAAAAGAAAATCAAGTCTTACAATTATCACTAATTTTGATATTAGAATTCAAAATATTGTATGTCGACTAATACTGAATTCCTAGTATACATACCAATGTAATGGTTTCACAAACAGTTATATTTCTAATAATTATAAATACATATAACATATTAGTTTTTATGAATAAAATGCTATTAGTATAAATCATTTGGTATTTAAAAATTGGATGTAGGCATACTTATAATATACTTATCATAAATCAACCAATATTTACACATACAACACCAAAAAAATATACTTAAGTACTACAAAAAAACACACCTGATTAGCTATTTAATTTGTCTGTCTTTGTCTGAATACTGGAAAAGTCATTAGGCAAACAAAAACAACAAAATTGAAGAGCTAATCAAATCCATTATTTTAACATTTTTATTATTATGAATGTTATTATACAAACATGTGACATTACTTGGATAATCGACAAAGGGTAGATAGAGCACATCAAGCATTGGGGTGAAAGAACTTTAGCAAATACAAATTTTAAAAAAGTGAATATAATTTTAAAATGAAAAATTATTCTCGAAAGTCATTATGAACATTTAAAATACAAATAAGGCTCTTATAATGTCGCTTTTGATTCTGGCTTCATCGTGATGTTGGTGCACTTGGTGCAGTCTATCTGCCTACTGTAACCCGAGCGTAATGATAAAAAGATTTTGGTGCAGTCTATCTGCCTACTGTTCTATAACCCGAGCGTATTCATAACAAAAAACGTAATAAATTTATTTAACAGGAGACTGCGCTTTTTAGTTTTTAAAAATTAAAGAAGTAGAAAATACATCTGCCAACTGTAAGTTTTTATAAGACCCTGCATAATATTCTGTTAAATTATATAAATATGATACCTAACAAGTCTAAATATGAGTATATACCTTATTGTCATTGTTTACTTGAATCAAATTTAGAGGTGAAAGATTAAAACATCATTATATGAATCCATTTACCTTTCATTGAAATAACACTGATAGGTATTGATGATAAAGTTACAAGTATTATAAATTAAAATAGCCAGAACTGAATGGCTTTTTATTTATTGTTATACTTGAAATATGAAAGTTTAATTATTTGATTACCATTTATTATAGTTTAAAATAACTATTTTAGAAATAGATTACTTAAAAAACTTATAGAAACTAGATTTCAATATTTCATTTGTAATAAGTAATACAATATATACTTGAGATGAAACTAAAATTAGAAAAATATGCATCAGTGTTCAGTATAAAACTTAAAAGTAAATAACTTTTACTAAATACTATATTTTATAATACCTTCACCATTTCAAATTTCAGTCTAATTGTGTAACATAAATATATCACAAAAAATTAAGTAACGCAAATTGGATTCCAAATTCAAACAATATGATATGAAGTAGTAAGTGTTAAAATATTATGTTAACCTAAAATACAGTCAAAGCCCTTTATGACGACATTACATACCTCATTATTTTACTTAAAATATTGTATAAGGTATGTCATAATAATATATAAATATTAGTTTTAACAACTAAAGATCCTTGCAATGTTGTTATGAAGTTTTTCTACAAAATACAGTTCAGTTATACCTATTTCTTTATGTTTCCTCTACATTTGGGTTTTCCGCAAACAGTTGGTGATCATTGTAAGTTTTTAAGTATTTCTTGGTGAACATATATAGCAGGAGTCCCCATTTCATCATCATGAATGACCATACTAAACGGATGACAATACTCGTTTTTATTGGAACAATATCTGCAAAAAAAAAATGTTACATTATTTAATATGGCCCAAAAAAAATATTTAAAATGAGTGGACATCAAGCAAGCAAATTTTTGCATATACTTAGCAATATCAGAAGTTTTTTCATTAACACTAAAATAAAAGTTTAACTTCATATTTAAAACTATTCAAAAATTGTAAATAGGAAAAAGCTTACCAGATTTATAATATATTTCTAGGAATGCATAGAATAGAGTTAGAGCAAGGCCTGACACAAATCCAACCATGCCAAAGTCACCAATATACTGTAGAGCTTTCCTTGAGAAGTTCACATGCAAGGATTGCTTCAGGTAATGACAGTGTAACATCAAAGTTAGAGATGCATGAATACCTGGAAAACAAATGTTTATTGTTTAATTATAAAATAAAAAAACCTATAGATGCTTCACACCACATCAATCCAACTTGTGTTACTAGACAGCAAAAAAATATATTTAATAGATAGAAAAATATATTTAATACACATTCCATATATTAATTATGTGTATGGAGTGTATGTTAAATATAATTATATTTAACATACACTCCATACACAAAGAAGGCAACTTATCAAAGTCCTGAAGTTGTGTAGAGAAAGGCAACTGGCCATGTATTTGTAAGTTTCATGTCAATAAATGTGCATCGGTAATTTACTCTGAATTGTATATCCATTAATCCCAAAAACATGTTTTTCTCAACCAGGATACTAGGTACATTTTATTATTTAAGATTTCTATTACATGATCATATACATATCCACTGAACTATATGGAGTTTAGTGGATGTATGTAATTAATGTATTATTGTTTTATGTCGCAATATAGGAAATTGAGAATACAAAGAAGCAATATTATGCAAATGAAGAGTAGCACACAATATAGTATATTGTATTTTCGTGTGATCGATTGATAGCACCACGTATGGATTTCAATCTTGTAATATTATATGAAACAAAGGATAGTAATTAGTATAATTGGACTAGCGTTACAAAACGTTTACCTGAAAGTAACGCCCACACGCCAGCTTCAATATTTGCATAAACGATGCAAAAACAAATAAATGCTGATATCCCTAAAAACACCCCTAACGCACTAATTGCTATGTGAATTTTAGTACGCAACATATTTTATGTTTTACGAAAGAAAACAAATTATTATTTAATTTTCGTCATGAAAACTACAACAAAACTATGAAAACAATAAAAATTGTTAGTAAATGACAACGTCAAAGGTTCTGTCAATGTCATTCAATTACCCCCGTGTTCCCTCAAGATGCAGCTGTCAGCTGTCAAAAACTGTTCAAAACGCACAGAATGATCACGCCATTTTGCATATTTTTACCCATCTTGTTTTTGACGTTTACTTAGATTTGAGAGATTTCACTGATCTCGATGTTATTTTTAAATTATGGATCGAGCAAATTTATTCTAGATTCTTTTTTAATGTAGTTATTATTGTTAATTTAAAATATAAATAGAATTTATGGGATTTATAGGAAATGTTAAATTTTGACATCTGTCAGTCGTTCCACTAGCATACGAATGATCTGTGCGTTCAGAGTAAAAAGAGCGCTATAGGAACACGCCCGCTTCTTTTATTTTTGACAAGTGTCAGCTTCAACTTGATTAGTGTTTTTTTTTAATACTGTAGTGTTAATAGCAAAAGCTATGACCTGGAGCCTGCGTTATTTTTAAATGGCGAGGAAATATTGCATATCTTGCAACAAATTTGCAATCTTGCTCTTTTTACATCTTCAAAATCAACGTGATACTTTTTGCCAGTACAAATTGGCAGACTATGTTTAAACAGACAATGCATATCAAAGAGGTAGAAAGTATAGCGGGCTATCGTCTTTTCTTGCTTCCGTTTATATATATTAAATCTTAGCGAAGTATTAATAGCCCTTTCTCATAAAGTATCATTACGTTTCTAACTGCAATATTTTGTTATTACAATGACAAAAAATAATATCAAGCTCAAAAATATAGTTTTGTGGTACTAAATAACAAAATCTGGTGTGGTTTTTAATAAAATTTAATACTTAATTAATATAAATAGATCAATAATAACAACCAATCTACAATCAAGTACCAAAAATATGAAACATTAATCAAACAATCCCACAACAAGAACCCACAATGTATTGGAAAAAAATCAGAATTAAAAAACAAAATTTTTGGTAGGATTGTAGTGACTTTTTTAAATGTTCAAAACATATTTTGAAACGCCATTTTTTGCCAATTCTTCTTATCTGACAATAATATGATTTCGTAAAGATATTAATTAATGTTTTGATACAAAACATGCCATTTCCCTATATTAAAGGAAATAAAAATGACACAGTACATTACTATGGATCTCTCTCGTTTTTTAAGGTTGTATAAATATATACTATATTTGAACATACTTATTAATTGCACAAAAGATTTGAATAATAATAGATAATTTGAAAACATAACTAATTTAAACTTTGACAATTTCAACTAAAAGTATTTTATACTTACCTATACCTAAATAATGAAAAAAATGTGACCACTTAAATAATCATTTGCTGTAAATACTGAATCATCTAACGTGCACAACATGGTCAAACATTTATTTTAAGAATTCCGATAATAATCAATAATACATTCGACAACTGTGATATCGTAACTTAACGTAAGACACGAATGGAAGAAGGTGATATGTAGCTAAATTATGACTGAGAAAATTGAGTTCAAACTGCCACTTAAACAATTTAGAATACGTCGTAAATTATTAAGTTTAATAATCTAAAGATCCCTCTCTAGAATCAATGTACTTAATACGTTACTACATAACCTAAAATGTTTCAGTGACAGTTTAAACTCAATTTTCTGGGTCGATTTTTTTTGCGGTATATCACTTTCATCGATTTATGTCTTCAATTATTCTTCGGTAATAATTTACGAATACGTAGTCGTCCATTGTTCCTGATCACACATTTGTAAGCAAATCACATATTGCCGCCTACTACGCAGCGTCTTCATGAGTCTCTTAAGAGGAAACAGCACGGTTGAGAAAAATACAAAATAGGTATTTATAAAATCTATTGCTGTCTCACAGGGCCTTAGCTAGCCAGCACTAGCGCGACAGAGACAGCTGCAACTTGAACTTAAATTACCTATTAAAAGTACCAGAAATCGACTTTAGGGGATTCCTATTCCTCCTCCAAAACTTAACCGATTTAGATATTCTTTTCTTTATTACCTAAAAAAAGGATTGCGCTAGGTTCCTATTTTTTGATTTTGTTGTGTAATGTAGTCAAATCTGTTTCCTGGATGTTTAAACATTGCGAAGAGTCTGGCCCTTTTTTTTAGGTTTTAGAACGTCCATATCTCTTTCAATAATTGATTAATAAAAAAAAGGAAAAAATAGGGACATACAAACAATATACATAAATATTCAGGAAAAAATTTGTTACTCTATCACCATTATCCAGGGAGGAAACAGGAATCCCGTAGACCCCTATTTCTGTATGGAAAAAATTTCGTAGTGTTTCCTCTTAACACGCATTAAACACGAAGATTTACACGTAACTACTCTGATGTCGAAAAACAAGAAAGTAGTTAGAATACAAGTATGCGGTTGCAGGTCTGCAAAAATATTGATTGATGACTCCCTCACCACTATGTAGTGCAGGACAGTGCGTGGATCACTCAAACCAAACAAGATAGATGTTTATAATTTAACTTTACAATAAAAAAATACCTTAACTCTAGAGGTGGCCATTGACGAATTTGAGGTGAAAACGTAGTTTAAGAGCCCATAGACAATACATCCATTTCCGACAAGGGTGGCTATTTCAAATTTCTTCAAATTTCCCGCTCTCTATCATACAAAGCAAAGACAACGTGTAACATATTCAACCTCAAAACATAAACTGGCATTACAAAAGTCATAATTTAATATGATTCTGAGATTGGAGAGGAGCCGGCTTACCGCAGCCATATGTGTAAAAGAAAGGGAAGACATATATGGTGCCGTAACGCGTTACGTAAACAAGTGGTTTACTCTCCAATAAGAAGTTATCACTTCAAACGGGAGTGGCGCGCTTTTATCATGACCACTAGCCGCAGCCGGTATCCATTTGGATTTGAGACGCATGGAATCAATCCATTTGGAATCAAAAGCTGGATCTATTCATTAAAATGGATTCAAGTTTAACTCGTTCCAACCCAGTTTCTTACGTCGGCACTTCTAGAAGGGTCAGGAATTCGGCGGTAGGGACTTGCATTTGACCTCTAACAAATATCCCTGTAGATTTACATGTGATAAAATACGTTTTTATTACCATTCAACAAACGATTTTCTTGACCAATTGATGGTTCTATCGTCAGTGGGCTTAAACCTACGGTTTGAGAAGTCTTAGATAATTTGGCCTTATTTTACTTAACATAACGCTATCCAGCTCCGATATTCGATGTATTCTCAGGTGGCTCTTCATGTTGCCCCGCTGGGCATACCCTCTGCCGCATATGGGACATTTGAACGGCGTCTCGCCCGTGTGCAGTCTCATGTGCTCTTTCAAATAGTCCTCGTGGTAGAAACTGGAGCCGCAAACACTGCATACTGCAGGTCGATCACCTGAAATAAAAAAAAAATACTATGAATTACTCTGTAATGATTCTGCCTGATTCTATTCATCAATTTCCTAGAAATAACAATAACACCGATTTTGGTAGCCGAGCTTGAATAGGGTGTGCGCAATACACAGTAGTATCTCTGCTTTTTTCGTAACAAAGTGGGACGGATGACTAATACGACTGGCAAGACCATGATTAACTTTTGACATATTCTTATTCTTAGGCCGGGTTTTTACTGACGCGGTGCGGGGCGGAGAGGAGCTTAGCGGTGCCCAAATTGACCAATCACTATGCTCTTGCTGTTTTCGTGGAAACGGAGCGGAGATTTCGAGCATAGTGATTGGTCAATTCGGGCACCGCAAGCTCTTCTCCGCCCCGCTCCGCCTCAGTGGAAACCTGGCCTTATAAGCTAAATAAGGAAAATCAATAAAAAAAAGTATAAGACATCATGTAAGATACATACCTGTGTGCACTGATCTCTCATGAATAATCACCGATTTTTGACAATTGTAATTTTTATTACATATTTTACATGTGTATTTTTTTTTCTCAACCGTCTTGTCGTGGACCTTTCGTATGTGGTTAGTTAATTCTCCTTTAAAAGCGAAAGCTTTGCCACATGCGGAACACACAAAGTCCTTTGATCCATCATGCTTCCTTTTTACATGCCTCACCAGATAGAAGTTTGAAGCTAAAACTTTTGGACAGTGTGGGCATTTTACTTGGGCATTGAAATGTTTCTTTCTTTTGTGTAATGACAGTTTGTCTTGAGTTTTGAATACCTCTCCGCAGAGGTCGCACAATTTAGGAGGGAGAGGTCCTTTTGCTTTTTCCACTTTAACTTTCAATGCCGGTTGACGCCCTTTTGTCTTTTTAAACACAGGTATGTCAGGGTTATCCACATATTTTTTAAAACTGAAATTTACTTAACAATATTATAACCTCAATTTAATAATAAATATGTAATTCTAAATATAAAGGCATATTCTACATACATAAAGGTTGTCTACACAATTTTATTTGGCTAACTGTAATGGCATTAATAATATTATTAGGTATGAATGATATGGTGTATGTCTTAAGTACAATGTTGTGTGTTTTTATTGTGGTGTTTTAAATTGTGGATTTCAGAATTCTACATAATTTGAAAATGGAGTGTACAATAATATTTGCAGGGCGCCGCGGTTTACTAAACCGACTAATGTGATTTTCGGCGTTTATTCTCCATTGCGAGATGCCAAATGAAAAAATGGCAATTAAACATTATTTTTATTCATGAAAAATCGTACTTTATTTATATCAAAATTTTATTTATATCTTGCAGTAAACTATGAGGCTGTCATAGACGCCAAGTGCATCATAAGCCTTTACAAATTATACATAATATTTATAAAAAATCATGACATTTTTATCATGAGATGGCCAGACTTCCTAGCTCTTTCTCTGCTTTGCAGTGCTGTGTTATAAATAAAAGTTTTAATATTTTCACAGTACATGTCAGATGACAACATAAAAGATGAGCTATAAGTGTAGTATTTTTCAAAACATTGGGTGAACTACATAGGGCAAAGGTTGAGCACTGCTAGTCTAAATAAATAAATGTATCATGAACCCATACACCATAAATGATGTTTGTGGACAAAAGCCTAAACAGTTTAAGCAATTTTAATATTTCTTGTTTTCTTAGTAGACATGAGAATAGGTTATAATCTATTTTGATACTCTGTAATTAAAATAGATTATATATTACCCGGTCTCACATAGGTATGAGTTGATATCTAAATAGTAGGACATAATTATTGTTTATAATACCATGCAGCATGCATAAATATAATGTTAGTGATACTAAATAATAACAAAGCACAGTGTAAAAATTGGCAGAGTAGATAAACAATAAACCTATAAGCACTATAATATTTAGTTCCAGGACTTTTAGAATCATGCATTTTACAAAACAAAAGTTAAAGTAGTTCACCCTGTTTTTAATAGGGCAGGCCTTAAGGCTTTAAACCTACAATTCTCATACCTACCAAACACATAAAAACATTAAAATCAGTCAAGCTTTTATGGACCATTTTGTTTGCAAACACCATGAATGAGATGATTTTATGGCTTATTATGATATTCCCAAAAAAGCTAATTATGTTTCTCTGTAACAATAAAAGATTGATTGATGACAATTGATAATTAAATTTGAAAAATGAAGTTATTTGTTTTACTCAAATACTAACCACCAATATCTGCCATTCCATACGAATTCACCTTCTAACATAGAACTAGCTACTTTATTAGTAGCTGTATTTTCTTTCCTTTTTGTTCCAAGGTTGCTTTTAGTTGTAGATTTAGATGTACTAGGCTTTTTTCTCATGTTTATTAATTGCAAGGTTTCCGTTTCAATATCATCATCACTAAAGTCTGAATCATAGTCAATTTCTGCCTCATACTTTACATCTTCTATATTAATTTCTAGCTCCTCTTCCTCTGCCTGTTCGTCTCCACTTAGATTGCTAAAGTCTTCTGTTTCTTGTTTTATCTTTTTTATATTTAAACCACTTTGTAAGTGCAAGCCGGTTTGTAAAATTGTATTTGAGCTTTTGTATTTGTTAATAAAATTACATATGGTATCCAAAATTTTAATGCATTCATCACAAATATTCTTTGGATAGCCTTCGACATCTTCAAACTGAAAAAAGACAATATTTTACTTGATATACATTATACCTTGACACTCTACTAACAAAATATGTGCTAGCAGTTGATAAACCCATTTTAAAACAAACATTGGCCCTATTCCATATTTTACTGAATCAACCAAGACTTTAATAATATACAATAAAACACTTGCCTCCTCATTCAAACACATAGAAAGTTTGTTGGATATACTACTTTCACTATTTCCAAAAATGGGATGTTCTGCTCCTTCTTGTAGGCATATTCGACATAAAAATGATGGCTTTTCTTCCATTGTTATTATTATAGAAGTAACTTTTACTTATGAATCCATTTAACTAAGAAACACTTGTGAATTTTATGTTCGAAGGTATAATGTTAACGTCATTTAAAAACATTTTAAGGATCATGCTAGATATATGAATATAACCACTTTTTTCGTATTATAATAATATGTCGCGTTTAATACGAAGTTATTGTGTTGAGCAACAAGCAACAATTAAATTGAGCAAATTTTTGATAACCTTGTAACTTTCATAAGATATAACACATTTATTGAAATAAGTTACAACATTATTATGTGAACTCAGTAGAAAATACTTGTATCATTCACAAAAAACAGAACTTTTTATAGTTTTTCCAACAAAACCAATTTTTCAGCATTTCGAATTTGGATTTTTGACATTTTGTTTTGACATTCCTTACACATTTTGACAGACTTTTTTAAAAAAAAAACTTTTTTTTACTTCTTTAGTCTATGGATCTATGAAGAGCTTGTAAATAATCTTTTAATTTAATGACAAATTTAAATTTCCATAGAAGGATTTATTATTTTTTTCATTGATTTACATTTAGGCGTGTTTTGTGTACTAAAGATATTATTTTTTCTTTAATATTTAAAATGTATTGTCATAAATTAGTAAGGAGTAGATCACAAGACCAACCATAGACCATATTCTATCATCCACTTGTCTTCTGTCATCAGGTGATCAAATAGGGAGTAAAAATCCTAAAAAAGGATTGTACGTATAAAATCAATAAGTAAACATGTCTGGAAAGGATAAACTAGCTATTTTCCCGTCTCGGGGGTAAGTTTTTAATCAAAATATGTTTTTGCCTGTCATATAACTTGTCCCTTCATTATTAACTCAACATGAAATTAATTCAATTTCAGTGCTCAGATGTTGATGAAGAGTCGATTGGCTGGAGCACAAAAAGGCCATGGACTTTTAAAGAAAAAAGCTGATGCTTTACAAGTTAGATTCCGTATGATTCTCAGCAAAATTATTGAGGTAAGTGTGTAAGAAAATGGACACTTAATCAGCTGATCAGCATTGTAAAAAATAAATATACAGGAATATCACTTATTGATATGTAACATGTACAATTTCTTAACATACATTGTTCAAATGTTAGTACCATCATAAAAGACAAATACTTAATATTATTATTTTGTGAAAATAAAATAAGCCTTTGGTCATAGACTATCTTATCAAGATAATATTATAATATTTTATAATTTTAGACCAAAACTCTTATGGGTGAAGTGATGAAAGAAGCTGCCTTTTCTTTGGCCGAAGCTAAATTCACCACTGGCGATTTCAATCAAGTTGTGCTGCAGAACGTAACTAAGGCTCAAATTAAAATCCGTTCCAAGAAAGACAATGTTGCTGGTAAGTGTAACTGTACTATATACCTAAATGTAACTTTAACATTTTTAATTATTTCACTCATGTAACTTATATTAAACTGAATAAAATGCTTTAATTTTTATACCTAATTGAAAACATAAATATTACTCAGTATCATTTAAAAATAATGAACACCTTAAACAAGAATTTAATTATCTACAGAGTAGACTACAGTCTTGTGTAGATTTTTCCATTTATATAATAAAAACAAAAGATTTGTTTGTTTGCATGTTTGTTTACATTAAATATGCTCCTAAGCTACTGGCAATTAATAGGCAACTTTTTTGCTATGGCAAAATGTATTTTGCCTGGATTTATTTTAGTATGCATTGTTTTGTGATGTAATATAATGTAAAGCTAGTTTTTTATGTGACTGTTATGATTTTTAATTTTAAATCTGTTTGTTGATATTAAATAAGTATATAATGTGATTTGAAATTAGATACAATTTAATTTTCACAATATTTGCAATAGTTCCATAAGTTATAACAAAAACCATTCTAAATTAGTATGGCTAAACTAAAAGCTATTTTTAATTGAATACTAACTAAAATATAAGACTAATAATATTTATAATTATTCTTATGATAACTCACTTCTGAAGAACATTTTATAATTTGTAACCATGAAAATTTCAGGTGTAACTCTCCCAATCTTCGAGTCATACCAGGACGGCTCAGACACATACGAATTGGCGGGTCTGGCTCGTGGTGGTCAACAGTTGTCCAAGCTGAAGAAGAACTTCCAGAGCGCTGTGAAGCTGCTTGTAGAACTTGCTTCCCTGCAGACGTCTTTCGTGACTCTCGACGAAGTCATCAAGATCACCAATAGACGTGTCAATGCCATTGAGCACGGTGAGTTGTTATATACTATAAAAGAGCTACTATGGGTAGAATATAGCATTTTTAATGTTTTGGCAAACCCATACTTTTAAGTTAAAACCCATACCTTTTCAGTAAGCCAATTGTACTTTTTCGGGAAATCATACTGGCAACACAGTCAGTGTTGTTGTGATAGAGCCCCTGCAAGGCTATAATAATTATACCCTTGTTATTTAGTTTTAGTTTTGACAGAAGTCTTTTTTAAAAGAGCAATCTTTTTGATAAAAAATGGCCCCATGAGATTTCCTTACGCCAGGTCTTTTTGCTGGGCTAGTTCATACGACATGCAGAAGATGTTTTTTTTTGTGAAATTTATTCTGAATATTTTTTTTATTCAGAATAATTGATTGAAATAAATGATTTTGATTTTTATTTGACTAGTATCACGCGGACGAATACGCCGGCACAGATAGTCCAATCCAAAAATTCATGATTTCGACCTTTAGTCAAAAATGGACCTTACGGAGTCCTGTAAGGTCCATTTTTTGACTGGATACATTTTTGGATTAGGTCCCTATAATTCTGAAGGTGCGTTCTGTTTTATGATTATGATGAGTGATCTAATGATGTTCCAGTAATCATCCCCCGCCTTGAGCGGACGCTGGCCTACATCATCTCGGAGCTGGACGAGCTGGAGCGAGAGGAGTTCTACCGGCTTAAGAAGATCCAGGACAAGAAGAAGATCATCAAGGACAAGGCTGAGGCGGTGCGTATTTATTCATTCAGTTTTTTTATTCACCTCACCATGGCCTACTATTCCATACAATCTATGTTTAATACAAAAAATTGCAATACATGTCACCACTATTACTGTTTGTAAATTATAAAATGTAAATTGACATTAAAATAAAGATAATCATATTTTTAAGTATAACATCACATTAAGCTAAATTCAACTCCTTAAGAGGAAACACCACGAAATTTTTTCCATACAAAAATAGGGGTCTAGGGGATTTCTATTTCCTCCCTGGATAACACCTCTAGAGTAACAATTTTTTTCCTGAATATTTATGGATATTGTTTGTACGTCCCTATTTTTTCCTTTTTTTAATAAATTAATTATTTAAAGAAATATGGACGTTTAAAAACCTAAAAAAAATGGCCAGACTCTCCGCTATGTTTAAATATCTAGGAAACAGATTTGACTACAATAAACAACAAAAGCAAAAAATAGGAACCTAGCTCAATTATTTTTTTATCTAATACAGAAAAAAATATTTAAATAGGTTAAGTTTTGGAGGAGGAAACAGGAATCCCCTAAACGTCGATTTCTGGTACTTTTAATAGGTAATTTCAGTCCAAGTTGCAGTTGTCTCTATCGCGCTAGTGCTGGCTAGCTAAGGCACTGCGAGATAGCAATAGATTTTATAAATACCTATTTTGTATTTCTCTCAACCGTGGTGTTTCCTCTTAATTAAGAAGAAGATACGAAACGAAATTAGTAATTAGTATTTTCCAATAGTGGCGCTTTATGGCGGTTTCTGGAAATCCAAGAAATAAAAATAGCCAGTCGAATTGCCAGTATTAGGGCGATACCATTTTCTAGTACTAGGTCGTGTGTCTGTTATATATCTACTTTGTGACCCTACTAATACTAATGCGAAAGTCTGTATGTGTGGATGTATGTTTGTTACTCTTTCACGCAAAAACTACGGAACGGATTTTAATAAAATTTGGTATAGTAGTAGTTTAAATACTGGACTAATATATATGCTACTTTTAACCGCAGCAACATGAACTGTATCCGCGAGATATAATTATGCACGTACGAAGTAGCGGCAAACATTTAGTTGTAACAAAAACGGATAATCTGTTATTCTTATAATTTTTTAACTAGTAGTTTGTTAACTAGGCCTGGCATACGTACTAATTGAAGACATGAATAGATAGAGGAAAAAAAAAATACTCAGAAAATTTACTGAACTAAACTGCTACTTACTTAAAAATATGGGATATGTAGTAACGCTTAAGTACTAGAATCAATATTCTATAGAGGGATCTTTAGATTAATGTATTCATTTATTTTCGTATTTTAAAATGAGTGACAGTTTGAACTCAATTTTCTCAAAATTTGAATTTTGCTACATAACATCACCTTTATCCATTTCTGTCTTTAATTGTATAATATAATTTCTAGTGTCACAAAACAATGTTAGCTAAAGAATTTATTAATATAAAACTTTTTTTTATTAAAATAAATGTTTATTTACAATTAGACATTACAAAAACGTTACATTTAAAACAAAAAATATTAAGAGAAACATACATTTTAAAAACAACATTTTAATCAGAGATATAATAAGAGAAAGAAATCGAAGAAAGCAACAAACCCATTTGTTCATCAACAGTTATAATATTCTATTTTTGTATTTTTCCTTATTCCATAATACATTTATTCGATTCTAAATGGATTAGTGTAGCTTTAGGACCAAACACTGAAATGCTAGGCTGGGAAGGGCTGTTCACAAGCTTTCTGTTACTCTTTGGCGACACTTTTTTTTTCATTTATTTATATTATGTTTAAATTCCAGGCAAAGGCGAAACTCAAAGCGGAGGGTCTGTTGGCAGAAGCGGCCGATTCCGCAAACTTATTGGACGAAGGGGACGAAGATTTGCTATTCTAAACTTCATGTACAGCTTAGATTTTTTAATTTGCTCGTAGATATGGTCAAAGTTGGTCTCAGCAAAGTTTTGGAGCCACCCAAGCCAGATTCACCATTACTTTGGAGTGATATAGTATTATGAATGTCATGCGAATACAGTATATGAAAGTAGTAAATTGTTATTCATTTTAAAACTTCCATAATATTAAGTCTATTGAAATATTTGTTCTAATATTTTTTTTGGTATTTTAAGTAGTTTCCACACTAACTTTGACCATATAATTGATATTACAGTGTTGTTAAATCTGTATATACATATAGTTGTTATTGAAAGTATATTTGCCATTTTCAATAAATGGTATTACATTTATTGGGTATTTGCATTATTGTAGTTTGTTATGCAAGCATTCCAACAGATCCTTAGTATTTAAATCGGGTTTTATTTAAAAAATATATTATTCCTAACATAACCTCAAAGTGGTTTTTAATGTTGGTAGTACTGTTCTGTAACGCACAAGTACCAACGTTCTTTATTTATTCCTGCAATTTTAATTGGTTGACGATACAAAGTTTTAAATAAAACCTGAGAGCAAATTTGGTCAGTCGGCCATATTGTATGATTTAAGAACATAACTAACAAGAATAAGAATAAAGAATTATTGAAGTTTTGAATTGTTAAAGATCGCATTAAGTGTGAATCCATGTAAATACAAGTTTGTGAAATGAAATATAATTATTATTATTGAAATCCTTGGTTTTAATGTTAATACACTACAATAAACACTATAATAACATAAAAATATAGGCACATTTGACTTAAATTTGGCATAGAGTAACGCCCGAAATTAATAATCCCACCAAAAACATTTTCATTTAAAAATGTTGCCAAGACGAGTCTACATAGCTTACCCTGTGAAAAAGTTATCAGATACCGTATAAAGCCAAGCTCTAAAGACTACACGCCCTAAATCTACAAGCACCTTAATCAAAATCTATCAAAAGTGGACAAATCTCATGTAGAACCAAAGTTCTTGATCTATGCGCCCTTACTTTACTAGGCTTAGCTACACTCACTCTACATTTCAGTTAAAACGTGACGTGAATTTTATATTACAACAGCAGACGAATATTATAGATTTGTTTAACAGGTACGACCACGGCTCTACCTTGACCATATCTGTACCTATGCATATCTGGATTTCAAATTGTATTATTTTCTTGTTTTAGCCTTTTTAGACCCCTTTTTTTGCGAAGTCGGGTTATAGTTTTTTAAACTTTTATTTTATTTTATAAAATATATATATATTTATAGTTTTTTAAACTTGTATTTTATTTTATAAAATAAAAGTTTAAAAAACTATAACCCGACTTCGCAAAAAAAGGGGTCTAAAAAGGCTAAAACAAGAAAATAATTCAATTTTTTGTTTCCACATGAACTATAAAATTATATGTTCACTAAACTAACGTTAAATTAACACATAGAAAGTAACTAAACAACTCCTAGATACTATTTGTACGAACGCATTTTAAACCTTTATTTTGAATTTAACAACAAAATATAATAACTACTTATGTAATTAAAATTTTTAATACATATTTGTAATGTGCTTGCCAAGACCTATCTTTGGATACCAAACACGACACAATTATCTTAATTTAATTTTTTTGGAGATAGTTTATGAGGTATAATTTTCAAAACACAATATTTTTCGAAAAATTATATAGCCTATGTTACTTGCGGGACCACTACGAAAAAATGATGAAGTTAAGATTATTACTTTTTAAAACATTCTGTCAGAATCTGTACACGGGCGGCCTGTGGGTCTGTCATACCAAGGAATCGTTAAACACCCTTCGCATCCAATATAACAATATCTTCAGGATGATGTTGAAACTTCCCCGTTTCTGCAGTGCGTCGGAGATGTTTGCGCAGGCTAGAACGGATGGATTTCGGGCACTACTGCGCAAAAAAGTGGCATCACTGATAAACCGCGTGCGGGGGAGCGACAACAGCACCCTGAAGATTGTGGCAGATGATCCGCATGCACCTATATTAAAGAGCTACGTGCGGATAATGAACGAATTTGAGAGCAGTGCCTCCTCTAGGCTACCACCGCCCGTAGTTCTAATTAGGTGCATGTTATAATAAATAATTTTAAAATTTAATATTTAAGTACTTTATTATTATTTTACTAATCCTAAATTTTTTGTCAAATATGTAATACTAACCCATGGACCATAGAAGTCTGAAATAAAGAAATTTGTATTTGTATTTGAATCGATTGACACCTTATTTATTAAAATCGGACCAGTAGTTTAACCGCTACGAGGGAACATACATACATACATACATACATACATACATACATACATACATACATAGACTGCCAAAATCATTACCCTTCCTTTTGGCTTCGCCGAAGTCGGGTAAAAAGAACAGTCACTATAACTTTGAAATACGATTATACTACCTTTTCTCACTATGGAAATGTATTTTTTTACCAAAACTTCAATTTTTCCTGCATTTTACGGAAATTTAGGTATAAAAATAGAAAGGCCGTTCTCAACTTGGTTTACGTAGTAACTAATACTTAATCTGTGAACTTGGTGCCTGCGGCGCCCTGAGCGGTCGCCCAACCGCGCCCTACCCTAACGCCGCTACTGTTACTTGGACAGACGGCATTAATATGAGTAATAATAATTTAGGGTTTGTATATAACTGTGTTAACTACGTAGGTTAACAGTGAAAGTACCAGCGATGAAATATTTACTTTGACTTTCATGTTTCTATGAAAATTTCCCCAATATAACTCTCAGGTATTATCAATCATTAATATTACAAGTTGTATAGCTTTTACCCTTTAGGAACTGAAAGGACGTCTGTGCACAACCAACGTTTCCTTTATATTGGAAGGAATACATGTGGACATAAGAGTGAAATTATCATATCACATTACATAATTTCCTTTCAACTCTTCATTAGTATGAAAATACCCTTAAATGTCATCAGTGCAGTCGCTGAACTAATCGCCCGACGAGTCGCCGGGAAGTATTGCGGGAGGTTGAATTATTACGTCTTCGTTTACCGCGACTAGGGTTACCAGGCCTAAAAATGCAAAATCATGTCCGACATGTCTAAAAATCCTTTAATATAATATCCAATATTGTAAACTAGCTATTCCCGCGACTTCGTTCGCGTGGTTTTTGAGTGACTTAAGCCGTTTATGCAGAGCACGCAATGATAGTCCCCAAATGTAATTAATTTTCCACATTTTTGCAACATTTCTCACTGAAGCTTCGCTCCTATTGGTCGCAGCGTAATGTTATATCTCATAAAGCCTTCCTCTATAAATGGAATATCCAACAAAACAAAGAATTTTGCAAATCGGACCAGTAGTTCCTGAGATTAGCGCGTTTAAACAAACAAACAAACAAACTCTTCCGCTTTATAATATTATAAGTATAGATGCTATGTACACCGTAATTGTCTTGTGCAATAGATATATTACCTCTTGTAAGTTTTTGTGTTAAATCAAAAATTGTACACGATGTGGTAGTGCTTAATTATTAAATAAATAAATAAAAATGCTGATTTTGAAAAAAAAGTCGGGTCACGCACCTGTATTAAATAAAAATCATAGTACCTATATGTTTCTATTTACATACTTATTTTAAACCCATATTTTTGGTTTTTTGATATTTTATGTTTATTATATTTTATTATATTATGTTCAAATATGTTTCTAGACATGTGAGTTATGTCAAAAATTCGGTCTGGCGTAAAATCCGGGCGGAGTCCGGTCTAACACGTATAAATCCTGTCTAGACCAGCTTTATCCGGTCAGATGGTAACCCTAACCACGACGGGTAGGGCTGACACTCGCAAACGTTTAATACGATATTGTAGAAAACGAGTGACAACTGACAACCCTAAACACTAATAGGATATAGCTGCTTCGCCTAGCTAAACCTGACATAACATCATAACATTATAACGCTAAACGCTGTGTATGAATTACATTTATTCTATACAAGTCCAAAATGTAAATCAATCGAAAGCTGGCCTCTCCTTCAGTGGGAAGTCCTATAGTCTGTATTCGATAGGGTATTTGTATGAGGGTCTTCAAAAGGTAAGAGGTAAGTGTAGAAGATAGGAGTAATACTCCTTCTCGACAGTTGACAGACATTGGCAGCAAAAACGGGTTTAATCCTCATTTTTTCCTGCGTGTTAATCGGTTTACGAGTTATGATTTTTGAGCTGACCCGTCCTAACATTGTGTGAGAAAATGATTAACAATAAATTCGGGTTTATTTTTCTCAGTCGTACTGCGAAGACTACTTACTGCAAAGTGTGTTTAAAATCAGATATTCTTGGTCTTTTATTAAATAGGCTACGGAACAACAGAAAACATAATAATATCTTTATTATCAAGTTGTTTTACCCTACTTTTGTAGCTTGTCAAACTATTCATACACCACTCGTAACAAAAATCTTTTAAACTTTTCGCATAGACTTTCAAGATAAGAATAGTGGATTTTTTGTGTATCATAAGCAATGCAGGATATCTGCCGCATTTTCACTCTGAGGTGGGGGTGGTTGAGAGAGTAGGGTGGGCCGTGGGGTGAGGCCCCCCCCCAAGTGTTGTTCGCTGTAAACGTCAAGAGCGATCAGGGACGGAACTGGCTGTATTTGCGTGAGTTTTTTTATAGTCCATATTGAAATAATTGGTGTCCTTTGTGAAGTTATGATTCTTCATACAATAAAGTACTTAGTAACTAGGTTTTTTGTATTAGGTAATACTAATTATAGTTATTCAGAAGTATCTAATGAATTATATTGACAGAAGTATATTATTTGATTTGCCTACTTAATATAATTAGAATATAAATTATTATATCACGGCGGGAACTTTATTCTAAATATTTCCGTCTGGGGAAAATTCTTATAACGGAAAATATTCTGGATTAATAGTACTATAGAGTTGAAAATTGGACACACCATTTTCGACTTATTTCACACTGATATCTGACTCGACGTTTAGTCCACAGTTCTATTTTTAGTGTTCAGAATGGTCTCCGGGTGGGAAAATGTATCTATACTTGTATACTAGTATTATAAAGCGGAAAAGTTTGTTTGTTTGTTTAAACGCGCTAATCTCAGAAAGTTCAGAAACTACTGCTCCGATTTGAAAAAATCTTTTTTTTTGTTGGATAGTCCATTTAAAGAGGAAGGCTTTAGGCTATAAACCATTACGCTGCGACCAATAGGATCGAAGCGTCAGTGAGAAATGTTGCAAAAACGGGGAAAATTATTCACATTTGAGGACTTTCGTTGCGTGCGCTGCATAAACGGTTTAAGTTACTCAAAAAATATGTATGAAAGAATTATACCTTTTTAATAATCATAATAACAAAAACCATCGTGAGCAATAAAAAGATAATCGTGATAGTGTTGCCGACAACCACGCGAATGAAGTCGCGGGCACAGCTAGTTATAACATAAAAAAATAATAAACTGTCTTAGCCTAAGTAATAAATGCGAATGATTGTAAAAACCGTTTCGTAAAAATGTATAATTGTTACTTAATACCATTAATACTTAGTAACTATAAGGAAATAGTTTCGCTCTACAAGTCTTTCCGCGACCTGTCTGTTCGCGAAGTGGCGTGCTTATAATGGTAGCCCCGCCCCATTGATGATGCGGCAGGGACAGCGAATTTTGTCCTTCGCGAATATCACGCCTTTTAATTAAATTAATATTTTATTTAAATAGTTAAAAATGTCCCCTATGGACCCAAGGACTCAAGAGTGGAGGTTGGAAAAGTGAAGCTCCAGTTTTAACCTCCCGAGCTTTTTCTCTTAACCCATTCCAAACTCCAGCCTGCAAGTGATATCTATACTAATATTATAAAGCGGAAGAGTTTGTTTGTTTGTTTAAACGCGCTAATCTCAGGAACTACTGGTCCGATTTGAAAATATCTTTTTTTGTTGGATAGTCCATCTATAGAGGAAGGCTTTAGGCTATATAACATTACGCTGCGACCAATAAGAGCGAAGCGTTAGTGAGAAATGTTGCAAAAACGAGGAAAACTAATTACATTTGGTGACTTTCATTGCGTACGCTGCATAAACGGTTTAAGTCACTCAAAAACCACGCGAACGACGTCGCGGGAATAAGCAATAAGCAAAAACGTCGCCAATGATATTAGGAAGTATTACCAGCATGTTATATATTATAACTCCCTTACCAAACTCATCAAGCGTCACACAAGCTCTACTCGACCGATCCACAGATTAATAATTCGTGAAAAATGTGCCAAAGATCGTAAACATTCAGCGGCGAACCAAAAAAATGTTTACGACCGCCATTTTAAATGATGGAGAAACTTTAAATCGCAAGCAACACCCTCTCGGGCTCATCAAAAATTCACTTTGGAAATTTTGGGGCGGATTACTGGGTTCTTTGGGGAGTTTGGCTACTTCAGTGACCTTAAGCATTATGGTATAAGTTTGAAATATATATTCCGACATCCATCTGGATGTCGCTTGTCCAAACTAGAATAACAGTTGATCTTTAAAAACAAATAGACGAATGGAGAACTTCCTCCTTTTATGGAAGTCGGTTAAAGACTAAATCCATATTCAGAAGTCACATAAATACAATACAACTAATCAAGTTTAATAAATACCTGAGTGTTAAGATTTTCCGTAGCTTATTTCTCATTCCTCGCTTTAGCGTCTTCGTTTGAAGTCTGTATGAATAGTTTATTAGTGTTATATTATTTAATGGCTCGAGTAAGTTTATTTATGTTATAGTTAAACCTCGAAGCTCCTAGGTTTAGGCCAAATAGGAATACTAGGTAGTTAACGTTACTTTTATGAAGCTCTCAAATGTTTGGCCTATCGCTCTGACTTGACGTTTTAGCTCTAATATCACCAAACGTCGTTTGACGTTCAGCTACGGTTACGATCTATCTGTTCCGTTCTAATGTTAAATGTGAAAGAGTGGGATAGACTCTGGGTTTAAGCACGTTGAAAGAAAGGAACACAAAAAAAAATATTTTTTTTGTAGGTACTTTATCTACTTTTTGGTATTCTGAATGCGGCTTGTCATGGATTAGAATTTAGAATTGGACAGGTTTCTAATTTTAAACACGACTAGCTGACCCGTGCCCACTCGTTGAGCATACAAACCGTTTAAACCTTCCCTAGGCTTCAACGAATATTTCAAGACTAAAAATAGCCAAATCGGTTCAGCAGTTCTCCAGTTTTAGCGAGACTAAAATAACAGCAATTCATTTTTGTAGATATATAAGATATAAGAAGAAGAAGATATTGTGTCAATTTCATTCCAACTGGGTCCTTACTCCTTACTCTCCAAACTGATTTGATTTTGATTTAGATACGATCATGCCACGTACTTCCTAATAAATTGACATTTGTTCATTTTGATTCTCAGTCGATCGATATGGTCGGTAGTACAAAAAGTTACGATCTAACAATTTTCTTTATCCTGGTTAGTTTCAAAGTAATTCACCAAAAGTACTCGATTGTGTCGGGAGTAGGCCCGCTGGGCGCTACATCGTGTTTAGCAAAATACAATTGTTAATTTCTAATCTTGTTATAGCTAGTAGGTACGTCCCAGATTTTAATATAATCGAGAATGAAATCAGTTCGATCTTAACGGTTTTTGATAAGTACTTATTTTATTTGATGTATTTTTTTTTAACTAAAAAGGATAAAGAAAATCATTAGTTCGTAACTTATTGTGCTCCCGACTATATCACACGACGAATGAGAGACAAATGAGAATCAAAATAAACAAACGTCAATTTATTCGGGAGTACGTGGCACGATCGAGTCAAAATCGAATCAGTTTGGAGAATAAGACCCCTGTGCAGTTGTATCGTGTCTGTAGCGGGCATCACTCGAATCAATATTGTACGCAAAATAGTGACTTCGGCGGCCCTCTGCCGTTCATAAACAATATTATTCGATTCCGGTCCCGATGTCGAAATATCGGGCTTTCGATTTTCAACCGGAACAAATCGTGTTTGTCTATTTTAGGGTGCCCACGGCCTGTTCGGGCGGCCTCCACCTATTTTGCTGCAGATTGTCCCACCATACAAATATGATTTATCAGTGACAATATCTTGTGACTTTATTTTTGTATGATGGGTCCGTTACACTACTGGTATCAGTATGTTCTATCAACCTACAAAAGTCGGTCACAAAAAGTATCCGTGGGTGGGCACCCTAACAAAGCGCCCCTCGATGAACGAATAGGGATGTGATATTTTTATCGATACATTTCACGTCCCTAACGAGGAACACTCAAATGCCCTCGATCCTCATCTTTACTAATATTGTAAAGAGGAAATATTTATTTGTTTTCATTGACTAGGCTCGACAATTACTGGCCCTGATTTGATGAAGTCTAGCATTGATATAAAGTAGACCACGGGGAAGTAAATGAAAAAGAAGGATCCTGTGGGATTTTCATTTACGCTTAGGTACGATATTATCTAGTACTGCATTAAGATATATTCCATCAAAAACATAACTTGTAAAAAGTGCCAAGTCTCGCTACTTAGTTCTTCTACCGTAAAAAGTTGTGATATACATGTTATGCCAAGTAGGGGTTAGTCGGTCGGTCTAACAACATCTTATAGTGATCATAACCAATATATTTAATAATCTTTTCTGTTTTAAATAAATAAGTAGATTTATATTTTATGCAAAACATAAAAGCCAAAAACTTGGCAATCGCATAAAAACAACATAATGATGAGATAAATTCTCACAAGTGAAACAATATTAAATCAGATCGTTTAGTGCACGTAAACACGTAGAATAATTCATTTGGTGTACATTTTTTTTACTCATTTAATTAATATTTCCTATCACTGCCTCTAAATTGATTTTGGCGCTAGTGTCGTAGCAAAAATAAAGGAAATGTGCATTCAAATACAATAACGAGCGATTAGCATTATTTTTTTACGTCCAGCAATCGATTGCGCGTTTATTGTGCGACTTTTGCTAATAACACAAAGTAGATTTAAAACAGAGACACGACCTAATACTAGAAAATGGTATCACCCTAATACTGGCAATGCGACTGGCAAAGGGTGAAGTCCTTAGAAATTCCGGAAAACGCCATCTAGCGCCACTTTTGGAAAATACTAATTACTAATTTCTATTCTTCTTCCTAATTAAGGAGTTGAATTTAGCCTAATTTGATGTTATGTTTCAAAAATATGCTTATCTTTATTTTAATGTCAATATTTACATTTTATAATTTACAAACGTTAATAGTAGTGACATCTACAGCATTTTTTTTGTATTAAAGATAGATTGTAATTTGTATGGGATGGTAGGCCATGCTAATAGCTATTTTTACATAATCAGCCGGCCGACTTAATTATCAAGTCTCCAAAGATAACAGATCCATAGGTTTTATGTGAGGGAAAATACGAGGGCCCTATAAAAAGAAAAGTCATATTGTGTACGTGCTGTCGTGGACAT
Organism: Celastrina argiolus; assembly: GCA_905187575.2. Lineage (NCBI taxonomy): Eukaryota > Metazoa > Arthropoda > Insecta > Lepidoptera > Lycaenidae > Celastrina > Celastrina argiolus. The sequence continues at coordinate 12,364,251 of LR994592.1, forward strand.
TCGTGTTGTACCATTATTGATCCTTATTGCAACAGGCATAAGGTCGAAATGATGTTAGCCAAAATTGTCGCTTGTAGTTTAAGAGGGACGTACAATAATTTACTTATTTAGTTAGTGTGTATTACATAGGAGCCTTTATGTTAACGTGGACCATACCTAGGGTGCTCTTGCGATAGTCTGGGTTAAATAAACATTTAACCCAGAGATGCCCTTGAATATAAATCGTAAGCTAATTCTGGGTTTCATATTTAACCCAGACGTTAGTTGGCCTAGTCCCATGAATCTAAAGAATATTAAGGTTTAACTATAATAATTATTTGTTATACCTACTCTAAAAATTAAAGACATGAACGGATGAAGGTGATATGTAGCAAAATTCTGATTTCGTGAAAATTGAGTTCATACTGTCACTTAAACATTTTAGAATACGTTGTAAAGTATTAAGTACATTAATTTAAAGATCCGTCTCTAGTAATCAATTTATTTAATACAGAAAATAAGGATATAGAACATTTTTTTAAATTTATTTAATCAGTTAAAACAATACATAAAAAACCTTATCTACACAGTGTAACATAAATGTACTATAACCCAATTTACTGGGTAGCTGGGCAAGTAATTTTTTTGTGTTCTTCCATTCATGTCTTCAATTGTCTTTTGCCATCTGTATGAGACAATGTACAAAAACATGTTTTATATTTGGTAATATTTTCGTAATAACTATGATTTTTATATTCCATGCAATTCTATTCTATTTTATGTTTTTTAATTAGATATCAAACATACAGCAACATAATCCATGTTTTTTTTTAATATAAATAAGGAATTTGGGATAGTTTTATCACCAAACCATCCACCGATAAATTGTCATGTTGCTTATGCAGCCGCCGACAAATTGCAGTTTGATGGGCTTACATATATTGCAAACTGTGTGTTTTAATAAATATTTTAATTATTGTATTATTTTATTCAACATACTACATACGACTCTCAGATTAATTTTAGTCTTTTTGTAAACATAATTTGTTCAATTTGTTATTTATTTCTTTGTTAATTTGCATCTAATATTTAATACTTACTGCGCAATAAACAAACAATGAAAAATTAATGCGGTCGAATAATATATATATTTTTTATAAAGACAGGAGCAAGGGTGTTTCACATTCTACTGGTACGTGTCAGATAGCTTAATTGTATATTTTGTCTCTGTCACTCAGTATCAAGTAAGCAGCGACGAACAATTATCTAAGTACAAGAGATTATTTTCATTGTAACTATTAAGTTGTAACGTGTACATTTAATTTTTTGTCTCTGTCTCCCAGTATCAAGTAAGAAGCGACAAACTTTTTCTTAACAGGTGTACAAGCTTGTAAGTACATGAGATTATTTACATTATAACTTTTAAGTTGTAATTTAATATTTCCTTGTTAATTTATATTTTATATTAGTTTTAATGTAATTAATTCACGGAAAGCTTATCAAAATAACGTTTAATCTTATGCAAATTCGATTGTGTTAATACAAAGAGGGATCCAGATAAAACCAAACTCTCTCATCGGGCAATGAGGGCTACTGCGCGTGTATTGATTTTGGGGTACACCTTTTCCAATTTAATTTTTGTACTAGTTGATACGTTGATGATATTATTTAAATGAAATTAAAAGCATTGTAATTTGTAACTAAGAAGAGGAATGGACATGGACTTAAAAATAAACTACTTAGCTACTTGCTATATTCTGTTCCGATATAATCCCAACAAAACAATCTGAATTAATGTGCCACTTGTGAGATAGATAAAAAATTGCCAAGTCAATAAACTTATTTATTTAAAACATGAAAGTTTTTTTTCAAAATATTTATATGATCACTATAAGATGTTGTTAGACCGACCGACTTACTCCAGCTTGGCATCACATAGATCTCACAACTTTTTACGGCAAAAGAACTTAGTAGCGAGACTTGGCACTTTTTACAAGTTATGTTTTTGATGGAATAACGATTACGGAGAGATAAAATTAAAGTTTGGGTAAAAACATAAATCAATGAAGGTGATATGTCGCAAAAAAATGACCCAGGAAATTGAGCTCAAACTGTCACTTAATAGTTAGTACATTTTAGGATATCCTAGTAACGTATTAAGTACATTGATTCTAGAGACGGGTCTTTATGTGCCTACTTATAACTTAATACTTTACAACGGATTCTAAAATGTTTAAGTGACAATTCGAACTCAATTTTCTCGAAATCATAATTTTGCTACATAACACCTTCGTCTATTCATGTCTTCAATTATAGGTTAAATAACCTTAGGCAATATATGACCAGAGATAATAAAACCATTAGTTTCTTTTAAGATTCTTGAAGACGAAGCCACTAGACTATCAGACAGAGGAAAATATGAACTTCCAACTAATTTCAGACGAAGATATTTATCAGGTACGGTTACATTTTTTAAGCTATTGCATAGCTTCTATCGCGGGCCTTGAGCGTGGAGACCGAATCCAGAATTTCCGTAACGAAAATAACCTAACACCCCCCACTCCGACCGGATACTTTTTATTGCCATCTATCGATGAATAGCAGAACTTTTAATGACTTTTTTGAAATATTATCACGCTTGTCTCTTTAGTTCAACAACTAGCCTCTAGGTGGCATTGGTTGTATCGGATAAGTTGATAATTATGCACTATGTAAGTAAGTATGCAATGGCTTTACCGCGGCAGTCCCCGAATGCCACATGTCTTTTATTATTTTTATATGTTCGTTCATGATGCATGGCTAAGATCGTAGACCATACTGCCAGGTACGGTTGCATAATTTTGTTGGGGTAGCAGGATGATGATGGTTATGTTGGTTGATTAACAGTTGACAAATTGAAAAGTGGCCTTTCTTCTCCAACAATATCTTGGTCGTGTAATTTACTCGAAACAAAAGGCTAGCATACAATGCGTGCGTACGAACGCGGACGGAGTCACCGCAAAACATAGTCCTGACCATACACCACAAATGGCTCAAAGGAAAATTGACTTTGTTCAAACAGAATAGAGTTTAAAATCGAATCAGCGAGTTAGGTAATAATAAAATAAGAGATTACATCTCGTAAGCAACAATAGGGCTCAGCTATTTTATTAGGGTAGTCGCATTATGCTAAATTAAATTCTATGTTTGTCAGCAGAGGGTACAATTTTTAATAGCGTTATAATATTATATAACTACTGAGTTAAGTTATGATAGAATATTGGGGGATTTTGATAATTAGCGAATTACACCCGTTTGATTGATCATAATAATCATTTTACTACAAGCACACTTAAGTGCTTCCTAAATCGCAGCACTTGGCAGCCTGCTTGTCAGAAACAAAAACGTGTTTCTTGACATTTGAGAGCCTCTTATCTTGATAAGCAATTCGTGCGTTTGCATCGAAAAACTTGGTGGTTTTCACAGTTCTATCAAACTTAATTAAGGTAGGTAGGTACATACTGCAATCTTAAAATTAAGCATTCCCGAAAATGACTTCTCTAAGTTGGGGGTCATGTAGGTCAACTATGAGTTAAGCTATAAAAAAACTCCTCTACGTTTTATACCTACACCATTCATAAATTACGTCACACGAATTGACTCCCGTCCTAGTCATACCTAGTTTATGAGACTCCGCCCTAATGTGACGACACATATTTTGCAATTTTACAACTAAAAAATTATATTTTTGCATTTTTATTGATAAAAAGAAAAAAATGAGTTTTTTAAATGAGACATCACGAACTTTAGAACACACCCCCTTGTCACAATGTCACCGACCCCCTTCCTCCCTTTCCCACCCCTCAACGTATTTTTAAGGATTTATGTATGCTCCCTAATATAATCTATTAAATTAGTAAAAAAAATGTTTTAAAATCCCGATACGTAGACCGGACACATTATAAAAACAAATAATAATAATTTAATGCCAGCAGTTCACAAAATTTACGAGGAAGATAACACTTGTAGGGACGCAAGCTGTTGATAAGGAATTGAAAAAAATGAGGTGCACCGACTGCACCATGCGAGGCTTTTATGAGTTTAACTTTAATTGGCATTTGGCATTAACATGAATCATTTTATATGTCCTTAGTCCTTACATATTATAAAAAGAAGTCTTCCGCCGAAGAAGTCTTCTGTATTTCTTTACTCTGTGCTCTGGTCGCTATAAACACAAAGACGCATGCACCTTCATGCTGTTTTTCACCAATGATGGTGTTTCTCGAGGTAGGTTTTAGTGTAGTGGTGCGTCAACTTACAAAGTTCGCTGGGACATCTTGTGAATAATTATTCAATATACTATTATATTATATAGTTACGAGAAGAAAATAATCAATATTATTATCCTTTTCATTCGTAACGTAATGTTAATCGAAATTGAATTCTAACTTAGACATAAACTATCAGCATAGATTAAAATGAATAAAAAATATTACAAAAACATCACACTTTTAGTTCCCGTAACCACTAACAGATGGCGCCAGTTGTTTCACGCTGCGAAATTCATAAAGCTATTATCTAACTTGTAGTTTGAGTTGTAGAGTTTGAGCTTTACAAATAACTCTATTAATTAGTTAAATAAAGACATTTTTAAAGAATTATATTGTATTTTGAGTTTATTTAACATCTTTGTCCTTTCTTGGTGATGTCATAATTTTGACCCCATTAGTCATAACAATTACATTTTAACCTTAATTTCGAATACTCCTACGCTTAGTATGACTCAATAAAATGCATAAAATTATGTTTATTGTAGTTGATTATATATTTTTGTGTGCCAGTAACCACAATAAAGGTATTTCGAAGCCTTGTTACCTTGTGCTATATTTCGTGGACAATCATATTTTGAAATTATTTTTGTACCCTTTGGCTGCCAGGTAAAAATAATGGTATGGTTTGTCTGGCGTATGTTTCTGACACGGCGACGTCGGTGGCGTGTCGTAATGGAAGATTGTTTGAGTTCAACTCGATTGCTCGTACTATCCCGGGTCTCGTGTAAGCTAGTGAGCCTAGTGCTGAACTCTCTAGTATATTATACCAAATACGAAACTGCAAACGGTAAAGAAAAACATCGTGTGAGATTTCAAAGCATGTACTTAATCTACCATATTGTAGGCTAGGAAGACATTAGAAGAAACATAACCTAAAAACAGCTAAATGTCTCACAAAGAATCATGCCAAAAAGCGATAAGAGTAAATAAAACACAAAACTTTTTTGAAGCACCATCTTTTTGGTGGTTTGGATTGGTCATCTCTTGGCCGCGTTCTATTGCGACGTTAGAATTACGTCTCTCACACACTGTTAATATTAATAAGTGTTCGTTAGTAGAGGGGGAATCGCTTCTTTCTACTCCTGCTAATAGCCGAGTGTCTACTATACTAGGTACTTAATATCTACTTTGTGCTATAGGCTATAATAAGCATTCGTCTAATCCATTTGAAAGTAAAACAATAGGTCTTGAATCTATTATTTTACTTTTAAACGCGATGTTGCCATGCTGAATTAGAATAGTTTTAAGTCTCAAAATGCATAAAAAAACGGATACAGATTGAAGAATGCGTGCCGATTGTGATGTGAGCTGTGAGTCACTATGACCACCTCGAAGTTGCCATTCCCAAGCTAACTAGAACCGTGTCTAAGCAAATTTAAACCTTACTGCATTCTAATAATGATATGCCGAAGATCCGCATAACTTGGACCAGTTAGAGCTTTAACAATTTGATGCTCTTCAAAGTAATATAACTCTACGGTGATTAGGTATGATATGAAGTCGTGTTTATGTTGTACTTGAATGGAGGTTATTTCGTTTTCAATGTGAAATATTAAATGGTAAATACTTATAGAAAATAAACGGGACCTTATTGACACTTCTCTGTCCGTCTGTCTGTCACCAACATCAAAATAAAACACATTCTGTACCGATATAAAACAACCTTTTTCTGTTGACTAGGTATACGAAAAGCTCATTAAATTTATTTGGAAATAGAATGTTTTTAAATCCAACACTAATAGAATAACAATATATTTTTTACCGGTGTTGTACTTACCTACCTATTTCTTTTGCCGCTTAAATATAAAGTAAGTAGTAAAAACAGAATGAAATAAAATAAACGTGTTTTTGCCGTTATGAACGGAACCTTTTGTGCGCAAATCTAACTCGCTCTTAGCAGGTTTTTTTTAATGAAACGAAAATAAACATTATCTCTCTAAACTTAAGGCCGTGTTTCACCAAGCAATGTTAAAGTTAACGCCATGTTAAAATACCATGCCATCTCATTCATTGACAGGAAATACGAGAGGGATAACATGATATTTAACATGGCGTTAACTTTAACATTGCTTGGTGAAACGCGCCCTTAAGCTGCCTTGTCAGTTGTCACAAACAAAAATAAAAACTTGTGATAAAATAACTTAGTGATTGTTTTTGGATGAAGATTATTTCAGACTGACATTTTAAAAATTTGAACTACTTACTTACGTAATTGTTTGAATAAAATGTTGAATTTAAAACCTCTTTACTGCATTTACCTAATTGAATTCGGTGATATTAGGTACGTAAATTATTACAGGCATGTCATGGCGCCATGCCAATGATATCGAAATTCCTAGAAAATTGAGCGCTAACAAGAAACGGATTAAAATATGAGGCCAAAGCAAAACTGAGGATTGAAATAATCGTTTCAAGAAATCCTGGAACTAAACGGGAATGCAGGAGATTACAGACGTACGGACTATCTGGGACCGATTCTCGAATTCTCGAACTTCGCTTCGATTCTCAGTCTGTCTCGCTCGTGCGCGAATTGGGCGCGCGTGTAAGCAGGACAGTAGATAAATGGCGTTTAAGGTTCTTGAATTGGGGCCCAGGGCCGCAATTCTAGTGCCTCGAACCTGATGTCTAATCTCAGGTCCGTATAAATAAAACAATCTTTTTAAAAGTAAACAACATTACTTATGTTAAATACGTTAATTTTGTTTAAAACGTAGAAATAAACATTTTAAAAATATAAATTTGGGAGCAATCATATGCAGCTACATACAAATAATTGAAATAAAAATCCAAACACCTTTTGCTTTACAAGGTAAGGCGTAGTTTCATTGTGTGTGTGAGTGACACTCATCCTAGGTGTACCAGCAATACCGAGCTTGGATCAATTTGCGGCCGGTTAATTACTATTACATTATTATCGACTAGCTGTTCCCGCGACTTCGTTCGCGTGGTTTTTGAGTAACCGTATATGTAGCGCACGCAACAAAAGTCCTCAAATGTTAATAATTTTCCCCGTTTTTGCAACGTTTCTCACTGGCGCTTCGCTCCTATTGATCGGAGCGTAATGTTTAATAGCCTTAAGCCTTCCTCTATAAATGGACTATCCAACAAAAAAAGAATTTTTCAAATCGGACAAGTAGTTCCTGAGATTAGCGCGTTTAAACAAACAAAATAGTTCTTCAGCTTTATAATATTAGTAAGTATAGATATTGTTTTTAGTAACTTTGTGTTGTTTTATTATTGTTATGTAATTTTAAAAACTTCGTACGTAATTAGTGGTTAGAGCTGCAAATAAACTATTTTAAACAGAGTGTAAAAAGAGCAGTCACCATAACTTCGTGGGGTAATAACCAGGCAAGAGTTATATCCATTGGTACTAGTCATTTGCTTTTAATTCACTGTTTTAAAAATTTAAAAATTTTCAATAGGCAATGTACAACGTGCACAACACAGCGATCAGCTGATTACGCTGAGAGGAATAGCACGCGTAAGACGTTCATTACGTACTAGGGCAAGAATTATAAAATTTAAGAATTTAATGCAGAACGTTGTTCCAAACAGTTCAGCCTTGCGACTAAAATTGCAAAAAAAATTTTTTTTTCAAAAAATTAATATTGAAAAAAAATCATTTATAGAATCAGTCAAGGTCCTATAATCCTATCCCAAAGTTATAGTGACTGCTCTTTTTACACCCTGTATATATTTACTTTACTTTCGACTTTAAGACTGGTCTCACTTTTAAGTTTGCATAGCTATGTCTTCACTATTATTATGGTCTAAGCCTCTAATACCTCAAACCAAATAAATTCCCAAAAAAATTAAAAAAAACCTCTTGGCTGGTTTTATACCTCAAACCAAATAAAAAAGTGATTTAGGTTCAAGCCACATTTCCTCAAGGTCATGTTAAGCTTATTGTATAATGTATAGTCTAGACATAACTACAATATAATGGCTTTATCTCAATTTACAAGGCCACCTCAATCCATAATAATTATGATTTATACTCCATAGGGCCATTACATACTAATATACACATGCGAATCATTTTCCAGGCGTAAATACATAAAGATAATATAATCCCATTAAAACGAAATAAAGTTAAGATATTATTTACGAGTTATAATTATTGCTATTCTCAAAGTTTTGTAATCCCTGACCCTGCAGTATTCTTATATATAAAAATGAATTGCAGTTCGTTAGTCTCGCTAAAACTCGAGAGGGGCTGATTGCTGAAGCGATTCGGCTATTTTTGGTCTTGAAATGTTCGTGGAAGTCCAGGTAAGGTTTAAACGGTTTCTATGCTCAACGAAGTGGGCCCGAGTCACCTAGTTTTATATAAAAATGAATTGTTAGTGTCGCTAAAACTCGAGAGCGGCTGTACCGATTCGGATATTTAGTCTCGAAATATTTGTGAAAGTCCCGGAAAGGTTTAAACGGTTCATCACAACCTGTTTGTATACTCAACGAAATGGGCACGGGTCAGCTAGTTTCGTATAATAATCACGAATGCTATAACTAAGGGGCCCAAAGGGTCGGACTCATAACCGATATCGCACCCATGCATGATGGGCGGCCTCCAATCACACGTCTGTCAAAGGGCTCGCTGGCCGCTGCATTCTGCATTAATCCCATCGATGTATTTGTTAAACTGCGTAATGAATACTTGATTATCGATACAAACACATTCAATAGGCTCCGAATGTAATGAACTGATTTTCATAATATAGAGTACTAGCGACCCGCCCCGGCTTCGCACGGGTGCAATGCAAAATATACCTACTACAGAATGTCCTTATACACAACGTTCACAGCTTTTTTGTCATTAGCCAATATAAACATGTTTTGCTTAGACGTTACTCTTGACAGCGCGACATATAATTGGCCATGTGAAAAACACTCAACGCTCAAGTCTAATCCTGCAACGTTAAAAGTTAGGCACGCGCCGCCCGACCCCCGGCCGGCCGCGGGTCGGTACCGCCGCGGCGCAAACAACTACGACCCTGCATTTTAAATTTGTAATATCTTCGGTAATATTCGCTTAAATAACATGCTGTAAAAAGCATATTGATCTATAATAAATGCACAATTTATTTAAGGCACTTAATTGGATAAGGATTAATGCTGTATTGTTTAAAATCACTTCGTAAATAACCATTTTTTAGTAAAGGATAAAAATGGTTATGGTGGGTTGTCCCTAAGAGATAGACATATACTATCGCGGACTTTTTTGTTGAACTTTTTAAGGTAAACAATACTGTAGTACATTTTTTTGGTCTACTTCGTAGGGTTCAGCCAGTGTTTGCAATATAAGCGCAAAAAAAACGTGCTTATTTACGACATCACATTAGAAACCTTTAAATTTATCAGTGTTTCTCTACTATATTATGCATTTATTATACATACAAACCTTTCTTAAGAATCACTCTATCTATTAAAAAAAACCGCATCAAAATCTGTTGCGTAGTTTTAAAGATCTAAGCATACATACGGACAGACATACAGCGAAAGCGACTTTGTTTTATACTATGTATTGATGATACTACAGTGTAGGCTTAATTCTGCAAAATGTACGGTATCTGTGGGTACTTTAGTGTCCCTGAAGAGTAACATTTAGGCATGTACAATTGTATTACAAAATTGACACTATACACAGTGATATAAATTAAGATAAGTATAAAAAAGTATAAATAACTTTTTTTTATTACTGTATACGAAAATTTATGATGTTGGGGCATTTCTCACATTAACATGAAAGTCAAAAGTAAATAAGTATTTCAGCGCTGATACTTTCACAGTAAACTCTTCATACGAGGCACATATACACCCTAAAGTTATTTTACACCTTATACATGACATGACAGCTTCTTAAAATTAACTTAAAATTAGTAGTTTCATAATTATTGGTCCAAATTAACTGTATAAAATGATAATAAAACGAATGCAAATCATTTTTATTTCCGCTTGTTACCTGCTGCCAACTGGATCCTTCTGCTAATTTGCGTCTATCCGATATTTTTTATATCGTGTAGTGACCCTAGCGGACAAGTACTGGATATGCCGTCAGCGTGGTCACTCCGCGGGTCGGCGACCCCGGTTTCGGCAGACTCCGCTGTCAATATTGAATCTGTGTCAGCTCCATGACCACTGACAATCATCGCTTGTACTTATTGGGTATTAGTTACACTTGTCGGACTTTAACTGTCGGTTAATTGTTTAAGGCTTAAGTCCCGATTTCACCAACGTATGTTAGTGTTAACGGCATGTTAAAATACCATGCCTTCTTATTCATTGATAGGAATTACGAGAGGAACAACATGATATTTAACGAAGGATTAACTTTAACATTGCTTGGTGAAACACGCCCTAATGATATAAAGGTGAGACGCCACTTACGTTTTAGAAATTTAAAAAAAAAATAAATTTCTATGTATTCTACAGGCTGATTCATGGTTTATATATTAAGGCGAATATATGCAGTGTGAATAAAATAATGCGTAGAGCATTTTCTGTATTGACACCTCATATAAGTTACTTAACATAACGCGACAAATCACGATTACAGATCTCCATAAAAGTCACAAAACATATGAGTTTCAACCCTGGTCAGAGGCCTTACTCCCCAAACTGATTTGATTTTGATTCAGATACGGTCATGCCGCGTACTTCCTTATGAATTGACATTTTGTTAATTTTGATTCTCAGACGATCGATATAGTCGGGAGTACAAAAAGTTACGATCTAACAATTTTCTTTATCCTGATTAGTTTCAAAGTAATTCACCAAATAAAATACGAAAAACCACTGATATCCAACGGATTCGGTTCTCGATTGTGTCGGGAGTAAGCCCGCAGGAGCCTTACTCTCCAATCTGATTGGAATTTGATTCAGATTCGAACGTGCCTAATAATCCCGAATAAATTGACATTTTGATTCTCAGTCGATTGATATGGTCGGGAGTACAAAAAGTTATGATCCAGCAATTTTCTTTATCCTGGTTAGTTTTAAAGCAATCCATCAAATTAAATACCAAAAGCAACCTGTCTAATAAAAAATCGGACTCTATTAATACTTCACATCATTTCAGCTATTTTCCCTGTGTTCCAGGAGCTAATAGTAAACGAAAAAAACGTTTTTTTCATTCAGATTTGCGTTTCTTTAGCACTGTTTAGGGTCGTTTTGAACTGTTTTCATAGGCACTGTCAGCTGTCAATGTCAGCGTTATGAATGATCTAAACGTTTAGAGCGTCTCCTGGAACAGGCCCTATGTACGTATTCAGCTATTATATGTGGACGACATATAACTACTACATATGCTTGGCGGGTTGGTGAGCGCAGTTTTCAGAGCGAAGTAACCACTTTAAATGCTGTAGTGCATGGGACAGGTTATGTTGCCCAGCACACACAACATAGTCGGCCTAATCCAGAGGAATGACTGGTCAACCTCTGGGGCCAACCATGTGAGGGTTTCCTCACGATGTTTTCCTTTACCGTTAGAGCGTCCGTATAATGTACTTAACATCTGCAAAAGTGTTATTGGTATATGCCATAACCTGGGAATCTAATCTGCACCCTTTCCTGTGCTAATCAACGGTCCACCCATTACGCTCTTATTATTATAAAGTCATTGTTAAAAATAAAATGTCATGCCACCGTGGTGAACTGGTGTTCGTCTCCTAAAATCGTGTTCGCTTCCCACATGGCATTGAAAGAACCACACTGCCTTGTTCTTTTTCATATTACAGCGACATGTTATACTGAATGGATCCACCCTAGTTTGATTGTCTGAAAGTGACATTCGGAAGCAAGTCAAGTGTCACGTGTCCGCTAACTAGCTGTCATCATGCAGTTATTATGTGATCGTAATTCTAATAATTAATAATTTCATTTCTTTTGCAATATTAAACCAAAAACTGCTAGGTACTTATTCTAACTATTATTATGAACACGAGATGGTTAGCAAGTAGGTACCAATATTCGTTGCTGTTTCGAACCAGATTTTGATGAAACTTAGGCCCGTAAAAAAACGATTCGTTTCACTTTTAAACACGAAGAACTTTACTCATGTTACATACTTTATTTTTTCCTTTTTTAAAACAAAAAAAATGATAAAAATATAGATTATAGTTATTTTAATGTTTTTCCGTAATCTATAATATAATATTACGGTATAAAAAGAAAACATATTAAAGTACTGTGTATAACACTAATAAAGTTGTTTACTTTTAAAAGTGAAAAGAAACGTTTTTTTATCTGTCAAGTAGGTTCTCAAATGAATGGTTGGGTTTGAAACTTCTTTATTAATACGGGCCTAAGGGCGTGTTGCACCAAGCAATGTTAAAGTTAATCCTTCGTTAAATATCATGTTATCCCTCTCGTATTTCCTGTCAATGAATGAGAAGGCATGGTATTTTAACATGGCTTTAACTTTAACACTGCTTGGTGAAACACGCCCTAAGTATTATGATAGAACTGGATAAACACATAGGTTATTTTGACAGCAGCAAAATGTACGTGGGATTTCTTATTACGAAGACGAAGGAAACATCTAGTTTGAAATAAACTGTCTTGTGGAGAATAGAGCTTTCCCGGGGAACACTTCATTTCGGCACTTGCCAGGATTGGCGGAAATGCATGTAAATTGTAGAGGGCTCTGCCAATATCCCTGAGAAAATGTAGCGTGGTGAAATATACCAAGAGGAGTCAGGACTCAGGACACGGTTTAGAAGGGAAGTACGCAATAGGTGTTTTGCAAATTACTTCAAAAGTTCCTTTGGAATTCGTTGAATTTTAAACATTCCTATCACACCTAACAAACTACCTGATGATCTTGAAGTCCTGAACCGATTTACACCAAACATAGCTAAGAACACTCTCGACTGATATATGTAACAAACAAAAAAAACCGCATCAAAATCGGATCATAAGTTTGGGAGCTACGATGCCACAGACAGACACATTAACTTTTACACATACACGTCAAACTTATAACACCCCCTCGTTTTTGCGTCAGGGGTTAAAAATATACCTATTTAACAATACCTTACACGAAAAGTTAAAATGAAAAAACATAGTGATCTAGGGCCAAACTACGCCTCGATGTGTACTTAATTGTTCTCCTGTGAAGAACAAACCGAGAAGTCTCGTCACTTTGGAGGTCGTATTTTCGTAATAATATATTGGCTGGTTTCATATGCGTCTTTATTAGCATTACTTAAAAAAAACTACATTACTTTTTATTTAATAAAGTTTTGTCTTGAACTCCCTTTTCTATTATTTTTATATTAGCTGACCCGTGCCCACTTCGTTGAGCATGGAAACCGTGTAAACCTTCCCGGGACTTCCACGAATATTTCAAGACCAAATATAGCCGAATCAGTTCAGCTGATCTCGAGTTTTAGCGAGACTAATGATCAGCAATTGATTTTTATATAACATATGTTACTCAGTGATAACGTAGCTTTCTAATGAAAAAAGAATTAATAAAATCGATCCAGTACTTTTTGAGTTAAGTTACATACATACAAAAATACAAATCTTTTCTCTCTATAATATAGTGTAGATGTCTAGAGTAACTACTGCCTTCATTCGACATTAAAAGGTATTTTCTTTACCCAACCTTCAAAACTCATATTCAACTTTAAACGTGTGTGATATAATAAGTTGAAAACTATTTAAACAACAATGGCTCGTAACTCGCAAGTGATTTGCGCGGCAAAAAGCTGGTAATCCGTCCCGTATGTCCACCCTACTTATGTTCTATGGGGTATCGATTATTCGCCCGCGTCGTCCCCCGCGCCGCGCCGCCGCCATTACCACATTGCAGCGCGGGAATGATTTTGAATTAAGAACTTTTATTTTTTTATGTCTAAGATTTTGTGCAATGATTGTTTGAACTTCAAATCTCTGTCAGTTTTATGAAGTACCGACCTTAGTTACAAAAACTTTAATTATTTTTCTATAAATACGTAATCTTACTTATCACTTATCACTTAAATAAATTAGCAATGTCTTGCTCTTTTTAGTTAATAAATGAAAAACAAAAGCAAGAGCTTGAAATTAACTATTGATATTGAAAGATCAAAATCGATTGACCCCGATTTATTAATTTGATTAAAAGAGTATATTCTGTTTTTATGATTTGGAAACTTTTTTACAGTATTAGGTTTAATAACCCCCGTTTTTGATTTACGACTTTCAGTGAGTAGGGTCTAAAAGCAAATTGTTACATAGTCCAGTATGATTTAAATAAGGTTTTATTTAAAGGTTTTAGATTAAGTACACATTTGTTGTAGTTGATTCTCTATTGGTTTAACTCAACTCTACATTTCTGCGGTCTCTCTAGTTAACAACTCTACACTTAACACTATACTCCATAGAGGAGATTAAACTCGAGAGAATAATATTTACTCGATTTATGAGAATAGGGTACTAGACTGTATTTTTTTTATTTAGTAGATATACATTTACTAAACAGAAAGTAAGTATAATTTATATTACACAATATATTTTTATCCCAGAAAAATTAAAGTATGGCAGGAGTTCCTATTGGCCTCCCTTTACTCCATTTTTCTTTCTTCGATCTCAATTCGTTTATTCAAATTCCTCGTTATATATGCGGGCGTTTATGTTCATACTTACCAATTACTATAGCAGGTGCCTAAATATTTTTTTATTAAGTACATTTTACATACAAAAAAAATATTGCACATAGTTCCAAAATCCACACAATATCAATTTTTTTTTTGTAATAAATAGCAAAACGTCGTGTGTACTTTGCCATAGACAGAGAAGGGTAGAAAAAGTGATTTTCGGAATTTCGTACCCAATTGTTGTTGACAAAGGTTCATACAAATAGTGTAGAGTACATACTCTCCAACTAAAACTGATAATAATAATTGTTTAAAAACAGTAGGGTTGGCAGTGTCGGCACTTGGTGTTTACTGTTTTTATAAAAAATTTATAATAATCGATTTACTATTTGTCAAGTTTATGTTATTTTTGAATTTGAATATGTAGTTCTACATCAATTTCAGCTTGTTTGTATATATATGTAAAGGCAAAGATTCGTTATAAGCTTAAGTTTTAAGTTTTTGAATTGGAAATTGGATACCAACGTGAATAAACATCTACTAGTGAATCTGTGGTTTTATTAGTAGATATTTTTGGAGATCTGTTCACTTGGCATAGAGCACATGAGTAAACATAGAGTATGGACTCTACAACATTAATTTTGTTTCTGTTTCTAATTAATGTTAAACGTATGGGCAATGGCTTTGTCCTATATTAATTATTATTTTGTGTAATTAATTAATAATATTGAGTATCGTGTACCATTTGTTACATTACTAGAAATGTATTTTGTAGGTCGATCCTAAGTGATTAATGCTATTATAGAAATTGACAATGTCTAATGTCCAGAAAATATGTTTAAAAATAACAAATATCTACTGGCCTTTTAGCTAAGTTTAAGGATCTTTAAGATATGATATTCTGGTTCAAATAAATTATCTATATTTCTATATAAATACTTATTTAAATGAAAGTTAAATTATTTTGGTGCTCGCGATTAAAAATGAAAAGCAAAAGTTTCGTCTTCAAATAATTTTGGCTTTGAAAAATGTAAGGTGGACTATCGCAATGTCACAACTATATTTAGCACTCTTTCGTATTACAAGTATGAAATGTTCGAAATCTTAGATGTAACTCATATAAGGGTTATTCGTTTGTATATTTGTGTTGTTCTAAAGTGGAAACAAATACAATATGACCTCTATAATCAAAAGCTTAGCTTCAGGTAAACCAAAAGGCCACTTATTCTTTTTATTCTTCTTTAAATATGGCGGCTCCGTTGAGTTCCCAACGTCAGAGTGATATTTTACCACAGATTTGTCTAAAATAATAATATGCGTATGTACTATGTATTATGTAGTATCGTAATATAAACAATGAACATAAAAGGACCCGTAATAAGAGAATACAGAATTTAATTTGAACTTGTGTGAAATGAACCGAAATAATAAAAACTTGTGTCGTAAACAGAGTAGGTACCTTAGCGGAGCTTTCCCGGTCCATACTGCAGTTCACCATTTATGTGGTTTACATCCATCAGCAGCATATTATTGGATTATTTGACAAAACAAATACCTACCTGCAATTAGATTATAAATGAAGTAAATTAAACGACCAAATTAAAGTCCCATTGTATTTCGTTAGGTAGATATCTACTGTAAGTGAAATTTAAATTGGTTGCATTTATCTTCTCTATTCTCTTCTTCCTATATATGTATAAAAATTAATCGTTGTTGGTATCGCTAAAACTCGAGAACGGCTAAACCGACTCGGCTATTTTTAGACTTGAAATATTCGTGGAAGTCCCGGGAAGGTTTAAACGGTTCATTACAAACTGTTTCTAAGCTCAACGAAGTGGGCACGGGTCAGCTATAGTATACAGAGTTCATTTGTATTTTTGAAAATACATGAATCTCGCCCCATACGAGCCTGGGCCACGAATTCAAGTAACCAGCTAAAAAATGTAATTTAGCTTAGAAGTCAAATTGAATATAACGCAACAAATTAGCCCCACTTGAAATCTTTCACCCTGTATATTTAAAAAAAAATGATTTTAGAAAACTGAAAACAAATTTATATTTTTTTTCATTGGCCGGCTTATTGACATCTCGGCCAAATGATATTTTTCCTTTAATAGTGTTCCCGTACGTCCAGCCTCAAGATTATCTCCTCAATACAAGGAAGAGGCTTGAGTTCTACGACTGTCAAAGGAAGATTTCAAGAACCTTCGAAGGTCTTTGGTCTTCTCACATACAATGTAAAGCAAAAGTGTCGGCGATCGACCGTATAACGTAGAGCAAAATATAGTACTTGCTACAATTACTACTCGGGGTATAAGACCCATTGCACCACCTGGTTGCAGACTACAGTTCTACTTCTAAAAACCAGTACCTACTGCTCAATAATGGCGTAGGTTTATATGTTTTATATGATTTTGTGTCCCACAGAAACCAAATGAAATATTCAAGGAATTGCAATAACATCAACATTCATTTTATTGATAACTAGCTGACCCGTGCCCACTTCGTTGAGCATGGAAACCGTTTAAACCTTCCCGGGACTTCCACGAATATCAAGACCAAAAATAGCCGAATCAGTTCAGCTGATCTCGAGTTTTAGCGAGACTAACGAACATCAATTGATTTTTATAAGGCCTATGTTACTCAGTAATAATGTAGCTTTCTAGTGAAAAAAGAATTATTAACTTCGGTCCAGTACTTTTTGAGTTTAGTCCTTACATACAAAAATACAAATGTTTCCTCTTTATAATATTAGTGTAGATGTAGATTGAACTCTGTTTACATTACAAAAGGTGTTGTTAATCGTCGTTCGTCGTCGTTTCAGCCTTTTACTGTCCACTGCTGAACATAGGCCTCTCCAACACGTTTCCAGTGACCGGTCCATTGCCACCTGCATCCAACGTGACCCGGCAGTTTTCACCAGGTCGTCGGTCCATCTGGTAGGTGGCCGTCCCACACTGCGCTTGCCAGTACGTGGCCTCCACTCTAGAATCTTTTTGCCCCATCGACCGTCCAATCTTCGTGCTATGTGGCCGGCCCATTGCCACTTCAGCTGACTGATCTCCTCATTTCTGATTCGATCACGTAGAGAAATACCGAGCATTGCCCTTTCCATAGTTCGCTGAGAGACATTGAGCCTTTTGAAAAGATCCTTCGTGAAGCACCACGTCTCAGAACCGTAAGTCATCACTGGTTGTATACCTTTGTCTTAAGGCACTGAGGTATTTTGGACGAGAATACGTTGCGTAATTTACCGAACGCTGCCCAGCCGAGCTGGATCCGTCTACTGACCTCTCTCTTTAAGTTGGACCTACCTAATCGGACAGCTTGCCCTAGGTATATATATTCGTCAACAACTTCAAGAGTAGAGCTCCCAACAGTTAGTGCGGTGGGTGCAACATGGACATTGTGCATGATCTTCGTTTTTTCCATGTTCATTTTAAGACCCACTTGTTGAGAAACTATATTGAGGCCACCGAGCATGCGCCCTAAATCTTCCAGCGATTCTGCCATGACTACTATGTCGTCGGCAAATCGTAGGTGAGTGATGTATTCGCCATTATTATTGATGCCAAGTCCTTGCCATTCCAGGAGCTTGAAGGAATCCTCCAGAGCAGCGGTAAACAGTTTTCGGGGATATGACATCCCCCTGTCTCACTCCTCTCTTTAAAGGGATATCCTTCGTGCAGTGCTCCTGTACTCGGACTGACATGGTGGCGTTATTATACAAACACTTCAACACTTCGATATACCGATAGTCAATACGGCAACGCTGGAGAGATCTAAGGACCGCCCATATTTCGACGGAATCAAAGGCTTTCTCATAGTCCACAAACTCCAAGCATAATGGCCTGATCTCGTACAGGCTGATGTCCGGGATGTCTTCGGTATAGTGTCGTGTTAGCCTGGCTCTTGGGTCTGCAGCTAAACTAGCAGGTTCAGTTGAGACCGAGGTATACATCTGTCCATAGAACCTCTCTATCTCCCGTAGTACCTCGGACTTATTTGACGTTACGCGTCCATCTTCGGTCTTCAGCTTTGTCAACTGGCTTTGCCCAATAGATACGTCTCTTGCAAACACTTTGGAGCGTTGGTTCCGCTCTATCGTCTCTTTAATACGCTGGGTATTAAAAGAACGGATATCGTGTCGTAAGGACTTCGTGATCTGTCTATTGAGCTGCCTATATGAGTCAGCGTCACTCGAAGTTTGGAGCGTCATTGAACGTCGACTAGCCATGAGGTTCCGGGTGTGGTCGGATAGTTTCTGAGATCTATTTTTACGGTGGGTCTTGAAAAATTTGGACCCCACCGTATGAACAGTTTCTACCAGCCTGCTATTTATATCGTCCACTGATGCGCAGCTGTCCAGCCAATGGAAGCGATTTGACAGTTCAAGTTGAAAGCTCTCGGGGTTTTGGATATGGGTATTCGACGGTCGGAGCGTAGACTTCATCAGACGCGATCTTTCAAGTTTGACGTTTATATTCAACATGCCTCTGACGATTCGGTGATCACTTCCGATCTTAACCATGTTGATCGCAGAGACACCGTTGAATATCTGCCGCTTTGTGCTCATAATGCAGTCAATCTCGTTTCTAGTTACACCGTCGGGACTCAACCAGGTCCATTTCCTCTGCGGCGGCTTTTGGAAGAAAGAATTCATCGTGAAGAGTCCTTCTCTCTCCATAAAGTCCGCCAGCATCTGTCCTCTGGGTTTCCTCTGCCCATATCCAAATGGCCCCACTTTCAGCTCATCATCGCTTCTGCAGCCCAGCCTCGCATTGAAATCTCCCATAACAACTGTGAAGTGTGTTTTAGGGCTACGTATGGCCCTACTGATGTCCTCATACGTAGCTTCTACTTCATCGTCTGGATGTGTTGACGACGGGGCGTATACCTGTACAATCTTCAACGAATATCGTTTTGAGATTCTCAGTACAAGGTATACAACCCTATTTGACACACTCTCGATGGACACAATGTTGTTGATGAGAGAATTGTGGACAATAAACCCAACACCACCTTGGGACTTCTGTTCTCCCTCCCGGTAGTAGAACAAGTGGCCGGACTGTAAGGTTATCGTATCCTCGCCCTCTCTTCGGATCTCCGATAAACCAATAACGTCCCAGTGCAATTTGTTCATCTCTTCTTCCAGCTCTACGAGCTTCTCGTCCAACCTCAAAGTGCGCACGTTGTGTGTTACCAGGGCCAGTTGTCGTTTAGAAGGGGGGTGGTAGCCGGATCTCTTCCGGGGATTCTTAGCAACCCACCGCCCCGCCGTTACCGTGGCCGCTACCGTAGCCAGGAATAGCAGGGCCGCCGGGGACTAGGGGCCTGGTTTTCTGGTGCGTCAACATTGAAGGTATTAAAGCCTACTGGTACCACGCTGGCTAGACGGGTTGGTACAGGGTTTTGTTTCGAGTTTTCCTTCTCTCACACCAGTTGTTGTTATGAGTGTGTGCTTCCTTTTAGTCGCCTCTTACGACTCCCCTAGGGTAGTATTGGGGGTGGTGACAATTGTATTCTTATGCCGTCACCACACGGCTAATATAATAATAGTTGTTAATAGCCCCTCCGTAATCTTAGTTTGTCTATGGAAATGACAGACGATTGCCGAAAGACATTAAGGTGACATACTCTTAGTCGTAGGTGCAGCTATACTTAACAAATGTTTAAGTAGCGTAATATAATTGCGAAAGCTTGTAAGTGTTTTTTTCTTTACGCGCAAATAGATTTTGATAAAATTTTGTATGCAGGAAGCTGGCACCCTGGATTGAAGTCTACCTTTTATTGCAAAAAAAAAATACATTTTGAGGGTTATACGCGGGCGGAGAGATACATCTTTAATTAGGTAACTGTTAAAAGATTATAATTAAAAGAAAATGTGATATACCACTTTAATTAGGTAATTAAAAGCTTTTATTTTTCATAATAGTAATTTTTACCGATGCCATCTGTGCCAAGTGGGCAATAATCATAATTGCCATTTATGCTCTGAACATAATATGAATCGTATAAAAAATGTATCTACCTACAGTTGCTTCCAGTTTAACAATAAATATTCCGTTTTAAAATTAAACGAAATTTATATTTTAAGTTATAAATTCTCGTAACCGCTACCGTTAATGTGTAAAATGTTCCAAAAATACTTCTCCATTTTACCGGAGGATTCCGGACAATCAATAATGAAAATAAACGGATTTTTACTAATTGCGATTTTTACGCCAACAAAATTTTTAGCGCGGTTTTTGTTAATGTGTTACTGAACTATAAAAAAGTACGTGTCATTTAACAAAATAAGGGCGTGTTTCACCAAACGATGTTAAAGTTAACGCCATGTTAAAATACCAATCATTGACAGAAAATACGAGAGGGATAACATGATATTTAACGAAGGATTAACTTTAACATGGCTTGGTGAAACACGCCCTAAGTAGGGAAGACTATTGTACAATCGCTAGTCTTGCTGTCTGTAATTTATTCCGATTTCACATACACACCTAATGTTAACTTATTTGGAAAAGTCAGTTGTTTGGGTACCTACTAGCTCTTACTTGCTAATTTCGATACCTGACTACAACTCCAAATAAGAGCAACTTCTTTCTTCTTTCCCCATTTTCTTTTTACAGTCAAAAAAGAAACACCTAATACTTAGGGGTTAGATCGTAGACTGGTAATAGTATGAAAAAGACAACACTAGACTCGAGCCTCTAAAATTTAAGAAGCGTTTAAAAATTTGAGCGTCATATAAAACATTATAACTTTATACCTAGTTAAAATTATATTCTCAGTTAATTCCCTCGCTCTCTTTAAATGTAATTACTTTAATTTAAATACATAATATGCATTATATAATTTTTGTTTAATATATAATTTAGTGTTTTTTTATTCTACTCGTACTTCGATCAACTAGATATAGTGTACGTATCCCATACAAAAACAAGGCTAAAATCTGTCCGATAAAAAAAAAATCTGGAATGTAGCACTATTGGCATAAACCACTCGGGTTTATGCCAATAGTGCTACATTTGTTTAATAACTAAATGAGACAAAAGTTTTAAAACCTTTTAAAGTTGTTTCGGTGATTTCAAATCGCTAATTATGTCACATAAAATAAAAAAAAACTACTAATTTAAAAAACATGCATTGCGGCATTGTGACACGTGTTGACGTTGACAGTGTTCCGAGCGAACTAAACGAAATAACAGCTCACTTTTATAGTGAGCTGATATTCGACGAGACTAACTTCTTTTGTTGATAGAAATACTATTATTATAAATGCGAAAGTTTGTATATGTATAAATGTGTAAGTTTGTAAGGATGGATGTTTGTTAGTCTTTCATGTGAAAACTACTAAAGTGATTTTGATTATATTGGGTACAGTAGAAAATGTACGGTTCCCGTATTTAGCTCGTACGAAGTATAAGAAAACATCTAATCTATACATATAATAAATCTGTAGAGGAGTCGTGTCTGTACATTGAAGATATTTGAAAAAAAATATGATAGGGGACCTTTATTTACGCAATAGTACCCAAAACTATGATTTTTGAAATTTTTGTCTGTTTGTCTGTTTGTCTGTTTGTCTGTTTGTCTGTTTGTCTGTGGGTTTGTGCACGCTAATCTCAGAAACGGCTTATCCGATTAAGATGTACTTTTCACTAATATATTGCGGCAAGCTTCACTTAACATTTAGTGTTTGTTTTATGTAAATCGGTTCATAAATAAAAAAGTTATGACAATATTAAGAGATCATGTCGTTTTTGCTGGACGTTTGTAGGAAGCGCGCGCCGGGCCCGGGAGCCGTGCGCCGCCGCGCGCGCTCGCCGCTTCAAATTGTATTCGCAGCAAACGCACCGGGGCCGCGGGGGTGACTTTTATTTGTTAGTTTTAGGCTTGCTAGGTAGGAACAATCTAAGACTTTTTTTCTTGAGTTTATTACGAAAGTTATTTGTATAAAAATAGTTAGTACTTTTACTGTACAGTCCTTTGTGATAAGTAGACCATATTTGTTAGCGTAGGTTAGTAATAAGTAAATAAATAAAAACCGGCCAAGTGCGAGTTGGACTTGCACACCGAGAGTTTCATACAAACCTGATTGACATAGAATTTTGATTTGGTTACAACTTGAATATATTAGAGACCTAAGTATTTGTTATAAGTTTCAATTAAACACATTCATGACAAACGGTACGAAGTTTAAAAAAATCTAAATATTTTTTCTATCTATATAATGTTACTAAAAACGTATGGTTTTAGACGTTGCTTGGTTTCAAATTTTATGATTTTGAGTTCACGGGCAGTACCCTTTAGGTTTTGATTCCCTTACGAGTGTCGAAAATGACGAAATTTAGCGACATAAGCGACTGCTTTTGATTGCATTGGCTAAGAAGTCTGATTTTTTCACTGCTTCAAGGAACAGTAGTTCCTGAGTATTTTATATAATTTTCATCACAACACGCGTTTCTGAGAAAAGGGTCTTGACAGACGGACATGGAAATGATCTTATAATATGTGTTTCGTTTTTTCCTTTTGAGGTACGGAATCTTAAAAACAGTTTTAAGATTTTCAGAAATATATTGCTCTTTTTTTTGTTTTTTCTATTTCATAAGATAGACGTTAAAAACATCTCGATAGTTACTAAACTGTGTTACAGGGGAAAACTGTTAATACAACTCGATTCCAATCGAGATACCTTTTGAAATTCTAGCCTTTTGCGGCCTGCCATGGATATGTCTTAACAGTGTGATTATTATGGGTTTTTTTGTCAAATATCATAATATTGATAGAGTATTCTCTTATACAAATATATCCATACGCCAAATGCCGTACTTTTAATACAATTATAGCAAAGTTGAGTAGGTACCTACATTTATACAATACGTTATCCGAGAGTTACACTCAGCGTGCATCATTAGCAATGTATAATATAATTTTGGATTCTATATTATAGTTCTCATTCCGTCTGTTAAAATTCATACTACAGCCTACTATTACTGTACATTTTTATAGTTTTCTTTGTCCAAATTATGTATTCGATAACTGCATAATATAAAGAATTTTGATTAACATAAGTAGGTATTGTGTTTACAGTTAAACTAAAAAAGTTATGTCAATATAAGTTACATTTATATTTGTCTTGATATTTTTATTTCTTAGTTTTTATCATGGACCGAATGGTTTTTATGTTAGGTACAACTTAGGTTTGTTTTCTTTCTTTTGGGACTTTCTATATTTTGCTACTTTTCTATATAAAATCAGTTAGTACTTTAACAGTGAAGTGATTTATAATCAGTACCAACATGTTTGGTTATTAATAAATAAAAAAACCGGGCAAGTGCGAGTCGGACTTACGCACCGAAAAGACCGCAAAAGTTTGCGGCGCGCTGTCTTAATATCATTGTCGCTACACCAGCAGCGTCGGCGTGGAAACGATCATCGTCTGCAGTCGCTGCGGCGCAAAATCCATACAAATCTTAGTACTAGATGTTCGTCGTATATGTGAGCGTACTATCATTTATCAAGTAGTCCCGTTCGCATTATAGTAATTGTACACGGTCGTTTGTCAAGCTGGTAGTAGGAATTGTCAACATAAAGTAGTTTTTTAAATACCTCAACGACAGTTTTTATAACTAAAAATATTTAAAACAGATTTATTATAACACTGCCCTAAATCACTTTTCCACGCGTACGAAGTCGCGGGCACAGCTAGTTATGGTAACTGATTTTACTATTATATAAAGTCTATGAAGATAATGGCAATATATTTAACGGTCTAGTAGTTAAATAACTCGGTAAGTATGTATTTTGTTTCTATTTATATTGTAACTGTAAGTTTTTCATGTTAAAATAAAATAAAATAGGACAAAACCAATACCCACTTACATACTTTACTTGAAGTTCACTGCGGAGTTGCGGTGACGCTATATTTAGCCTTCCTACGCAAATATAAGGTTAAGGCCTCCGCATAATGAGGCCGATCAGGTAGAACTGACAGTTCGGCCCGTGTGCTGAGGGGCAGCTTTTGTCACTACTCGTCGTGAAAAAGTTATCTACGATACGGGTTATTGAATATAGATTTATTTACTTTTGGACTACTACAAAGAAAATAAAAAAGATGAACAAAATATAAATTAGGATACGTTTTAAAACATTTGCGTTTTAAGCAATTAAAGTCGATTATATCTTTCTCGCAAAACGATATTTGTTTGCAGGTTAGTGTATTGTCTATGTAGGTTTAATAAAGTGACCCCACAATCGGTTGTTCCCTTCTCGTTCGCACATTATATTTAAAAGTTAAATATCTTCATTATTTTTAATGGTGCTTAAATAATTTTATAGTCATATACACGAAATATTAAACTATAAAACAACTTAAAACAAAATGATAAATAGCTAATAGCTTAAACAAAGTGTAAAATAGCTGATTAGCTAAAATCAACTTTATATTACTCCTTCGAAATAAACAATCTAGGTATATCAAAATTGGTTGAATTGTAGCTAAGATGCCAAAAACAAACAAAGAAACACACATACATGTCGACCTTATATAATACCACTCTGTTTTCTGTTATAAATGGAATACCTATATAATATAGAAAAATAGAAATCGTTACGTCCCTACGAATACGAATTGCTTCACTATTGCCTCAAGGCTAAATTGTAGACGATACGATTTTGCATTCGTTCAATTCGTTCAGTCCGAACTGTGGGTAGATCGGACCGTAAATAGGAGCCTTAATAACTTATAATTAACTTCGTTTTAATTGTGATTCCGTACGCGATCCTCTAATATTATGATTATATTTCTGAAGTAAGTTATGGAAAAGATTGCCAATAGCCATCGTTTTTATTTGTTACACGACTACGGTTAGCTTCGGCTAAGAGGAATGGTATTTTGGCAGTCTGTGTGTTTATTCCACTCAAACTATTGATCGGATTAAATGTTAAATAACCTATAGCAAACCAATCTAAATCTTAATTAGAAAAAATATGTCAGAGCTATAAGCTATAAAACAAAGGAACCCCTCACGGCTGTGTCTACCCTCACTCTAAAGCTTTATGTTCACCCCATTACCGTGACGTCAAACTTGATGACATCCGGTAAGACCAGATACGGTGCGATGATGATTAATTATTCATCAAATAAAAGAGGTTAACAGTAATAAGTATCTCGCAAATTTGCTTTACAAAGCCACCGACGGTAACATATTTTATTTCGTGCGAAACACCCAGGATTATTTCTTCTCAGCGAACGTTCAATCAATCGCTCGACCGGTCTACCAACCGGTCGCTCGATCCGTCCGACGCTCATCCGGCGCCGTGGCCAGCTTAACTAGACCCACCACTCCCTTAGCTCAAAACAAAACGCGAGGGAAAAGGATGAGGTTATTGGAAATATGCGGGTCAGCGTCGGCTGGCGGTATATCGGACCGTAAGATTTTACTGAAATTAACTTTAAGGGCACTTCAATTTAAGCCTTTAGTAGATTAGGCCTTTCACGTAAGCATATAAACATTATAGAGACAGTACGGCGGTAGCCTATTGGAAATAGTTTTGCAAGTTTCATCATAATAATTGGGAAGTTATTACTTGTAAATTGTAGCATGGATAATGGAATAATATGTAGTTGAATGTACTTATCAGAATTCAATTTTATATCAGATTTAGTATCTACTTTGTGGTTTTATTAACGTTTACAGTTTACTCATTATACAACATTGTTACTAATTGTGGCTCTAAACTTTTTTTGAGGACACCACATTTTGAGAACAAAAATAAATAGTGTTAGTTAATTTTAATTATAAAAAATATCAATTTTCTTTTTATTTTCTAAGGGCATAAACTGAGTTAAGCGGGCACCCGCGCGGCTTCATACAAAAGTGACCCGTCGCGGAAAGCCGCGCGGGAGACCCGTCGCGGGAAGGCGGGCCGCGCGCCCGCGCTACTGAGCCCGTCTCCCCGCGACGGGCACCCGCGCGGGTCACTTTTGTATGTAGCCGCGCGGGTGACAGCTTCATGTTTCAAATAAATAAGTAGATTGACTTGGCAATCGCATGAAAACAACATAATATTTATCTCACAGTGATACGTATATTAAATCAGATCTTTTAGTGCGATTGCCAATCAATCTACTATTTATTTTAAATATGAAAGATTATTAATAATATTGATTTTGATCACTATAAGATGTTGTTAGACCGACCAACTAACCCCTACTTGTCATAACATGTATCTCACAACTTTTTACGGTAGAAGAACGATGAGCGTGACGTGAAGTGGCACTTTTTACAAGATATATTTTTGATAGGAACTGATTTCTTTTTGTAGAAAATTTACTAAAACGCGTGTTTTTGTTAAAAAGTGCAAATATAACTTTGTAATCCTATAGGTTTATTAGGGATTACAAAGTTAATTGTGCAGTTAGCGTATTTAGATAACTAGACAGAAATTCCAAAATGTTTAGGTTTTTCCGTCATTTATACTAAACGCTACTTGTATTCCAAATTTGAAGCTTCTATGTCTGCTAGAAGTGCCTAATACTTTTGATGCTCGGTCAGTGAGTGAGTGAGTTAGTGACAAAATTAAGTTTGACAAGTTATAATTCTTAAACTTCTGTTTCAAATTGAATGAAATTAGACCGTAACTAAAAATGCAGGCTTCTCGTTTAACCCACAACAAAGTTATAAGTTATAGGTTGAAAATGGCCTGAACTGCTTCGAGAAAAGGAGGGTACGACCGTGCTTAACTTGGCAGATTATAGACGAACATACATCCTCACCCTGTCATTTTGAACCAGGCGAATGAATTATATAAAGACCAAGGCGCGCGGACGGCAGCATGGCTCTAAATTTGCAAATAATTAAAACCTATTTGAAAATTTCGAAAATTTCAGTGACGCAGCAAAATCATAATATTAAGTTCTCCATCGATACGACTGTTGAACGACGTACATGCAAACTGTTAAAATTAAACTGGAGACACTGCGTAAGTCGGGTCTCCGCGACGGGCTCCGCGACGGGCCACGCGACGGGCCACGCGACGGGCCACGCGACGGGCCACGCGACGGGCCACGCGACGGGCGCCCGTTTAACACAGTTTCAGGCCTAAAAGATGTCACCGTTTTGAACCGATGGTGATCTATATTTTTTTTGTTGACATTGCGGAAAAAGCTTTATTTATTTAATACGTTTTTAACTTATTTATTACTTATATAAAAATTGCAAAATTAAATAAAGTTTACAGTAAAATATTATGTTTACAAAAAAAAAGAAAAGCTAGGCGAGCTACCTATATTATATTCATGGGTCTTTCCATTATTACTTAACAGTTTTTTTACTCTGGTACATTAACATTAAACAGGGGCCGTATAAGAACTACCCCTGGGTCGTACCTCTAAAATAAATACCTGTCAAATTAAAAAAAGCCTGCATTTCAATTACAGGTACGTCACATGACATATTCAGTACATAATCTAGATGTCTCCCGCTCTAGGTATACTAATGGCGCCGATTTCCACAGGATAAAGGGTCGCATTCAGTGTTGCCACCTTTTAGAAAACTTATTCACTAGTTTTGGTTAGAAAATTCCCCAGATTTGGGGATATTTTAAACTAAAATAATCTCCAGAATTCACCAAATGATTTAAAATGAATAACAAGCAAAATATTTTTTTATTGAGAAAACAATGAATAAAAATAAACATGAATAAAACTAAAAATCAACTTCAAATACTTCGTTGGTATTTCCTCTTTGTCTTGATCGATTATTATGCAGTAATTACATCAGCCACTTAAAGTCATCAAATAATTTTTCTGTGATTTTTTTTAGAAAACTCCTTTCTACCTACTAAAAGTCACTAAATCTAGTGAAAAAATCACTAAGGTGGCAACACTGGACTCGCATTCTTACCCTTTTAAATACGGGAGTATTTGAAGGGTGCTTTAAAAGGAATCTTTATGTCAGTTTTACGCTCCCATAAAGTTCTCGTCCCAATTTTAACTTTTTTCTTTACTTAAGTGATACCTGCATAATTTGTCAAATATTGTTATTACGAAAGGTTGCATAGATTTCAATTGACTTACGCCCGAGATTTCGATTTCTTTCAGTGTTATTCTATTATATATAAAAAATTTAAGTAATACTGAAAGAGAGAGTTTTCTTAATACTTTTTGTTATAAGTTCGTAAGTTTTCTTCGGAAATTAGGAAAATACATTGTTAATTTATAATTAATATACAGCATGATTCATCAGATATAGTGTGAAGAGAAGGATGCGTAGATATTTTTTTTTCAATTATATTACTTACTAGCTGTGCCCGCGACTCCGTACGCGTGGAAAAGTAATTTAGGGCAGTGTTATAATATTTTGACAGCGCGCCGCAAAATTTTGCGGTATTTTAGCCTTTAGGTGCGTAAGTCCGACTCGCACTTGCCCGGTTTTTTATTTATTAATAACCAAACATGTAGGTACTGATTATAAATCACTTCACTGTTAAAGTACTGATTTTATACAGAAAAGTAGCAAAATATAGAAAGTACCAAAAGAAAGAAAACAAACCTAAGTTGTACCTAACATAAAAACCATTCGGTCCATAATAAAAACTAAGAAATAAAAATATGAATAATGAAGAAAAACATAAAACTAACTTATATTGACATAACTTTTTTAGTTTAACTGTAAACACAATACTTATGTTAATCAAAATTCTATGTATTATGCAGTTATCGAATACATAATTTGGACAAAGAAGACTATAAAATGTACAGTAATAGTAGGCTGTAGTATAAATTTTAACAGACGGAATGAGAACTATAATATACAATGCAAAATAATATTATACATTGCTAATGATGCACGCTGAGTTTAACTCTCGGATAACGTATTGTATAAATGTAGGTACCTACTCAACTTTGCTATAATTGTATTAAAAGTACGGCATTTGGCGTATAGATGTCGCTATTATGGTCTGCTCTGCATCGCGCTATCGCTTGTAAGATAGATTTGTATATGAGAATACTCTATCAATATTATGATATTTGGCAAAAAAACCCATAATAATCTGTTAACACAGATCCAGGACAGGCCGCAAAAGGCTAGAATTTCAAAAGGTATCTCGATTGGAATCGAGTTGTATCAACAGTTTTCCCCTGTAACACAGTTTAGTAACTATCAAGATGTTTTTTAACGTATGTATATATTATAAAATAGAAAAAACAAAATAAAGAGCAATATATTTATGAAAATCTTAAAACTGTTTTTAAAATTCCGTACCTCAAAAGGAAAAAACGAAACACATATTATAAGATCATTTCCATGTCCGTCTGTCTGTCAAGACCCTTTTACTCAGAAACGCGTGTAGGTATCAAGATGAAAATTATATAAAATACTCAGGATACCTACTGTTCCTTGAAGCAGTGAAAAAATCTGACCTCTTAGCCAATGCAACCAAAAGCAGTTGCTTAGGTATGTCGCTAAATTTCGTCATTTTCGACACAATCAAAACCTAAAGGGTACTTCCCGTGAACTCAAAATCATAAAATTTGAAACCAAGCAACGTCTAAAACCATACGTTTTAGTAACATTATATAGATAGTAAAAATATTTTGATTTTTTTAAACTTAGTACCGTTTGTCATGAATGTGTATAATTGAAACTTATAACAAATACTTAGGTCTCCTAATATATTCAAGCTGTAACCAAATCAAAATTCTATGTCAATCAGGTTTGTATGGAGCTCTCGGTGCGCAAGTCCAATTCGCACTTGGCCGGTTTTTATTTATTTACTTATTACTAACCTACGCTAACAAATATGTATACAGTACCTACTTATCACAAAGGACTTTACAGTAAAAGTACTAACTGATTTTATACAAATAACTTTCGTAATAAACTCAAGAAAAAAAATCTTAGATTGTCCCTACCTAGCAATCCTAAAACTAACAAATAAAAGTCACCCGCGCGGCCCCGGTGCGTTTGCTGCGAATACAATTTGAAGCGGCGCGGCGCGGCGGCGCGGCGCGGCGGCGCGCGGCTCCCGGGCCCGCCGCGCGCTTCCTACAAATGTCCAGCAAAAACGACATGATCTTTTAAAATGGTCATAACTTTTTTATTTATGAACCGATTTACATAAAACAAACACTAAATGTTAAGTGAAGCTTGCCGCAATATATTAGTGAAAAGTACATCTTAATCGGATAAGCCGTTTCTGAGATTAGCGTGCACAAACCCACAGACAAACAGACAAACAGACAAACAGACAAACAGACAAACAGACAAAAATTTCAAAAATCATAGTTTTGGGTACTATTACGTAAATAAAGGTCCCCTATCATATTTTTTTTCAAATATCTTCAATGTACAGACACGACTCCTCTACAGATTTATTATATGTATAGATATTAACTCAAAACAAATCATAGGTCTAAAATGATAAGGAGTGAACTTTACAATGCTGGGGCTCGCTGGCTCCTAGTCTATACACACGAATATTGACCTAAGACCTGACCAGGATTGAAACTCATCTGTTTTAAGACTTTTATAGAGATCTTTAATCGTAATTTGTCGCGTTACAGATAGTAATTTATATGAGGTGCCAAAACAGAAAATGCTCTCGTCCTTATATTCTTCACACTATATTCGGCTTGATATATGAATCATTAATCAATCAGTATATTATAGGGGGTATTAGTTAATACCTCTAAGTTACATATAACAGGGCATGTAAATAATGTTTTTCATTAACGGAGCTCTCTCAAGCTGTTAAAAGTTTATCTACAGTCCTTGGAGTTATGTCATACTCCTACAACGCGCCTGTATGAGGCTGTACTCTCCGTACATTCGTGTATAAATTTTTTTCAACTAGGATTACAATAATATGATGCCGCTTACAACGAGGAAGGATCGAGTATACCAGGTTTCCTATACTTCACTTATTTGGTCTTATTTTTATACTTCACTAGCTGACCCGTGCCCACTTCGTTGAGCATAGAAACCGCTTAAACCTTCCCCGGACTTCCACGAACATTTCGAGACCAAAAATAGCCGAATCGGTTCAGCCGTTCTCGAGTTTTAGCGAGACTAACGAACAGCAATTCATTTTTATATATAAGATTATTATTAAGTTTTTTTAATCATTTATTCGTCTAAGATTACACTTATCTTCTCTTATATGTAAAAAATTGCTGTTCGTTATTCTCGTTAAAACTCGAGAAAGGCTAAACTGATTCGGCAATTTTTAGTCTTAAAATATACGTGGAAGACCAGGGTCAACTCTTTGATATTATCTCCGAGGTGCCCGATATGTACAAGAGATATCTTGGGACCCGCAGGAAATTAATAAGAAGAATATGCAGAATATCTCATGGATCATAATATATCAAGTCGATTATAGTGTGAAGAGAGGGACGCGTAGAGCATTTCTCGTTTTGGCACCTCATATAAATTACTTACCATAACGCGATAAAAAAATTCAAAGGCCTATCTAAAATGACCACAAGCAGTGAATCTTACTATGCTAAGGCCTGTATAAATAAAACAATCTTAAACCCAACCTCACCTTGAGAACCTATTTGGCAGATAAAACAACGTTTCGTTTCACTTTTAAAAGTGAACAACTTTATTAATGTTACATAATATCTAGATACTTTAACTTATTTTCTTTTTATACCGTTATATTATACATTACATTAAACAATAAAATAAGTATAATGTATATTTTTATAATCTTTATTTTTACGTTTTGAGAAAGAAAAAAATTAAAGTATGTAACATATAAGTAAAATTTTTAATTTTTAAAAGTGAAGCGAAACGTTTTTTTATCTGTCAAATAGGTTCTCAAGGTGAGGTTGGGTTTGAGATTGTTTTATATATTATACGGGCCTTAGTCTCGTGGGCTCCTAGTCTATACACACGAACGAATGAGGTGTTGGCAGTTGGCACCTCATATAAATTACTTACCATTTCTGCCAAAGCAAAAAATGCTCTACGCGTCCTTCTCTTCACACTATAATCGGCTTGGTATATGAATCGTGGTGCACATGTTATGTAGATGGCATAGGGACTTACTTAGGTAACTACTTACTTAACTATTCAAGTACTCTAAAGTAGAATTTTTAAGTTTTTAACAATGTTGGCATTTGCCTTTAATTAATTTTTCTTCAATTTATAACAATTCTATCAAAGTGAATGTCATGTAGACAATATGATCAATATGGTAGGTATAGAGATATTTAATTGTTTGATTGTTTGCATTGAATTTCAGCCCTGAAGTTACTGAACCTATTTTGATGAAAACTAGAAGGGGCAAACTACGGGGAAAATAGTCTTATTACGGCATAATGTACAGTTCTCTTTTACGCTCATAAAGTTGCGGAAAAATTCATACATCAAATTTCTATTTGAGTGAAACCGGTTGGTATTAAACACCAAACCATCACAATACAAGCATGTTGTAGTTACAATAAACGAACAACTTACAAAAGTAACCGATGAAATAGAGACTTTACTCAAAAACCACGCGAACGAAGTCGCGGGAACAGCTAGTGTTAAATTTGCAACCGAAGACGCAATCCAATCCTCTATACTACACTATGAAGTTTAGGCCGTGTTTCACCAAGCAATGTTAAAGTTAACGCCATGTTAAAATACCATGCCATCTCATTCATTGACAGGAAATACGAGAGGGATAACATGATACATAACATGGCGTTAACTTTTACATTGCTTGGTGAAACACGGCCTTAGTGTACTAAATTTGGGTTATTTTGAGACGTATCAATAGAAAACTATCGATGCCACCGGCCGGATATCGAACCGGGAACTGGGGTCACTGACCCAGAGGGAGAGGGTGGGTCCCCACGGGATACATCTTAACGGCAGAAGTGTAAAGTCACGAGTGATATCCACGGTATTGTAGAAAACCGGCGTCGAATAATGTCTGTAGAAAACCGGAAAGAAATAATTTACTTCTTGATAAGTACAGTTGTAACTCGTTTGTATCATAAATTTATTGTATCAATATAATGTGCGTTCCAGTAAGGTGAGTTTCCACATTACTCGTATTAACGAATTTTTTGATTACATTCCTATTTTATGCATGAACTCAGGCCGAAAGAAACAGGAAAGTGACTGAACATTTCGATAATAACGTTATTTTCTTGCAACTGGAACTGACTCCTAGTATACACCAGACATGTGTATAACTTCGATCACTAAGTAGTAACTAGTGAACGAAAATATCCTGCAGGCTATAAGTACATACACCTTTTGATTTTGAACTAACATGTCATTCAAGTTCACAACACTCATAATGAACGCTAATTGGTGAAACATTTATCACATTTTTTATGTATGAACATAGGCCGAAAGAAACAGGAATGAGATTAAAATTTTCGTTAAATGACGTTAATGACGTTTCTTGCAACTGGATGTAGTATTATAGTATTATAATACTGTCGCCTCCG
This sequence comes from Celastrina argiolus, assembly GCA_905187575.2. Classification (NCBI taxonomy): domain Eukaryota; kingdom Metazoa; phylum Arthropoda; class Insecta; order Lepidoptera; family Lycaenidae; genus Celastrina; species Celastrina argiolus. The sequence continues at coordinate 12,398,588 of LR994592.1, forward strand.
TGTTCTAGTGGTTCAGAGCTTCGCTCTCGACCCGGAGGTCGTGGGTTCGATTCCCGCGTTGGAACGACAAAAAATGTTGTTTTCAAGTTTGGTTAGGACAGTGCAGGCTGATCACCTGATTGTCTGACAAGAAAGATGATCCATGCGTCGGATGGGCATGTAAAAAGTCGGTCTTGCGCCTGATCTCTCGCCAGTCGTGTCGGTTTACCGTCCCACTGGGTTATGAGAGTAAAAGGAAGAGAGAGTGCTTCTGTGTATTGCGCACACACTTGGGCACTATAAAATAACTCCTGCGTAGCTGGCCTGGTTTCAATGAAATCGGCTACCGACACCGAAATCGGTGAGGGGAGCTATTATTATTATAGTACGTCCGAGCTACATTTAACCTAAACGTAAACAAACCAAAAACACCGAAATTTTCACATATTCACTTATTGTGCACACGTAGGTATCAACACTTTCACCCGAAAATAAAAGGAGTATACATACTTGATTACCCAATACATTTTATAACAATAATTTATATGTTTAAACATCAAATAAAAATCTTTCACAGAAAAAATACGCCATTTTGACACTGTCGATTGTAGAATATTTAACCCTATAGTCTATGGATTCATAGCAAACAATTATCATTGTATTATTATTGGCCAATTGGCAATACACTTGATTACCCAATACATTTTATAACAATAATTTATATGTTTAAACATCAAATAAAAATCTTTCACATAAAAAATACGCCATTTTGACACTGCCGATTGTAGAATATAACCCTATAGCCTATGGATTCATAGCAAACAATTATCATTGTACATATTATTATTGGCCAATTGGCATCACTGACTAGTCAATGGTTGTGTCATAGACGAGTTAAATTGGACGTGCTATAGTTATCATGTATACAATTGGAAATAAAATAAATGAATACTTAGTACAACGAAACACTGGAAGATAAGCATCAACGGGTGCAGTCGTTACGAATACGCAATTGGCAATCGTTCCTGCTTGGCATACAGTCTGGCTTCTGTATAAAAACTGCCACACTATCAAACGGGTCCTCGCCTCCACCTGCCCCGTTCAACACAAGTTAACTATGCCGCGATAAGATTCCTCCAGTTAAAAGGTGCCTTGAGATTCGAGTATTCAACGATCGATGTGTTCCAACTCACTGTGATCTATATTATGTAAATAAAGCTCCGTATAGTCCAGTCATTTTAGGCATTTTAAACTCCAATCTGGGGAAAAATTCCTAGTGGGCAAAATTTTTGTATATGTATACACCTTTATTTCGGTGATATTATGAAGATGTGAAAAATCGAGATCGATATCGTGCCGGCTAAAAAAGTTACAAAGGTCAAAAGGTCACGAAAATCTAATTTTTTTGCAAATATTTCGCAACCTATTGCTCAGAGGTCAATAGAGGTAATTATAAAAATGTTCCTCATAAAATTATCTACATAAAATGTCTCTTATAGTTTTTATGTAAAATTAACTTTTCGGATTTGCAAAAAACTGATTTTCGTGACCTTTAGACCTTTGTAACTTTTTTAGCCGGCACGATATCGATCTCGATTTTTCACATCTTCATAATATCACCGAAATAAAGGAGTATACTAAAATTCAGCCCACTAGGAATTTTTCCCCAGATGAAACCTAAAATGACTGGACTAGTAGCGGCTACAACGCTTCCAATTTTAATGTGACATGTCTCACATGTCAAAGTGGAATTCACCGCCCAATAATTATGAAATATTAATTTGGACAAATTTTAGTTTTTGGAGTTTCGTTGGTACCCAAAGGTTAATAACGGGACACTATTACCATGGACCAATATTACTAAGTATGTATGTGTGTCCTTATGTCAAAAAGTTTTCGATGTGTGAAATTAATCGCAACTTGTAAAACTTTAGGAAGCTGAGAATTTATACAAAAATTTGCATAATGTTGTTACTGTAAACTGTTTTCAATGCTGGTTCCGAACTTGTGACAGTGGTTGTTTAATTTCTACAAAATTTTGTACGCGTTATATTAGAAGCTAATAAACTCGAAAGTTGTTTTATGTATAGAACATGGTGTTAGTAATGTGATTCTGGCTTCACCCACTACAGAGTTAGCTGTTTTTTGTATAGAATTGTTAAAATTTGCTTTGATGATAGAGGTAATTGATATTTGTTAATTGTTTTTAGTTTTTGTTCAATAATTTTGTTATATAGATTAAATAAAATGTGATTGAGCGACATGTTCACTGAGTGAACAAGCTCGTTAAATAATGATAAAAAAAACATGGAATATGGATGTTACTATTTCTGGATGGATTTTGATAAATATTAGTACAGTAAGGTACTACTGTACTAATATTTAGTTTAGACTCCGGATCGATACTTAGGCAGTTATCGCACCAAAAGTAAGATCCACGCGAGATTTCGTCTTGCAAGTACAAAGTCACCGGTTGCACAGTACTTTCATAAATGGACTTACATGATATTGTCTTTTAGGTGTTTACTTTAAATAAATTTAAATTTAAAAAAAAAATTAATAAATTATGTATAATAATAGCTCCCCTCACCGATTTCGGTGTCGGTAGCCGATTTCATTGAAACCAGGCCAGCTACGCAGGAGTTAGTTTTATAGTGCCCAAGAGTGTGCGCAATACACAAAGACACTGTCTCTTCCTTTTACTCTCATAACCCAATGACAGCATTTTTTTTGTTTCAACGCGGGAATCGAACCCACGACCTCCGGGTCAGGGGCAAAGCTCTGAACCACTAGATCACGCAGGCGACAGCTACTAAAGCTTCATACACTGCCTACTAAAACAATACACTTATCAAGTATGCGTCCTTTATAATTTAACACCGAACAATCAAGACACAGGTTTGATAAAATCCTGCTGTTAAATAAAACCGCATCCAAATCGGTTTATCCGTGTGAAGGGTCCCACAGTCAAACTAACAACCCTCTGTTTGCATGGGGGTTATAAATGCCTTCGAAATGGTTCGGTCTTTTTGTATAGTGTCCAAACAATAATAAAATTATCACAGATCATTAAAACGCCTTTTTTCGATTTTGAACCATTGGAATTCTCCTTTTTTAACTAGAAATAATTTAAGCTTTCGTATTACTTTTATCAGGTTTGACTCTTCCATTATATCAGATGAGAGATAATATAATAACTAAATTAATGTTGTGAATAAATAATAACTGTTTTTTCTTAAGTTACAATGAAGTGGAAATAAAAACGCTTTTAATTTCCACCGAATTCGAAGTTAAAAATAATACATTGGGAAACGAAACGAGTATAAATAATGAAAAACCATTGAAATCAATTTATTATTATTTATAGTGAAGGGAAGTAGTAACTAGTGATGTGTCGACATTTCATCATATTTCATTATAATATTATCAACAATTTTTTTTCATTTGTCAGGATTTTAATTTGAAAAATATTCACGTAAACGTTTGATGCGGTTCTCGTAAAAAGTAAATGTAAAATAATGCGGCGCCAGTCGACTATTACAAAACATAATTATGGACAAGTGGGTTTGAACATCGTGATACAGAACACCGTATCATGAGATTATACGACTCGTATTAACGTTGGGATTCATTGCTGCTTTTGCACGAACGGAGAAAAAATGCCTAAGGAAAACGGCAATGCACGACATTATTTTTTCGAATCGTGCATGTTGATTCGCATGCGCGACGGTCGTCTCGAGGGCGCGGGGTGTTTTCCAAAACTTCGGAAGTACACGCCTCGTTTATCACAAAATACACTCTAATTTCAGAGTATAAGGTTGATATTTGTACAAATACAATTGGAGTTACGTGAAGTTGGTCGTAAATGCAGGTGTATCGGCTCGGGTGTGTTCGCGTGTAGTCGGAGAGCGTCGCGCGGCGTCGCCAGGCGCGCACGTGCGCTCTCAGCACGGAATAATGTATGACAGCGGTCGTAAACCTTTCTAACGACTGCCTCTAAACTTCGTAAATCCAACCCCGTGATAACACTATGTCGTTTACATATTCTACCCTCATTTGCCAGAAAATCTGTTAAAATTTTACTATTATTGGAAGTACGGGTAGTTTTTATGATTATACTACTGTATAATACGTGTATATATTATAATCTAAAAGATTAACAGTTTAACAGTTTTAATATTATTTTTTATTAATTACTGTATAATTCATATTATACAGTAGTATAATATGAATTATGATCTACGACTTAAGAGTTATTTACTATAATTTTTTAATCTCAGACAGTAAAAACTATAATGTAATTTTGTCCTATATTTATCAATATAGTACTAGAGACTAGATACCCTAATATTTAAGATGTAGGATAACGCGGAAACCGTACATTTTCCTAGTCCTTCTTGGTAATACTCTACATTTGTGTAAAATTATATCAAAATGCAACCCATAGTTTTGGAGCCTATTTAATGCAAACAAACAAGTCTTCACCTTTTTAACATTATGCTAATAATAATTATTACTACTACATAAGTTTATTTTACTAACGTAACTTTAGATCTTGATTATTCAGATATAGTTTACCATCCATACTTCAACATTCATTAGTTGTAGCAAATTGTGCTCAAGTTGTCTTTACCTCATTCAATATTATGATTTATAGATTTTATCAGAATCCGTAGTAGTTTTTGTGTGAAAGTGTAAAAAAACATACACACACTCAATCACAAACCTTACAACATTAGTGTGATTTTATATCATATTTATCATGATAATAGTTTCTTTCTCTAAACACTACGGGAATAAGAGTTCCGGGATATACGACTTTATTTATTTTTTTACCGTTAAGAGCTGTGTTAGCTTGGCTAAATACATTAATTTACTACTTAGTAGTTATACTTATAATTAGTTCTTTATTGTCATTTGTCATCTATCCTAGTCTATATTAGGGATGTCATTAGCAAAAAAAAAAAATCGATTTTCCTCTTTCCCACAATTTTTTTTCATAAGTAGGTACTTTCTTTTTTAATAGAAAAATATATATTTTTAAGTTATTTTTCTTATGTAAGAATGAAACAAAGTTGATACAAAACAGTAAATAAAAGATTAACCGACAAACTCAAAAAGGGGCTCGGCTGTGTTACAAAATAATCGATAAAAAAATATTTTATAAAAAAATTAGATTATTTTTCACGTCGCTGCATAATATATTTGTATGTTTGTTTGCATTAAATAGGCTCTGTTGCGCGGTTTGGAATTTTCGCGTCGAAATACCTCGTAAGTTCGTAACCACAACTACAATAAGTACTGTGCTACGCTTACGGTCTACAATGCTATGATTTAGGACTTAGGAGTATGTCCTGTCGCAATCTATTATAATATTATTTTGTGTATTACAATACAGTGTGTAAAATAAACTGTTATTACTTTGGGATATCTTATCTCATTCTAGAAATGATTTTTTTTTTAATTTTTAACACTGTTTTTTTTTGCATTCTTGCGACTAGAAACATAAATTGTAATAAGTAAAAACTTTTTTTTTAGGTTTTTATGAAAAAAAAAATACATTTCTAGAATGATAATCATATCCCAAAATGATAGGTGTTTATTGTCTGCTCTTTTAAACCCTGTACCTAAATTTACTTGAAGCGTGGCATCTTAATAATATTATGATAAAAGAGTACTGTGTAAAAGCTTGTTCCTGCTTGACCTGCAGATGCAACATATATTAATCTTTATCATCTTTATAAAACTAAAATAAATATTAATAAAAAACATTCGTGATTCGATGCAGTATGATACCTTTATTTAACCTACCAGTATAACATGATACGTGGTTTTAAATAACCACTAGACGTTAGAAGGTCACCTTGCCTGGTCTTTAACTTGGGTTACAAGTTTGCCAAGGTACCGTGAGCCGTCTGCTGAAGTGGTTCCTATGTATCCAGGGCTCTGACAGCTGGTCGTACCTTCCGAGAAGTGAACCTTGGTTTGATTGATTCTTGTGGGAGGCAGGTTACTGTAGGCGATCTGATGAATAACACCTTCTTCAAATATAGCGATGAGCTCATGATGGGAACTCTATTGCTTTAACTTTTAAGGGTTCGTAGACTACGAAGGACATAAGCTTTTTATACCTGCAAAATGTACAGTTCCTGCGTTATCTAATATCTAGTCTTAAATGTTATTGTAATTAGGGTTCTTCTTCTTTTTTGATAAATAAAAAAAGTATAAATTACATTTAGACTTTATTAACTAATATTAATAAACGTGACGCTATTAAGTGGTCCTTGGTTAAGGCATAGCTATTATCACTGTACACACAAGTGATTATGAATTCGTCACTAAGCGAAGTTTATGTCGGTCAATTCCCATACATTCTTATTGTCGAACTTTATATGTGATAATAGCGACGGCATCTTGATTAAGGTTATTTTTATTTTATTGTCTCTGTCGCTTGACATAAATGAACGAAACCTCATATTAGAATATTTTTCAAACGTTTCGAAACGATCACAAATCGAAGGAGAATTCGAAACAAGTCTTTCGTTGCACTGCGAATCGAAACTGTTGGAATTTTTCTATAAAATAGTTTGTATAAAAACACGGGTTAACATACTCGAGTTATAAAAGGTTTTGTTGTACAAAGCATTCTGTATGCAATATGTTTGTTGTATTACAATTTTCAATAGGTTCCACGTGCGTGAACTACGGAAGAATTAAAAAATTGGCCTTTTTAGTTTCTACTATGTAGTTTGGTTTGAAGTTTATACATACATTGTTTTGTGGTGATTACAGAAAATATTAAGAAGGTTAATTGTTAAAAGTAATTTTGGAACTGTATTTTTGTCAAAAACCAAACAATTTTTTTTTACTTTTTACCATTTCTTATTTTATTATCGCAAAAATAACAATAATGCAAAAAGTTTTTTTTTGGAAATTTTTGTTAAAAAAAAAGGAAAAATAATACATTTCTAGAATGAGAAATCGGTAGTATAATTAGGTATATTTCCCCTAAGTTATAGTGACTGTTCTTTTTACACCCGCTACATATTATTACTACTAAACTACTAACAAAGAATTGATAGTGTCAGCACATACCAGGAAAGTAGAGATGATGGTAATTCGTATAGCTGGCAAAGGCTGGGTTTTGTTTAGCGGAAAGCTCTGTATATTAGGTAGTCCATAGTAAGGATTTTGGATAGGTTTTCCAAATCATAGGTAAGGGCGAGGCCTCATTAGTGCGCTGCGGTGTCGCAGCTGCTCGATTTCCATATATTTTTATGACGTGGCCCACGGAAAACGACGCAACGTTCACACTCCGACGATGCAACGCACTAAAGGCAAACGCTCTAAGTAACTAATTGCATTCTAAAATCAAAAATCTATGTGCAGGACTACTGCTGCAGGACTAGGGTTTGAATACTGGTTTCATTCTTAAAAGGCTCTTCTTGGCTGAGTACTTCTTAAATTAATTGGCGGGTAAATGCTTGTTTAATAATTTGGTCCATAACTTGCTTCTAATTTTAAGTAGTATCGTTTCAATACTTGGCAGTATTTTCTTTATGTTCCGTTACGTAACTCAAATGCAACGACTTCGTTGTTACTTATTATAAATTATGCGAGATGGAGTAATATGATGGAATAGAGAGAAATAAGGTGAAACCACGTGAAACAGAGAGAAATAAATATAAACGATATTTATAGTTCCAGTCCGTTAAACAATTCCTTGTTCAGATTACATATTAATTATCTAATATTTTCGTAAATTAAAGACTAATTATAGCCTATATAGTACACATAATATAAGTGCTGTTAACAGCACCCTCTACACTATATTGCTACCAATTTAAATGCCACTTGATTACTAATAAAAAATACTACGATTTACGCCATATCAAGTTTGTCGATTTAATCCTTTTGTCTGCTCTACGTAAACAGGAAACAGGAAAATTTTAAATCAATAATTGTTTGTTCTATATTTGTGTACAGTTTGTACCTGGAAATTTAAACATTATTTTCCAAATTAGTAATAATGTACCCAGGTATATTTTGATTAATTCGACGTGAATTAATAATTTGCCACTAATAACTAGTTTCAAATCCGCCATTACACCCATATTAATCCGATAATAACTTTTAACGATTAGACAAGTTTTTGTAGTAAACATTGCGTGCACGGCAGCTGTCTACAGACCTCAGACAGTCCACCTGTCTTGAGTCTAGAGTCTAGACTGAGCGGTTAGCACACTCGAACGTATAAAAATAATCGATTATTATAATTTTTGACGGCTAGCTTAGAGGTTAGAAGCCAGCATATTTAATGCGACCTCCGTAGCGCACTGGTTGAGCAGATTCGTGCCTGCGCCAGAGAGGTTGCGGGTCCGAATCCTACCATAGGATCCAAAAGTTTTCTGTATACCTGGGTCTTATATGTGTGTCAAATATGTGTGTTGTATCTTCTTCTTCTTATATATAAAAATGAATTGAAATATGCGTGGAAGTCCAGGGAATGTTTAAAAGGTTTTTTTAATGTATGCTCAACGAGGTGGGTACGGGTCAGCTAGTCTTATTTATAAAAATTAATTGCTGTTCGTTAGTCTCGCCAAAACTCGAGAACGGCTCAACTGATTTGGCTATTTTTGGTCTTGAAATGTTCGTGAAAGTCCAGGGAAGGTTTCTATGCTCAACAAAGTGGGCACGGGTTGTATAATAAAAGTCTAAAGTATGTGTAGAGTTTAAAAAGTATTAAATATGTCGTCCGTGACGACGACGGCTCGACGAATTACCTCCAGTAATATCATGAAGGGTAAATACCCTTCGACTATGCTATGCCTACTGCCAAGCGTGGCGACTGGCAAGTATAGGCAAATGCCTATACTTGCCAGTCGCCACGCTGGGCAGTCGGGTTGGCGAGCACAAGATTTGTGCGTGAGGGAAGAGCTTCCCATTTCGAAATATAAATTCCCTCTGTATGTTATGACGCCCACAGGAAAGATGGTTGATGGTTCCTATTCTTTCTCAAGCACCCCATGAATTAGGCAAAATTACAATAGTATCTAAACATGCAACCAACTATATTAAACTAGTATGTTCAAGTAGGTTAGCGATATTTACTCAAGCTCAAGAATTTTTTTAATCTTATCAGCTATGCAAGCGTTTATGTTTTCTTTGCACGTCAAAAGTGAAAACTTGTTTTTCAATGTAACTATAATTTGTTGAACGCTGATATGATACTGACTATTAACGTGTTTATCCAATAATTATTTAACTTTAGATGATCACGCAAAATGAAGACGGCGACTCAACGTGTGGGTAACAGGAAACAGGGGCCTTACTCTACAAATTGATTCGATTTTGATTCAGATTCGATCCTGCCGCGTATTTCCGAAAAAATTGACGTTTGTTCATTTTGATTTTCAATCGATTAATATGATCGGGACTCGGGAGTGCTAACAATTCAAACGATTGTCTTTATCCTGATTAGTTAAAGTAATCCAAAAATTAAAACAGCAAAAACCATTGTGATCCAACTGATTCGATTCTCGATTGTGTCGTAAGTAAGCCTGCAGGCACGTAAATACTAAATAAGGACTCTAGAGTCTGGAGGCCGCTAATCGCTATGTAGGTACTCCAAATCGGCTCGAATAATTCCGATACTATATTTACTATAATATTTTTTAAAGATTATATTTTGCACTTTATAAGGGTTTTATTATCGTTTACGCTACGCTCTCGACCCGGAGGTCGTGGGTCCGATTCCCGTGTTGGAACAGCAAAAAATGGCTGATCACCTAATTGTCTGACAAGAAAGATGATCCATGCGTCGGATGGGCATGTAAAAAGTTGATCCTGCGCCTGATTTCCCGCCAGTCGTGTCTGTTATCCGTCCCACTGGGCTACAAGAGTGAAGAAAGAGAGAGTGCTTGCGCACACACTTGGGCTCTCTAAAATAACTCTTGCGTAGCTAGCTTGGTTTTAATGAAACCGGCCACCAGGGAAATCGGTGTGGGAGGCATTATTATCGATTATAGATTATACTTTAATCTAAAAATAAAAAAAGTTAATCTTGCAAGTGTTACAAAATTTACAAATGCATTAGGTACGCACGGTAATGTAAGTTAATATTCTGAGGCACTTGTTAATATTTTTATTAATTTTGTGTATTTCTTATTACAATATTATTTTAGTAGCACCTCCCTATACAAGATGTAAAATAAATGAGCGATAATACTTTAGGATGTGTATATGCCTCCTATGTAGAGTTTACTGTGAAACGCCAGCGCTAAAAGACATACTTTAGACTTTCATGTTTCTATGACAAATGCCCCATTATCATAAATTTTCCCATACAATGATTTAAAAAAAAGTAACTGTTTCAGCGCTGGTACTTTCACAGTTAACTCTAGATAGATATACAATAATATGTATAATAAATAATTTTACAACTTGTTTAAGATTTATTATCTATCAGGGATATTAGGGAGCTCCCTAACATCCCTGTAACCGAAACTATCGCATATATCCCATATAAAAATATCCGTAACCGTAACCGAATCCGAAATGAAAGTTAAGCTACTATAAAAAGGAAAGAAAAATGTAATATCCGTAACCGAAATTATCCAAACAAACGGATAATCCGAAATAACTTGATATCCGTATACGAAATTTTATATCCATTGTTATTTATATAGTTGTACATGTCGTTCCTATTATCAACTACTCTTTTTAAACTTATATATTATGTGATTCTTCTGTCCTCACTTCTGGTATATCTGTCAACTGCCAAGCAGCCCTGTAACTTAAAGAGCACTTATCTTGAAAAACCGGCGGTAAATAAATAAGTTAAAAATGACACCAGCTGCTTAGATGATTAGCTCTTTGAAGCAAATGGACGGGGACAATAAAATGCATAAATTATGTGAGAAAATGGGATGGAAAAGTTTCAGAGAATCGGATTTCTGTAAAGGGCCGTTCCCGGTTTATTGCTGAAGGGATCACGTAGCCAAGTACGGTAACAAGCCGAACATTACGTCGCGAATTATGTGTTTGTTGGATTTCAAGTATGTAACGGCGGCTCGGCTTCTGAAAGGCTTATCAAATCGTCAATCAGATATCATTTGAGTTAATAAGCCTTTCTGAACGCTCGTCGGTGAGTTAAAAAGTTATTCCGTCATTAAATATCATGTTATACAAAAACAGATAAAGGGTAATAATTTTAGCATAGTAACAAATTTTAGTATATGTATGTAACATGTATTTATTGCACCGTAGCGCCTTAACTACTTATCTGAGTGTAACGAACGAGTATAGTGTAAATTAGTTACAATAGCTCAGGTTACATAACTAAAGGCTGATTTTTCAATCGTCAGATTTTTATCTGTCGAATAATCATCTGACTTTGACATTTGTTTTATACAAAATCTGTCAAAGTCACAGATTTTTTACCTCAGGTAAAAGTTATCTGACGATGGAAAAATCAGCCCTAAATAATTTAATAAAAAAGCCAGACAAGGGTTAAAATTAAAAGACGGTAATTTCTGAAAGTAAAATGCGGCTGATATTTTATTTTGATGTACCCAGTGCCACTATCACAGTTAATACGAATATAACGGCATCGATCAAGCTAAATCCATGGAGCCGTTCAGACTGTAGAAAATGCAAGTCAAAACTACCAAACTTACATACTATATGTCTACTCTCAAAAACATTTTTTTTTGACCAGACGTCACTGCGACCCTTCTGGATCTATTGTGACTCCTTCTCTTTAGAGTACCGTCCCCAGTCCTAAGTTACTCATGAAGCGAACGATATGGTGGGGGTCTGCGGTGCGAATTTCCTCTGTTGTAGATTATTCGTGCTGTCCGAGTATACTTGCTACTGCTTAGATGAAAAGCTGGACAATCAAGAAGAAGGTGGAGGGGTGTCTCGTCTTTCTCCTTGCAGAATCTGCAAGTTTTTAGATCACCTATACCTATTCTGTGAAGGTGTTTGTTTAGCTAGCAGTGCCCGGTTAGGGTTCTGGTGAGGATTCTTAGTTGGTTCCTACTCATAGAAAGCGCCGATTCTGCGTATCGTTTGTTAAAACCCGGGATCAGTGCTTTGGAGTGCTCTAGTCCTGGGGCCACAGCCCGTGGCTCTATGCTTAGCCTGCGGCTCCATTCCTTTCATTTGGGAGTGCTAGGAGGTATTACACAGACTGGTTCTGGGCCATACATGGGGCTTTCAGCGCCCAGCTTTGCTCAAAAAACATAATCCTTCTTCTAGCGCAGTCGAGTAAAACGTGGTACTATTTTTTAACCGACATCGACAGCTGTGATAATTCATTTCCTTTGCCAGACCGGTTGATAGCCCTGTGAGCCGTGAGCCCTGTCAATATTTGATCTAATCATTTCGTTTTCGAAGAAATCCCGCGATCGAATGTTTGTAGACTTACCCATTATAGACTCGTTCGGAACCTAAATGGGTGTAATAATACACCCATTTAGGTTCCGAACGAGCGAGAGGTGTATTATGTCCAATGCGTGTTTAGTTATTTGTAGTCCAAGCATAGTCTAAAGTCCATTGAAGATATGAATGGATGAAGGTGATATGTCGCAAAAAAAAATATGTCACATTATAGGATCCTACCTATGCAGTCCTCGCTCGCCGGGCCCGAATGGCCCAGGGCGGGGGAATCACGACCAGGGGCTAATGAGCCCCTCTACGTGAGGTCGAAGGGCCCGGTATTGAGGATACCGAGCCGAAGTTTATATATCATGTTTTTCTAGGGAAAACCCCCCGCGGCGGAACGCAGGGGAAAACCATGACTCTAAGGGGAAAGAAGCCTTGAAAGACTTATCCCTGAAAGGCGAGACGACAAGTGGCGTGTGGAGGCCCCGGTCCTGAGACCGGAGAGCGTGTGTGGTTCCACTCCTCCAACGCCGCGCATCGTCCCGTGGACCGCGTCACGATCGAGATGCGGAACGCGGCGAAAACAACGTGCGCGCGCGACGGAAGCCAGGAAGATCCACATTATAGGATATATATATCTCAACGTATTAAGTAGGTACGTTGATTCTACAGACGGATATTTAGATTGATGTACTTAAAATTTTACGACGTATTCTAAAATGTTTAAGTGACTGTTTGAACTTTATTTTCTCGAAATCCGAATTTTGCTACATATCACCTTCATCCATTCATGTCTTCAATTGTATCGGCGCTGTCATGCTTTTCATACAATTATTATCGGTTAACGTTACTTTACGGAGCTTTTAAATGTTCCTGTTTGGCCTACAGTTAATTGTTTATTTGATCTTTTAATTTCGCTATAATCAGTTACGAAGTTCGAAAACAAAATGAAATTTGACATAAGGTTCGCTAAATGACAAGCGAACTCGTGTGTCACAGAGAATGTGAAAAGGCCTCATTGCTACATGCCACAACCTTCAAATCGAACCTGCACCCTTTCGAGTGCCGAGCCAAAAACACCGAAATTTTCAAATATGTATTTACTTATTGTGCACACTTGCACCGGAATAATGGAGGATCATACTTCATTATTCCAATACATTTTATTACAATTTACCAATAAATAACAAATATAAACATGAAATGAAAAACTTTTACAGTAACAATAAATACACCATTTTGATACTGCCGACTGTAGAATATAGTCTATAGTCTATGGATTCATATAATAATATAGTAGTCGCAAACAAACATCATTGTATCGTATTCGCATCACGAACTAGTCTATGGATTGTGTTATAGACGGGGTTTCTTACGTTTAGGTTAAAATTAAACGGGACGTACTACAGCTACAACCTTTCCTTTATTGAAGCTTTATAATCTAATGCCGGGTCCTTTGATCAAACACGATTAACTAATAATGTGTAAATGTCAGCGTGTGTACGCCCACCACCGTCCAGCGGTGTCCACGCTACACTTATTCTAGGGATAAGTAAGTTAAGGCTGCTGCGATATACTGAAAATTGGAGTACCTTTTTTCTCTATACTAGGCCCTGATTACGTAACTTCTGTGGCTTTCCCGAACGTCGACATCAACTGTCATTGTGACGTTAAATCTTTTTAAAACACGATTTAAAAAGTTAATATGTCATAATTTTGACGTTTTAACTTTTTAAATAAATAACAGCGCCCCTAGTGCCTATGGTAACTAATTCGATGCCAAGCAAATTGTATAGTACGTCCGAGATAAACCCAAAAGTAAACAAACTCGTCTATGACACAACCATAGACTAGTCAGTGATGCCAATTGGCCAATATTAATGCAATGATTATTGTTTGCTACGAATTCATAGACTATAGTCTTATATTCTACAATCAGCAGTGTCAAAATGGCGTATTTTTTCTGTGAAAGATTTATTTGATATTTAAACATATTAATTATTGTTTCATTGTTATAAAATGTGTTGGATAATGAAGTGTAATCCTTTAACATTCCGGTGAAAGTGTTGATATGTGTGCACAATAAGTACCTAAATATGTTAAAATTTCGATGTTTTCGGTTTGTTTACGTTTAAGTTAAATTTATCTCGGACGTACTATACTTTAACTTTCTCACCGTGAGCATTGACAATAACTCACACTAGGCTCACTGTAAACTAGCGGAGATTCCAAAACTAAGTAAGGAACTATAACGAAATCATGATAATAAAATATATTATGACAGATCCTTCATCAGAACCATACCTACTACAAGAATACTTTATATTGCCACTCGCTACTGGACCCAACTTCTTGCTTTGTGCCAACGAGGCATAATACACCCTTACGCGTGATTTGAAGGGCTAAAAGGGCATCTAAGGGCTAATTTCGCCCTTCCGATGTATTGAATGAGCCAGGAATAAATATTTGAAGCCTCAAAAGACTAAGCAGGTGCCATCCAAGAATAGGGTAATTCACATTTGCTTAAATTACGTGAAAATTAATACGGTGACTGGTATTTGGTAACTCAACTGGTAAATTATGTAACAAGTCGTGTAAAGGTCGACGGTAACTAGACCAGCTATGCAGGACTCAAGAGTTATTTCATAGTGCCCAAGTGCGTGCGCACTGCGCAATATAGTAGCTCCCCTCACCGATTTCGGTGTCGGTAGCCGATTTCATTGAAACCAGGCCAGCTACGCAGGAGTCATTTTATAGTGCCCAAGGGTGTGTGCAATACACAGAAGCACTCTCTCTTCCTTTTACTCTCATAACCCAGTGGGACGGTAAACCGACACGACTGGCGAGAGAACAGGCGCAGGTCCAAATTTTTACATGCCCATCCGACGCATGGATCTTTCTTGTCAGACATTCAGGTAATCAGCCTTGAGCCTGCATTGTCCTAACTAAACTTGAAAACAACATTTTTTGTTGTTCCAACACGGGAATCGAACCTCCGGGTCGTGAGCGAATCTCTGAACCACTAGATACTTTTTATCGATACGATTGAACCATTTAGGGGTCTTAACATGCAGTTAATTGAAACATGATAGGTATTAGATTATTATTACTAGTAGTTACGATTGAGTATCTCTACAGTACTTACGTAGAGATTTATATGAGTAGATTAAGATATTATCTACGTTATTTTTGACAAAACTAATATTGATATGGTCACTTGGCCAGCCCGCAAGTAAAACCAGAGTGTCAAATATAAATAAAACTGTACATTAACAATAAATCATGTAACTGGACATGTACGTTGAGCAAAATCGTTTAACTGTTAACGGATCAATTACCTAGTATGCAGTGTGCACACAAGTTGCGGGCGTACTATTTAAAACACGTAGATATCACAAACCAAACACGGCAACAGATTAATTTATCATTAATTGTCGTCTTACCCGGCACTAACACGATAACAACTTTATACCCACAGCGGAGAGCAGCATTTCACATTTCATCAAATATTTTGACGAAACCTGTCAAGTGTCGCACCGAAAGGACCTTAACGTGTACGCCCAAGGTCGAGTTTCGCGCGACCGCGGCGGAGGCCATTGCCACAAATACAAGGGCTCCGACTACGAACACATGTTGATGTGTAACGACCAGCGATGTTGAGCTCCCGCGCCCCCCGCGCGTTCTGAGAATGTTCGAACAGCGAGACGACGCTGGTGAGCAGCGGGGGTCTAAGCCCGCTGGTCCTGGGTTCGAACCAGCCGGGGGGCAGAACGGAATCAATGAACCCAGTCTAGGCCCGACAAAAGGACGTTTCGCCTGGCAGGTAATTAACTTAATATCAATCCTTTTTTGTGATATTTAGTTAGACGGTTAACTGTTCGGACGGGCTGGAGATTTTTCGAATTATTTTTCGACAATTCCGAATATTATTACGAAATGAACTTTATTTTTGAGACAATACAGGCTGATCACCTGATTGTCTAACAGGAAAGATGATCCATGCGTCGGATGGGCATGTAAAAAGTCGGCCCTGCGCCTGTTCTCTCGCCAGTCGTGTCGGTTTTGGTCGTCCCAGTGGGTTATGAGAGTAACAGGAAGAGAGAGTGTCTTTGTGTATTGCGCACACACTTGGTCACTATAAAATAACTCCTGCGTAGCTGGCCTGGTTTCAATGAAATCGGCTACCGACACCAAAATCGGTGAGAGGAGCTATAACGGGTGTAAAAAGAGCAGTCACTATAACTTTGGGATACGATTATACTACCTTTTCTCATTCTAGAGATGTATGATTTAAAAAAAAAAAAATTTTTGTTATTTTTGCGACAAGAAAATAAGAAATTATGAAAAGTAAAATATTTTATTTTTTTTGGTTTTTGACAAAAAAATATAAGAAAAAATACATTTCGAAAATGAGGATAGGTAGTATAATCGTATCTCAAAGTTATAGTGACTGCTCTTTTTACACCCAGTATATAATAATATTTTTTTAAAATCTATGTTTTTTAAGTATCTATATACTTATAATAAAACTGTAGAGAGGTCAATTCTGTACATTGAATATTTTTTCAAAATACATATTGGAGGATGATTGGTGATCGATACTGATGCCAAAAATGCAATTAGTAAAATTTTTGTCTGTCTGTCTGTCTGTCTGTCTGTCTGTCTGTCTGTATGTGCACGCATGGAACAAAAACTACTGAAGGGAATTTAACCAAACTTGGTACGATTGTAGCCCATATTCCTGGGCAGGTTATAGGCTATATAACATAACGCTACGATACATAGGAGCTGAGCAGTGACGATAAATTTGAAGCAAGTCGGATGAAATTCGCGCGCGCGGCCTGCTGACGAACGGTTCGTGCGAGGGGCGCGGGGGGCGCGGGGGGATCGCTTAAACAGTGACGCGAAGCAATAGAACGTGGCACTAAAGTAGAACATGAAATAAGTACCTAACTAACAGGATTTTTTTTTCTGGGAAGACAAGTGTTTCCACAGTGTCATAATAATATAAAAAAAATATTTTTGAACTTGCTTCACAAATTGGAATAAATTATCATTTATTGTATAAAATCAACTTAATTACCTAACTGTATTATTAAAAGAATGCCTTTCGCGATAAACTAAAAAACGGGCAATTAAGCGGTTTTTGGAAAGCTATTTATACCATCACGGTATTAATCCTTATCATTTTTAATACGTTAGTTGGCTTAAGCATTCCATGAAGACTATATTTGCCCTTTATACCATGCAATTTTTTTCATTGAATTTTTGTCTGTTTGTAGGTGCATTTGTGCACGCTAATCTCAGAAACGACTTATCCGATTTAGATGTGGTTCAATCATATTATAATGTAGTAATCTTGACTTAACATTTATTTCATCTCAATCGGTTCATAAATAAAAAAACTTATGACAATTAAAAAAAAATGCTGGTAATTTAATCTTTTTTTATTTTATATTTTCTTTAAAACTAAATTTCATTTATTTATATTATTATTATTATACTCAGGGTAGGTCAGTAAAAAAACGCTACTAAAAGCGATCGGCGCGCCGAGCTGCGGCCTAACTCTCCAAACTGATTCGATTTTGATTCAGATTCGATCGTGCCGCATACTCCCGAAGAAATTGACATTTGTTTATTTCTAACGGTTTTCTTTATCCTAATTAGTTCAAATCAAAGTAATCTACCAAATAAAACACCAAAATCCGTTGAGATCGAATTGATTCGATTCTCGGTTGTGTCGAGAGTAAGCCTGCTGGATCCTCGGCGGGGCGTGCCGCTGCGCCCATGTCTAACCGAGAGTTTCGTTTTAAAGACCTTAGTAATTGCAATATAAGTTTCAATTTAATACCTAAAAACATTAATGACAAAAACGATGGTTTCGCAATTTATCCTATGTCGGCACTATTAAGACGTTGCTTCATATCAAATTTAAAGATTCTGAGTTCCCGGGAAGTAACCTTTAGGTTTTGGTTCCCTTTGGAGTGTCGAAAATTACGAAAATTAGCGACATAAACGGCTGAATCTTTGGGTAGATGTTGCTAAGTAGTCTGTTTTTTTTCATAGCCAGA
Organism: Celastrina argiolus; assembly: GCA_905187575.2. NCBI lineage: Eukaryota > Metazoa > Arthropoda > Insecta > Lepidoptera > Lycaenidae > Celastrina > Celastrina argiolus. Next base: position 12,417,025 of record LR994592.1, read on the forward strand.
ACGGACAGAAGATCCTGAGTATTTAATATGATTTTTAGCTTGATACCTACACGTGTTAAAGTTTTGACACCCAGACAGACAGACAGACGGACATCGAAGTTTTTTACTAAATTAACGTGAAAAATTGGCTGGGTCTATACGGTGCATTCGAATAATATTATCCTAAGTTCGAATACCTTTGCTGACTTCTAATATTGTTCGAAGACCTACTTCTTTTGCCGAGCTCCGAAAGGATGGTTCTATAAACTTATTATACCCAGCATACCAAGAGGCTTGCCGTGACTTGCTGGATAGGGATCAATACTGGGATACACTGGGAAGTAACTATTAAATTTGCGAAAGTTGTCAGCGGTTGCGCCAATAAACTAAAAATATATTTAAATATACTAAAATGCCCTAAATCACTTTTCCACGCGTACGAAGTCGCGGGCACAGCTAGTTTAGAATAATATGGAACTTTTCGGACATTACAACTATAAAATATTAAAGTTGAACCTAGCACACAACTGTATCCTGCAGGAGTCAGGACACTGGCATGCGGTTCACCCGGCTAAATTGAATCGCTCCGGAAACAATATTTTGACAAAGTTCTTCGTTATAGGATATCAAATCCTATTGACAATATCGATAGATTATTTACTTACTAGTTATTATTACTACTACTGTGCTACTTACTATATTAGTACGTCCCAGATAAATTTAACCATTTGCCAAGTCAATTTACTTATTTATTTAAAACATGAAAAAAATAATAATATTGATTATGATCACTAGATGTTGTTAGACCGACCGACTAACCCCTACTTGGCATTACATGTATATGTCGCAGTCATCTTATTGAATCTGGTTATTTAATTGAATCACTAGGCGGTTATAAAATGGCGTCAAACAGCTCGTACAGATAGCAATGTGTTGATATATTTTTTGATTAATTTACTTTAATGTTCGTTTTATTAGTACTCATTCGGAAATTTCGAAGTTTAAAACTAAAATATTAAATGGCTGTCCTAGTCTCGGATTCTAAAATTTGTTGGTAAAAACAGGATTCAATGAAAGCGCTAGTCATTCAATTAAATAGCGGATTCAATCAGATGACTGCGACATATATAAGTTAAAGTAGGCACTTTTTACAACTTATGTTTTTGATGGGATAATTATGTTACATACATTATTTTTTTAACGTAATATTCATTCTATAGATTAGTTAAGGTTTCAATTCAAATATTATCTACGTTTTTATAACCATTACTTTTACTGACGCGTTATCTAGTTGATCGAACGATTATCACGTATATCTATATTATGTCTTCATCATAATTTTTGGTACTGAATGAGCAGTAATTTGTACCTACCTTACATTGAATTTTTCATATTCGATATTCAATTTTTATTTTTAATTGTACAATGTTTACAATACCATTAAACCATTAAATAATAGTTTTATTTATTCGATGTAGATTGTTCAGTCTAATGTAAAAGTCGTGTTCCGTTTACGCATGGCGAGTCAACCATCGCGGCGCTGACACTTGCTGTTGCTGTCAGTGGTCACCACTGTTTAGTGGTCAGCTGGTCACCACCATCGTTACTCTTTAGTGGTCATTAGAAACTACAAAGAATGTTGTTTTCAAGTTTGGTTAGGACAAAGCAGGCTGATCAAATAGTCTGTTAAGAAAGACGAGCCATGCGTCGGATGGGCATGTAAAAAGTCGATCCTGAGCCTGTTCTCTCGCCAGTCGTGTCGGGTAACCGTCCCACTGGTTTATGAGAGTAAAAGGAAGAGAGAGTGTCATTGTGTATCGCGCTCACACTTGGGCACTATAAAATGACTCCTACGTATCTGGTTTCAATGAAGGATCGTCCTGGCTTCCAGTGCGCGTACACGTGTTCTCGCCGTTACGTCCGTGCCGACCACCATTCTCCAGTGCAGTTCCCAGTACCTCCTGATAGCGATCTTCAATTCACACTCTGGTTCGTTGGAACCAAGTGTGAATTGTCGCCTGCTGGGGAGTTGAACTGCCCTGATCGCCCCGCTGGAATTCGTTCCGGCGTTGTGGTCACGGGAGGCCAGTTCCCCTAAGTGTTCATCCCCTGTGTTGTCCACTTAGTGTATACCTTGTGCCAGTTCCTACCATGTCCGCACGTGTACCGCGGCCTCCTCGCGACCGCGGTAGACGTCTGCGCCCGCGCCGCGTTGATCCGGAGTCGTCATCCGACCGGGACTCGTCACGTTCCGGTTCGCGCGCGACCCAGAACCGAACGCGCTACCAGCCTGTAACCGAGCCTAGCTGCCATGGAGCGGACACCGCCCGCGCCGGACCCCCGTCGGCATTCTCGCGGGGGGGTATTGCTGGTACCCTCCCTCTCCAATGCCCGGCCGAGACCCGCAGCGCGCCCCGGGCCCCGCACCATGCAGCCGTCCAGCGCCCGGCCTCACCGCCGCGCCCCCAGCGCAGCAACGCGGTAGTGTGCGACTCACGCCACTACCCCTCACCGCAGCCCAGTTACCCTGCCCCCGCAGGACACCACCACTCTCCTGCAGCCAGCGCGCCTGCACCACCAGCCCCGCTACCAGCTCCCAGGGTCGAGGGTCCCCGCCAGGACACCTACGCCCAGGTAAGCGCCGCACCACCACAAACCAGCCGCAGCAGCACAACCCACACCGCCCCGACGCCGGCGAGTGCTGCCAAGAGGACGTCGCCCCCGCCCTGCTTCCCCACTATCATCGTCGAGAGACTTGAGGATTGGGTGAGGCATTTCCGTCGCCTACGCGACATTCTGGGACGCAGCCCAAATGCCAGAGCGGTTGGCAACGTCATCCGCTTTAGCCCAGTGGACGAAAACGAGTACCGTACCCTTCGCCACTACTTCACCGAGCTGGGACGGAGTACGAGGCTGTCCTGGTTCGAGCACCGGCAACCACCTCCGAATACCATACAGGTAGGGATCAGAGGCCTACCTGTGGACACATCCGAAGAGGAAGTCCAGTTGGGACTAGCGGACCTTGGCTACTTGGCGGAGTATGTCAAGAGGTTCGCGCCGCACCCAGATGCCTCTTCGTGCACCTTCCTAGCCCATATCCAGAGGGCCCCCCACGTATTGCCCGGCGTTTTTGGAGTGAAGACGCTCCTGTGCATGCCGGGCATCCGCTTCGAGGAATGGAGGGACGGGAAGCGTCCCGTCCAGTGCCAACGATGCCAGCGCTCCCAGCACCGCACCGAGCAATGCCAACGTCGGATGGCGTGCAAATGGTGTGGCTGCGAACACCGCAGTGAAGACTGCCCCCGCAAGCGCGGTGAGAAGCCCTACTGCATTAATTGCAAAGGGGCCCATCCCGCGAACAGCCACAACTGTCCGACGTACAGCAGGGAGCTGAAGAGGTGCGTGGCCCCCTCAAACCGCGCCCCTGCCCCCCCGGCGTCGCCTGAGAGGCGCCAAAGCGCCGCCCCCGCGCGCCGCAACAGCGCCACCTCCGAGCGCCGTCACGGCGCTCCCGTGCCTACAACACCGCCGCCGCCCCCGCCGGTAACACTACCGGTGGAGGCCTACGAGCCCCCGTGAGCTGCGCACGCCGCACCGTTCTGGTGCGATCCCGGCCCGCCGCGAGCCCGGGGACTCTGCCGTCTGCCCCCCCGCTCCTACTCCAAATCCCACCCCCACTCTTGAACTCCTTCAAGACCTTTTTATGCTGGCCCTAGATACCATCTCCGACATCCAGGCCGGCACCCACGTCCTTCCCGCTATCCTTCGTATAGCGCCAGAGGCTTCTCGTCTGGTAGCCTCCCTTATCGCCCAGGGGCGCTCCTGCCCCCCCCCCCCCCACTCCACAAAACTCCCCCGCTTCGCGCTCTCTGCACGGAGCGGATTTTTATTAATTTGCTTTTTTATATTACGGCAGAGTCCCCGAGCCCGCCCGCGGATATCCTCGACATCGAGTGGTTCCTGCAGAGGAAGGAACCCGTACGACTGGCGAGGATCCTACAGCCGGCCCCGGACACTGCCGTACCCACCGCTTCCGCAAGGAAGCTGTATGGTGCGCACCCAGTGCCCCATATTGTTTCAATCGTGTAAACGACGTTCGGCATCCCCTTGCTCTTCCCCCTCTCCTGGCTCCCGGAGCCCCCCCACACTCCCCTGGTTGGACGGGTCCGTGAGATGGCTAACGACCGCTCGCCAAGTCGCCCCTCAGGTGAATGTTTTAATAAAGTTGTCCGACGGTTTTTCCCCGCGCCCTGACGCGGGGGTTTTGCCCTCAAAAAAACGTCATTAGTGTCTTTTATTTACCTCTTCCCAGCAATGGTAGGGTTTGTTCCGCGGGGCGAGGGGTGGTGTAGGGGGAGTGGAATCACACACGCTCCCCGGTCCCAGGACCGGGGCCCCCATGCTCGTTGCCTCTGCCACTCAGGTCACAGCCCTCCATGGCTCTTCCCTTTAGCGCCTCGGTTTTCCCCTGCGATAGGCGGGGGGTTTTCCCGAGAAAAACTGGAATGACTTCGGCCCCGGTATTCCCATACCGGGGCCCTTCGACCCCACGTAGAGGGTCTCATTAGCCCCTGGTCGTGGTTCCCCCGCCCTGGGCCACTCTGGCCAGGCGTGCGAGGACAGCGTTAGGTAGGTTTCAATGAAATCGGCTACCGACATCGAAATCGATGAGGGGAGCTAATATTATTATTAGAAACTAACATGGTCGCATGGTATTAAAGTGTTCTATAATATGACTGTTTATAATACAATTGTAAGCCAGATTCTTTCCCGTACTTCTTCGCGTGACATGTGGCGATCAGGTTATTTAGGCATTATTTATAATTAAATTATTTTAATTTTGGCTCTTTATTAGATATACATAATATCTGGGGGCACGGTCGTGCCCCCGTCAAGACGAGCCAAGCGAATAGCAAGGGCACTACCTACCTTTTCTCGAAAGGTTTTGTCGTTTTTTTGAGCTCTCATAACTTTTCTTTCGAAGATGCTAAATAGTTTAAATTTTCAACATAAAATGACATTGGTAAAGGCATGAAACATACAAAGTTTGAATGTCGTAGCTATGATACCTTAGATTTTATCAACGTCTAATAACCCCAGATTTCGTCACTGACTCATTTATAGATCATAAAAATTCATAAGGTACTTCCTGAAATCCTAGAAAGCTGATATTATTTATGTAAGCTGTTATTGCTACAATACCAACAAAAAAATCATTAAAATATAAATGCCATTTTGAATCCAATATGGTTGACGGTACAAAATTGATGTTTACTATACGGATCTGATCTTTAATACATAAAAGGAATATAATATATACAAGTATATAAAAAACGTATGACCTACTTTTTGTAGGACCGATAATCGGCAGATTCTTGCTCCATATAATTTCTATCCGACTTTATTTATTTTGAGTTCGTTGCACTACTGAAATCAGTATGTTCTATTTCATTCCGATTATTAATCGGTGACCGACTTTTTGTAGACGAAAAGTGGTCAGATCTCATGTAGAACCAAAATTCATGATCTATGCGACCTTACTTCATCAGGCTTAACTTCACTTACGCTACATAGCAGTTAAAACGTGACACTTGACCGTTTTGCTACCGTTACGAAGATTTCATAGGGATTCATTAATCGTGTGTAAAATAAAACGGCCAAGTATCACGTATTGACTGCAATGTAGCGTAAGTGAAGTTAAGCCTGGTGAAGTAAGGGCGCATAGATCATGAATTTTGGTTCTACATGAGATCTGACCACTTTTTGATAGTTTTTGATCAAGGTGTAGTGTAGAGCTTGGCTTTATACGATATCTGATAGTTTTTCCAGAGGGTAAGCTATGTAGGCTCGTCTTGGCAACATTTTTACATGCAAATGTTTTTGGTGGGATTTGATATTACACTCTAGTGAACAAAGAGACATGAAGACAAGCCTATATAGTAATAAGTAAAAGTAACTTGATACACAAATACAGTGGCGTTGTATAAGTTGTCCACTGTGTATCATCTAGATTAATTTAGATTAAAGTAAGTATAATAAATACTTTTAGTAAAAAGTTACAAAGTCTACAAAGCTCCTCCGCCACCAAAAATAGATTTTACCGAGTTACTCTTATGCGTAATTATCTTTCATTAAGGGCCGATTTTTCAATCGTTAGTTATTTTTTATCTAAGGAATAATTATGTGACTTTGGCAGATTTTGTATGCAACAAATGTCAATGTCACATGTTTATATTTAACAGATAAAAGTTATCTGACGATTGAAAAATCGGCCCTAATACATTTAAATAATTACGACAGACAAGTCGAAAGATAAAAGTCAAAAGATAAAGACAAAAGAAAAGAAGATTGAAATAGAAAGAACGCGGACGTGCCGTAATAAAACTTAACTTTGGCTTCGTTTCGCTCAGTCTATCCACTCGAGACTGGGTAGAGAGGAAATCAGATGCACATTGCAATATGTCAGGCATTTGATAATGGGACAATAATATTATCTATTGACACTTCTACACCACGCCAAGAAGTGTCAATAGATAATATTATTATATTGTAGAAGGCCTTACTCTCCAAACTGATTCGATTATGATTCAAATTCGATCGTGCCGCGTACTCCCGATTAAATGATGTTTGTTTATTTTGATTCTCATCCGATTAATATGGCCGGGAGTGCAAAAAGTTACGATCTAACGATTCACTTTATCCTGGTTAGTTGCAAAATAATCTATACAATATTATAAAGCGGACGAGTTTGTTTGTTTAAACGCGCTAATCTCAGGGACAAATGGTCCGATTTGAAAAATTATTTTTTTGTTGGATAGTCCATTACTAAAGGAAGGCTTTAGGCTATATAATATTACGCTGCGACCAATAGGAGCGAAGCGTCAGTGAGAAATGTTGCAAAAACAGGGAACATTATTTCGTTGCCTGCGCTGCATAAACAGTTTAAGTCACTCAAAATCGACGCGAACGAAGTCGCGGGCACAGCTAGTCCATCAAATAAAATACCAAAAGCCGTTGAGATAGAACTGATTCGATTCTCGATTGTGTCGGGAGTAAGCTTGCCGTGCTCGTATCCGCTGAACTTGTGTCGCATGTATCGTCACACACTTTATACCTTCCGCGAGATTAGAACCTCTGACTTATACCCGACGCTACAACCTCTCAGCCATGACGCTATAGACGCAACTGTGTTACGTGTAGTGTTGCCAGTATGATTTCCCAAAAAAGTACGACTAGCTTTGTGAAAAAGTACGGGTTTTAACTTAAAAGTACGGTTTCGCCAAAACATTACTAAAATGCTACAGTCTACTTATAGTACCTAACCATTTTAATAGTAATAAATTACCAGTACAATTTATAAGGTACTAAAAAGAACCGTCCACACTGAGGTATGGCAGTGGTACTGTTGTGTGAGATATATATGTCGCAGTCATCAAATTGAAATCGCGATATATTGAGTGACTAGCGTTTTTATCGAATGACGACAATATATTGAAAGACTAGGCCGAACATTGATTGAACAATCGTCAGCCAACGTCCAATTAGTTAGCGGATTGTAATGTTGTATTGTCAGTCAGGTGAATGAAATTTTTTCTCACTGGGGCGCTAGTAGTCGTCAAAACAAATATGGCGTCAAACAGCTCGCACTGATAGTACTGTGTTGATATTTTTTTATTAAGTCTACATTAAAGTGCGATACTCGTTATAAAATAGTGTGACAGCATGGATTTATCTATTATTACGTTGCCGTTGGTTACTCTTAAACATGTAGGTAATTCTTAGACTACGCTAAATGACTAAATGACGTTCAGTCAAGAGGTTGGACGTTACAATAAACAACATGACGAGTTGTCCTTTAGTCTTTCAATATAATGTCGTCATTTTATAAATACGCTAGTCATTCAATGAAATGACGATTTCAATTAGATGACTGCGACATATATACGGTCGAATTGAGAAACCTTCTCCTTTTTTGTAAGTCGGTTAAAAAGTACAGAAAGCCGTATTTTTTGGTACGTTATGGCAACGCTGGTTACGTGAGTAAAAAGCCTGCAACATTATACAGAAATTACCAACAACATAGTTTTGTATTCTGGGGCCTGTTCCAGGAGACGCTCTGAACGTTCAGAACGCTGACATTGACAACTGACAGTGCCTGTGAAAACAGTTCAAAACGATCCTAAACAGTGCTAAAGAAACGCAAATCTGAACGAAAAAAAACGTTATTTTCGTTTACTATTTTCTTTAGCACTGTTAAGGATCGTTTTGAACTGTTTTCACAGGCACTGTCAGCTGTCAATGTCAGCGTTATGAATGATCTGAACGTTCAGAGCGTCTCCTGGAACACAGGGATAGAATAAATGACTGGGATAGGGTTGTAAACCTACTGGCTAGAGGGGCTCATTAGCCTCTGGTCGTGGTTCCCCCGCTCCCGGCCACTCGGGCTAGGAGTGAGTGAGATGCAAATAGGTAGTTTAAACCTACTGGCGTCCTTATCATAAACAACTTACTTGCTTTGTGGTTACTTTTGAGTAAATCGCGATCAAAGTTTTTTTGTATATTTTGTTGTCTCTATCTATGAAACTAATAGGAATATTCCAAATATTTGTGTTTTGTTTAGTGCCTTTCAATATGGACTTTGTATGTGCGATATTATATGTACAATATACATATGTATTTAGTTAAATTATGATATTTTAACGATGTTTAGTTCATAGTTTGGAATGGATCCACATATTTAATAATACTGTAACGAAAAGTATAATAGCTATTAAAAATTGAGTGATTGATTCTGGTAGATCTCGTTGCGGTGTTTCCGAATATACTGTTAACTTATTTTCGCTAAAATGTCGATTGCGTTGTTTATGATAAGCTGGCCTACTCCCGAAACAATCGAGAACCGAATCCGTTCGATATCAGTGGTTTTTCGTATTTTATTTGGTGAATTACTTTGAAACTAATCAGGATAAAGAAAATTGTTAGATCGTAACTTTTTTTCCTGCCGACCATATCGATCGACTGAGAATCAAAATAAACAAATGTCAATTTACTAGGAAGTACGCGACATGATCGTATCTAAATCTAAATCAAATCAGTTTGGAGAGGAAGGCCCCAGGACTGGAGAATATGTGCCTAGTAGTTATAGTAGGCATTTGTTAAAAGAATTTCGCACAACTAGTCAGGCTGACCATATGGCTCAATACTAGTATATTTTACAGGATAAGAAATAATAGGGGAAACTCACCCCTTAAACGTTGTCGCCCTTATATTCGTTTGTAGGATTTCGTACAGCGCCCAGCCCTAAATAATTAGACTATTAGGGTTGTCACCCTCAAAACTTTTCTTTACAAATTGCTTCGAGGAATTCTGCACAACAGTCAGCCCTGTGGACCGAGTAAGTAAGTTTTTCAAGGTTGTCTACCCGCAAAACTTTTCTATGTACTTGTTCCCTTATTTTATAGAAAAATGTCGCTGTGGGGCAGCCCCATGACAACAGCTAGGGGACTGGCCAGTGACCCACAATCGGGAATGAGTGCGAATCAGCCAATATCAGTTATGGCTTCCGAGAATCATAATTTCAATACATTGACTTTATACTTCACTTGATGTTGTTGTGTTTTTTGTTCGTCTACACAACAAATATGTAGAATTTATCTTCTAGATTCTAGATACATAGTTAGATTTTTTTTTCTTACGATACTTTTTTCTGTCTACATGTTTTTACATAATTATGTACTTATGTATATTTTTACGTAATTTATTTTAAGAAACATCAATCATCAGTGTAATAAATAATAATAAAACACAAACAAAAAAATGGGCATATTTATGCGTGCAAACGAAAATAAACTGATCTTCCTTTTAAACGCGATGCAAGTTAAACCCTAAATGTCTTTGACATTTTGTCTACGTTTGACATAAATTAGATTTGAATTTAACTATTCTATACCTAATCTAGGAAAATAGGTTCCAAGTTCCAAGTATTTTGTTCTTTTAGTTTTGGTTTGAAGATAATTTCTCAGAAATCATTCAGGTTCAAAACTGTGCTTCAATTTAACTAGTTCCAGGGACTAAATAGTAGTTTAGATTTGAAAATTTTGAAATTGTGGTGGAACATATTAATTAATTAACCGATTGAATTTAACTGAAAGTTGTTCAATATCATTTACGCCTCCTAGGTACAGTGGTTTAGAGCTTGGTCCTCGTCTCGGCGGAGCTCGTTGGTTTGATTGTAGATTTTGGTGAACTTTGTACACATAATCTTCGAGGTATCAGGGGCCGTATTATGATCGTTTACTTTTACTTTTTACGATTACGATACTTTTTATTCCACCCGAGCGAAGACTCGTGCAAAAACTAGCTAGTAGAGTCGAACCTATTTGAACCTAATAACCCACAGCTAGCTAGTAAAGATGAACCTAATAACCCACAGGTAAGTATCGAAAGCCCTACGCAATATGCAGAATAGATCTAATCGAAACTTAACCCAGATAGACGTATTGTTTGGTGAAAACAATTACGTTCACCTTGGCTCCGATAGAAGTAATTAAGAAAGAATGCTGAAGGTCGATCGCTGTGAAGGACGTATGACCAAATGTTGCTAAATATGTAGAGCCAATTAAAGAGGTCACAGAGAACTACTGCAGAGTACAGAGTGCAGACACATCGAATAAAATAATTGAAGACATGAACGGAAGAAGGTGATATGTAAAACATTTTGATTTCGAGAAAATTTAATTCAAACTGTCACTTAAACATTTTAGATCCGTCTCTAGAATCAATGTACGTTACTAGATATCCTAAAATGTTTAAGTGACAGTTTAATCTCAATTTTCTGGATATTTTTTTTTGCTTCATATCACCATCATCCATTCGTGCCTTCAATTAGTATAAATAAAAACACCGCCGAGTATAAGACGGACTTGTGTACGTGGTTCCGTACAAAACATTAATATAGGGGCAGTGCGCCCTTCACAGTTCACACTACGTCAATCGAGCCCCGTGCTAAGTATCCGAAGAGCTCAATTACTTAACTTATTATATTTTTACTATTTATTGTATAGTATAAACATTCTTTATGCTATTGTTATGAAGAGAAAAGATTTCATTGAATACTCTTAGAAACCATGAGTACTGGAATCCGAAGAACCGTACACTTTACCGCAATTAGATACTTCTAGTTATCGCCTCCGTGGTCTAGTGGTTCAGAGCTTCGCTCTCGACCCGGAGGTCGTGGGTTCGATTCCCGCGTTGGAACAACAAATAATGTTGTTTTCAAGTTTGGTTAGGACAATTCAGGCTGATCACCTGATTGTCTGACAAGAAAGGTGATCCATGCGTCGGATGGGCATGTAAAAAGCCGGCCCTGCGCCTGTTCTCTCGCCAGTCGTGTCGGTTTACCGTCCCACTGGGTTATGAGAGTAAAAGGAAGAGAGAGTGCTTCTGTGTATTGCGCACACACTTGGGCACTATAAAATAACTCTTGCGTAGCTGGCCTGGTTTCAATTAAATCGGCTACCGACATCGAAATCGGTGAGGGGAGCTATTATTATACTTCTAGTAGTCTAGCCACGCGCTCTTCTTTATATTTGTGACAAATTTAATTAAAATCGGTCGAGCTCTTCAATGTATTATTAGCTCAGATAGTGCGCACCGAACATCTCGGTGAAGAACCTAAAATTACCATTCCAGAAAACATTCGTATGTACTGTATTTGTATTTTAAATATTATTTTCTTTGTAAAATTGTACTCGCTTTTTATTCTGTATTTGCTTTAGTGGCTTCATCCATACGTTTAGTCCGCTCATCTGTCTATTGGTTTATAGTTAAAGAAATGAATGGATGAAGGTGATATGTAGCCAAATCATAATTTCGCGAAAATTGAGTTCAAACTGTCCCTTAAACATTTTAGAATACGTCTTAAAGTATTAAATACTGGAATCCAAAGATCCGTCTCTAAAATCAATGTACTTAATATATTACTACATAAATCCTTAAATGTTTAAGTGATTGTTTAAACTAAATTTTCTGGGTAACATTTTTTGCGACATATCACCTTCATCGATTTATGTCTTCAATTGTATAGTTATCCGTGAAACTGGAGAAACACCAGCACCGTCTCATCCAACATCTTTCTTTGGGTGTCGTTAACGGTGAAAAATGGGACATCGTTATTATTATTATTTTTAATGCTTTATTCATGTATGGGCCGATTTTTCAATCGTTAGATAACTTTTATCTGTTGAATAAACATGTGACTTTGACATTTGTTCCATACAAAATCTGCCAAACCTACTTATTACTTAGATAAAAGTTATCTGACGATTGAAAAATCAGCTCTAAGTTACACTTTGTACACAGTAATGTAGTACGCCAAACTGATCTATCAGTTTGTAGGCGCTCCGCTCAGTATTACGTAAGTACTTAAATGACATTGTATAATATATTAACAATAATATTATATTATGTGATGCAAATTTTGCCATTACACTTACATCAAATACCTATAATAATAAATTATTATATAATAATAATAATATCTATGGACGCTTCCCACCACGTCAATCTGGCCCCGTGCTAAGTATCTGAAGAACGATGATGATGATGACAGTATAGAGAACCGGGTAATCCGGATATAAGAGGAGCATCAGCTCGTGCGTCAGGTCGCCGCTCAGATACCCTCATCTATCTCAGCTTCCTATAACTCAAAATGATGTACTATATAACCGTATAACCTGAAATTGAATTTGACACTAGCTGACGGATTATAAATAGAACTTTTAGGGCGTGTTTCACCAAGCAATGTTAAAGTTAATCCTTCGTTAAATATCATGTTATCCCTCTCGTAATACCTATCAACGAATTAAGGCATGGTATTTTAACAAGCCGTTAACACTAACATGCGTTGGTGAAATCGGGACTTAGTGTTCCGTATACTCAAACATAAAAAACGGGACCTTATCACTTATATATTTTATGTTTTAATCGCCTCCGTGGTCTAGTGGTTCAGTCCTTCGCTCTCGACCCGGATGTCGTTCGATTCCCGCGGAACAACAACAAAAATTTAGTTTCCAAGTTTGGTTAGGAGGTTAGGACAATGCAGGCTGATCACCTGATTTTCTGACAAGAAAGATGATCCATGCGTCGGATGGGCATGTAAAAAGTTGGTCCTGCGCCTGTTCTCTCGCCAGTCGTGTCGGTTTACCGTCCCACTGGGTTATGAGAGTAAAAGGAAGAATGTATTTGTGTATTGCACACAAACTTGGGCCTTGGGCACTATAGAATAACTCCTGCGTAGCTGGCCTGGTTTCAATGAAATCGGCTACCGACAGTGAAATCGGTGAGGGGAGCTATTATTATTATATTTTATATAAATGGAACCCATCGTACCCGAGTCGAACTCTCACTTGGCCGGATTTTTATATACATAATTATGACTATGTTAAGTGGTATTATTATATCTTATATAGTCTACGTTAATTTATAGTTGTGTTTGTTACAAAACTACAGGGCCCTGATTCAAGATGCCATCGCTATTCGCTATTAGCACTTACGAAGTTCGCAAACAAAATATATTTCGGTTTTGACATAAGCTTAGTGACATACAAATTCGCTGTCATTTAGTGAGCCTTATGTTTGACATTTCAGTTCTCATACCTTTTATGCTTTCGAATTTCTTAAGTGATATTTATAGCGATGGTATCTTGAACCAGCAGGCTTACTTCCTAGAGTTCCTAGTCCCTACACAATCGAGAATCGAATCAGTTCGATCTCAACGGCGTTTAGTGTTTAATTTGGTGGATTACTTTGAAACTAACCAGGATAAAGTAAATCGTTAGACCGTAACTTTTTGTACTCCCGAACGTATCAATCGACTGATAATGAAAATAAACAAACGTCAATTTATTGGGGAGAACGCGGCACGATCGAATCTGAATCACAATCGAATAAGTTTGTAGAGTAAGGCCCCAGGGTCCTGGGCGGATTTTCTAGGAATTTGGCACAAATGTACACTATGGGAAGAACATAATATCGTCGCTTTACATTCACAACCTCGTATCTAGAAATCTACAACTTTTCAGTAGAGTCAAAAATCTTAATAATTTTAGATTTTATTATGACATGGATTTTGGATGTATACTGTTCATAACTGAACCGCATTTAAAACAATATAAATATTATATTAAAATCTAAAATTATTAAGTTCTTTGACTCTACTAGGGATCCCGCGAAATATTTTATTGTGCGTACAATCTCTACCCTTCTATTGAAATTAATGTACCTATATAAAGAATAAAGATAATATTATAATATCATGTAAGGGTCTTTATGAAAAGTTAAAATCGCGATTTTATGCTTGACTGTACAATTATTCCAATCGACCTACATAATATTTTGAACATATTGGTTTTTCAATTTTAGAGTTTAATTTTTATGACAATTTTTTGCTAGCCCAAAGAAAAACATTTTCAGATAAATTTTAATTTTCAGCGCCATTATTATTGAATCGCCAAAGCGTTGATCACCAAAAACTGAGACACTTTTAATTATTGAAAGTAAACATTTCTGAATCTGTTACGGAGTTCATAAATGTAAATTGGAGGCGCACATCCCGTTTAGCGCCCCTCCCTTTCGCCCCCTTCAATGAGGCAGATGGGGGAAGGAGGAGTGGGGTAACCCCCTCTGAAAACGGGGCCGGCACTGCGGTACGCGACGCCACTAGATCTAAACCGCTTTGAAAGAAATCACGACTTACCAACCAAGGATATATTAAATATGGAACGACAGACAAATATGAAATCAGTAGAGGCGACCTCTGTAGCTCAGTGGTTAAGGAGTGGTAAAGCCGGAAGTCGCGGGTTGCAATTCCGCAATGGGAACAAAAAGAAGAAGGCATCAGAGCACCGAGCTACGAATTCCGCTATAGTAACAAAAGTTTTATGAATGTATATGAAATATCAGCTGTGTAATAAAATAGAAATCTTAAATATATGCAGGTATAAATAACAAAGCCTATATAAAGGTATTAAATATATGTTGTGTCTGGTACACGTAACACAAGTTCTTCGAAAAACCGAGCACGGGACTAGGTAGTGTGGAAAAGCATCCATAGATATATATCTATATTATATTACTTTTATTATTTCCATTGGCCACCGGAGAAATAAAAAGTTTCTTCGTATGGAAAAGTAGACAAAATGATAGCTTGATAAAGGAAGTCTGTCATTTTGCCTTAGAATCTGTCAGTGTTTCTATTTTTGTGAAGACAAAACACATTTAGTGGCCATGCCACGCGTGCTGTAGACAAAAATAATATTTTGCTTCACCTATATTATGTCATATAGGTGTGGTTAAGCTATTATAGTAATATGTGTGACAGTATTATTAAGTCTTATTTTTTGCAGGTTGATAAGCGTTGTTTATAATAATAATAATACCTCCAACACCGATTTCGGTGACGGTGGCTGGTTTAATTGAAACCAAGCCAGTCACGCAGGAGTTATTTTATAGTGCCCAAGCGTGTGCGCAATACACAGAAGCACTTTCTCTTCCTTCACTCTAGTAGCTCAGTGGGACGGATAACCGACACGACTGGCGGGAGATCAGGTGCAGGACCGACTATAAACATGCAAACTTGAAACAACATTTTTTGTTGTTCCAACGTGGAAATCCAACCCACGTCCTCCGGGTCGATAGCGTATCTCTGAACCACTAGACCACGGAGGCGACAAAAGCGTAGTTTAAACTTAAGTATTAATGTACTTGAGATCTGAAAAAGTCTCATTTGTGAAATTGCTCAGGTGGTGAAAGAACCTGCTTATGGTTGGCAGACGTATTGACCAGTCATTTTTCTGGATTAGTCCGGCTATGTTATGAGAATGTCGTATGTACTAGTCAACCACGCGATGTTCAACCTTCCGTCCTACTACAGTATTTAAGAAGTGGTTACTTAGCTCGGAGAATACTGTATAAATCATCCAATGGATGCAAAGGCCTACTTTTTAATAATTCCATTAGCATATTTTGGCAATATATTCAATTGCCTGTTCACTATATTATTTTAGTTATAGTACCAGATAATGTGTTACAGCTACATATACCTATTTTAGACTTTTTATGCACATCCATGCCCCAGGAACAGAGAAATCGCCACGGTGGGACTCGAATTCGCGACCTTCCGATTCCGCGCAATCCACTGAGCAACGATAACCGAGGGCAATTGAATTGCCTTTGTTGCTAATGAGAAACATGATTTTATACTATACATACTCTGTTCCAAATCGATATGATACTAATGTTAACACTTAACAAAGCATGTAAGTAGCAAAAAGTAATTTGAATGTTATGATGCATTTTAATTAGCATTGTATTTCATTGTATTATCTGGCTATTATGTTATTAGACGAATAAGTTGTTAATTTGTAAAAAAGGAAAATAAAATAATAATGATTATTAAAAAAGAAAACAACGAGCCTGTCCATGATAGCCGATAGGGGCGAAGTAAGAAAAAAATATATGTTTACAAAGCTCAGGGCCCTAATTCTCAGTCCTCGAACTAAGTTTTTACTATCGGTCTGTCCCGCTCATGCAAATGAGATTTACCGCGCGTGCGAGCGGGATATACTAATATCCGAACATTTTTCCACTGCCCGAGAATCGTGCTCCAGTAATGGGTGTCTAATGTCTATAATGCTACACATTTAAATGTAACTAAGGGGCGACTTCACTATCCACAGCGAAAACTTGGCTTTATTAAACTCAGCTCTCACTAAGCGCGTTTCTTGGCTTACGAAAGCCGAGTTCAAATAGTATAGATGTAACTATTTATGTGTAATAAGTTACATATTGCTATAAATATACAAATGAATGCAGAATTTTAAAATACAATCATCACAACAGCTGTTATCTCATGACATCTGATATGTGACAGCTCTTGAGCTCGTTCAACGAAATCTCAAGTTCAGAACTTTAAACTCAGGTTAGCTAGAGCCGCGTTTAGTTTTTGTCGGTGAAATGCAATTCCGAGTTTTAAGTGCGTTTAAACGCGTAAAGCGAGTTTACTAAGCCAGCTTAATTGCATTGATGAAATCGCCCCTAAGTTACCTTCCAATGAGGAAATACAATAGCACATTAATTTGATAATTTTTTTGTTTGCTTTAATAAATCATTGAAACCGAACGAACGAAGTATATTTTCACTTCTTTTATCATTTTCTAAGAACGCCTTTTTTAGAATACTGTAACTCACCGACATCTCACGAAGAAAAGTACAAAGTATTAACGCCAAAAACGAGAATCAAGTCCTTTTTGTCACAGCATTTCCCCTTCAGACAAGTGGGAATCATTTTTTTCTTGTCTGTCTCGTAACCTGTCGTCGGTCGAGAAAATATAATATGTCGAGATGTTTGCAAAGTATTTAGCTTCGAAAAGCTTTTTTAGAATAACGCTCTTTAACTTTAGATGAATTTCATAGTATTAATAAGGCAAATTCAAGCCCAAAAAATAAAGTTGACAAGATTGCGAAAAATAGAAATGAAAAAAAAGATAACGTATTTTAATTAACGAGTAGCTTTTAAAATATTCATATTAATACAACTGTCTGACCCGTGCCCAATTCGTTGAGCATAGAAACCGTGTAAACCTTCCCGGGACTTCCACAAATATTTCAAGGCTAAAAATAGCCGAATACATTCAGCCGTTTTCGAGTTTTAGCGAGACTAACGAATAGCAATTCATTAATATACATCAGATTATCGGACCGGTGCCCACTTCGTTGATCATACAAACAGTATTTTCTCACCGTTTAAACCTTCCCTGGACTTCCACGAATATTTCAAGGCTAAAAATAGCTGAATAGGTTCAGCCGTTCTCGAGTTTTAGCGAGACTAACGAACAGCAATTCATTTTTATATATATAACAAGATCCTACTTTAGGAAGGTTCATATAATGTGTCCTACATGGGAACACAATTTAGAATTTTTCCTACCACTCCTGGGAGTCTTCGTACGTGACACCATTTCTAAACGCAATTCTAGCGCAATTTTATTTTTAATTTCAATGTTTACTGCGCTGCTTATTTAGTAATTTATTTATCTACGGACGTTTCACACCACGTCGATCTGGTCCCATGCTAAGTCCCGATTTCACAAACGCATGTTAGTGATAGCGGCTTGTTAAATCACTATGCCTTCTCATTCATTTATAGGAATTACGGAAGGAACAGCATGATATTTAACGAAGGATTAACTTTAACATTGCATTTAACAAAACACGCCCTAAATATCCGAAGGATTTGTGTTACGGGGATCAGACAACGAAAAATGTTTAATAAAAGTATTAAATATTAGCTTTACACATATTTAAGGCTTTTTGTTAAACACATCAATTGTCTTGACTAGGGAAATTGGATTTCTTCGAATAACTATATAGGTACTAAGTAGATTTGTCGTTAAGAGTCCTTTATTAATCCTTTTACAAACATTGGGTACGAAATGCATATTACAGTTTTTCGATTAACAATACACAACCTATTGTGTATTCTTAATCGAAGTTAAATCCATTAAATGTAAGTTAAAAGTGTCTGCATGAACCAAATTTGCATAATACAATAGGAAAAAGGGCTAACAAAATATTGTCGTTGCTCCAGACATCCTGTTTGAGCAATTTAAAAGTACTATACGTCATCTCGACAGGAGCTAAGGGCTGGAACTTGCGGGGGTATGTTAGCGAAACCGAGTTCTTAATATTTCAATGCCGATTTTTCAATCGTTAGATAACTTTTATCTGTTGAATAAACATGTGACTTTGACATTTGTTCCATACAAAATCTGTCAAAGTCACATAATATTTATTCGACAGATAAAATTTACCTATCTGTAATTGGGAAAATCAGCCCTTAAATACGTTTTGTATTCATCGCTTAAAAAGGAGAGGGTTATTTTCGTTAGTATTTCACTATAATATTATACCCTGTTCATAATTCAGATACAATTTGATGTAACGTATCCCAAATCCAAAATCATTTTCATGTAAAAATGTTGCCAAGACGAGTCTACATAGCTTATCCAGTGAAAAAGTTATCGGATCTCATGTAGAGCCAAGATTCTTGATCTATGTGCACTTACTTTACCAGGCCTAACTTCAAACACTCTACATTTCAGCCAAAACGTGATATTTTGCCGTTTTGCTACCGTTACGAAGAATGAAATCTTAGAATGAATAAATGAAAGGAATGAAAAATGTGACATAATGGGAATTATAGATGATGAATCGAGATGCAAAAGTTACTCGATGTTCCTTTGGCATGTTGTGTAAATTTTACACATGCCGATTGCCGAAAAACCATCGGAGACTAACCCCCAGTTTCTGAAACGTGAATATAGCAAGTGAGCGAAGTTGTTGCGAGTGCTGTTCTTTCAGAAGGGCTTGTTAACTCAAACGTAAGCTGAACGACGATTTGATCAGCTTTTCATAAACCGGGGCATAGTCCGAGAAATTCCGCTGACCATCGGCCCATTAACTATTTTTCTGATTGCAGTAAAGATCATAATTGCTACAAAGTAAAAAATTGTGTAAAATTTTTGTAGTAGTACTTTCGCTTTTATAACGAATATTTATAAAGTTGATTTAAATCACATGATATTAAAATAAATACTGTTTTATCTTCACGTTTTATCAATTTATCAGCCTCTCCATTGATTAAAAATATGTATTTCAAAAAGTCCATCTCGTTCAGACGTGTAAATATTATATTTTGAAACGTTTGATTTTATAAAAACATGGCTGTATTTTAATATTTTAAGAGGAAACACAACGGCCCATCTGCGTACCAATTTACATCTATGCTACCCCTATATCATAGAGTAACAATTTATTTTCCTGGATATCTATGTAGATATACTATTAGTACGTCTCTATTTTTTCCTTTTTTATAAATTACTTATTAAAAAAGATATGGACGTTAAAAAACCTAAAAAATATGGTCAGATTTTCGGCTGTGCTTTATCCAGGAAACAAATTGAAGTACATTTAATGATATAATTGAAACATCGAGCATATCTCAAGCCTTTTCTTAGTCTATAATGAAAAAAGTACCTAGATCGGTTAATTTTTGGAGAAAACTAAGTAACTTAATTTCAGTTCAAGCTGCAGGTTGATCGGGCAGATGCGGGACAGCAGTAGACTTTACAACAGGGACGTACTAACGTCCCTGTTGTAAAGTCTACTGCTGTATTCGGTTAAGTTTAACTATCGGATATCCGATATAAAAATTTTCCGTAACCGTAACCGAATCCGAAATGTAAGTTTTTACAAAAAAATAAGGAAACCAGTATTTAATATCCGTAAACGAAATTATCCGAAAAAACGGATAATCCGAAAGAATTTAATATCCATATCCGTATCCGTATCCGAAATTTCATATTCATTTCATCCCTGCTTTACAAATATACCTTTTTTGGATTTCTCGAGCCCGTGGTGTTTTCTCTTAAGTGGTTATATTATATGAAGTATGCGCAAAGTGTATTTTACGTAAACATTTGTATTTCACATTACGTTTGTACACTAAACTCAGCAAATATTGGTTGTAATTGTGTTTATATTTTTATATATTGTATAGTCAATGAAATTATAAGCTCAAGCTAAGTTTAGTTTAATATCATTGTGCAAAGTCAATTCACTTTGAGTATTGTGCGTATGAAATATTAATGTATTGACTATCTATGGTAGGTTCTTGAATTTGATAGGGATAGGAATTTGCCTAAACATTAACACTTTCAAAAATTCGATACATTAATATTTCATTTGATATGTATGTACAGCTTTGAAACTAAATCACATAGCCTTCAACATATTATTGATATATGGACACTTCAAAGCACGTCAATCTGCCTACCTTGCTAAGTATATAAGTATATCAGAAGAAATTTTATTACTGGGACCAGACAACCGAAACATACTTAATACTTTTTATCAATACGTATATTTAAGATTCCTATTATATTATACACATATTTAATAGAAAATTTTCTTCCTTCGGCGGGATTCGATCCCGCGACCTTGAGCATCAAATTGTTATGTTCAACCACTGCGCTACGGAGGTCGTCAAATCGATCAATAGATAGGTAATTGAAACTGACCATATAACTCCAGTAATTAAAATTAAAAAAATACATCTATATCAGGGATGTTAGGGAGCTCTGTAACCGTAACCGTAACTATCGGATCCTGTATATAAAAAATATCCGCAACCGAATCCGAAATAACAATTTCGAATAAAATCGGATAGGGGGGAGCCTAATGGAGACACGTTACAACAAGTTGTTTTGATCGACGTCCGCTGTCTTTTGGTTCTTCTGTTGTCGTCATAAACTTATTCTAAATAATTGACTTGTGACCAATTTTACAATTACAAACAGTTCGACAGGTTGAAACAAATGTGTTGTGTTACGGTATCGATGAAATAGTACCAAATGCGTCCTAAGTCGTTCGTATTTTACTTTTGTAATTCCTTAAAAAATATATCCGTAACCGAAATTATCCGAAACTATCAGGATACGGATACTATATGGATTCGTTCCTATATCCGTATCCGAAATTTAATATCTATAACAGAAATGTTATCTATATCATCATTTATATCTTCAAACATAATATTATGGCAACGTAAACCAATTTCTGGTGTATTCATTTCGAAAACCTGCGAGATAAACCTATTTTCCATGAAAATCGTTCGATTCGGAAACAGGATTGAGTATTTAGGCTAACCCGTTGTACGGCCTTGTTAGTTGTTATACGATGGCTGGTTTTTTGGACGCTCGATGAATTCAAAATACGATGGCGGTGAATTTTAAACACGAAAAAGAAAGAGCAAATGAATGGGGATTGCCAAAATAAAAACAATTTTCGTTAAGTAAGACCCTAATGCAGAATAGTTATAGAAAACTTCTGTGATTTCCAAAAATTAAAAACAATTCGACATTTATTAACATTAATTCACAAAAAATAATCTTTACATAATTTCCAATTCAAAATCCGGTTCGAAGGACCACGGGGTCAATATTAAAGCATTTCCGTTGCGTTTGTGTATAAGTTACAAAAAGTTTTTTTGGGTTTCCAAAAATTAAAGACAGTTCGATAATTATTGTAATAAAAGGACGACTTTATTCAAAAATGTACACGTCATACGGAATACAAAGGTAAAATAAATACTTCTACAGACAATATAATCAGATTATTTGATGTTATCCATTTACATTATACATTTCTAACAAATAATTATTCACTTTAATTGACAAAAAATAAATAATAATACTTACATAATTTCCAATTCAAAATCCGGTTGGAAGGACCACGGGGTCAATATTAAAGCATTTCCGTTGCGCTAGTATGAGGTATTTGGAGCGGGAACCTGTACAACGACCTCGCACAGACGAGTTTTGACATTGCGATCAATTCCCCTCTATTCTTATGTTCTGCAAATCCAATTTAATAAAAAGCTAAACTATAAGGTTCGGCCAAATTAATGTGTTACGGTATTCTTTTATTTCACGTTAAATAAATCATTACAGCGTGATTGTTTTTTTGTACATTTAGAATAAATTAGATCTGCAATCGTATTTAAAAATTTAATTTATAATGTAATGATTATAATCAATGTTCCTGTCTTTGTTACACTATACTTTAACCTTTTGACAGGAAAAACGTTGTTGGCAGGGTATTATTGCTGCTAAACTTATGTTTCGCGAGATATTACTGTTTTAATAAATTATTATTAGTTAGATAAATGATTGAAGAAACTAAGCAAAGAGAATCAAAGTAATCGAATAATTTAATAATTTTTATGCATAAGGTAGGTAGTAATAAAAACTTAAAATATCATTTTATTGTCGTTCGTACATTTATAAAAACTAGACAGTTGATACAAGAATAGGAATAAAAAAATCTTTATAAACTAACACTATTGAATGTTCAAATCCAATAGAATACAAAAGATTACATTTGGCGCCACAAAGGTTGTCAAAAGTCAACTGTCAGGAAGTCAAGTGTTATCTGTGGTTCACTTTTTTATGGTATACTGATGCAAAGATTTTATGTCGTTCAGCTTATCTATTATTCGTCTGGATCCCAGGAAGTGAGCACGCTTGAACGGTCCGAAGTGTATTTACGACCACAAATAGAATATGTTTAACGACAATACGGTAGTAAAACAATTAAGTTATAAATTACAGGTTAACAACATCACTATAAACTACTGGTGTGTAATGTAACATAGTTTTTAGCTTGCAGTATATTTTGAGTTCAAAATTAAGCAAAAGGAGAGTGGGGAAATTGATGAAGACACTTTTTTACTATTTATAAAGTTAAATAAACCATAGTCGATGAAAGTCACTGGCAATGTACAAAAAAACAAAACGAAGGATATATTTAAATTTGAAATGGAACGTCGTCATAGACAAGTAAAACACACATTAGTGGCCTTATTTAGAGGGCGCTAACCGGTCGGTCACGCACGCGGTCGCTGATACCTGATAAAGATAATCACGGTACTTTTATCTTTAACTGTTCCGTTTAATTTATACCTGTAGTTAACTTAATATCTTATTTTTAATTATAATAATATCTAAGAAATGTTATAAAGTGGAAGGAAAAATAATTAAAAATCCAATTAGATATTAGTTACACTGTTTTTTGGATTTTAAAATCTGAAAATGTTATAGCGTTAGAATATGAAATTATTATATAAATTTAACAATATCACGATATACAAAAAAAACCATTTAAAATTATATTAAAGGCATGGCGAACCAAAGCTTCTCACATCGGTAAACACGAATTGAGGTTTACTCGTTTGTATTCATGCAGTATCTGTGTGTGTCCTGAAATATTATTTTAATTCAATAAACTCATAGGTATTATACATAGGTATGAATTTTACTTTCATATCTTATATAAATAATAACCCTGATGGTTAGTAGGAAGGTCGCGCAGGTTATCCATCCACATATATTATTAAGAGCAGTTAAAAGATTGTTTGAAATACAACTAATTTGCTCTGATATAATTATAACAAACCGCCTAGAATCCGGACTCAATGAAATATCACACTTGCAAGTTGCAACTGAAAAAGAGCAATATTTTTATTATTAAGAAGGCTTATATAGTCAGGGTTCCCCATACATTGTTTTCACTTGATTAGTATCAAGCTGATTTTTCGTGAGTACATTCATTTTTGATGAGTCGCCCAAGAATTTCTTGGACGGAACTCTTGTTTGTGGTCGCTAACAGAGATAGCAAGAATAGAGTTTGTGGATTTGGTGATCCAAAAATATTATTTTTTTGATAAATCTCAAGATAATGATCTAAACTATACGAAAAAATATTTGTCCTACAAAATCTATGGTTTGATCAAAGAGTTCCCACTTGCCAACTTGTATCGATAACGAGGTCATCTTAAATTATTAGTAACCAGCTGATTTTGTTTTTATTACATAGTTAATATTAATGTAATTCAACAGACATAATTGTCCTACAAATTGCATTGTACGATATCCCGGTCCTACGCTCGAAAGTTGAGATTTTTTTTTATCCTTGCTAACTCTGTTAGCTACCACAAACAAGAGTTCCGTCCAAGAACTTATTGGACGTCTCATAAAAATGAAGCTTGTATGGGGGAACCCTGAGTAATAAGTCTACAAGCCTTCTTAACTTGACGTAAGTCAATGTAGTAAAATATGCAAATATATCGCTAAGTGTATAGTGTAGAATATAGATACGAGCATAAGAGGCTTGTTTATTGTACGAGAATCTGTGTAATGATAAATGAATGGAAATAAATAGAAGATTCTTATAGCTAATATCTTTGATGAATATTTTGCGAGCAGTGTTTCCTCTGTGTTACGAACGCTGGTTTCAATTAGGCGCATATCGTAATTAGTCGAATTAAAGAAGTTTGTAAAGTTTGTAAATGGGTCAATTTTTAACTGACTTCCAAAAGAGGAGGAGGTTCCTAATTCGGCCTGTTGTTTTTATGTATGTACACCGATTAATCTGAGGTAAATGATCCGATTTTCGTGATTCTTTTTTTATTCGACGCAGAATAGATATTATTTGGTCCCATAAATTTACATACGAGTAGTTTGACGATGTAGTTTTTATTTTATGAACATATTTCACCAATTTTTTTTTCTATAAAACAAAGGTCCGAAGTGTTCCGCCTTGCGCAGCAGTAGGACTTAGGAGAATCGCCCGTCATGGTCGCGTTAACCCGTTGCTTGCGGTCGTCACAGTTCACGCCCGGTCGTTCCTACCCCCGCACTCATTTTTTGCAATTATTTACATAAATTGATTACTTTTCCCGGCATATTTTATATTATATTCCAAACATCTGGTAAATATTACTCCAGATGGTTAGTTAGGAATTTTCGTTAAAAATTCTAAAGTTTAAATGTTCTCCATTAACTTGAAGGCTATCCAACATTTTAACCACTTTGTAGTGACTAAGGTACTACTAGTAATTTAGTAGCAACTAGCAACGCTACAGGAGTAAATAATAAATATACAAACACCAAGTAAATTTTAAACTAAATAATAATAATAAATAATAATAATAAATAATAATAATAAATAATAATAATAAATAATAATAATAAATAATAATAATAAATAATAATAATATCTATGGACGCTTCACACCACGTCAATCTGGCCCTGTGCTAAGTATCCGAAGAACTTGTGTTACAGGTACCAGACAACGGAAATATATTTAATACTTTTATACTATACACATATTTAAGATTTTTATTATATTATACACAAATTTAATACACATCCATGACCCAGGAACTTTGATAACTTTTTGTTCCCTCGGCGGGATTCGAACCCGCGACCTTTCGTTCGAGCACCAACGCGCTCAACCAACTGCGCTACGGAGGTCGTCATCACGTCAAATCTTTCTTTACTCTTGTACAATATATTAGTTTATCGATATATATCGCTGTAGAGTGTATATTAGTTTGTCTTTTTTCCCAGTTGATCAAAATATGTTTTAAATTATCATAATACCTATCATCATCATATATGGTCCATATAATTGAAGACATGAATGCTATCACCTTCATCCATTCATGTCTTATCAATATTTATATGCATATTATGCTGCAAAATGATGATTTCGAGAAAATTGGAGTCTGTGTGAACTGTCACTTAAACATTTTAGAATACGTCGTAAAGTATTAAGGTACATTAATCTAAAGATCCGTCACTAGAATCAATGTACATACTTAATACGTTACTACATATCCTAAAATGTTTAAGTGACTGTTTAAACTCAATTTTCTGGGTACTTTTTCCGACATATAAACCTTCGTCGATTGATGTCTTCAATTATTACAAGTGAAACAGCGGAAGGATGTCATATTTCTGTTATTAGGGCGAGCTCCTTTTGCGCAGCGAACAACGAGTGACTAGTGAACAGTGATCGTAATAATGACACTTTCACATTCTAGAGAGAACAAGAGGTCTCTTTTCGACTTCCAAAAGTAGACTGACATAATATTAAAGTTAAGTATTATTTAAAACTATAACATATTTGGAATATAGAAGTAGTATAAAATATTATTTGGAATTTAATGAATAGGACTAGGTATAATAAATAAGTAAATCCCACCAAAAACATATTCATCTAAAAATGTTGCCAAGACTAGTCTACATAGCTTACCCTGTGAAAAAGTAATCAGATCTCATGTAGAGTCATGATTCTTTATCTATACCCTTACTTTACCAGGTCTAACTTCAGACACTACATTTTAGTCAAAACGCGATACTTGACCGTTTTGCTATCGAAAAAATTATACAAACTGTTGGTGTGAAAAAAAGGGTTCTATGTTTGATTCTAGCAAAAATATATAATAATACTATCTGACCCGTGCCCACTTCGTTGAGCATACAAACCGTTTAAACCTTCCCTGGACTTCCACGAATATTTCAAGACTAAAAATAGCCGAATCGGTTCAGCCCTTCAGATTTAGCGATACTAACGAACAGCAATTCATTTTTATAGATATGGATAAAGATAAGAAGAAGAAGTTTGTCGGTAGCCAGTAAGTAGTGACTAGTAACTAGTAGTGACCCATAGGGGCCATAGGTTACCTTTTTGTTGCTTAAAATTGTGTTGTCCAACTGCGCGGTTGTCATTTAGACTAGGTAGAAAAACTTTCACAATTTCAAATTTCGAATCAACGTATGAACAGATATTAAATTACAATGAAAGTGGAATAATAAAATTATAATCTGTTTCGATTCTATATGACAAATATGAAAAATAAAGAATGAAGTTCGAACAAATTCATGTGTCATTGTTTTAACCCCCGACGAAAACAGAAGTGTAAATAATAAGATCCTTGCCTTCTCATTCATTGATAGGAATTACGAGAGGAACAACATGATATTTAACGAAGGATTAACTATAACGTTGCTTGGTGAAATACGCCCTAAATATGGGGTTTGAAATTAGATTACGATAAGGAACAACAGATAAATGTCCTGGTAATTTGAGACCCTCGGAGCGTTATCAGAACACATCGAGTTACTACAACCAACTTTAAGTTAACTCTCATTATAAACAAAATACCAACTCAATTTACATTAGGAAATAACCAAACATACCTTTTCGAATCGGTTAAATTAGAGTATTTAGTATAGTTTTTAGAATGTAGATATTTGGATGTGTGTTGTTTTCAACTATTGTTATGCTTAGTGCCAAATTATGAACGGCTGTGCTAACAAACTATTAGGTACACTAGTTTGTCTAATATCATGCCTTCTCGTTTATTCATCACTGTATTAACTATTAAGACAAAAATTAATAAAACAAAACACTTAATAACGTGTCCTAATGGAAACAATGCTAAATATTGTCCAAGTGGTCACAAAGAAGATAATATAAAAGTGGTATAGCTTAATAACGAACTCAGATAAAAGTTTGAAAATATTAATTCACAGTTTATTTGGTGATTTTAAAAAATAGTATCATAATTAGCTATTGTAAATGTTATCAAATCAAGCATAGATACAAATCCCAAGTGACAGTGCCAAAAACCAGGGATGAAATGATATGAAAATTCGGATTCGGACAAAAACCAGGGATGAAATGATATGAAAATGGATATGAAAATTCGGATACGGATACGGATATGGATATTAAATTATTTCGGATTATCCGTTTGTTTCGGATGATTTCGGTTACGGTCGTTACGTATAATACATTTTTACAGTAGAAAAACTTTAATCTCAATTCAAGTACCTCGGACACTTTGTTACGGAGGACCTTAAAGATCAAGTAGACATAGATCGTGAACGTAGAGCCCTAGCTGTGAGGTGTAATATGTTGGCCCACTGGTTCGCACATTGTAGTAAGGAGGCAAAAATAACACTTTTTAAAGCGTACTGCCAAACTTTTTATACTGCGAGCCTGGATAAAATTAGAGTTCAGTACAATAATGGCTTTAGGATGCTTTTGGGTCTCCCGCGTTTCTGCTCGGCGTCGGGTATGTTTGCAAATGAGCATATCGATGATTTTTATGCCATTATAAGAAAAAAGACATGGTCCCTCTTGAGCAGACTGCGATCGAGCACCAATAGTATCCTGAAGATGTTGGCTGATAAATTAGATTCGCCGATACTAGAACACTTTATGAGAGTTCTTGTAAGGTGAATATTACTATATAAAGTGTGGTGCAAAATTAAACTACGGTTATGGATATTTTATAGGTAGGTATTTCGGATATCCGATAGTTTCGGTTACGGCTACGGAGCTCCCTAACCTCTCTGCCAAAACAAACAAAAAAATAAGTCATTATGATTTTGTGACACGTTGACAGTACCTACTTGACAGTGTTGCAAGAAAATTAAATGAAATAACTGCTCACTTGGCTGATATTCGCCGATACCGTTTTCTGGTGTTACGTTATCTAGTGTATTGATCGAAAAAGTGGCACCTCGGCTTTAACAATAATAATGTTTAAACCTAAACATTTGGAATCACAAAATTTAACCAATTCAACAAATTCACAACAGCTTATATCGAAAATTATTCCTAACTATAACGTTTGTGCCCTTGCGAGTTGCGACGCGGCCCGTACAAAGTACGGCTCCAGCGTTTGGACCGTACGATAATTCTCGTACATATACGATAATTTCGTGCCCACGTACACAAAGTAGATATGTAACAGAGACACGACCTAGTGTTAGAAAAATAAATGGTATCACCCTAATAAGTACTGGCAATTCGACTGGCTATTTTTGTTTACTTCGATTCCCAGGCACATTCCGGAAACCGCCATCTAGCGCCACTATTGAAAAATAATTATTATTAGTTTCGTTTCGTATCTTCTTCTTAATTAAGGAGTTGAATTTAGCTTATTGTGATGTTATGCTTAAAAATATGCTTAACTTTATTTAAATGTCAATTTTTGTACTGAATTCGGCGTTTGTGTTTCAGCCTCCTGTTGATTTGTAAGTAGTGGCATGGCCTACCATCCCAAACAATCTATCTTTAACACAAAAAATGCAATAGATGTTACTATTAACTTTTGTAAATTATAAAATGTAAATATGCCGAATTAAGTACAAATATTTACATTAAAATAAAGACAAGCATATTTTTTAAGCATAACATCACATTAAGCTAAATTCAACTCCTTAATTAAGAAGAAGATACGAAACGAAATTAGTAATTAGTATTTTCTAATAGTGGCGCAAGATGGCGGTTTCCGGAATTTCTAAGGAATGCACCAATTTGCCAGTCGCATTGCCAGTATTAGGGTGATACCATTTTCTAGTACCAGGTCTCTGTTATATATCTACTTTGTGGTAGTGGTTTAAAAAAAAAACGATATAGTACGGAGTACATGCATATTGATATTACAATTGAAGACACGAAGAATGTAGGAAGGTGACATGACACAATTCTGATTTCCAGAAAATTGAGTTCAAACTCAAACATTTTAGAATACCTACGTCGCACTATTGATAACATCAATTTAAAGATCCTCTAGAATCAATGTACGTAATACGTTACTCGATATCCTAAAATGTTTAAGTGACAGTTTAAATCCAATTTTCTGAGTAATATTTTTTGTGACACCTTCCATTAATGTCTTCAATTAATATGATTTATTTGTTTAGACATTATCCTTAAAAGTACGATCGATAATTTGTATCCGTGTACGATAATTTTACGACCGTGGACGCCCCTAGTACGATAGTCCGCTTCGGCTCCGACCGGCCGCGTCCCCCTCCCACCGCTGGTGAATTATTCCATTGGTTTCACGTTTATAAAGCCACTGGCAATATTCGTAGTATTCCCGAATAATGTTGTATTACGATATTTTGGCTAGTGTTTGGATGTGAATGTTTAGGTTGCAAAATTTTAGTTACGTTATTATGACACATAATATTCTGTGGTATGTGCAAGTCTTTACATAGACTAATTAATTATTATAAACTATTGACTCAGATAGTAGTACGATAATAATTATATTTTTTCGTAGTCCCTTCTTCGTCTTCCCTTGGCATTTGCCCCCCCCCCCCTCCAATAGTTGCCAACGTCTAGACCTTATTCAAGATTTATCCCATGAATTTTGTATTCAAACTTCGTAAGTGATAATAGCGATGGCATATTAAATGGCCGTTTAAAACTGTATATCCTACGTCATGATCTAGGCTGAATAATAAAACGACAATAAAAGTTAGACGCCCTCTAATTCAGATGTCATGCCATCTCTGTCCTAGGCGGAATCAAAAGGGGACACTTTGAGCGTCACTTACTTTAAATATATTTACAGTATTCGTCAGTAACACAATATGAAATTCCAATTCAAGGTCATCTGTATTTAAAAGATATTAAGTCCAGTCCAGTGCAACTGTCACAATAACCACGAATCCATCGATAACGCTCAAGCTAAAATCCATTGAGCTGTTCAGGCTGCAAAGCGTGCCAATCCATACATAATATTATAATCATCTTGGAAAACATAACCCTACTTTCAATCGGGAAAAAAGGAAGAAGTGTATCTACTAAGTATCCATATTGTAAAGAAGTCCATATTCGACGCTCGCTACACAAATTCCTGGTGCGCTCTCAATTTGACGTCATTAAACTACTGTAAAGTGTTTCGGAGGCGCGCTACGGTTGCGCTCGGTCATTCCACTGCGACGCGACGTCATGCGCGCGCCGTGCGTTAGAGCGAGAGAGAAAGTGATAACACAGGTGTGCGCATCAGCTGTTCGCTCGCTCGTGCCCGTTCCAAATTCAAACATTGCGGGCGCGCACGCTGCCCGTCTCGCTCACGTCCGGTGCTGCCAGATTTTTTTTTTAATTTTGCCTGCTGTCTGTCGATACCTGATTTATACAGCAATGGATTATATAAAATAAAGAATTTTAATACACAAATGACAAATCATACGCAATATTATTCTATTCTAGTCACGGAAGTAATAAGTATTATTGTATTTACTTATTACTTCCACGATTCTAGTCAAGATAGGTGCCAAAAACAGCAAGAATGTTTTTTTAAACTTTGTCCCAATAAACAAAATAGGTAGTAAATAAATACTAAACTACTCTGTCTATTTACTTTATACAGGTCGCGTTCTCCGTCTTGCAATTTGGCCAATTAAAGCATACTGGCATATTTAACACTATTTTCCATAAAAACTGAGTTTTATTATCTGTCGTACACGGCGAAGGCGCCAAAACAGGTTTTGTGAGGCATCTGGCGGTTGTGGGCTGTGGCACGCACTAATTGAGCGCATCAGCCGAACTGGCCTGTAATTATTATGACTTTTAGAGAAATTCAAAGTTGGAATTCCTTAGATTTATACATTTTTATAATGTTGCGTCTGATAAAGTCTAAGTTGAATATATTAAGCAGTTTTAACGGATTTCTTTCGAAAATAATTGCATGGGTGCAAAGTGGCATTCCGCGTTGCCTCCACTTTTTTCATTTGTATATTTTCAATCCAGAACCTAATTTCTTTCTCCTTACAAATCCTTATTTCAGCTTTTAATTATTTCTAAAGTACCTACATATATTTTACGTTTCAATTATTTATTATTAAATTTCACAGTGAATGTAGAGCAAACTCTACATTAAGAGTTATACAAATATTTCCACCTCAAATATATTCTCTCTTCTTCTTATATTTAAAAATGAATTGCTGTTCGTTAGTCTCGCTAACACTCGAGAACGGCTGAACCAATTCGGCTATTTTTGGCCTTGAAGTATTCGTGGAAGTTCAGAGAAGGTTTAAACGGTTTGTATGCTCAACGAAGTGGGCATGGGTCAGTTAGTATTCTATAGATAAGATTTAGTTTCAATAATTCTTTCACGGAAAGGACTCCACGTAATTTAACACTCATTAGGTTATTAGGTTGCCCACCCACGACCAACTTTTGAATTTTGTCGCAGATTGTTATGCCATGCAAATATGACCGATTTTGTGACGTATTTTCTGAAGGAAGTGTGGGTTGCTATAGACATCAGCAAGTTACATTTTTAACCGACTTCCAAACGAGGAGGTTTCTAAATTCGACCATATATTACTTTTTTCACATACAAAATGATTACGTGCAACCGAACACATACGACATAGAAGAGAACACAAATAAAAATAAAATTAAAAATATTTTATTTCCAACGACGACGACTATCCAGATCATTAGTAGGTACTTACTTATCACTACTTAGTGGTGAATAGTAATATTGTAATTCAGTACAATTAGGATGAATTAGTTGAAGCGGGTAATTGTGCGCCACGGGATCTGGATTTCGGTGTCCCGACGCCTGTACAGTGTACACCAAGTATACTTTCAATAAAAGTATACTTACAATAAAGTAAGCGCCTCCGTGGTCTAGTGGTTCAGAGCTTCGCTGTTGACGTAGGTTTGATTCCCGCGTTGGAACAAAAAAAAAATGTTGTTTTCAAGTTTGGTTAGGACAATGCTGGCTGATCACCTGATTGTCTGACAAGAAAGATGATCCATGCGTCGGATGGGCATGTAAAAAGTCGGTTCTGCGTAGTGATTGCAATCCGGCGTCATTTTCAGTCCGGCCGGATACGGCCGGATTCCCATCAATTTGGATTGATTAAATCAAGATGATTTTCGCTTTTTAGTACAAAATAAGTGGGTTAATCATGTGTACCATATACGAGTACGAGTAGCTCAGTCTTTCTAGATTTCACTTTCACAGATAGAATAGATCAATTTATAAGTAACAATATTAATTTTATCAAGTAACTATAATATCTAATAGATACAATTAACTGAAATGAGATCAAAATCATTATTAAAGTATTTGAGAATGCTAGCAAACAAGTCTTATAGGTATTTATGATTATGACAGATACCATCATGATTTGATGAATCTGTCGAACGAATGAATTGCAAAAATTATCACAATAATGAGTTTAGAACTCTTTAGTTTAATCAACTTACGATAAATAATTATTTTAAGTAATAATTGTAAAAAAATATAAGTATTAAAATAAAATCAATATTGATTTTGAAAATAAGATCGTAGAAAACGCATGAACACTACGCACTACGTATTTAAAGTATCTACTCATGCAACAGCTATATTATGTTCCCACAAACTGCTAGCACCGGATCCGGTCTTTGGATCCGGTGTATTGGTACCGGACCCGGTAACCATTAAATGATGCCGGATCCGCCGGATCCGCCGGATTACCGGATCCGTTTTTCTGGATTGCAATCCCTAGTTCTGCGCCTGTTCTCTCGCCAGTCATGTCGGTTTACCGTCCCACTGGGTTATGAGAGTAATAGGAAGAGAGAGAGTTTCTGTGTATTGCGCACACACTTGGGCACTATAAAATAACTCCTGCGTAGCTGGCCTGCAGGCCAATCGCGCTATTGTACAGCGTTTCATTTGAGGTTCAACTTAGTTTCGTTTGTGTTTCAGCTGCGTTTCGTTTCCAATCCAGCTGAACATTTTTTGTCCTTTACACAATTTAGATTCAAAAACTTAACTTATATACGATCACTTTGTTCCAAACGTTCGAGCTGCGTGCGAGGTAAACTTGCTCCGTATGAACTTTTTGTTTGACAGCGTTTGAGTTACAACTACGGTCCAGCTTCGTCTCACCTAGCTGTCAAAAGGATAGCGCGATACCGAATACGTCATAAAGTCGAGTAACGTTCACGTTTCGGTTGCGTTTCAGCTAAAGTTTTTTAGCGCGATTGCCCCGCAGGTTTCAATGAAATCGGCTACCGACACCGAAATCGGTGAGGGGAGCTATTATTATTATACTTACAATATAATAAAGCTACTAAGTACCGACGACGGTCC
Organism: Celastrina argiolus; assembly: GCA_905187575.2. Taxonomy (NCBI): domain Eukaryota; kingdom Metazoa; phylum Arthropoda; class Insecta; order Lepidoptera; family Lycaenidae; genus Celastrina; species Celastrina argiolus. The sequence goes on from LR994592.1 coordinate 12,451,371, forward strand.
AATTCTCAAACGTTTCTCAAGCTAGGTATATAGAAATCCGAAGAAAATTCAGAGCAGTGAAAATGGAACACTATTTTATTGTACTAGAGCCGACAATCGAATACGAGCGTCGAGAAAATGTCAAATTTGACACGAGTGTTTTTTTTTCGAAAGGGTGCTCACAGTTTGGCACAAATAAATAAATAAATAATGACTTTAAACCCGATTTAGCTATGACTAGAACTAGCCAGGGGCAGAGATTTTAGGCCAATTAACCACTGCACCAGTCTAGGTTAAACAATAAACGCAGAGTTAGCCCCATCTAAATGAGAATAAGAGTCAGACTGGTGCAAGTGGCCAATATTATTATAGTATGTTTTATAATATAGTAATATTGTATTGATTGATATCTACATATTAAGTTCACGGTTGTACCAATCGGTTATATCTGATAAGAGTTATAGCGGTGTAATATACTGATAACTGTTCCGATAGGGTAATTATTATTATTTATTGATATTGACGGGCGAATAAAACGATACCGAAGTGGCGCTTAAAGGTGCGTTCCATTTGCAAAGAAATAACGAAATTTACAGTAACATTCTGGTTTTTATTTATGAACTTAGAGCGAAAGAAATAGGGTTCTGATTCAAGATGTCATCGCTGTATAAATTTGACGACCTCCGTAGCGCGTTGGTGCTTCTCGCACCGTACGAGTGTTAAACAACGGTCAATAATTTCATATTTCATAAAAAACGAGTAATTTTTATTGTGAAAGGTTCTAATAAAACGTGATTACTACACTCAATGTAAAGGCTTAAACTTATTTAAATATACTATTTAAAATACAATAAAATTAAAAGGCAAACATGTTAAACAGAACGTAAAATAATTATATCAACATCTGACAGAAAGTCAAATCTATAAAACTTAAAATATAAAGTTCTATTTTCAAATACGAAAGAGTTTACATAAGGTCCATCACACTTCTCTTGTGATGAGGCCAAAAATTAATTTAATATTCAATTGTAGACCTCATCCAAAAACCTATAATGCATACTAGGACGTTTGAAGTATAACCAACCTACGCCACTGTTGCCGAGGGACATAAAGAAAAAACACATTCACGTTAGTGGCACAATCTTTTGAAACGTCCTCGAAATCATTTACCTGCTTTTTTCATCCCTTTTCTATCCCTTACCGGTTCCTTTTGTTTGCACGCGGATAGCTCTGGATTTGCTTAAAACGTGTTAATTAAAATTTTAAATGAACTGTTAAGTAGCCGTTGACTGGTTATAGCTGTTCTCCCCTCAGACATTAGTGACTTGTTACGTAGCGTCCGATTATACAAACAGAAAGAGCTCACCGTACATCTGGGTGAAGCCACTAAGCGACTACAATTCCCGATAGACGTAATAGCTTAACAGCTATAAAGTACGTCAAAATATAATCATAATAATAATCTATGGACGCTTCACACCGCGTCAATCTGGTCCCGTGCTAAATATCCGAACTTGTGTTACAGGTACCAGACAATGGAAATTTATCTAATACTTTTTATACTATAAACATATTATTTAAGATTTTTATTATATTATACACAAATTTAATACACATCCATGATACAGGAACATTGAAAACTTTTTGTTCCCTCGGCGGGATTCGAACCCGTGACCCCTCGCTTGAGATTGTTACCACCAGGCTGTATATCCTGAACCTAGTTGTTTCATTTATTTTTTGCAGATTAAGACACAAATAAAAAAATCTGTGATCACACATGTCTACCATCCCCATCCAAATTTTAATTAGACCACTGGAAAGCTAAAGGATCTTATTCACGTACATCTAATGACCATGTCCATTGTCCATAACACAGCCACACATGTTTCTTGTATTTTTTTGTTAAAAAAATGATTGTATTATTGTAGCTTTTTTAGTAGAGCGTGCGTTCAGAGCCTAATCGATAGAGCTACTATAATGGTGATATTACTTTTATAGGTAGCGAACTAGCGATCCAGTGTTGCCAGTATGAGTTCCCAAAAAGTACGAATGGATTTTAACTCAAAAGTACGGTTTTCTCAAAACATTAAAATGGCATAGTCTACCCATAGTAGATAGTAGTACGTATTAAAACATTAATTATTAGTATAATTTATAAGGTACGGGCACACTGAGGTATGATAGTGGTACGGTTGTATGACAAAAAGTATGGAAAACTTATTGGTACGTTCTCGCAATGCTGTAGCGATCTACAAAAGTACCTAATATTAAATATCTTAAGGGCATGTTTCACCAAACAATGTTAAAATTAATCCTTCGTTAAATATCATGCTGTTCCTCTCGTAATTCCTATCAATGAATGAGAAGGCATGGTAATTTAACAAGGATTAACTTTAACATTGCTTGGTGAAACACGCCCTAAGTCCCGATTTCACCAACGCATGTTAGTTAATGTTTCTCATCCATGGCTACTCTACTATGCATTCGGTAAACCATTGCTATAGCCATGTTTCGTGGCTAAAATGAATTCCAGCGTCTAATATGGCTAGGTAACAATTAGAACGAAATTTGCCTCTAACATTCCGATACGTTCCTTCTACACAATTAATGTTATAGCATTGATATGCGTAAAACATACATCAAATAGCAGTACCGTGGTAGAGAAGTTTACACTCTAATCCATTACAATAAGGATAATTTTGCTCTGCGATGGAACGTTAATATCATTAGATGAGTACGCTGAAAGCTTATTATCGCTAAATGTGTGCTAGTTCAGATTTTTCCATGACAAAGGCAAATATGAATGCATTGGAATAATTAGTATCTGTTTGCTATTTAGAAGGCACATAACAAATAATAATTTAATGGAAATGTACTAACACGCGCCTCCAGTCGGACTAAAAAACCTGATGTTCGGTTACCACGGCTCACTCTGTTTTCATCGCTATGTCATAATAATATTAAAGTTCATTTTTTATTACCATTAGTATGGATGGAGGCGTCATGAGATTATTCATTGTAAATTGAGACAAAGCAATTTTGATTTATTTCTGTGAGTATAGGCTACAATAAAAAAGTCCAAAACGATCTACGGGAAAAAAGGAATTTTAAAATCCCACATCTAAGTCATGACAATTAAAAAGCTAAAAAACTACGCTAACCGCTCCGAAATTAATCTGGGAAATAGGAACACTCGCGTGTTGTGGTAAAAGTGACCGTATCCTTTTGGAATAGAGTTGATAGTTGCATGACGGTGCACTTATTCATTATTGATAGTATTTGCTATGTTAGTAAGGTTAATAAAATAGTAACGTTTCTGTAAATTGAGTAAAGAATCATCATAACCATTGACAAAATATACTTAATAATAATAATAACAAAACATTTATTTCACTAGTTAACAAAATTACACTACACATTATAGATTAGGTACCTACAAAGGATTACAAAAACACAAAAACATACAAGTATTTTAGCATAAAATGTGAGAAATACAATAAAAATACTTCTGACTCTTTCGCACAATCATACTTATCGATGCGACAGACAAGGACAAAGGTTATTAGAAATCATTTGTTTATGTATGAAGGATTAACAAAACGTAATAAAATTACCTTCGAAATGATCTGAATAAAGATAACATAAGGGTAACGTACAGACAGGAAGATCATTGGTATTCATGAAACCAATGTCGAACAGCACATTTCCTCAATCAACGCGAAGCGGTTTATACAAGTTGTTTTGGTATATTTGCGATGGGTTTTAACCTACCTGCAGTTAGACCTAGTACGTTTTGTATACTTAATATAAAATTGATTACATATTATTATTACGTCACTAATGATATGTTTCGATCTACTGATAAGCGTCAGATCACTTGTTTGTCTATGTTTGTAATTTAGTACTTACTACTTATAACTTATCAAAATACCTATGTGGGCAACTTATATAATTTTTCCTAAACATTGTACCAAAATTACATAAACTTTATAATGTTTAATCGCTTCCTTAAGGTTTAATGAACCCACACACTCATTTAATTGATTAACATAATACCTATACTTACAAGCACCAATAACATGAAATAATAGGACCTACTTATACTTATGTAGGTACAACAAAACTTGAGCCAAAATTGTACAATATCAATATTCCAGAACAATAACTCTTAATGTCGTAACAAATTAAAATATTTGTAACAAAGAGTGTCTTAATTACGTTGAATCTGCTTAGAATAACTTTTTACTCGCCCGAAAGCCGTAAAGCGGTTATGAAGCCGGATTTCTCGGTGTTGAGTGATTTGTCGAGCGATAAATCCACGGATTAGTCGGCTTACCGGTTGTCTTGTGCCAACAATAGATGGCGCTGCTTGTACAGGGCGGAAAATGTGTCTCTACAATTTGTAAGACGCTATTAACGCTTTGTTTTCTGTTTGAAATAACCATTTACATAGTATTGTAATTTGTAAATTTATTTATCTGGGATAAAGAAAAATTGGAGTAAATACAAAATAATCGATTTTAATATTCTAATTTACTCTTCATTCAATCAAAACACCAAAAGCATTATTATCAATTTGGAGTTTTCTTACAAAGTTTTTTCAAATAAATACTTTTTTTTGGTAAATTTTACTATTATGAACAAATCTTTTCACATAAAGTAGAAAGTAGTTTGTAAATTAATGTGGGTTAAGAATAATTTTCGAATGTTTTCAATGACAGACTGGTTTTATCCTTGACAAATTTGATTATCGAACGAGACCATTTTAGAATAATTATATTAAGTCGAATGTGGAAACCATTTCACAGCATCAAGATTTATCAATTGGTTAACAATTATTATTTTATATGATTTATTTAAGCCACTAAATAAGTTTAAATATTCAAATTGTCATTTGATGATATTGTTATTGTCATAGGTATGAAGTGGAAATAAAAAAAAAAAACAAAATGAAAAAAACGATTAGAAAAAAACATTCAACAAAATAATATGTTACTAAACATATGACGAGGAAGGAATAAGTAAATAATAATTAATATGTTTTGATGCCAATAATACTAGTGTAACAATACTTAACATTGCGCTAATAGTGCTATTACACAAGTATTATGATGTAACAATATTATGTAATGTCATACGAAATATACTTGCTGGTGTAAAATCCGACTGACACAATATGTAGGATACCGTTATAGATTAATTAATATTTTGCTATTACGACTACCGACTGCCAACAACGGTTTTGTTCTTTGAGTTTATAAAATAACTTCACAGGCTAGTTCGAACTTATTTTATATTCTCTATTTTTTAATATGGCTTTCCTACATGTATCAACTCACACCAATAACTTCTTTTATTGTAAAATATATTTAAAAATTCACTCCTAAGGCGATGACTATAATATAATAATAGTCTATAATATCTATACTAATATTATAAAGGGGAAAGATTTGTATTTTTGTATGTAACGACTTAACTCAAAAAGTACTGGACCGATTTTAATAATTCTTTTTTTATTAGATTGCTGCATTATCGCTGAATAACATAGATATAAAAATCAATTGCTGTTCGTTAGTCTCGCTAAAACTCGAGATCAGCTGAACTGATTCGGCTATTTTTGGTCTTGAAATATTCGTGGAAGTCCCGGGAAGATTTACACGGTTTCCATGCTCAACGAAGTGGGCACGGGACAGCTAGTAGTATATAATACTAGAGTAGGTTGTAGATACTAAAAAGCAAGGGCAATAATATTTACGTACAAAACTTGAGGAATCCTCAGGCTAAAGTTGCTTATAAAATGATACAATTCCTAATATTGTAAACATAGGTGAGTGTGTGTATTTGTTACATAGACACGTGATTGGACCAATGTTCATTAAATACCTATATAGTACAAAGCTGACACCCTGAATTAAAACATAGCCTACTTTTTATCCGCAACAAGTACAGTGTAAAAATTACCCATTTGTGTTACTTTACCATGTTACTTTTAACACACAAAACACTAATTTAACTCTATTCTAATCAAATGTATTTGTCCATATCAATTGGCTCGCGGGCGTTGAATTGAAAAAGGTTTATAGAATAATGAGGTTTTGGATTGAAACGAATCGCAGACCGTTACTGTTCCGTTAAACCACCGAATTCCAGAGGCCTTGGAACGACAGCGTGAGTATTGCTAGCACTTACTACTTATTTAGTATGTTAGTACCTAATTAGGTTCCCACAATAAAAAATGTTGTTTTCGAGTTTGGTTAGGACAAGGCAGGCTGATCCCCTGATTGTCTGATAAGAAAGATGATCCATGCGTCGGGATTACATGTCGGATGGGCATGTAAAAATCGGTCCTGCGCCTGATCTCCGTCCTACTGGGCTACGAATCTACGATAGCGAAGAAGAGGTTGCTTCTGTGTATTGCGCAGAAACTTGGGCACTATAAAATAACTCCTGCGTAGTTAGCCTGGTTGCAAACCGGCCACCGAAATCGGTTAGGTTTCCCATCAACCATCTTACTCGTGGGTGAAGTTAAAAAAAAGTTTTTTACCTATATTTTGTTGTCTCTATGAAACTCTTAGGAATATTCTAAATATTTTTGTTTTGTTTAGTGCCTTTCAATGTGATATTATATTTACAAATTTATTTAATTTATTATATATGGCTATGACTAGTTATTAGTTTGGAATGGATCCACATATTTAACAAAATAACGAAAAGTATAACAGCTATTCAAAATTCCGTGATTGATCCTGGTACATCTCGTGGCGGTGATTCCAAATATACTATTAACTAATTTTCGCCAAATATGTCGCTTGCGTTGTTTATGATAAGGGCGGCAGTACTATTTCCAATTTTAGCCCTGTTCGTACAGGATAAACGGGAGCTCAAATTCTAGTTATACCAGAAACATACAACATAATATATTCAGTGTTTTGAGGCTCGGGCCTGCATGACCACTCGGAAGCGGCGCGACCTCCCGACGACGCCGAGGTCGCGCCCGCTCTCTCCACAACCTCGAGACCGTTTACTACGTAATATACTATGTTACACTATATCATGCATATATAACATACACTAATGATATTGTCTATGATGCTCTTTACACCCTAAGTTTCACCAACGCATGTCACGAGTAGTGTTAACGGCTTGTTAATTTGCGGAGCTTTCAGATATTACTGCTTGGCCCACTTAGTTTACATTTAGATCATATTTCAAAACGCAATATAACAACCTAATTTATACGACTTAACACTTAGATTGAGTAAATTCAAATCCAGAAATTTTGGCCACTTACTGCTTATGTAAAGACGTTTTATAAGTAAATCAGCTGAGCGCGCGGTCAACGGCCTCAGCGGTGGGGATTCCTTTTATTATAATATAATATTAGTTTATGTATATTTTCGACTTTCAACAACAATCATGTGCCTACCACTTTTGGTAAACTGAATCTATCGGCGTCTTTACATCTTTATAAATATCAATGGATGTTTGTTACCTTATCAGTGAACTGTGAACCTGTGCCCGCGACTTTGTTCGGGAGGTTTTAGAGTAACTTAAACCGTTTATGTAGCGCACGTAACGAAAGTCCCCAAATGTGAATAATTTTCTCCGTTTTTGCAACATTTCTCGCTTCGCTCCTATTGGTCGCAGCGTAATGTTAATGTATAGCCTAAAGCCTTCCTCAATGGACTATCAAACAAAAAAAGAAATTTTTCTAATCGGACCAGTGGTTCTTGAGTTTAGCGCGTTTAAAGAAACAAACTTTTCCGCTTTATAATATTAGTATAGAATATAGATACATAAATATACCTCTATCGCCGCTGCAGGCCGCAGCTCATAATAAAGAGTCTTGAATCATCGCAGCATCTCTATTTTTATTGCAAAATGTATGTAAGTAAGATACTAAGAACTAAAACTGCCACTTTTGGCGGTTTTTATGAGAGTAAATACAGTATAGGATTTAGAGCTGAAATTAAATGCCAATAAATTAGTTAAACTATTAAAGTTTTAACCGATTCCTTTTTTTAATAAGATCTTTGTGTCATTGTAAAATTTATTTTAAAAAGAGTGGCGCTAGTTGCTATTCCTCGCCTTAAGTAAAATTTTGTTAAATGTTCGTTCCTTGGCACTAGACAAGTAAAGTTCTTACTAGTAAGAACTTAAATTATTAGCTGCATTTATTGTTATTTAAGAGTTAAGTTGAGTTTAATTATTTAGATTACGCGTAATCACAGCATTCCTAACACTTAGGTTTAGATGACAATGAAGATGATGTGTTAAAAAGCAGGGATGAAATGGATATGAAATTTCGGATACCGATATGGATATTAAATTATTTCGGATTATCCGTTTGTTTCGGATAATTTCGGTTACGGATATTACATTTTTACAGTAGCAAAACTTTAATTTCGGATTCGGTTACGGTTATGGATATTTTTAATATTGGATATCCGATAGTTTCGGTTACGGTTACGGAGCTCCCTAACATCCCTGTTAAAAAGGCGTAGTTTTTAGATCACAGTCAACATGTTTTCCCGTACAATGGACAGAAGGTATCGCCATAAACATTTCAAATTAGGTAATGCGAGGGCTCAGCCCTACAGGTAGGCTCGATCTGCGAACCCTTCTTGTTTTCCTTTTTCCCGCGTAATAACTATACATCAAACAAATTAAATTAGATGCTCCGTTTTTCTTGAAGACAGGTGAACGGAGATTTTTTGATGATAAACTTCACGTAAGTTTTAATAAACTTTTTTTATTACGTTAGGAACCCTTATATTCACAGGCTGTCACTGTTACTTCTGGGCTGAAGAGAATGAACAGCTTTGGCTTGAGCGCTACTTTATTTAACTGTCGCCATTAGCGTGTTATAAGAAAATAGAGATATTTTGATTAATAATGAACGAAATGAGTTTTAAAACATTTCAAAGTTGATACGGTGATTTAAAATTGCTTATTATGTTATCTACTTCAAACTTTAATAATAATAATAATTAATAATTATCTATTATTCAAAAGTTTTTGTTTGAGAAAGGTCTGTCTTCACTTTATTGTTTAGGCATTTTTTTCATAAATTTTTTAGTCAACAGTCAACACTCAAGTGCCTACGATTTAAAACATCACAGTCAAGTTGTATACGGAACTGGAAACATTTCATTATATTTTTTTGTTAGATATTCGTTCCTAGGCACTAGACAAGAGAACGTATTATATAAAATTTAAAGCTATTGACTGTATTTTTTGCTATTTAAAAGATTAGCTATTTGGTTTACACCTTAGCTAAATTTTTGTTAAATGTTTGTTCATAGGCACTACTTATGTTATAAAATTGGTCGGAGCCTAACTACTTTTGGTTAATATTCTATCGTCTAATATGTTTTATTGGTATACGGTTTTATAGGACTTGAGAAATCTTTTCACTCTAAGACACTTCACCTTCATCATAAATCCTAATTCCCATTATAAACATAATCGAAAATATTTATAATAACATCAACAATAAACATTTTAGTCTCGATCAAGTAAATTGTAAACTTTACATTAAAAATAGGCCAAGAGGAATGCCTACGTTTATCAACACAAATATTTATAAAACTTTAGTGCGTGTTGGTTTTGTTTATCAAAAGTGCGTGTCTTCGAGTTCTATGAATGTTTAAACGCATGAGAGGCACCAGTCGACAGTTAAGTCTCTTTCTTATTCTAATCAAAACTTCATTTACAAAAATGTTCGCATCGTGAAATTAAAATTGACATAGCACAGATCAAGCTAGAATTTGATAAAAATCCCGTAGAAACTTACATTTTGCCTACGTCTCTGTAATCTTAACCAGGGATGAAATGGAAATGAAATTTCGGATACGGATATGGATAGCATTATTTCGGATTATCCGTTTGTTTCGGATAATTTCGGTTACGGTTATTAAATTTTGGTTTGCTTTTTACAGTAGCAAAACTTTGATTTCGGATTCGGTTACGGTTACGGATAATTATTTATATCGGATATCCGTTAATTTCGGAGCTCCCTAACATCCCTGATCTTAACCAAATTATATGAAAATTGGTTTGTTTGCCACCAAACAAAGAAATATACAAAATAACATTTTTTATAATACCTAGTTGTTAAAATGTAGATTACCTTACTCCCGAGTCTGGGTGCTAACTGCTAAAGATCCACCTTATAAATAAGTTTTATATAACCTTATTTTCGGAAGTCGGTTAAAAATATATTCATGAGTTGTTAGAGTAAGAAACTAAATCAATACTACTTGCAGTAAGAGCGTGACTTCGTGAGGGTCTGGACTTAAAATGTCTAGATTACGTCTAGATTTTTAGTCTGGATTGTCTAGACGGGAATCATACAACATTAAGTAGTTGATAAGTTATATGAATGAAATAAAATATCAATCTATATTAATACGTTAAACAAACGTAGATTTATTGTGATTCTACTGTCCTTAATGTTCAGAAATCATCTTATATCTTCTCTTATATCTTAAATATAAAAATTAATCGCTGTTCGTTAGTCTTGCTAAAACTCGAGAAAGGCTGAATCGATTCGGCTATTTTATTCTTGAAATGTTCGTGGAAGTCCAGGGAATGTTTAAACGGTTCTTTTATTCTTTTTATGCTCAACGAAGTGGGCACGGGTCGCCTAGTCTTATATTATATAAAAATGAATTGCTGTTCGTTAGTCTCGCTAAAGCTCGAGAACGGCTGAACCAATTCGGCTATTTTTGGTCTTGAAATATTCGTGGAAGTCCAGGGAAGGTTTAAATGGTTTGTATGCTCAACGAAGTGGGCACAGGTCAACTATTATTATCATAAATGTGAATTTCTGCGTTGTTTGATTTTACTCGAAAACTACTAAACCGATCATTATGAAACTTTGTACACATATTCTTGGATCAGAAGTATTATAGAATACGTTTTATTCCAACCTACGGGCAAAAGCTAATTGTTTTATAACCTGAGGGATTTCGTAAGTCATTTTTCTGTCACAAATATTAATAACATCTTCCAAAGTACATCCACCAGTTATATCACACGGTTGAAACAAAGTATTCCAATCACATTCCAATCCAGCAAACAGTGATGTAGGAATATCACCCTTATTGGCCGACCTACTTACCTATATTATATTGGCGCAGTGTTTACATAGCTATGACAATATGACACGTATAGCTCGTAGTTTCTAGCCAATTAATTGAAATTAAACTGCCTTCAAGTATCCTCTAAACGTTACTTAATTTAGAGAACCCTTCAATATACGTGTATCTACATAAGAGTTATAATAAGTAGTAGGTATATAAAGATATGATGTAGGTGAAAACGCGTTTATAAATCATCCACATAAAAAATGTACGTACAAATATTGCGTCGTACAAAATGTTGGAGAAATATGTTCATAAAATGAAAAGTACACGGCCAAACTATGTAAAATTTTTAAGGGACCAAATAGCAGCTATTTTGGGCCAAATAAGAAAATAATCACGTAAATCACTTCATTAACATCAGAGTAATCGGTGTACATACATTAAAAAAACAGGGCGAATTGAGAACCTCCTCCCTATTTTGAAAGTCGGTTAAAATTTTTAAAACTTCGACTCTGTACCTATATGAGTTAAGTTTAAATCACTACTTGGTAGAATGACAAGGACTGCATGTGTATCTCTTAAATTAAGTAACGTTTAAATATTCGGCCATCAATCCATACTTAATGTTATAAAGCGGAAGAGTTTGTTTAAACGCGCTAATCTCAGAAACTACTGGTCCGATTTGAAAAATTATTTTTTTGTTGGATAGTCCATTTATAGAGGAAGGCTTTAGAGTATATAACATTACGCTGCGACTAATAGGAGCTAAGCGTCAGTGAGAAATGTTGCAAAAACGGGGGAAATTATTCACATTTGGGGACTTTCGTTGGGTGCGCTCCATAAACGGTTTAAGTCACTCAAAAACCACGCGAACGAATTCGCGGGCACAGCTAGTCTACAATAAGTGTATACTCTGAACATTTTATTACTTCATGTACCCCAATACATAATTTAAGCTTTTAACATCGAGGAGAAAGTCAAAGAGTTCTCGGATTTAATTCGACGCTTTTTGTAGCTTACCGCTCACGACTTTAACTCGCTAAGTAATTTGGTGTTTGTTTAAAAATATTAATTACTAGTTGTGCCCGCGTATCTCCGCGTGAAATAGTTTTTAACCACTGGAGTTTCAAACATTTTTCATTCGGTTCTGCTCCTTTTGGTTATCCCGATTTCAGCAACTTGTTAAAATACCATGCCTTCTCATTCATTGGCAGAAAATACGAGAGGGATAACATGATATTTAATTAAGGATTAACTTTAAGATAATTCGTTGGTGAAATTAGCACTTAATGTTGAATGTAATGTTGTCAATAAATGTGCTATACAACACTGAAAGAATTTTCCAAAATTCCTTTATTTTGAAAAATTTGAAATTTTGGGAAAAAAGATTATGAACTACTGTTCAAGCCTAGCGTTTTCCAATAAACTACATCTTTATACTATTAGTAGGTATAGGTATATATTATTCAAATCTAAATGGATACTTTTTAATTAACATAAAATAAAACATGAATGTCACAAAATGTTGACCAAATTTCAACTTCTCATATCTCAAAATCAGGCTCGCCAACGTCCAACATGCCGAGAATTTTGGGAAAGATTTATATTTTTAACAATATTATGATTTTAAAGGTAATTTAACCAAAAAATATGTTGCTAACAGTCTACAAGTCGAGCAACATGTTGGGCGACATGTCATTTGTTGCTAGCGGGCTTAACGAATACGACCTAATAATGGCTATTGCGCTAATTGACTTACAGCAAACACGGGCAAGGTCGGGTGAGACGAGTAGTTAAATCCCTACACTTCACAATAAACCCTTTTAGCATCACAATCAGGGTTTGAGAAAGTAATTACAGCGTAGAAATTAAAAATATACCGCGAAAATAACAATTTAATTACGATAAAAACTAAAATATTTAAAAGACACTAAAAAGTAAACGAGGTTTATTTAAAATCAATTTCTCATATAGTCAGGGTTCCCCCATACATTGTTTTCACTTGATTAGTATCAAGGTTATTTTTCGTGAGTAGGTACCTTCATTTTGATGTGTCAGTTAACAGAGATAGCAAGAATAAAGTTTGTAGATTTGGTGATTCCAAAATTTTTTTTTGATAAATCTCAAGATAACTAATGATCTAAAAAAATATTTGTCCTACAAAATCTATGGTTTGATCAAAGAGTTCCTCTTGACAATTTGTATCGATAATGAGGTCATCTTAAACTATTAGTAACCAACTGATTTTTTTTTATTACTAAGGGCCGATTTTTCAATCGTCAGATAACTTTTATCTGTTGAATAAACATGTGACTTTGACATTTGTTCCATACAAAATCTGTCAAAGTCACATAATTATTCCTTAGATATAAGTTAATGTAATTCAACAGACATAATTGCCGTACAAATTGCGTGGTACGTTATCCCGGTCCTACGCTCGAAAGTTGAGATTTTTTTAATCCTTGCTAACTCTGTTAGCTACCACAATCGAGAGTTCCGTCCAAGAAATTATTGGACGTATCTACTCATCAAAATGAAGCTACTCCAGAAAAATTTGCTTGACACTAATCAAGTGAAAACACTGAATGGGGGAACCCTAACTATACTGTAAACTCGAAATTTATCATTCAGCTGTCGAGATACGCAAAACATTCTTATAACACTGCTGTGCTGTAAATCGTTAAGGAGTTCCCTCGACCGTCTTTCGGCTCCATCAGATCGACTTCCATTCAATCAGAATTGAATAATAGATAGAACGTAAGTATTATAAAACGTAATTATTACTGCCAACTTCATTTGACCCATATATTACTTTAAAATAATTATTATTTCTTTGGCTTACACGAAACTACTCGGTCTGGCAGTGTGTTTAATTATTGTGTGAATTCTGGTGAAAACCGTTTATAACGACATCACTTGTAACGACAAACTGGACATTATGACGAAGAGTCATATTTACATTTTACTATCGGTTTTAACGACTATCTGCAACTAAAAATCTTAGGCCTTTCTCATTTATATTCATTACTAGCTGTGCCCGCGACTTCGTTCGCGTGGTTTTTGAGTGACTTAAACCGTTTATGCAGCGCACGCAGCGAAAGTCTTCAAATGTGAATAATTTTCCCCGTTTTTGCAACATTTCTCACTGCCGCTTCGCTCCTATTGGTCGCAGCGTAATGTTATAGTGGCTAAAGCCTTCCTCTATAAATGGACTATCCAACAAAAACATAATTTTTCAAATCAGACCAGTAGTTCCAGAGATTAGGGCGTTTAAACAAACAAACAAACAAACTCTTCCGCTTTATAATATTAAGAAAGAAAGAAAGAAAGAAAAGAAGTTTTATTTTTAACTCACACAAAGACACAAAATGAATATAAATACAGGAAATAACAAAAATACAATTACATAAAAATACGTTCAGGATGAAAACAAAGAACGAGTAAAACGTAAAATTGTGCCCTTGTGTGACCAAAAAAGGGTTCAGCTCGGTATTAGTATAGTATAGATTGAATGATTTATACAGTCTTGTCTGAGCGAAGTTATTAGAAACCAACCATTATATACTGTCTAGGACAGTTTTGAATGTTGTCTGGTTGCCCAGCAAATACGGCATTCTCGAAACAAGACTATTTTGTAAGAATGCAGCACTAGGCAGCCTAGAGAAATGACAAGTCAAAACGTCTGGGCCCTAATTCTCATGCCTCGACCTTAGTTTCGAATATTAGTCTTTCCCGCTCGCACGCGCGCTTAATCACGTTTAGTTGAGCGAGACAGACTGATAGTAGATACGAAGTTCGGGGCATGAGAATCGAGGCCCTGGTCTGCACCGGCTATTACGAACGCACTTGATCGGTCCCTTCAGAGTTGAAATCGATTTTCACTGTAAATGTTAAATTAACGACAACAAAATGGCGACGCGTTTCATCACCAACATCAATGTCTATACAAGATTTTTCTCGATGATATTTGGCATACATCACACTGATAATAAAAAGGAGAGTTTGTTACTCTTTCACGCAAAAACTACCGAAGGGATTTTGATGAAATTTAGTAGTTTACATGCTGGATTAACATTTAACACATATGCCCCTTTTTACGACAGCAAAATGTACTATTTGAGTAGGATTTCATTTCGCGCGTAGGTACGAAATACTCAACTGTTACGTTTATATCACTGATACAAGATGTTTCCCTAGTAGTTAGGATTCCATATCAGGGATAAAATGGATATGAAATTTTTGTTACGGATACGGATATTAAATTATTTCGGATTATCCGTTTCTTTCGGATAATTTTGGTTACGGATATTACATTTTAGTTTCCTTTTTACAGTAACAAAACTTTAATTTCGGATTCGGTTACGGATACGGATATTTTTATATCGAATTTAGTTTCGGTTACGGTTACGGAAGCTTCCTAACATCCCTGTTCCATACTAGGAGTGGGGGCACATTGCGTATTCCATTATTCCATATTATTGTCGCTGGATCGGCTCGTGTGTTACCTTCCCTTCCAAATAATATAACAAGAACACGTAAAGTCAATTAGTTTGGCAGCCAAATTACTGAACGCTTTTAGATTGGTCGTTTTATAAACGATATAGCTATTACTATTAAATAGAATAAATAAAGAAAAGAGTTATATCTCGTAACGACGTTGAAATGAAACGTGTGAACGAATTGTTTGTTATAGTCGTTATAACCGATTTTTATATGATTACTCCATGAAAGACCTCATTGTCAATTTAAAAAACAAACCTAACGTCGATGCTTTTTGTCTTTAAACGAATATAGTTAATCTCATTTGAAGTTCACTAGTGGCATGGCCTACCATCCCATACAATCTATCTTTAATACAAAAAATTGCAATAGATGTCACTACTATTATCGTTTGTAAATTATAAAATGTAAATATGCCGAATTAAGCGCAAATGTTGACATGAAAATAAAGATAAGATGTTTTTTAAGCATAACATCACATTAAGCTAATTTCAACTCCTTAATTAAGAAGATGATACGAAATGAAATTAGTAATTAGTATTTTCCAAAAGTGGCGTTGATGGCAGTTTCCGGAATTTCTAAGGACTTCACCCTTTGCCAGTCGCATTGCCAGAATTAGGATGATGCCATTTTCTAGTACTAGGTCGTGTCTCTGTTATATATCTACTTTGTGCTAGTGGGTTACAAAAGTTACGCAATATAATTTTAGAAAAGTACACTTTACGTAAAAAATCCGCATAATATTATAACTGTCTGTGTATAAACTATTAACTTTCCATTAACATTGACATTATTTGTTAGTAATTATGTTTCTTACCGTAACCTTAGCTGGTATCACCACGTACCACGACAAATATAACATATCTATTTGTTCAAGCTACATTGCTGCTTACATGTTAACACGAGTTAAACTTATATAAACATAGTATATAACCAGCAATGTATTTTATTCTGTGGCGATACAATAGAGAACTACGAGGAAGTGGAGTGACCCAGTTGCATTGTGAAGTAGGTCGAACTACGCGTGTTCATTTGGCCAAAGAAATCGTTTATTACTTGATGAACTTAATACTACTGCCAATATATATACTCGTATAAAGCTTACCTTATTCCTTGAGTAGCTCTTAAATCACATGTATCCTTGATAATCGGCCAAGCATAGAAAGTGATAACTTGTAACTTAAGAAGATAACATAATTATCTATAATAGGTATAAAGAATTAAAAAGAGTTACAAACACATTTTTTTTTCTTTCTTGACTGTCCAACACTCCATCTGAGCAGGAGTAATAATAGCTCCCATCATCGATTTCGTGATTTTGTCAGACAATTAGGTGATCAGCCTGCATTGTCCTTACCAAACTTGAAAACAACATTTTTGTTGTTCCAGCGCGGGAATCGAACCCACGACCTCCGGGTCGAGAGCGAAGCTCAGAACCACTAGACCACGGAGGAGCAGAAGTAAGTAGCTCGGGCAGCTCGAATACAGCAGAGGAAATTCGCACTGCAAACCCCCATCATTTCGTTCGTTTCATCAGTAACATAGGACTGGGGACGGTACTCTAAGGGCGTGTTTCTATATATCTAATACTAGCTGACCCTTGCCCACTTCGTTGAGCATAAAAACAGTTTATGATGAAATTCAACTAAAAAAAACAACCCCTAACTCGGGAACGCGAAACCCGCAACGCGGGAACCCGGAACCCGCAGCATGGGAACCCGAAACCCGCAACCCGCAACGCGGGAACGCGGAACCCGCAGCATGGGAACCCGGAATACGCAACGCGGGAACCCGGAACCCGCAACGCGGGAACCCGGAACCCGCAACGCGGGAACCCGGAACCCGCGACGCGGGAACCCGGAACCCGCAACGCGGGAACCCGGAACCCGCAACGCGGGAACGCGGAACCCGCAACGCGGAACCCGCAACGCGGAACCCGCAACCCGGAACCCGCAACGCGGAACCCGCAACGCGGAACTCGCAACGCGGAACCCGCAACGCGGGAACGCGGAACCCGCAACGCGGGAACGCGGAACCCGCAACGGGAACCCGGAATCCGCACCATGGGAACCCGCAGCATGGGAACCCTGAAACCCGCAACGCGGGAACCCGGAACCCGCAACGCGGGAACCCGGAACCCGCAACGCGGGAACCAGGAACCCGCAACGCGGAAACCCGGAACCCGCAACGCGGGAACCCGGAACCCGCAACGCGGGAACCCGGAACCCGCAACGCGGGAACCCGGAACCCGCAACGCGGGAACGCGGAACCCGCAACGCGGGAACCAGGAACCCGCAACGCGGAAACCCGGAACCCGCAACGCGGGAACCCGGAACCCGCAACGCGGGAACCCGGAACCCGCAACGCGGGAACCCGGAACCCGCAACGCGGGAACGCGGAACCCGCAACGCGGGAACCAGGAACCCGCAACGCGGAAACCCGGAACCCGCAACGCGGGAACCCGGAACCCGCAACGCGGCAACCCGGAACCCGCAACGCGGGAACCCGCAACGCGGGAACCCGCAACGCGGGAACGCGGAACCCGCAACGCGGAACCCGCAACGTGGAACCCGCAACGTGGAACCCGCAACGCGGAACCCGCAACTTGCAACACGGGAACCCTGAACCCTGAACCCGCGACGCGGAACCCGGAACCCGCAACACGGGAACCCGGAACCCGCAACGCGGAACCCACAACGCCAAACCCTTCCGTGAACGTTGCTGGTTCTGCGCTGTCAAATGGAATAAATAGTATCCTATGTCCGTCTACTGGCTCTAAGTTACTTCCTCACCAATTTTCAACCATATCGATAAAGCCGTTCTCGAGTTATAAATAATTCATTTAACTAACACGACTTACTTTAATACAAAAAGCTGATGTAAAGATGAAACTAACATAAGCTAACGCCCGGTGAATACTCCCGTCACAGTCGGTCCAGCCGATTCGGTGATCATTAGTTAGATAACGATGATGATGATGAAAAGAAGCCTAAATTAATCCTTATAACTTTAGCTATCTACCAGTGAAAGTCTAGTTAAAATCGGTCCAGCCGTTCCAGAGATTAGCCGGAGCAAAGAGACACGCTAACAGACAGACAGACATTTTTTTTTAATTGCATTTTCGTTTTCAGTAGCAAGAAAAAAAAAAGACAGAACAGACAGACGTTAACTTCGCACAAAGACAAATGACGACATAGTGGCGTCATATCATGACGTTTTCGATTTTTTTTTAATTGTTCGTGAATTATGACCATGGATCTAACTCCTTCGATCTGATTTTTAAATTAACATTTATAATATATTCTTATTACAACTTATAAGTTAAGTACTTTTTTTAAATAATTATATTTATAGTTGTTAAAAGATTAATCGATTTTTTGAGTAAGTCTCTAGTGTTTAATTTAGGCCGTGTTCCAGGAGACGCACTAAACGTTCAGATCATTCATAACGCTGACATTGACAGCTGTCAGTGCCTATGAAAACAGTTCAAAACGACCCTAAACAGTGCTAAAGAAACGCAAAACTGAATGAAAAAAACGTTTTTTTCGTTTACTATCAGGTCCTGGAACACAGGGATGAAAAAGTGTTAACTGACGTAACATTATCACGACGTTTATTTCATTAAATCATAATTTGTATATTATATTTAAGATCGTTTATCAGTGAAAGCAAATCGTAAAAAAAACTCATATTGGTTATGTTGACAATAAATAACTAATAATTATTAAATAAAGTTTAGTAAATTCTGCAGTTTTAACAAAAAGAAAATATTTAATTTATTATGTCGTCGTTACAACGTTACGTCGCTCATTTTTGATAAACTGTCAAATGTTACCTATTAAAATGACCCGACTATTTATTAGTGGTGGACAAATAGTTTAATGAATCCAAATAGTTTAAGTTTATGTTAATACGTTATTTACAGCATTTCATAATTTTTATTTTCCATTTGTAAACAATGTCGTTACCATGACACCAGTGTCATATAAACTGGCAACGACGTGAATCGATTGAGCCCAGGTTCAAACCCCGCGTGACCATCACGTATTTTCTTCTTTTTTCTAATTTTCTGCTTATTTTTTTCAACATTTTCTTTCATAATAACCTTTTCGTGACAATAACGAACATACCGTAAAAAAAATTGCGAAATTGGTCAAGCCGTTGTCGAAGCGCACACGACGTAAGAAATTTTGGAGGTCGTTTTTTTACACTTTGGGCTACATTTTTGGGGTTTTAGTAAGGAACCCTACTTTTTTTAAACATATAATATAGCCTATGTTCAGCGCTAGGAATGTAGCTTTCCAACGGTGAAAGAATTTTTCATATTGGTTCAATGGTTTCAGAGCCTATTCCATTCAAACAAACAAACAATCAAACATTACCTCTTTATAATATTAGTATAGATAGTATAGATATAGATTATATTGTTCCTCTCGTAATTCTTATCAATGAATGAGGAGGCGTGGTATTTTAACAAGGCGTTAACACTAACATGCGTTGGTGAAATCGGGACAAAAGCGAATTCAGTAGCATAATATACTATGTGAACACGAGGCGAGTGCGGCGCTGTTTAAGGCATGTAGAGAACAGAGATGGAAAGACGCGGATCCTATATTCTAAATAACGATTATTACGCGACGAGATAGCGAAATGTTAAATAAAATGTTGCGAATACGAGTGATTAGTCATCTATACTAATATTATAAAGCGGAAGAGTTTGTTTGTTTGTTTAAACGCGCTAATCTCAGGATCTAGGTACTGGTCCGATTTGAAAAAATATTTTTTTGTTGGATAGTCAAGTTATAGAATAGAGGAAGGCTTTATTAGGCTATGTAACATTACGCTGCGACCAATAGGAGCGAAGCGTCAGCGAGAAACGTTGCAAAAACGAGGAAAACTATTCACATTTAAGGACTTTCGTTGCGTGCGCCGATAAACTCAAAAAATATGTATGAAAGAATTATTCCTTTTTTAATAATCATAATAGCAAAAACCAACGTAAGCAATCAAAAGATAATCGCGATAGTGTTTCCGACAACCACGCGAACGAAGTCGCGGGCCCAGCTAGTATATAAAAAACAACGCCTTTATAATCTCTACGTACAGTGAGTTTACATCAAAAGACCTAGAACAAGAGCAATCTTTCTTAATCTTTTGATTACAACATACTAACAAGAACGCTCTACGTAATGTAACCTCCCTGTAGGTAAGCTATAAAAAGTTCTTAATGTCCTTCAGGAGTCGTTTTACATTGTGAACTTGTACTCACTTTTGATTTTGTGACTTTACCCAGATGTTTGCGTCCTATTTATCTATTGTTATAACTGAGTCCTGCGCTATGAAATCCCAAGACGTTGAACGTTGAAAGTAAAGTACCAATACCAAAAGTAGATCATCCTAAATTAATCAAAGTTACGATTGAATTACAAGAATAAACCACTCGTCAAATAAGGGCCAATGTATACGCCTAAACAATAGGATCCCAGAAAACGTTCAAAATTTTTCAACTAATAAGTTTAAGAAAGTAGTCAAAGATAGTAATGATTATATGAATGATAGCAGTGATGGCACACCTTGGGAATAAAGTAGCCCCTACTTATATATAGAATGTACTCATATTATTTAGTTTTAGTATTGACATATTTATATTATGTAAATTTATACTTTTTTTTTAAAAGAGAAATTTTCCATCTTTTTGGTAAAAGATGGCGCCATACTAGTTTCTTAAGCCGCGCCGGTTCACCTTGCTGGGCTAGTGCCCGAACCGGTGGTAGGCAGTTAGGCACCATATAGAAACGACATTCAGAAAACATTTTTTGTAAAATTTACTCTGAATAAAAATATTTGATTTGATTTAGCCCTTTATTTCTGTACTTTAGTTCATAGTATGACCTTGGATGACTATAGGATTAAAAAAAAACCCAAGAACCATATTAAAACACCGTGTAATCATTGGGAATACCCGATATCACAGTGGACACCCATATCGTTGTCAAATAATAGCTGCCCTGCATACCTTATTATCAACAGGCAAATATAGTTATCTAATGTACACTGAACGAATGTTGAAGGTGATTTTATAAATATTGTTACAATAATTCATAACATACATCATAGTTACTTGTAAATAAAAACGTGAATATACTTAAAGTTGACGCCATGTTAAATATCATATTGTTATCCCTCTCGTATTTCCTGTCAATGAATGAGATGGCATGGTATTTTATGGCGTTAACTTTAACATTGCTTGGTGAAAAACGGCCTTAATATTTCAATTTGATTTTGATTTCATGTTCACCAGTTTTTCAAAACTACTAACATCACAGTAAAACGTGAATCTACTATACCATTTCAATTTGATTTTGACTTCATGTTTAGTTTTTTTTTAAAGTTGGTTTCAAATTGGAATTAATACCAATTTAAACATAATTATTATATCTGTGTACTGTACTAGTAAAGTATGAAATAATATTTACACACAGCGAAAAAAATATTGTATCTGCTGTTTAAAACTTGGAAAAAAAGATGAATCTTGGGATTATATTGTTTCTAATGATTCGTAAAAGTATTATTAAGGATTTGACCTTAGTCTGTTCTCTGTAGGTAGACGTGTGATTTTTGTATGATTTAGGTTGGCTCCATACACTCGGCGTTTCGAAACAACAGCCTGTCAAGGTTCAGACATTCACCGGACCGCGTTACATACTTACATTATGTATATTCGACGATTTCATATAGGCGACCTTAAAAGAAGACTATTTTGTTTTTATACTAAACTATAGTACGTCCGAGATAAATTTAATCCAAACGTAAATAAAGCCGTTTATGACACAACCATAGATTAGTCAGTGATGCCAATTAGCCAATATTAATGCAATGATTATTGTTGGCTACATTAATCCATAGACTATAGACTACATTCTACAGTCGGCAGTGACAAAATAGCATATTTTTATGTAAAGGTTTTTCATTTGATGTTTAAATATGTTAATTATTGTTTAATTGTTATAAAATGTATTGCATAATGAAGTATGATCCTTTAATATACCTGTGAAAGTGTTCATAAGTGTGCACAATAAGTGAATATATGTGAAAATTTCGATGTACAGTAGAACCTCGTTAAGTCGAACCTCGATAAGTCAAAAACCTCCAAATCTCGAAAAAATGTTTTGTTCCCTTCCCTTCAAACACCAAAACCTCCATTACTTGAAATCTTGACCCTCTGTTAGTCGAAATAATCATCGAGTCCCTCCAAGCCATTTTGGTACATCTTTTCACTCTATAACTCGAAAAAATTAATTTGACCTCTGTATCTCGAACATAGCAACGTTTTATTTTACAACCTCTACAACTTGATCATTTGGAATTTATTACCTCTATTGTTCGAACGAAAATAAGTTACCGACTTTAAGAACTTGCCGACAATGTGAGTACACTATTGTTTCTTAGAAAACATTTTAGGAGTATACGATAATAAATTTATGACTCACGTAAACACGTGTTTGCTTGCTTGGTGTCAGGTGTTCAATTTTAACTCAAAATTTATAAGAATAAACCTCAAACTCTTTATGTCGAATCAAAATCCGCCTAAGTCGAAATCCTCCATAAGTTGAAAACTCTATAACTCGAAATTTTTGGCGTCTCCCTTGATGTTCGACTTATAGAGGTTCGACTGTATTTGGTTTGTTTACCTTTAGGTTAAATTTATCAGGGACGAACTATAGTTATCTTAATTCTTTCGCGTGAAAATTTAGATGTATATGTTACTGTACAAGCTCGAAGTTTTTTTTAATGGTTTATTCGTCTATTTATTACACATAATATATACTTTAACAATACTATATCGCCAAACACATGTCTAACGGCGAGAGTTCGGTATATCTTCGGTATATATATTAGGGATTTTAGTGATTAACCACTGACACACATAATATTGGGAGTTATGTTGAATTTGAATGAATGAATGAATACAATATTCTTTAATGTGCACACATATTAAACAAACAACTCGAGAATATTATACAATATTATACAATGTAGAATACAAATGGGAGCCTTATTACTATAACGGGTGTAAAAAGAGCAGTCAAGTAACTTTGGGATATGATTATACTACCTTTTTTCATTCTAGAAATGTATTTTTTTTGCTTTATTGTTATTTTTGCGATGCAAAATAAAAATGTTGAAATGTAAAAAAAAAAAATTACTTTCTGACAAAAATACATTTCCAAAACAAGGAAAGGTCGTAATATAATCGTATCTCAAAGTTATAGTGACTGCTCTTTTTACTTTTTACTTTTCCTTGTATAGTAATTTCTTTCAGACAACCATGGAGTTTGTTGAAAGTAATGAAGCTATTATAATATTACCTTCAATTCCTTCGAAACCAAAAAGAAGGGTATGTTTTGGAAATTCACAATATATATGTATTTTTGTTACACCGTCGCACATATATAAACATAAAATGAAAATTTTCTCAGTAAAATTTTGACACTGCCTGTAGAATAACTAGAATATAGTTTATGGATTCAAAGTAAAAAACAATAACGACTGTAGGTATAAGTGTTCGCATCACTTACTACTCTATGGTTGTGTCATAGACGGGTTTATTTACGTTTGGGTTTAAATGACACGGGACACACATAAACATCTTTCGTCATCATCAGATTACACTCTGCTGTAATGCTATACAGCAGTCGGCAGCGATAGTCTAGAAAGCAGTAGCGTGGCCTGCCTTGCCGGGGCCTATAAAAAATGTTTGGGGCCCCTTATGAGGGAGATTTCTCACAATAGAAAAAAATCGTCTGGGGCCCCGTATAATTGATACGGCGGTAGCTACGCCCCTGCTAGAAAGCCTGAATACTGTAGTCACTTGGGTGGCAATTTAAACTGTGGTTTTAGAGGTCATAATATACCACCGCAACCGCAAATGTGCGGGTTGTCAGACTGTCACAGCAGAACCAGTATTATTTTACTTTCATTTTTAATAAAAAATGCGATTGTAGTAATCGCATTTTTTATTTTTTTATTACTACTCGTATTTTGCCGTCCTTATCTTAACACTACCGGTGCCCGCGACTTAGTTCGCGTGGTTTCTCAGTGACTAATACCGTTTATGCAGCACACAAGTCCCCAAATGTGAATACCTAATTTTCCCCGTTTTTACAACATTTCTCACTGACGCTTCGCTCCTATTAGTCGCAGCCATTTATATTTATAATATCTATTATATTATAGCCTAAAGCCTTACTCTATAAATTGACTATCCAACAAAAAAATAATTTTTCAAATCGGACCAGTAGTTCCTGAGATTAGCGCCTTTTAACAAACAAACTCTTCCACTTTATAATATTATTATAGATAGAATAAAAAAATTGCTAAAATATTTTTATTGGTTACAATTCCGGATTCCCCAAATAAACTGTCAATGACAATATTTATATTCTACACAACATCTTACAATATAAAATAATATTATTTTCTAATAATAATAGTATTATATGACTTATCTAAATAACTCATAACTGAGAAATACCAGTCCCATAAGGAAGCTATTTCCTTAATATTATGCATATTACAATCCCTTATAAAGTAGTAGTTAGTACTTCCATCCAA
The DNA here is from genome assembly GCA_905187575.2 of Celastrina argiolus. Lineage (NCBI taxonomy): Eukaryota > Metazoa > Arthropoda > Insecta > Lepidoptera > Lycaenidae > Celastrina > Celastrina argiolus. The sequence goes on from LR994592.1 coordinate 12,476,555, forward strand.
TCAATAAAAAGAGTCTAATTCCTACTATTGAACATTTATCGCGGACGCTTCACACCACGTCAATCTGGCCCAGTGGTAAGTATCCGAAGAACTTGTGTTACAGGTACCAGACAACGAAAATATTCAATACTTGTATAGGTACTGTACTTAAACATATTTAAGATTTTTATTATATTTTACACAAATTTAATAAATATCCATGACCCAGGAACATTGAAAACTTTAAATTCCCTCGGCGAGATTCGAACCCCATTTCACCACTGCACTCGTCGTCGTATTTACGATGTTCATATAATTTCCACCGAATATAAAAAAAGTATTTATTCTATCATTGGTTGATTTATTAATATTTAATATATATTAATATTAAATATATGACTACCTCCGTAGCGCAGTTGGTTGAGCGCGTTGGCGCTCGAACGAAAGGTCGCGGGTTCGAATCCCGCCGAGGGAACAAAAAGTTTTCAATGTTCCTGTGTCATGGATGTGTATTAAATTTGTGTATAATATAAAAGTATTACCTAAATATATTTCCGTTGTCTGATACCTGTAACACAAGTTCTTCGGATACTTAGCATAGGGCCAGATTGACGTGGTGTGAAGCGTCCATAGATATTATTATTATACATATATTATATTATTATATTATATATATTACATATTAATTTTTAATAGTCAAGTATTTCTAAAACGGTTACTTAATTTCATATAAATAGTGTACAAAGGTATCCATTTCCCTCTTATATACGTTGTTGTATTTAACTAAAATTTTAACCCTCCATGTTTGCTTTTGGATCTACCTATGAAAAATATTTTCATCTTACCATACAAGCTCTTTGGTGTATTGTCTAGCATATTAACAAATTCATGAAAATGAAACTGTTTTTTTTTTTGTCCACAAAATACTTTTTCGCAAGACTAAGCTCGAATTTCGTTGAGCTTATCAACGAATTTGCAACCTTTATTTTACTTTCATAAAATTAAACATGAAATTAAATTTCGCAGCGAAAGTTTGCGAAAAATGCTTCATGTGTGTAATTCGCCAGTTATACACATAACACTTTTATTTGTATTGTGTACTTAACTCCGAAGGTGTATTAAACTTCTTTCAGTTGGAAACCAAATCTGTATTCGGCTTTTAACGTATATACGTGGAGTTCCACTATGAAAATGATGATGAATTGACATATTTACGATGATTGATGATTACGTTCCGAATACGCAGTTGACCTTTGTTTCTGCTTGGCCTACAGTTCATTTCGTAGGATATCGCGACGGCGCAAATGCGTTAGCGGGACTGCGGTATGTCTGTCCCGCACTATGAAACGTATCGCGTTTTGTTGCATCTCGCTTCCTCTCGCGTCACTTCGTATAATTGCATCTCAGTTCGTATCGTCGTTCCTTGCGATATTTGTTACACGGACATCTCTGTACCGCCATTTTAGTTTCGCTCCTGGGATAGAAATGACGTGATATTTAACTTGACCTAGATTAAAAGTTAGTTTCGTTGTTCCTCGCGAATACGCGATACTTGTGTTATAAACGAATGCGACTATAGACACCGCTTCTTTTGGTTACATCGCTAGGAGCTACCACGTGATTTGTCAAATTCAAATATCGCAGCGATACAAAATGGCGGATGCACAAACAGAGAAAATCATCAACGAGGTTCGACGTTATCCCGAATTATACAGCACGAGACATCCAGATCATAAAAATGCATTTAGAAAAGAATTGGCATGGCGAAAAATTCAGAAAAATACCGGCTTAGATGGTGAGTTACTTATCCTAACCAACTTCAAACACCATCTGGCAATTTCCGTAAAAAAATCTTACAGTCCCAATTCTTCTTGGGTTCGATTTTTTTCCAGTCAGTCTTTCCATACAGTGACATAATAATCTATATTCCCGTGGTGCTTAATTTTGGGACTTTTTGGTCATTACAATTTGGTACTGTCTCCCACTTTCCCTGCTCCTCCTTTTTTTCTTCTGATTAATTTCGTTGTGGGTCCCAAGACAGATTTAGCTTGTCCCTCGGGCACCCCTGAGATCATATCAAAGGGTTTGTCGTGGTTGGTTACCGCTCTTGATCCTGACTTACAGGAGTGCAGTAGTGGGAAATGCGAATGTAAGGTGGGTGAATGTCAGTTTGTCCCGCTCGTGGACGATTTAACAAGCGTGCGAGTGAGGCAGACTCATAAATTGAACTCGTTGATATTCAAGGAATAAGAATCGAAGCTGAAATGATCATAAAAGAGTAGGCAGATCAGAGGCAGGCAGAGAACGCACCGAATATCTGTGTAAAGTTACAAAATTAAAACAGTTAAAAAAATATATAATAATAAAAATTCTTTGTTCGAACATAAAATTACATAATAAATTGGCTAACTGCTAAAATCAGTTTCTTCCAGGCAACCATTAACCAAAATACAAATAAAAAAAAGAATACTAGCTGCCGAACTTTCCAATCCTTAACAAACTTCTAAAAACTCTTCTTAAGAAACTATAACTGCAACGGTTCTTATACCAGGTTATCCTAAAATCTAAGGAAAGTTGATACAAGAAAGTCAGCATATAGGACGTAAGATTTGTGAAATCCTGTATTTGTTTTCTTCTTGTTCCAGTGAAATCATTAAAAGCGAAATGGAAAAATCTCCGAGATACCTACAAGAAGTACAAACAGTCACAACTAGAATGTAGTGGGCAAGCAAAGAAATACGCTAACTGGATGTGGGCAGAACAGATGAGGTTTGTGAAGTTTTCAACAAATCTACGATCTAGTAAGAGGTCCCGAAATATTAGCCCTCCTCAACTGCAAATACCAGAAACTAGTGAAAATATAGATGAACCTATAATCAAAATATTTGAGAACCAAGCACAGGAATATGCATCACTAAGTAATATCGCAGAGACAGGAAGCGATCATCGTAGAAAAAGACGTCGAAATATAGATCCATCTGATGAAACCAATGGTTATTCAGATAATACGAAGATTCCACAACCACCAACTACAAATACAGGTCAAAATCTAGTTAATATACTCTGTGACAAGCTGGACATGACATTTTTGGGATTTGCCGACAGTGTGAAAAAGTTTTCTAGAAACAACCAAGCCGTTATCAAATTGGAAATCACGAAGCTTATCACCGAATATGAACTAAAAGAAAACATGACAATTGACAGTGAAGCAACAATCAAAGAGTAGAAAACATAATGAATGGTGAAAGACAACTTCTGCATGCAGATATATTCCGAGGAAAGAAAACGACGAAAATAATCGAGTGCTAATCGGACCGAGCAATTAAATGTATGACTTAACCCACTGTGGTGCAAACACAAAGATTTAACCTAGATATACATTATTAAGGTACCTATGTACGTATATACGTTATATGTCGCGAAAACAAATCAGGGTCCTAGATAAGTTCAAGATTCAAGGGGCCATTGCGTATCACTTACGAAATTCGAAACATAGTGTATAGGATTTGACATAAGCTTCGCTTAATGCCATACGAATTCACTTGTCATTTAGCGAACCTTATGTGACATCACGTACATATCTGTACCTTAATATTGTATCATTAAAGACTGCTATAAGTGAAAAACTTAACGCTTCTACTCTACGCCAATCAATCTCAGTCGAGTAGTTGAATGTAGGTATGTAAGCGTAGACACTTCTAACAACGATATTTCATTGTTATACGTTATTTAATATTATACTGGCTATATGTAATTATTGTTTTTTTCTTACCATAAACAAATCATAGAAATTGTAATTTGCCAATTTATATTTTCTGGTTATCCTAAGTAATAAAAGTTTTAAACAACATTACAAAATAAGTAAAACGACGAGGATCATGAAGCTGTCTGTAGATTCATTTCACATTCTTTAAGCACATCAAATTCAATTAAATTTCCAAAAATTGTATGTCAGATCGATTTGGTATAATCAGGATACCGAAAAACGATTCAGGGCGTGCGAGGCACAAGTTTTGTATAGAAACCTCAAAACATGTAGAAACCTGTAGGCTGACTCTTGAACAAAATTCGGAATTGCGTTTGAATTTGACAGTTCGTCACGACACCAGCGCCTAATTGGTTTTAAATTCAGTGTCGATTTTATGGAACTATTTCAATGCAATGAAATCCGTAGTATTTATTTACGTTGTCGGGTACCTGTAACACAAGTTCTTCAGATACTTAGCTTGTGGCTACATTGACTCACACCAGTGAGGCGAGGCGATAGTATAGGTATACTAACTGTGCCCGCGACTTTGTTCGCGTGGTTTTTAAGTTACTTAAGTTTATGCAGCGCACTCAAAGAAAGTCCTCAAATGTGAATAATTTTCCCCATTTTTGCAACATTTCTCACTAACGCTTCGCTCCTATTGGTCGCAGCGTAATGTTATATAGCCTAAAGCCTTCCTCTGTAAATGGACTATCCAACAAACATTTTTCAAATCGGACCAGTAGTTCCTGAGATTAGCGCGTTTAAACAAACAAACTCTTCCGCTTTATAATATTAGTATAGATTAACATTCTAATGGTGAAAGAATCATCGAATAAAAGTATAGATAACACTCTCCTTAAAAATATAATGATATCAAGTTATACGCTTCCTTGACGTTCTAACCAAAGAGAATATAATCACTACGTTTTAGTTCTAACATTAATTTAGTATTCATAGTTCATACTCAGTAGCGTAGGGTGTCATTTCATAAGTTTTCTCATACCAATTTCGATTACAATGCCTACATAATTTAGTAAGTAAGCTAGACTATGTTAATCATTTTGGCATTAACAATAATTAATTGTAAACAAAAGTTACCTTCCTTTAATGATCAAAAATATTATTAAAAATTTATACTTAGTAAACATAGTCAAAAAATAAGCAATTGATGCTAATATTAGGTATTTCATATATTTACAGTTTGACTTACTGAATACTTAGTATACAAAAAAACCCTTAAACTTTATTATTTTCCTAACAAAAGCTGAATCAATATGTCTAATTCGCATAACGCAATGAAAAAACAATATAGTCTATGGTCACAATTACGGCGAGCGTTTAATCAGCGTTTAGCGTTCATTTCGTCCGCATTCCGGATCAAATTCTTGTATTGTCTCTACTGGTTAACATACTTGTCGCATAACGGTCCCAGGCCGCATACTGCGATTTGCGCCTTTATAGCTTTGTATTACTTTTTACCCGACTTCGGCGAAGCCAAAAGGAAGGGTAATGATTTTGGCAGTCTATGTATGTATGTATGTATGTATGTATGTTTGTATGTATGTATGTATGTTCCCTCGTAGCGGCTAAACTACTGGTCCGATTTTAATAAATGAGGTATCAATCGATTGCTAATGATGCTGCGAGTAACATAGGCTATAAAAATTTTCGAAAAATTTTTGATTTTGAAAATTATACCTCAATTACTATCTCCAAAAAAAATTAAATTAAGATAATTGTCTCGTGTTTGGTATCAAAAGATAGGTCTTGGCAAGCACATTACGAATATGTATTTGAATATTTTATTAATTGTTATATTTCATTGTTAAATTCAAAATAACGTTTAAAATGCGGTCGTACAAGTAGTATCTAGAAGTTGTTTAGTTACTTTCTATGCGTTAATTGAACGTTAGTTTAATAAAAATATAATGTTGTATTTGATGTGGAAACAGAAAAATATAAAATAAAATAAAAGTTTAAAAACTATAACCCGACTTCGTAAAAAACTGGTCTAAAAAGGCTGAAACAAGAAAAAATTCAATTTGAAATCCAGAAATGCATAGGTACAAAAATGGTCAAGCTAGAGCCGAGGTCGGACCCGCTAACTCTTAATATTCGTCTGTTGTTGCAATATTCAATCCCAAAAGCGGGTGCGACCACGGCTCTAGCTTGACCATTTTTGTACCTATGCATTTCTGGATTTCAAATTGAATTTTTTCTTGTTTCAGCCTTTTTAGACCAGTTTTTTACGAAGTCGGGTTATAGTTTTTAAACTTTTATTTTATAATAATAACTACTTAATATATACCTATAATGCATTCAACACTCATTAAATATAACTATGACAGTTCAATTACTAATCGAGTAAATGATGCTTAATTCGTTGTTGCATTGGTGAGACAACTTACATGTAAATAAATAAACATCAGCAAGACGGACATTAGGTACACTACACGATAGAAAAACATTACAATATATAAATTAGTCGTCACTTATCTACAAAATTTGACTTTTTACCCGAATACTACGTAGCGAAAAGGTTATATTTGTTTCACCGAGGCGAGGAAACTACTAGTCCAATTGTGATTTAAAGAGAAGTCAATAGATTCATTATAATAGCCCAGGGAACATAGGCTATATAATTAGTCTTTTTTTAAAAAGCCCCCTGCGTGGGAATAAAAAAATAAGCGAACAATAAGGGAACAACCGTTTGTGACGTCACTTAGTTAAACATACATAGACATTACACTAAACAGCATACAAATGGGTATCGTTTTGCGAGTAAGAGATATACAACTTTATTTAATTGCTTAAAACTCAAATGCTTTTTAAGTTATCCTCATTCTTATTTTAGAGTTTGCTCATCTTTTTTTCTGTGCAATGAGTTCAAAATAAATAAATTTAATAATATTCATTCCATAGCCCAATTCAGGTACCTAAAGTTTTACATAAAAAAGTAGTTTTTGTACATAACTATACCCGCTGTTTAATTTTATAAAGATGATGGCTCTCATGTTGTCAATACTTTAAGAAGTACGATCGATAATGTCCAATAAATTGATCATTCAGATGCGGGAAAAGAAAAGATAAAGTACAGTAGTACCTAATCGTGGGAGGTACGCAACGCACGCTCTAACGCACATAGAGAAAGCTGTTCTAGAGTGACTATAGAGCATAGACTATAGACACAGGTCGATTTTTGGCGTCAACTATATTTGTTCTAGCCACACAATAAAAGGTGCAAAAATATATTTTGTACAATAAAATTAAGCTTTTATTGGGTATGTTACTTAAACGCTACTTAAATTATTTCAAGAGGCCCTAGTTAAAGGTTAGGAAATATGTCCAACCTGCAAGGTTTGAGAATACGACGTGTAATCTAGTTAATTAGTTACTTACATAAAAATATATATTTTCTATTTCGTTTATTGGACACTAAAGTTACTTATGGTTTGAATTCGATTTTCTTGTCTTGTGCTCGATAAAAATGTAAATATAATCCACGAATAACAATGCGCGCTAGCAAAATCGTTTAAACCAAAATGATAATATCTTATAACATTCAATAAACAATCATTAAATGTAAATATTGTGATTAAAGTTTAATGATCAGTTAGAAAAACTAATAGCGAGTGATTGTTATTGACATTTGAGTGATAAATTGCGAGATTATTAAGAGCGAGCGAGAAGGCGAGAGACGCATCGCTCCGTCTCGCGCCACGAATTTGTCGCAAGAAAAAATTGAATGTCAACAGTTTCGAAATATTTCCGCGGTGAGTTCTAAGCGAAAACTTAGCAACATTGAATAATATGATAATGTGAACTGCTTCGTTTAAATAATATGCTTTGCTCAGAAGATTTAAATTTTAATATTTTCTGTAGTAAGTTCTTAAAAATTAATAATAATAATAATACTGTAGGTATTAACAATTATTAAGGTTTAATTATCTACACTAATATTATAAAGAGGAAATATTTGTATTTTTGTATGTAACGACTTAACTCAAAAAGTACTGGTCCGATTTTAATAATTCTTTTATTTAATAGAAAGCTACATTATGACTGAGTAACATAGGCTATATAAAAATCAATTGCTGTTCGTTAGTCTCGCTAAAACTCGAGATCAGCTGAACTGATTCGGGTATTTTTGGTCTTGAAATATTCGTGGAAGTCCCGGGAAGGTTTACACGGTTTCCATGCGTCAGCTAGTTATTTTATAAAATTAATAAGGCATAGGTAATGGGCTATTTGACTACTTTCTTTTGCTAGTGATTTTCCGTCTACTTTTTTTTTATTTACCGCATGTTAAATCGTAAAACAGATAATATTATACAAAGCAAAGAAAAGTTGTACTTCTGAGTCAGTGGGCTTTTTCTAAGTTTCCTGTTTACTGCAGTAATGTTTTATCAGCTTACTATTAGTTCGTCCCTGATAAATTTAACCTAAAGGTAAACAAACCGAAAACATCGAAATTTTCCCTTATTCACTTATTGTGCACACTTATCAACACTTTCACAGTTATGTTAAAGGATTACACTTCATTATCCAATACATTACAATTAAACAATAATTAATATGTTTAAACATCAAATGAAAATCTTTCACAGAAAAAATACGCCATTTTGACACTGCCGATTGTTTATCGTATCATAGACGGGTTTGTTTACATTTAGGTTAAACTTATCTCGGACGTACTATACCAAATTCAGTATTTTTTAAATTTTATAAGGTGAAAAAAGTATTTTACAAAAAAATTTAAAAGCGTTCGTTTCTTTTGTTTATTAAATACTTAGTGATAGGTCACCTTAAAATATTTCAAATCCGCCATTACGTACCTTGGCCACTGTCGAGCGGTTGTACCTTGGCCTATTAAAGAACGTACACTTAGATGAAAAATGGTGGCATTTATACATAATATATTTATTACTTCAAATATTTAAAGATGAACAATTAATAATACGCTGATAGGCAGTTGTCTAAAAAAAGTATTATTTTTGTTTATAAGCATGCAAAGAAACTCAACAATTTCTAAACAGGTTATGTTTGTATATAATTATTTATAATTAATATGGTTAATTATTTCTACTAATTATTTTTTCGTTAAAGCATAATCTACACTTCTACAATTTAATATTGTAAAGAGGAAATATTTGTATTTTTGTATGTAACGACTAAACTCAAAATGTACTGGACCGATTTTAATAATTCTTTTTTCATTAGAAAGCTACATTATCACTGAGTAACATAGGCTATATAAAAAATAAATTAGCGTTAGTCTCGCTAAAACCCGAGATCAGCTGAACTGATTCGGCTATTATATAATATAGATATCGGTCTTGAAATATTCGTGGAAGTCCCGGGAAGGTTTAAACGGTATCCATGCTCAACGAAGTGGGCACGGGTCAGCTAGTAATATAATATTTTATATACCTACCTAATACTTACCTAATAGAAATATTTACAGTCTGTACATACTTACTATTTCAATGTTTTCTGGAGTTACTCCCCGTTTATATCCTAATTTCCTTGTCCGAATTCCGATACCTACGTTAGAAAAAATTACTTTACAGACAAAAGCTTAAACAATATAGGTATTATTATGTAAATATAGTTTTTAATAAAGGGGTAAGTAAATATTTAAAGGCTTCTTATATTTTTATCGAAAATTTGGGTGTGCAAGCAGCAACTTCAAATACTCAGATACCTTTTAAAAATCAGGAGAAAAATATATTTTGGAGTTTGGACGCCATTATAATGTTAAATGATAATTGCCCCACTTCGGTCACCGCATCGATTTTAAAAATAGAACGGTGCGTTTCGATATAGCTCCGTGCGCTATACAAATATAAGCTCTACCCAGTTAACTTAAAGCTTAATATAGATTGTTGGTTAAAGTAAGTATTGTAATAGGTGAATGAAATGAAAGCATGCAGTTTGTTTTAGTAATAGATACATATTTAGATTCTTGGCGTTGTTTAGGGATAACTGGTTTTCCTTTTGGGAGTTTACTGTGAAGATGATCCTTACACGGTTTTGGCTCTAACAAAAATAATTTCATAATAAGATAGAGTCCATTTTCAGATGAAACGAAATTAACTAAGCTTTTGAGTAAGAATATTCTACTAAGTATAGTAAATCCGAGATAAATTTAAAACGTAAACAAACCCGTCTATGACACAACGATCATTGTTTCCTATGAATCCATAGACTATAAGCTTATATTCTACAATCGGCAGTGTCAAAATGGCGTATTTTTTCCGTGAAAGATGTTCATTCGATATACGGAGGACGACCTCCGTAGCGCAGTTGGTTGAGCGCGTTGGTGCTCGAACGAAAGGTCGCGGGTTCGAATCCCGCCGAGGAAACAAAAAGTTTTCAATGTTCCTGGGTCATGGATGTGTATTAAATTTGTGTATAATATAATAAAAATCTTAAATATGTGTATAGTATGAAAGTATTAAATATATTTCCGTTGCCTGGTACCTGTAACACAAGTTCTTCGGATACTTAGCACAGGACTAGATTGACGTGGTGTGAAGCGTCCATACATATTATATTATATTATATTATATTATATTATATTATATTATATTATATTATATTATATTATATTATATTATATTATATTATATTATATTATATTATATTATATTATATTATATTATATTATATTATATTATATTATATTATATTATATTATATTATATTATATTATATTATATTATATTATATTATATTATATTATATTATATTATATTATATTATATTATATTATATTATATTATATTATATTATATTATATTTAAACATATTAATTATTATTGTTATAAAACGTATTGGATAATGAAGTGTAATCCTATGTCATTCCGGTGAAAGTGTTGATAAGTGTGCACAATAAGTAAATATGTGAAAATTTCAGTGTTTTTGGTTTGTGTACGTTTCGGGTAAATTTATCTCGGACGTACTATAGATATGGGATGGGTTTAGAGTTTAGACTAGTGAATTTCAGTGATTGGTAATAATTGGTACGCCCGTTAAGAAATTTCAAGTTTATTGGTTAACTTTCTTCGTGGGGTGCTGAAATAAGAATAGCACCATCTTTCCCGTGGTTTGTAAAAGGCTACAGAAGGAATATAATATCCGGAAATAGGCAGCAAACCTAAACCTACCAATGCTGTTCACACACTCCTAGCTAGAGTGGCCGGGAGCAGGAAATGACGACCAGGGGCAAAAGAGCCCCTCTACCGGCTCTACGTGAGGTATGGCACCGGTATCAGCAGTGTTTTCGCGGATATTATTATTACTGCGCTCCCCTGCCAACTGCCAAGCGTGGCGACTGGCGAGTGGCGAGCAGAGAAAGTATGATTTCCCAAAAAAGTACGTCTGGCTCTCTGAAAAGATATCTACGGATTTGAACTCAAAAGTACGGTTTTGCCAAAACATTAAAATACGTCTACCCATAGTAACCCTTTTATAGTATGTATTCAAACATGAATTAGTAGTTAAATTATATTATATATTATATTAGTAGTATAATTTATAAGGTACGAAAAAGGCACGGTCCACACTGAGGTAGTGGTACGGTTGTATGACAAAAAGTAGGGAAAATCGTACTTTTTGGTACGTTCTGGCGAGTGGCGAGTGGCGAGTATAGGCAACTCCCCCCCCCCCCCCCCCCCAATTCCTTGTGCGAAGCCTATGTCCATTGTCCAGCAATAGACGTCAAAGCACGAGTTAACTTACTTGTCTCATGTAATTAGCGGTCACTGGTTAAATTCTCACAGACAAATGTTAACTTGTTACGTTTGAATATTATGCAAAATAATTTCCGCTATTAATATCTATTAACACCATATTCAATTGGTAGAAATGGTGTAGGGATTTTAATATTATATTTTTCTGTTTTATCTTTTTATAGCTTTTGCCCGCGGCTTTGCCCAAGAAAACAGTGTGCCATTAGAAACATTGTAACACTTCTTTTTCCGGATGAAAAGCTTCTTGAAAACATCATTTTGTAATATACATCCAATCGTTTACGTGTGAAGATATAAAAGATACACACACACTTTGGCCTTTTCTCTCCGGTTTTCTCTATGGCCTAATAGCAATCACTCCTATCTTTCCCACTCCTGGGCATCACACTCTTGAAAATATTATATTCATTATACAGGCTGTAAAGATAATGCGTGATAATAGTTTAGGGTGTGTACTGTGTACCGTGTATGGGACCTATTTATAGAGTTAACTGTGAAAGTACCTAGTAGTAGTTATATTTTTTATTATTGTATGGGCAAATAATAAATATATGATATTGGGCATTTCTCATACAAACATTAAAGTCAAAAGTACGTCTTTCAGCACTGGTGCTTTTACAGTAAATATCTACATAGGAGGCACATACACACCCTAAAGTATTATCACTCGTTTATTTTACACCTTGGATATTAAGCGCCTCCGTGGTGTAGTGGTTCAGAGCTTCGCTCTCGACCCGGAGGTGGTGGGTTCGATTCCCGCGTTGGACCAACAAAAAATTTTGTTTTCAGGTTTGGTTAGGACTATGCAGGCCGATCACCTGATTGTCTGATAAGAAAGATGATCCATGCGTCGGATGGGCATGTAAAAAGTCGGTCCTGCGCCTGTTCTCTCGCCAGTCGTGTCGGTTTACCGTCCCACTGGGTTATGAGAGTTATAGGAAGAGAGAGTGTCTTTGTGTATTGCACACACACTTGGGCACTTTAAAATAACTCCTGCGTAGCTGGCCTGGTTTCAATGAAATCGGCTACCGACACCGAAATCGGTGAGGGGAGCTATTATTAAGCCTGTGTTTCATCACAAATACTCCAGATTAGAGGAGGGGGGCCAGGAGGGGAGGCCGCCTAGAGCCGCATTCATAATAAATCACCGTTACATAAGCCAATGTAACCATTACCGAATTATTTACCACCCTGTCGCACCAAATTAACCAAGTTTTTTCCTTTAGATTATACTGGGCTGGCATTTCACCTTGACGTGACACAGATGCAAATTGCTAAATTAATAAATATGCTACGTTACGATTCAATTTGATCTGAATGTAGACAAAAAAAGGAATTTCGACCAAATTAAAGTGTCATTGTTTTTCATTATTGCGCGGTGAATAAGGGACAATTAAATTGGAAGCATTGTAATTTATAGCCTTCGATCAACAATATGCTAGACTTCGTGTCAGCACAAGAAATGCGTCTCGGGGAATATCAGCTTACTTGAAAAGTGAGCTGTTATTTCATTTAGTTTGCTTGGAAGACTGCCAACGTTCAGACGTGTCACAAGTCACAACTCACAGCGCATGATTTGAAATCGCTAATTATGTCACTTCAATTAAAAAAAAAACTAAAATTCACACATTACGGTTAAGTGTTTCAATTAAGATTAAAAATAAGTGACATAATTATTAATTAGCGACTTAACACCAAATCAACTTTGAAATAGTCTACCGATTTGGGCTCTTAAAATTGCCCAGGTGGGGCAACCGAATAAATACGGAAACAGCCGAATGTATATTTCAAATTAACGTTTAGATAACGTTATCGAATACACTTGAATAATAACATTTTGTGGAACTAAGCTACCTACTTCGTTAATTACCAGTTTCGTTCGACTGTTTCCGTAATCATTCGGCTACCCTTCTCTGGTCAGTTTTTGATTACTAACCCCCGGTTTCGCGTACGCTATTTTAATCGCGTCCATTGAATTGAATTCTCACACCCGATAAGGCCCGGAAAAATGAGGGCCCACGGGTGGAAACTACGACCAGGGGTCTTAGACCCCTCTACGTAGGGAATCGGAAGTGGTGTGTCCAGTGCGGGCACTGGAGTCGTGTATCAGTTCTGAGGACTGAACCCCCCACGGCATAACGCGGGGTAAAACCAGGAACTTAGCTATTTTAATCAATGATCAACTAACATGGCATTCAAATCAGCAACCCATATTGAACGCTGATTGGTGGAACATTATCAGACAGAAAGGAACGGACATATATTTTATAATTACATCACGCTCGCTCGCTGATTCAAAACGTATGTCAACTAATCGGTATCTTTGGTGAATTAACCTTATCTGTGGAATTTTAACAAATCTTGCAAGTGCCAGCACCGGGGGTAAAATACTCAAATCGCTTGCGCCAATTTTTTTTTATTAAACATGTTTACTTAGTAATTTTATGTTTAGTTAGTAATTTTTACTGTTTAGTTATTTAATCAAATATATTATATAGTACCTACTTAGGAATTTCCCTTACAGTTTAAACGGCTTACGTGCTCCAAATTTCATCTGCAATATAACCAGCTTTAATTCCGTCGCTAAAATCTAACCTTCTATACGTATTCGGGTCAAAATGTTGAGCACTTTTATTTCTAGAAAAAACACTTACAGTTTTACCTTTCTAACGGGCGTCTACATTTTCGTACATACTTTATTTGTGTTGCAATTGTTTTAACTATTAAGGTCTACTGAATGTCGAACATCGAACTAGATTTTGTGTAGACAATAAAAGGCTGAAGAATGTCGTTATGTAATTTTTTATACTTATTAAATTTTATTTAAGTACTTTTATACTTTTGTCGGTATAAAAGTTATATAATATACTATACACATTAATCTATTTGTTGTATAATCCAGGGTTTTATTTACCTACTTTATAATTATGTTGCTTAGACAAATGTATGTAAATTTAAGATCCACTCTATGTCCTGCTAGCTATCGAACTAGCTTTTGTCTACGTCATAATTTGTCTTTTGTCGGTATAAAGGTTTTTATCCAGAATTAATTAGACTATCCTTATGTTATTGTTGATTTATACATTATTCTAGAATTGCACTCTCATTAAATACTGTATTTATTTTATTTTATTTATTATGATATGGGCGTCGGATAGGCATGTAAAAAGTCGGTCCAGCGCCTGTTCTCTCGCCAGTCGTGTCGGTTTACTGTCCCACTGGGTAATGAGAGTAAAAGGAAGAGAGAGTTTCTCAGTGTATTACGCACACACTTGGGCACTATAAAATAACTCCTGCGTAGGCCTGGTTTCAATGAAATCGGCTACCGACACCGAACTCGGTGAGGGGAGCTATTATATCAGATTGCTCACATCGGATCATATATTATGATGTAACTATATTACATTAGGAAAAAACGTAGTGAAGCGAAAGTGTCGAGCAGTTCCGTATCGTTTTTGTGTGAGAATCGTGGCGTCACTGCTATGTGCCACATGCCAGGGATACAGCTAATTGTGTTTAAAACTACATGATATGTTTAACAACAAGTACTTATATGTAAATATGTCTAAGTATGTTTATGAAATAAAATATTAGGGTACTTGCCTTTAATTTACTAAAATATTTTTATGGGTAAGTATACTAATTACCTATAGTTATATTTTCATATTTCATCATATTATAAGACATTCTATCACCGTAACTCATTTTTTTGTAGGTCTTGTGCCTATTTTAATAAACTCACCTCTGATGATCTTATCGAGGATGTTTTTGCAATAAAATCATCTAAGATATGTAGACTCTTATCGGATGCGTATTTTTCTCCGTAAAATCTTAGTGAAATAGTTTCTCAACCTTCTTTGATGACATCATATTTTTTTCTTTCTTTTTATATTGTCATAGTATAGATAGTATTGTTCCTTTTGTTTTAGATTAAGTTCTGTTTGGATTGGCATTGATTAATTGTGTTTCAACTTAAAACTAATACCAAGTAGTTAAATAATAATCAATAACCGAAAAAATTGTTACCTATTAGTGTAAACTTTTAATTGGCTTTTTTATTGTATATTTACGTTTTTCTTACTGTCATTTTTCATAAGCTGTAAGTTTTCTGAATAAATAAATAAATAAATAACTATCCAATATGATATGTTTTCTATAAGTGTTTTGAACACAAAAACAAAAGTAAGATTTATAAGTACGAAGTCCACAACTTGAGTATTTTGTTGGTGTTGTGGATAGATTTAATATTTTGTCTCATTCACTGGTTTTAAGTCGTCGAAAACCAGGGTCGAAAACCGCTATAGTGGATAATATTCTGTTTATTAAAAATATTCTATTCTTTAGTAATTTATAAACCTTAAAGCTTTTTCCTTTATGCTAGTTTTGACAGGTTGAAAAGCGCGCGTCCGCCATTTTGCGCCTTACGACAGCGTTCGGAATTTGAACTACTTTCGTGCTCACCTCAACGGTAATGGCTGAACATAAACCTGATAATGCCACAGGTTTATTGTGATTCGCTTCTATATTGTTTTTACCAAAAAATCATAGGCAATCTAAATACCTATACATTTTTTAAATTTTTGCCTAAAATCTAATAATGTATAGTACCTACGCCCGAGATGAACTTAACCCTAATGTAAACAAAGCCGTCTATGACACAGTCATAGATTAGTCAGTGATGCCAATTGGCCAATATTAATGCAATGGTTATTGTTGGCTACATTAATCCATAGACTATATTCTACAGTCGACAGTTTCAAAATGGCGTATTTTTACTGTGAAGGTTTTGTCATTAATTGATGTTTAAATAATATGTTTATAATTGTTTAGTACTTATAAAAAGTGTTGGATAATGAAGTCCTTTAATATAGGTACCTGTGAAAGTGTTGATAAGTGTGCACAATAAGTGAATATTGTGAACATTTCGATGTTTTCAGTTTGTTTACCTTTGGGTTAAATTTATCAGGGACGAACTATACCTGTACTTAGATCCTGGATGGATCATATTTAAAAGTAACTTATTTTTTTAGTACTGACATGGAAAAGACTACGAAAGTTGAAACCATGTTGAAAAGAACTAGAATTGCCTAATATTTTTTTTTTTTTTTTTTTTTATTTATACAGAAAAACTTACAGCTATACACATCCTTATACTAACAGATTAGTGACAGAAAGCCATTTACAAGTTTTTACAGATATGTAACAAATATTTGGTGAGTACATCAAAGAATGAAACAAAGCAAATTAATTATTTTCAAAATTCAAATAAATAACTTATTATATCTATATTACTTTAGGAGCCTATATTTTTTTCTATGTATATAAATACTAAAATACATAGAAAAAAATATAGGCTCCTAAATTAGGGAGAAAGAATAAAATTTTGCAAAACAAAGAATATTACTGTAGTCCGAGTAAAACAAAGGCTGACTTTTATATTGAGGAGCAGATTAAAAAACCTCCAGCCAGCTACATAACACATTTGTGTAAAATATAAGGGATTTAACTGCGAATATTATTACTTTTAAGCATGTTGTGCTGTTTTAAATTTGATAACTTGCTGTGTCACAGTTTTCTATAGCCACGTATTTTAGCCAATTTAATGTACTTATTTTATTTGAAAAAGTTATAGTAAAAAATGGGTTATCAAGTGGTTTCAGTCTCCTCTATACCAGGTGTAAAATAAATAAGTTATAATACTTTAGGGTGTATATGTGCCTCCTATGTAGAGTTTACTGTGAAAGTACCAGCGCTGAAATACTTACTTTTGACTTTCATGTTTGTATGAGAATTGTTCCAACATCATAAATTTTCCCATACAATAATAATAAAAAAAAGTACCTCTTTCAGCGCTGGTACTTTCACAGTTAACTCTATATACTGGACCCATAGACACCCTAAAGTATTATAACTCATTAATAACTAGGGTATCGAGAACCGGTATATTTTTAGGAACCGGGATTTTCGGTACCGGCACTAGTCAGAACCGGGAATTCCCGGGATTTCCCGGGATTTTCGGTATTTTCGTGATTTTTTTCTTACTTGACTAAAAACAAATACAATGGCTTCGAAAACTACTTTTTATAAATAAATCACACATTTTGGCATGTCAAGTTAAAGTATGATACATTAATTTGCTATACAATGATTAAAATATCGTTATAAATTAACCTTTGATAAAGTTTTATTTAATTTAACGTCTCTAATATTAGGGCGTTTTCCGCGGCTTCGGGCGCGTAAAATAGTATTCGTAACAAAAAGTTCTTTATCAAATAACTCTATGGCTGCAGTATGGTTAAGATAATGTTATACCAATAATCTTATGACTATCTACTATCCAGTTTCTGGCCAGATCATACGCACTACAATATTTTTTTCCGAGGCGTATATTATGTATAACGATTAGCCAGCCTATAAGGCACACTTAGCAGATTCCCTCCCGCTCTTGCAAAGTTATTACTTTTGAATAGGTAAATAAAACATTGCATATTATATCTACGATCTATCATGAGCCAAAAAACTATTTTACCGGTGTAAATCTATTAAAACTTATAATATTGTAAAATACTGTGTAGTACAAAAAACCCAACCAAAATTGAGGAGTTTTATAAGTATAAGTATAAGTAATTATATTTTGTTAGTAGGAATCAACGTCACGTTATATACGTGACGTTGAATCCTACTTTGCTCGGTAGTTTTGCCTCGGCGTGGATAAGTCCTATTTATTATAAACTTATCACCGTACCAAAATTAAACTAAATCGGTAAAACGGTTCATGAGTCTTAAAGTAACAGACATAGTTAGTTTCACGTTTGAAATAATATTAAGTATGGATAAAACATTTTAAAACTATTTTTCTGCTTAGCCAATCGCACGAAATGCGGTATAATGTTTGGACAGAAATTAAAATTTTAAACGCAGATATTGTGAAAGTAAGTTTTTACCCTTTGAATGTAATATCGAAGTGAGTTTTACTGGCTAAAAAGATGGATCTTCCAAAAATCTTAACAACTTTATCCAACAGATAAATTGATTCAACAAAAATTCATAGTTCAAAGATATTTTATAAAATTGTATGTAGTAGCAAAAAGATTATATTATTTATTTTAATTGTTATATTTTAAAAGAAATCAGAATACAGATAAATACGATGATACAAAAAATCATAATTTATTTTTGTTTTATAAGCAAGTTCAAAAATACAGCTTTTATAATTATGATCCCTCCCATCCCAACAAAAAAATCCTGTTATTATATTCATGGCCCAATCTACCTTTGTGCCGAGTTTCATTTAAATACGTCGAGTAGTTTCACCGAAATACCATCAAATAAGTAGCTACTGTTTTTTGAAAATCCAACGGGCGCCCTTTCGTTTTTGGGATAATAATATCCTACATTACCCTTTAGGTTCGAAGCTATCGGCCTGCTAAATTTAATTTTATTCCATTCAGTACGGACTCACATACGGACTGACAGACAGACAGTACTTTTTTTCATAATTATTATTTTTAGGTTCTATGGCCTTTATAGACCCCAAATCTTGATTTTGACTTAAATATATATATTAATGAGCAGACATTTCCCCTAGATTTATTTTAATATGTTGAGATAGTAAAATCTGTTAAGAATATTTTGAATAACATCATAACTTAAGTTAAAATTTGAAAGCGTTTTTCGCCGTCAGAAATTTACACCATCAACGGTGAACACAGGCTTTATTATATTAAAAAAGGGAACCTTACTAAAACTCCAATAATGTAACCCAAGGTGTAAAAAGTATACAATTTATTAAGTTTTTATATGCATTGGTTAAAATATAGTGATACTCATAATATGTTTATTGCTATAACATTATCTAAACCACATTGCAGCTGTAGTGTTATTTGGAAAAAACTTTTTGCTACGAATACAATAATTCCACACGCCCGAAGCCGCGGCCAAAGCTAGTATTATATAATATTACTCATGTTTATAAAAATTGTTTATATCTATGTAAAACTTTAATGGAAGTGAATGTATAACGATATTTTAATCATTGTATAGCAATAAATATATTATCCTTTAACTTGACATGCCACAATGTGTAATTTAAATACAAAAGTACCTTTCTAAGCCCGTTGCGTTTATTTTTTGTTAAGGGAAAAAAAATCCCGAAAATACCGAAAATCCCGGTTCTTTTGAGTTGAGAACCGGTTCTATAACAGTAGTCAAAGAACCGGGAAATCCCGGGATTTTCGGTACCGGGATTTCCCGGTTCTGAACCCTATTAATAACCTGTATAATATGTGTTGATATGTTTTCGAATATCGAATTAGTAAATTAATTTATTATTTTATTACGATATTACTTAAATACCAAGTCTATAAAGCGAAAGAGTTTGTTTGTTTATTTAAACGCGCTAATCTCAGGAACTACTGGTCCGATTTGATGAACAAAAAAAATTTTTTTTTGTTGGATAGTCCATTTATAGAGGAAGGCTTTAGGCTATATAACATTACGCTACGACCAATAGGAGCAAAGCGCCAGTGAGAAATGTTGCAAAAACGGGGAAAATTAGTCGCATTTGGGGACTTTCATTACGTGCGCTGCATAAACGCCTTATGTCATTCAAAAACCACGCGAAAGACGTCTCTCTTTTTTCTCATAACCTAGTGGGCAGTTAAACCGACACGACCAGCGAGAGAACAGGCGCAGGATCAACTTTTTACATGCCCATCCGACGCATGAATCATCTTTCTTGTCAGACAATCAGGTGATCGGCCTGCATAGTCCTAACCAAACTTGAAAACAACATTTTTTGTTGTTTCAACGCGGGAATCGAACCCACGACCTCCGGGTCGAGAGCGAAGCTCAGAACCACTAGACCACGGAGGCGCTTACAAGCATACAAGCTTTTTATCTATAGTAAATAGGTAAACAGGCAATATTTTTGGTTTGTACGAAAGCTACTGAACCGATTTTAATAATGTAATTTGGACAGATATAGAAAAGACCTGAAGGTAGGATATAAGTTACATTTTATTGCGATATAGTATTTGGTTTCCGTGGGATTTCCATTAGCGTCCTCTAGAGCTTAAATAAACTAAATTAGTTATTCCGTATATATTGAGTAATTTTTGTAACTCTTAGAATAAATTACTCACTTCAATATCTTCCCCGGTAAACACCTGTCCCCTCTGTAGTCTATAGTCTATCCCCTAGCGACAACGATATTCTGTAACAATAGAATGGATAGACAATTAAACGAATATCGTACATTCACTCATACATACATAATATTAGAACTTACAATATAATAAATAACAAATACTTGTGTAGTTTTTTTTTAGAGGAGGTTCGTCAATGCTAGGATTTATGCATACTTGGAAGATTTTAGGGACTGAGGTACAACCTACTGATCTGATACGTAGGTTCGTTTTTAAATTAGCTATGTATCAGACACATACGAGATTATGAAACAGGTCTTAAATGTTGATTTTCGTGTCATGAAAACAGAGTAAAATTATATGTAACTTAGAAGTCATCGACTTTAGTTGTTACTTATACAAATTTCATACAAGTTTTTATTTTAAGAATATCGAAATTTTATCATTAAAAATCTTTTAGATTTTTAAACGTGTCTATAGTAAAATATCATTGATCCACGCTAGCATCCCTGCTCAACCGGTCGCCCGACCGCTTCCTCGACCGGTCGCTCGACGGATCCAGCTCACGGGACAAAGGGATCCGTGGATTCACGCTACGTTCCATTTTCAAATAGCTAAATTTTCTGTTTGATATCTTGATGACTCTTTATAATTGATTTATGAGATTTTCAAAACACTGATATTTTAAAGTACCTATTTACAAGTATTTAAAATTTAATATAGGTAGGGACAGCATTACGTTCAATATTTAATTTCGTGTAGAACCAAATTCAACATCATCATCACTGACTCTTCCTAAATGTGGAGATATCCATTGAACACCAAGTAACTTGTTTGACCTGTCATATTCCCTTCAATTCAAATTACACACGCTATAAAGGACCTGTAATGCTGCCAATTTAAATGTCACTCATTCGCGTTGTAAAAAAAATCTACGTACTGCTCAGTACGTAGATTTTTTTATATACGGTGAATTTTCGTATATACGGTGTAGCCTAATTAAATTTTCATGAATTAACTTAGCCCCACTTGCGTTAGTCCAGGTTAAGTTGTCGCGTTTGTTTTTCCCGTGGCTCCGTGGGCGACGGTTCTGTCGGAGTACCGCCGAGTGGTAATGGGTATGACTGCGTCCACTTACCATCTTAACGGACGCAGTGAGCCCCACATACCCGGGGTAGCAATTCTCTCACTCTAGGCTAAGTTATAAACTTAAACCGAGACTAATTCGGGTAACTAGTAACGGTTCGGTTAGTAACTTAAATTTAGTCTCTATTACGGTGTTTTTTGAGTTAAGTGTCTAATTTTATTTTAAACTTTAACCAAATAAATTATTTGATTAACGGCCTTTTCTTTACCAGAGACAAGCTCTTATAATCATCAGCCCGTCTCCGTCTGGCATCTATTCTCTACACTCTATAGTCTATAGTTTACATTCTATAGTCTATACATTGGACTCTATAGTCTATAGGTTTAAACGACAATTTCTGGCAGACTGCCAAGTGTAAGTTTTATGGCATTGTGTTTGGTAAATCCCGTATGCAACTTATTCGTATGCATGTTATCAAACGGGCAGACAGCTGATGGTAAGTGATTACCTACGATTCAGTTCACCAGTTTGACGACCTCGATGGCGGTTGAGACGGAGGTCGCGGGTTCGATGCCGGTTTTGCGACGAAATACACGGTACAATATGATGTACATGTCGCTTCTAATACTGTTGGTAACAGTCCTATGCTCTTATATACTTACTCTCCTGTATAATATTATATTTTTGTGAAAGTCCAGGGAAGGTTTAGGGCGTGTTTCACCAAGCAATGTTAAAGTTAATCCTTCGTTAAATATCACGTTATCCCTCTCGTATTTCCTGTCAATGAATGAGATGGCATGTTATTTTAACATGGCGTTAACTTTAACATTGCTTGGTGAAACACGCACTTAAACGGTTTTTATGCTCATTAAAGTGGGAACGGGTTAGCTAGTCTTCTTCTTAAATATATAAAAATGAATTGATGTTCGTTAGTCTCGCTAAAACTAGAGAATGGCTGAATCGATTCGTCTAATTTTAGTCTTAAAACATTTGTGGAAGTCCAGGGAAGGTTTAAACGGTTTGTATGCTCTACGAAGTGGGCACGGGTCAGCTAGTCTATATTTTCTATATTCTTATGTATAAAAATGAATTGCTGTTCGTTAGTCTCGCTAAAACTAGAGAACGGCTGAACCGATTCGGCTATTTTCGGTCTTGAAATATTCGTGGAAGTCCAGGGAAGGTTTAAACGGTGAGAAGGATTTCGCGTTGCGGGTTCCGCGATGTAATTGAATTTCATCACAAACTGTTTGTGTGTTAAGCTTTAAATGACTTCATAACAACCATGATGCTGCCATGACGCGGTGTTGGTAAAAATCCTTTCCTATCGCCTTCGCTTATCATCTTCTTTTCAACCCTCATCGAAAATCCCGCCTTAGGGCAAGTACCTACATATTATGTAACTAGCTGTGCCCGCGACTTCGTACGCGTGGAAAAGTGATTTAGGGCAGTGTTATAATAAATCTGTTTTAAATATTTTTAGTTATAAAAACTGTCGTTGAGGTATTTAAAAAACTACTTTATGTTGACAATTCCTACTACCAGCTTGACAAACGACCGTGTACAATTACTATAATGCGAACGGGACTACTTGATAAATGATAGTACGCTCACATATACGACGAACATCTAGTACTAAGATTTGTATGGATTTTGCGCCGCAGCGACTGCAGACGATGATCGTTTCCACGCCGACGCTGCTGGTGTAGCGACAATGATATTAAGACAGCGCGCCGCAAACTTTTGCGGTCTTTTCGGTGCGTAAGTCCGACTCGCACTTGCCCGGTTTTTTTATTTATTAATAACCAAACATGTTGGTACTGATTATAAATCACTTCACTGTTAAAGTACTAACTGATTTTATATAGAAAAGTAGCAAAATATAGAAAGTCCCAAAAGAAAGAAAACAAACCTAAGTTGTACCTAACATAAAAACCATTCGGTCCATGATAAAAACTAAGAAATAAAAATATCAAGACAAATATAAATGTAACTTATATTGACATAACTTTTTTAGTTTAACTGTAAACACAATACTTATGTTAATCAAAATTCTTTATATTATGCAGTTATCGAATACATAATTTGGACAAAGAAAACTATAAAAATGTACAGTAATAGTAGGCTGTAGTATGAATTTTAACAGACGGAATGAGAACTATAATATAGAATCCAAAATTATATTATACATTGCTAATGATGCACGCTGAGTATAACTCTCGGATAACGTATGGATATATTTGTATAAGAGAATACTCTATCAATATTATGATATTTGACAAAAAAACCCATAATAATCACACTGTTAACACATATCCATGGCAGGCCGCAAAAGGCTAGAATTTCAAAAGGTATCTCGATTGGAATCGAGTTGTATTAACAGTTTTCCCCTGTAACACAGTTTAGTAACTATCGAGATGTTTTTAACGTCTATCTTATGAAATAGAAAAAACAAAAAAAAGAGCAATATATTTCTGAAAATCTTAAAACTGTTTTTAAGATTCCGTACCTCAAAAGGAAAAAACGAAACACATATTATAAGATCATTTCCATGTCCGTCTGTCAAGACCCTTTTCTCAGAAACGCGTGTTGTGATGAAAATTATATAAAATACTCAGGAACTACTGTTCCTTGAAGCAGTGAAAAAATCAGACTTCTTAGCCAATGCAATCAAAAGCAGTCGCTTATGTCGCTAAATTTCGTCATTTTCGACACTCGTAAGGGAATCAAAACCTAAAGGGTACTGCCCGTGAACTCAAAATCATAAAATTTGAAACCAAGCAACGTCTAAAACCATACGTTTTTAGTAACATTATATAGATAGAAAAAATATTTAGATTTTTTTAAACTTCGTACCGTTTGTCATGAATGTGTTTAATTGAAACTTATAACAAATACTTAGGTCTCTAATATATTCAAGTTGTAACCAAATCAAAATTCTATGTCAATCAGGTTTGTATGAAACTCTCGGTGTGCAAGTCCAACTCGCACTTGGCCGGTTTTTATTTATTTACTTATTACTAACCTACGCTAACAAATATGGTCTACTTATCACAAAGGACTGTACAGTAAAAGTACTAACTATTTTTATACAAATAACTTTCGTAATAAACTCAAGAAAAAAAGTCTTAGATTGTTCCTACCTAGCAAGCCTAAAACTAACAAATAAAAGTCACCCCCGCGGCCCCGGTGCGTTTGCTGCGAATACAATTTGAAGCGGCGAGCGCGCGCGGCGGCGCACGGCTCCCGGGCCCGGCGCGCGCTTCCTACAAACGTCCAGCAAAAACGACATGATCTCTTAATATTGTCATAACTTTTTTATTTATGAACCGATTTACATAAAACAAACACTAAATGTTAAGTGAAGCTTGCCGCAATATATTAGTGAAAAGTACATCTTAATCGGATAAGCCGTTTCTGAGATTAGCGTGCACAAACCCACAGACAAACAGACAAACAGACAAATAGACAAAAATTTCAAAAATCATAGTTTTGGGTACTATTGCGTAAATAAAGGTCCCCTATCATATTTTTTTTCAAATATCTTCAATGTACAGACACGACTCCTCTACAGATTTATTATATGTATAGATATAGATATCTTATTGAGATTATCAACAGTATTGGTTGTAACGTCCATAACTATTTTTCTTTTTTTTTAATGTCGCATGGGAAATGCATTACGCATCACCCTGAGAGGGTACCCTAGGGGTATGTGGGACTCCCGGCTCATCAGCCGTTATGTTGGGTGGACTGCCCTGGATCTATCAAAACATAGGCCACAATGTCCATAGCTTTATACGTCGATTACGTCGATATAAAAGACTAGCTGTTCCCGCGACTTTGTTCGCGTGGTTTTTGAATGACTTAAACCGTTTATGCAGCGCATGCAATGAAAGTCCTCAAGTGTGAATAATTTTCCTTGTTTTTGCAACATTTCTCACTGACGCTTCGCTCCTATTGGTCGCACCGTAATGTTGTATAGCCTAAAGCCTTCCTCTATAATGGACTACCTATCCAACAAAAAAATATTTTTCAAATCGGACGAGTAGTTCCTAAGATTAGCGCGTTTAAAGAAACAAACTCTTCCGCTTTATAATATTAGTATACATTTTTAGTGTGTTCCCAAGATTTTCGTGTGTTTTACTAATCAGGAAGGCAGGTCTGACAGCATTGGGTGTCATCGGTCGTTGCGTGACAACATTTTTACCTTTCTTATCTTTATGGCTCAAATATTTAGGTTACACAGTACACAAGACACGAATATTGTATCAACTTGAACTTTATTTGCTAAAAATATTGAAAAATACGAGTTTTTTACGCCGGTTCTTCTCACTAGTTTGCGAACTAGTGGTAATTCTAACCGTCTTTTTGTGTCGAGGGTCAATTATAAATGCGAAAGAAAGAAACTCCAAAATTAGCCGTACGAACATCATCCATGTACATCATAAAACGATAATGTTCATGACTGAAACAAAAATGTTTATAAAATAAAAAGTACTGAGCCAAACTATGTAAAATTTTTAGCAGACCGAATAGCATATATTCTGCGTCGAATAAAAAAAGAATCACGAAAATCGGATTATAAATCTCAGCGTAATCTGTGTACATACAAAAAAACAGTCGAATAGAGAACCACCGATTTTTGTGGAAGTCGGTTACATACTACGTTCGTAATCATGATGATAACGCCCTATAAAGTTTACGTATTTCACGAAATTCCCTAAAAAAGCGTAAAAAAGTATTCAACTTGTATATTCATAGGTTTGAATAAATAACACTCTATATAATTTCGGGTAGAGATTGCCCTCGAGAACGGCGATACGTGTAATTTTACGGCTAAAAGAATATATTTCTTGGCAATAATGATTATTAAATTCCCAAGTTTTGTGACATGGAAAAACGTTATTTAGCTTTTATTTATTCTGCGCGACGTTGAAGCTAAAAGGAAGGGTAATGATTTCGATGGCAATGATTCGATCTTTTAAAACTCATGATCCGATTTCAATATATTCGCAATAATTGCCCAGGCATGTAATATAGGTTATATACAAGGGAATATATAATATTTAGGGTGTGTAAGTGCCTACTATGTAGACTTTAATGTGAAAGTAAAAGCGCTGAAAGACTAACTTTTAACTTTCATGTTTCTATGAGAAATGCCTTACAATGGTAATAAAAAATGTAACTGTTTTAGTGCTGGTACTTTCACAGTAAACTCTATATACGGGACCCATACACACCCTAAAGTATTATCACTCATGACGACCTCCGTAGCGCAGTGGTTCAGCGCGTTGGTGCTCGACCGAGAGGTTGCGGGTTCGAATCCCGCCGAGGGAACCAAAAGTTTTCAATGTTCCTGGGTCATGGATGTGTATTAAATTTGTGTATTAATATAATAAAAATCTTAAATATGTGTATAGTATATAAGTATTAAATATATATTTCCGTTGTCTGGTACCTGTAACACAAGTTCTTCGGATACTTAGCACAGGGCCAGATTGACGTGGTGTGAAGCGTCTATAGATATTATTATTATATTATTACTAGCTGACCCTTGCCCACTTCGTTGAGCATAAAAAGAACCCGGAACCCGGAACCCGCAACGCGGGAACCCGGAACCCGCAACGCGGGAACCCGGAACCCGCAACGCGGGAACCCGGAACCCGCAACGCGGGAACCCGGAACCCGCAACGCGGGAACCCGGAACCCGCAACGCGGGAACCCGGAACCCGCAACGCGGGAACCCGGAACCCGCAACGCGGGAACCCGGAACCCGCAACGCGGGAACCCGGAACCCGCAACGCGGGAACCCGGAACCCGCAACGCGGGAACCCGGAACCCGCAACGCGGGAACCCGGAACCCGCAACGCGGGAACCCGGAACCCGCAACGCGGGAACCCGGAACCCGCAACGCGGGAACCCGGAACCCGCAACGCGGGAACCCGGAACCCGCAACGCGGGAACCCGGAACCCGCAACGCGGGAACCCGGAACCCGCAACGCGGGAACCCGGAACCCGCAACGCGGGAACCCGGAACCCGCAACGCGGGAACCCGGAACCCGCAACTCGGAAACCCGGAACCCGCAACGCGGGAACCCGGAACCCGCAACGCGGGAACCCGGAACCCGCAACGCGGGAACCCGGAACTCGCAACGCGGGAACCCGGAACCCGCAACGCGGAACCCGCAACAGGGAACCCGAAACCCGCAACGCGGAACCCGGAACGCCGAACCCGCAACGCGGGAACCCGGAACCCGCAACGCGGGAACCCGGAACCCGCAACGCGGGAACCCGGAACCCGCAACGCGGGAACCCGGAACCCGCAACGCGGGAACCCGGAACCCGCAACGCGGAACCCGCAACATGGGAACCCGAAACCCGCAACGCGGAACCCGCAACGCGGGAAACCGGAACCCGGAACGCGGAACCCGCAGCATGGGAACCCGGAACCTGCAACGTGGAACGCGGAACCCGCAACACGGGAACCCGGAACCCATAACGCGAAACCCTAACGCAGAACCCGCAACGTTCACGGAAACGCTGTCGAATGGAATAAATAGTATCCTATGTCCGTCTACTTGCTCTAAGCTACTTCCTCACCAATTTTCAGCCATATCGATAAAGCCGTTCTTGAGTTATAAATAATTTTACTAACACGACTTACTTTTATACATATATATGTATGTATAGATTACTCCTACTAACATAAGCTAACGCCCGGTGAATGCTCCCGTCACAGTCGGTCCAGCCGATTCGGTGATCATTAGTTAGATGACGATGATGATGATGATGATGAAAAGCAGCCTAAATTAATCCTTGTAACTTTAGCTATCTACCAGTGAAAGTCTCGTTAAAATCAGTCCAGCCGTTCCAGAGATTAGCCGGAGCAAAGAGACACGCTGACAGACAGACATTTTTTAAAATTGCATTTTCGTTTTCAGTACCTAGATATCGTTGCCAATGCCAAAAAAAAGAAGAAAATATCGTTTAAAATGTCATATGCATTTAGAAAAACGTTGCTAATTGAAAGTTACAAACTGACATTTCAATACGTATAGATTTCTGAACGCATAGTTGTTACATCATTTGTCAACAAATGTTTGACATTTGATGAACAAAATATGAGCATTTATTTATATGATTAATTATTCATTACACATCAAGTTTTCACTATTTTTAATATGTATTCTGCTATTCGGGGAGGAGACAAATCCAACGAATCAAAAACCATGAAAATTGGTTCAGCCGTTCTCGAGTTATAAGTGTTGTAACAAACACGACTTTCTTTTATATATATAGAAGATTATTACTCATTAAATTTAATATTAAAGCATGTAGTTAATGTAGCCAGAAATTTGATCCGACTGGACTAAAATTATTTAGCCGCAAAACGAAAATTTTGTTTATTTGGACTTTTACTAAGACCTTAAGTCAGATCTGTGAATGACTAGTCAGATCTAGAAGTGCCGGTGAACTTCAAAATTGACTAAAACACATTGGTACTCAAGAACAACAACATTTACAGAAAATTAAAAAAAGAACGAAAAATATTTTACATACTCAGCACTTAGAATTATATACAATACAAATATAATTTATTGTGCACATATAAGTAACAGAAGGGACAAAAATAAACGTTACAAAAATCAGACATTCACAAAAAACATGATACTTTGAATATAAATTGATCATGTCCAACAACAATTTCTTTGAATATACAATTTAAACCTTAGGAACTGTTGTTTGCGGAGAATAATACAAACCACTATCCCGAATAGCCAGAAAATAAAGGATAGTGCTGGTAGGAACGCACCCGCGCGACCTTAGCCATAGACTAAATAATAAAGCAGAGAGTAGAAAAAAAAAATTTATCTGTGGACTCCGTTCAAATATAAATTTATTCAAACGTATAATAATATTATAATGCGGAAGAGTTTGTTTGTTTCTTTGTTTAAACGCGCTAATCTCAGGAACTACTGGTCCGATTTGAAAAAATCATTTTTTGTTGGTCACATATTACGCTGCGACCAATAGATAATATGACTCATCGCTCATATGTTCAATTTTTAGCTAATTTAAAATTAAAAATATTTTATATAGATTAAAAAATAATATCAATTTTTCGGAAAGTCAATAAAATGAGGTTGAGGTGAGGTCCAGGTTTTCAGGATTTCGAACAATAATTTTACTCCTAGACTTAAACCGAAAACAAAAATATTAAATTCGACTAAATTAATGTGTAATTGTAAATCTTTACTTCCCGCGAAGTGAGTTACACTCAAATTACAATCATTATAGTGGGTTATTAGACATATATATTGAATTATTATTATTATCTATTTGCCTTGAATTTATTGTAATTAAATTCGAATGAAGTATCTATACATATATCGCTTTTTTCCTACTATAGGGGCATAATTCGAAAAACATGATTGTCGGAAAAACGCACTTAAAAATTTTGGAGCCCCTGTGTTTTTGACAAAATCGATTATAATAAAATTAAGTATATTTTGCGGCTCACATTAGGCTCTGACTTTTTCTATCAAAAGCATTAGGAGATCCGTGATATTTATGGCTATATATATGTATTATAAAAATCGAAATAAAATTTTTTTGAGTTCTGCCCCTACAGTATGCAAGGTGCGATATTTCATTCAGTCAGAAACATAATATTGTTGGTAGTAGGTGTATACGAACAATATGTTTGAAGTGGCGCGTCTACAATACTCTTTACTAACGGTGGTTGCCTGAGAATCGCTTGAACCTGCGTTCCTGTTTATAAATTACCGAGTTCACTTTGTGGTTACTTTATTATATCCGGGACAGGTTGGCAACCATGAATCGAATTTCAAATTAGCCAGCACCGAAACCTATTTTACGGGCATACCTATTTTAGATCAGGGTGCTGGGTGTTCCTTGGCCGATTTTGCGGGCAAATGGAACTAAGTACTTAATCTCCGTTTTCTTGGGAAGTCGGTTAAAAACTAACAATTGAAGACATGAATGGATGAAGGTGATATGTAGCAAAATTCTTATTTCGAGAAAATTGAGTTCAAACTGTCACTTAAACATTTTAGAATACGTCGTTACGTAATTACGATTGGAGACGGATCTTTAGATTAATAAATAAGAAATAAATAAAAAAAATACGGCGACCTAAAGCGTTAGGTGAAGGACGTAATTAAATGAAATTCCAAAACTGAATTTCTAATAACCTTGCTAGAAGTTTACTGACTGAATTGTGCTCAATCTATCCTGCCTGATATCGTGGTAAAAGTGATCTTGTGGTGATCGGAGAGTTTGCTAGTCGGTCGACTACATGCTGCAGTCCCGACGTTGGAATTCCCTCCTTGTTCCTGCCTTCCAGGTTAGTGTTTGTGCCTTTTCTACCATTTGAGTCACAGGGTATTGAAGTGCAATCTTCAGGGAAATGTACTTACATTAATCTAAAGATCTGTCTCTAGAATCAATTTAGTATATATGTAGTTTGGTATTAAGTATGACCATACTGAATATCCTAAAACGTTCAAGTGACAGTTTAAACCCAATTTTCTAAGTATTTTTTTTTTGCGACGTATCATCCATTCATGTCTTCAATTCTTACAAATAGAGCACCATGTTACTTTAACTACGATTTTACCGTATTTTAACGTATGCCCATTTTTGTGACGAACGCGTTGAAAGTCGTAGTTTGGTGGTCAGTGAACTTCCAGACTCGCGCCGGTCTAGCCAGACTGAATATTCCACGATTGTTACTTAATTATAAAAGTTCCCTCGCTTGCTGGTATTTAGATAAGTTTTACTCACATGGAATCTTAAAGTCAACTTGCAGGGAACCTTCAAGTGCAGTTTGGAAAATTCCAGTTGTTCAGTGATAATTTGTTCGTATGTTTTATTTGTGTTATTGATTGGAGGGATATTTGTTACTGTATTACGCAATACTTAACTACTGTACAAATTTTGGTGAAATTTTGTAGTTTAGAGGCTGGATCTTATGAAATTTGGTATGGTAGTATAGTACGTCCGAGATAAATTTAACCTAAACGTAAACAAACCCATCTATGACACAACCAAAGACTAGTCAGTGATACCAATTGGCCAATATTAATACAGTGATTTTTGTTTGCTATGAATCCATAGACTATATTCTACAATCGGCAGTGTCAAAATGGCGTATTTTTTCTGTGAAAGATTTTCATTTGATGTTTAAACACATTAATTATTGTTTAATTGTTATAAAATGTATTGGATAATGAAGTATAATCCTTTAACATACCTGTGAAAGTATTGATAAGTGTGTAAGTGAATAAGGGAAAATTTCGATGTTTTCGTTTTGTTTACCTTTAGGTTAAATTTATCAGGGATGAATTATAGTGTAGATGCTGTAGTTTATGAAATTTGGTATGGTAGTAGGTTAGCCGCTGAGCCTTACTCTATACGTGCGTTCCAGTGGTAAGGAAATAACGATATTTTCGTTTATTCTAAGGTGCTGGTATACACTATAATATAATTAAGATATTACGTTTGTTGAAGAGTAGCGGTAAAAGAAAGTTTAGTAGTTTGATAAATTGCTCAAATAGGTAATGTAACTAATTCACTATAATACCAACAACATGAGGACGCTTAAACTGCGAGACATATTTTTTCCTTAGCTTATAATGCTAAAAATATAATTATAAGCTGGAATGTGACTCACATGTCACATTCATATTCCTGAAACGCTAGTTAAATTAAGTGGCACTCAAGTTACATGCTATCCTTGTCCTTCTGGCAAGCAGAGACAATGACAGTGCTATTTATGGCCCGTTCGAATATCCTATACGATTTATAACTAATCCTAGATATACTTTCAAACTGTAGTTATAAATAGATTATGGAAACAAGCCATTAGAGCAACATAATTTCAATTCTTTCAGTATTCGCCATTCGGTTCCGACTTCCGTTCGGTTCGACTCGGTGAGAATCGTTCGTTTAAGAACATTCTAAAACGTTCGTTACTACAGTAGTGAGGTTTTTCTTTTTTTCTTTTCTGTAATCGTAGCGTTCGTGTCCAAAATGCTCGCTTCGGGCGCCGAAGCCTGGAGGACTTTGAAACCGGGCTTATGCGAAACATGATCAATGACATTTCTCTGAAAATGTTGCCTGTATCTAAGTCAATGTTGGTGTAGTAGATATTAAGCCGAGAATCTCGTAGATATGTGTGTCATATAACAAGAAATAAACTGATCTCTTTGTGCCTTTTAACTTGTAATAAAATATGGCACACTTATAATATAATAATTGATACGGGGATTTTGCAACAAGTTTGAACTCGTCGCAAAATGTACTTATGATACAAATACAAATCAACGTACATACACGAGACTTGTTTCAGTTACTATTACTCTTTTGTAGGTATACAGATTAAAGGCTTTTGTTAGTTACCTATGAACCCTATATAGTATTAATGTTAGACGAAAAAGTAGAGGAAAAGTAAAGGTGAGAAGAAAAGTGATGTTGCAAAAGAATTTAAGTTTCCTCTGAATACAGAATAGCAGTTAAAAAATAATTAATGAACACTTAATAATTCGAAGTTTTATTTATTTTCTCTCGATATGTACTTAAATGTTGTATTCTGAACATGCATTTAGAATAAAGAACTACTAGCTTTGTTTGTTTAACGATGTTATCCATAGACATACCACTTTAATTGACCTCCTTAGTCTATGGCGGCGCGTGGACAGGTCAAGAAGTTCAGTTTATCAGGAAGTAGTCACTGTGTTTTCACAGCCTATATTTATATCGGTTTATGTCTATACCATGCAAAAAACGTGTGGATTTCTGTCTTCTGTTGATTTGTAATTATGAATCCCATCAAAAAGATTTTCATGTAAAAATGTCACCAAGACGAGTCTACATAGCCCTGAGAAAAAGTAATCAGATCTCATGTAGAGCAAGGATTCTTGATATTGTTATGCTCCCTTATTTACTAGGCCTAACTTCACACTCTACATTTCAGTCAAAGTCAAAGTCAAAAATTTTTATTCAGAATAAATTTTACAAAAATGTTTTCTGCACGTCGTTTCTATATGTTGCCTACCACCGGTTCGGGAGTAAAAACAGTTTTGCTACCGTTTTGCTACGAAGATTTCATAGGTATTCATTGTGTATGAAATAAAACGGCCAAGCATCACGTTTTGACTGAAACGTAGAGTATTTGAAGTTATGCCTAAAGTATAATAAGGAGAATAGATCAAGAATCTTGGCTATACATGAGATCTGATTGAATGATGAACTTGTAGTTGTAACAAATTTGTAGTATCGAAATAACAAACGTAGACAAGGGTAATACTACCTACTTATAACATATAAAGATATAACCTTGTATCTATCTGTAAATGTCCTTGCTGTGAACTTGTGTCTATGTTACAGCTATATAAAGTCTCTTAAACGCTATAATTACGTAAATATTATATCTGTCACTAGACGTTTTCCGCTACTTCGTAAGCGCAAATTAAATTCCGCGGAAACCGTACACTTTGCTACCGATAAAGGTAGCCTACTCTTAATCCAGCATGTAAACTACCATATCAAATTTCATCGAAATCCGTTGACCAAGTTTTGCGTTAAGCAATAACAAATGTACTCATAAACCTTCGCCTCTATTAGTGTGAAGTGTGATGGTATAATATTTTAAAAATGGGAATAATTAGAGGGTTTTGCTCTAAATGAGAGAATTTGTCAGTCGGCTACACTGAAGCCCGGGAACGCCAGGGTACGCAGGCGGGTCAACGACCTCCGCAGCGACTTAGGAATACGGTCAAAATATATCCTCTATAATATTTATTCTATAAAATTATTAGCATGACGTGCTTAAGTTAATTTGTTTTCCTACTAGTGGAAACTTGTTATTGGCATTAAGTTTGTTAATATGTAATTTTATTGTAATGTTCCATATGCTGTAAGTTTTCCTAATAAAATAAAATAAAATAAAAATAATCTATACAATTACAAAGTATAAGACAAATAAGTGATAATATTTAACTTTGCGTATACTAGGTATATCCCATCAAAAACATAATTTGTAAAAAGTGCCAATACTCTCTATGTAGTTCTTCTACCGTAAAGAGTTGTGAGATACATCATACATGTTATGCCAAGTAGGGGTTGGTCGGTCTAACAACATCTTATAATGATCATAATCAATATTATTTTTATTCTTTCATGTTTTAAATAAATAAGTAGATTCACTTGGCAATCGCATGAAAAACAACATAATATTTATTACACAAGTGATAAATATTAAATCAGGTCGTTTAGTGCAAATACTTTGTTTATTATTTATTAGTGTTTCACTATGAAAGTAGCAACGTTGATTGTTACTTTTGTTGACGCATGCCGAAGGGCCATCGGATTCTAAAGAGACATGCTGCTAATCAATCGGTTCAACTATTTTGAAACAACTGGTAAGAACATAACTCAGAAGTTACGCCAGGGAATATTTATCCCTTATATCCCGAATATTCTGTTACACGTGGTATATTTATCATTCATACCTAAAGTTTTATTGTATAATTTGCAATAAAGAAATTGAAGACATAAATGAATGAAAGTGATATGTAGCAAAGTTCTGATTTCAAAAATTTTGTCCAAACCAACGCTGTTCAATAAAACAGGAGGTTTATTGGAATTTCATTGGTTCAAACAGTCTCTTAAACATTTTACATAAAAGTTACTAGATATTCTAAAATATTTGAGTGACAGTTTGAACTCAAGTTTCTGGGTATTTTGTTGCGACATTTATTTCTTCAAGTATAAACCTGCGCGTTTTCCAAGGCTAGCAAATAGCAATCTATCCATTCTAGACACTCGCAGGCAACAATAGGCTATTTAACTAAAATATATTTTCCGTCTAACCATGGTAAATACATTTTGTAACCCATTTCTTTGTATCTAAAAAAAATTTTTTCTATTACAAAAAAAAAAAGGTTTTTCGTTATTCTTGCGACAAAAAAAGAAATGGTATAAAAAAAAAAAATTGTTTAGTATTTGATAAAAAAAAACATTTCGATATCATAATATTATGTAGTATAATCGTATCTCAAAGTTATAGTGCTGTTCTTTTATAACCTGTCTATATTGAAATACTTTATTCACATTAAGGCTGCGTGAGCGATATAAGCTGAAAATAGGAGGCGTACTTTGAAAACTTTTCTCTCAATACTATTATTGAACAACCCCAAATAATTATACTATATTAATACTCATTATATTAACATTTTACTGGTGAATTATCATTTAATATTATCAAATTATCATCAATAAATTGATATTTTTGTTTTAATAAAGCTTAAAACAATATGCAAAATACATTTTTTTGTTAACGTTATAACCTTTTTTTTCTACATAATAATATATTACTTCAAGGCAAGACTCAGGGTAATATCGTTTTTTTTAATCTACAACATTTAATTACTTATAAAAAACAAATTGTTATACCAATTCAACACGCTCCGTTCGCCGCGATACATTTCTCGCCATACAAATACATAGTTTTATTTGTTAGTAATCATTGGCGTTATACAAAGCCTGTTTGCAGTAAGTGAACACTGTTAACAGTGCATAATGCATATTGCAGAATATTATGTCAAAATAGTTGACTTCTGTTGGTTACGTTAGTTTTGATATCTCATCGCAAGCTCAACGGGAATATACTAGTGTCTCATTTTATCCTTAATAGTAAATCCGTATTGGTTTTACTAATCTGTATTCTGTACCCCAAACTCCACAAAAGTAACGTTATCGAATTTTACAATCGTCATTCGATAATGTTACTTTTACGGTACAGTGAAATGTTCCTTGTATCCTCGCCAGTTTTCTACGAAGCCGCGGTAGTCTGCCTATTCTCCGTGACCCGTAAGTCGGAAGTGATAGCGAGCGGCGCGGCCTTGCCGGTTAGTTACATCACGGAGAGAAACCTTGCGCAGAGTACTACAGCTGGTCGCATGACGAGATGTGGGTGACCGAATTAGCGAATTTGCAACAGAATGTATACAATATACAGTCTGTTATATTAATGAGTGATAATATTTTAAGGTATGTAAGGGTCCGGACTCTGGAGTTACTTTAAAAAAAAATTGTATGGGTAAATTTAATAATGTTAGGGCATTTCTCATAGAAACCTGAAATTCAAAAGTTAGTCTTTCAGCGCTGGTACTTTCACAGTAAACTCTACATAGCAGGTGTACTGTCTCAGGATCGGCAATAAAACACACTTTTAATCTCTGGAGGATCTGATGTATATGGAGCGCTAGAACATGTCCGCTCACGGCTGTGGTTGTCAGAGCAACTGTCATACGCGCACGCACATACACTACAGCAGGCACATACACATCCTCAAGTATTGACACTCATTTATTGTACACCTTGTATATCCTAACTATCCAATATTATAAAAGGGAAAGTGTGTATGTTAGTCCAGAAAAAGGCAAAACGGAGCGACGAATTGACGTGATTTTTGTAAGTAGAGATAATTAAATAGAGAGTGATATAGGCTACTTTTTTCTCTTTAACGCAATAATTTAGATCAAATTTAATATAGTTGTTTGCATTGGGGTTACTATAGTACGTCCGAGATAAATTTAACACAAACGTAAACAGACCCGTCTATGACACAACCATTGACTAGTCAGTGACGCCAATTGGCCAATATTAATGCAATGATTATTGTTTGCTACGAATTCATAGACTATAGGCTTCCACAAACAGCAGTGTCAAAATGGCGTATTATTTTCAGTGAAAGTTTTTCATTTGATATTTCAACACATTTATTATTGTTGAATTGTTATAAAAGTAATGTGATTATGAAGTGTAATCCTTTAACATTCCGGTGAAAGTGTTGATAATTTCGGTATTTTTGGTTTATTTACGTTTAGGTTAAATTTATCTCGGACGTACTATACGATATTCGTTTTTGCGCGAACAAAGACTCAGGCAATATCTAGTAGGTGAGTAATAATTTAGTTCACAATTACTGAGCCGAACAAGGAATCCCCGCGAGAAAATATCTATCATACTAGGGTTGTCACACACATCAGTAAGTTTAGTATTTTATATAAAATACTAAACTTACTAATAAAGATAATAAATAAAAAAATGTTGTCATGTCTGATCATTCGTTATGCGTGTTGTTAATTTTAAATTTATATATTTTTACTACATAATGTATTTGATTTAATTGGTTCGCCTTTTTGTGTGGTTAAAGCTGTTAAACTGAAGTTATGTATGTTGTACAATAGTCTTCTTGTTTTTTTTTTATTTTGTTATTTTGATTCAATATTTTAGTAGTATATTTTATATTATGTATGTAGATGTTATATTTTTAAAAAAAAGGTCAGGTGCACAGTTTGAGCTTTAGTAGTTTGTTTTTACTGGTGAAAGCTTGTAATTGGCATTTTCTTTTTCATTATGTTTAATTTATTGTAAAATATTAAATCTTTGTTGCTGTAAGTTTTCCTAGTAAAATAAAATATTATTGAAGTGAGACTTCTTTATCGACGACTGTGTGAAGAATATAAATCGTAACGTTTTTCTGTTACGCGCCATATTTATTTTTAAAACTCAGAACCTAGTGATATTTTACTTCTTACGTTTTTTATTAGAAATCTGTACCAAATGACTTTAGTATTTATTATATATCATAATAGTATATAGTAGTCGGCATTCAGCAGGTACTGTTTTATTAAAAAGTAAAAATGAGCAAGCCTTTAATTGCTCGCTATATTATACAACATACTGCTTACTTTACCATCGCATCAAAATTGTTAGACAATACAACTCCGATGCACCAAATCACTTCCACGGATCGTGTTTTACACCAATAAATAAATGTGCTACAAGAATACCTGACAATATAACGACGTCAATATTATCTTTCTAATTAGAATTAGCTTTATAGGAGATAAAACATTTTTCTACTCGAATATAAAAATATAAATAATATGGTACAATACGAAATTTTGAGATAAGTTCCTAAATAGGCCAAGCCAAATTAAACTTAAGTCCCAATTTCACCAACGCTTGTTAGTGTTAACGGCGTGTTATAATACCATGCCTTCTCATTCATTGATAGGAATCACGAGAGGAACAACATGATATTTAACGAAGGTTTAACTTTAACATTGCTTGGTGAAATACGCCCTAAATCTACTTGCATTATAAAGTGAAAAAAGTAAAAATTTGAGATAGACGTTATTGATTCTTTATTCGTTATGCTTTTCCCAGCGTCGCCAACCCTAGGCGCTCTACCACACGTCAGACTTGCAAACATTACAGACGCGTTATTACAATCTATTACAAATTACAATATGGAAGTCGATGACACCTTGGCAAAGTGTTCGACATTGATAACTAAAAATAATGTCAACGTCTACTTACCTCGACTCAGTTATTTTAGTACCGAAACGGAGTTTCGCAAAAACTTTTCCTACTAATTGACAGTTGAACCGTCTGAATTTTGGTTATTTTATGCTTTGTTCGTCGTATGTCATGACAAATATAATACTAGCTGGCCCGTGCCCTCTTCGCTGAGCATACAAATAGTTTGTGGTGAACCGTTTAAACCTTCCCGGGACTTCCACGAATATTTCAAGACTAATAATAGCCGAATTGGTTCAGCCGTTCTCGAGTTTAAGCGAGACTAACGAACAGCAATTCATTTTTATATATAAGATTGAAATATGTACATAGAGTTAACCCCCGACGCAAAAACGACGTGTTATAAGTTTGACGTGTCTGTGTAAATGTCTGTCTATGGCATCGTAGCGCCCAAACGGATGATCCGATTTTAATGCGTTTTGTTGTTTGAAAGATATATCAGTCGAGAGTGTTCTTAGCTGTGTTCGGTGGAAATCGGTTCAGGTCTTCAAGGTCATCAGGTCGTTTGTTAGGTGTGATAGGAATGGTACACGCTAAGGGCGTCTTTCACCAAGCAATGTTAAAGTTAACGCCATGTTAAATATCATGTTATCCCTATATTTCCTATATTTCCTGTCAATGAATGAGATGGCATGGTATTTTAACATGGCGTTAACTTTAACATTGCTTGGTGAAAAAATACGGCCTTAGTCGGGGTTTTTTTTTATTTAGTTTATTAGCTATAGTAGCTCTTGCTCCATAAATTGCTATAGCGTTAAAATATTTTGTTACTCAAAAAACCTTCCTATCAAAAATATGTCAATTTAGAACCTACATCCTTAACTCTGACCCAGTATTGTACATTATCATTTAATATAATCTTCTATACGACCAATATATTACGAGTGATGACACCTTTTACATACATAATAGTACGAACATCGCGACAAATGACCTAAATAGCATCAATTTGTAAGTGTGTCAGTGATTTCAATGACAACTCATAATAACAGATAAGAGAATAGTTAAGTTTTTTATCTTAACCACAACATACATATTACTTTATATGCTACACATTTAAATAAATTTGTATATTTTCTCGTGAACATGCTACATACAATAGTCACCAAAGGCATGACGTCACGCCTTCGTAGAGTTCTTTGAAATATTATATTATTGTGATTTCAAAGAACATAATATTAGGGATTAGTGAATAATGAAAACGTATTCATTTTAATACACAAATTACTTGCACTTTTTTCACATCATCGATGATACCTTAGTCGAAACGGGTCGAAACGAATCGATTTTTTTTTTCGCTTTTAAGTAAATATGATGTTAAATAGCTAATTAAGTGGAAAAAGTGCAAGTTATATGTGTTTTATTACTGTGTAACATGAACAGTAATTAGTACAAACATTCAATAGCATAAATGATAACTCAGCAGAAGTCGTATATACAGAGTATAAAATAAGTGAGTGATGAATGTAGCTTTAGGGTATGTATGTGCCTCATATGTAGAGTTTATTGTGAAAGTGCCAGTGCCGAAAGACTTAGTTTTTTTAATTTCATGTTCGTATGAGAAATTCCCCAACATCATAAATTTGTCCATTTGTCCATACAATAACTAAAAAAGTTACTCTATCGGCGTTTTTCGTACTTTCAGAACAAACTCTAGATACGGAACCCATTTTTACTATTCAGATGAAGGTAATTTCGATTTAGTAAGAACAAAACAAAAATAAATCATTTAATGCAATAAATTGAAGTGTTAATTACTTGCAAAATTCGTTTTAAATGTTTATAAAAAGAATTATTAAATACACGAGAATTACAAGTCACTACGAAATACTCCCAACATAATATTATTATGTCTGCAGTAAGCGTTCGGCAAACTTCGGGAACGTTCGGGAATCGTCGCGGTGTTTTGTGGCGAAGGGTAAACAAAGCATTTTGTAGTCGACGAGCCGCTGGCGTGATTGCGCGG
The DNA here is from genome assembly GCA_905187575.2 of Celastrina argiolus. NCBI lineage: Eukaryota > Metazoa > Arthropoda > Insecta > Lepidoptera > Lycaenidae > Celastrina > Celastrina argiolus. The sequence continues at coordinate 12,517,653 of LR994592.1, forward strand.
TTATAAATTAATTATTTAACAATTTATTCCTTCAACTTATCGCGATACAATAGTAACGCTAAGAAATTTATTGGTGAATACGAAATATTATTTAGCTGTTAGGAATCGGGGAAATACTTATTATATTATTAGATACTGCATCCCTGTTCTGATAATTTTTAGGTACCTACTACGTACAGATATGGGAATATCTCTCCGTAGGGCTGCTGTAAGAAATTTCTTTTTAGAAATAAGCAGTGGGTACCTTTGTGTCGTCTTTCTTTGCAAATTTCACTATTGTAAAATATGTCTTTCCTGTGTGCAATAAATTGTTAAATAAAGAAATAAATAAAAATTGTGTCCGACACTTTGCATAATATGAAAAAGTTGAGACTTATTGAGTGACTTCCAAAAATAGCAGGTTTTATAATTTATCTTCCACTAAGTAGATGTATTTCTGTTTATTAATTTAGGTTACCGAATTTTTTCGGCCTACCTAGTCCCTGCTTGCATAACTAAACTATTAACAATTAGGTGCGATATTGTAGTTTAAAAAAAGTAATTATCTAATGTAAACTATGTTCCTTTGTTATCTTAGTAAGTGAAGTCACTACTTATTTTGTAAGGATTCTAATTTCTATTGATCATTAACACACTGTACCTATAATCTTTTACTGTATGTTGCTCGCTGTGTTGTGACTTGTGATGTCGAAGTATTAAATCAAAATACCTAGGTCCTCCTATGTTTTGGAGGTCATGCAAACAAACAATCAAATTTTTATTCTACGTTATAATATTAGTGTAATATAATAATAATAGCTCCCCTCACCGATTTCGATGTCGGTAGCCGATTTCATTGAAACCAGGCCAGCTACGCAGGAGTTATTTTATAGTGCTCAAGTGTGTGCGCAATACACAGAAGCACTCTCTCTTCCTTTTACTCTCATAACCCAGTGGGACGGTAAACCGACACGACGGACTAGCGAGAGATCAGTCTCTGCACCTGAGCGCAGGACCGACTTTTTACATGCCCATCCGACGCATGGATCGGTCATTCTCCAGTTTGGCGTTATTTGCCTAATTACCGTAACCGTTTTTTTTTTCACTAATCTGGCCTAAACACACTGAAATATAAAACTAATGAAAGATACAAATACAATAATTAATGAGGCACGTAACAGCTAATTATAGTTCTTGAGATAATGAGACTTAAAAATTGTATGGGTACGGTAATTAGACAAATGTAATATTTAATGTGACGGTAATTAGAAAGAGTTATTTATTATATCTAAAAGATGATATAAAACTCGGATTAATAAGTTCTACATAATATTATGTGATTATAACTAAAGATCGGGTAAAACTAGTTAATTTAAACTAACATTGTATTATTTTTGCAAATAATATTTATTTAAACAATAAGTAGGATGTAACTAAAAAAATAATATTCTAAATCTTTTTGGATTTAACAATTTAAAGGTGGGTTAACATCTCTCACAGCTTAAAATTTACTTAATTAATATCACTGACTGAGTGATATTAATTATGAATTAATAATGAAGTATAGTCTACTAAATTATCATCGTAATAACTAGGAAACACATAACGTTCACTAGACGATCAGATACAATTTTAGGTTTGTCTGAAGATTTTTAACACTCATTGACCGTGATGTATTGTAATTATAATATTTTTTTTGTTTTCGGAAGTTGCGGATAAACTGGAGGGCGGCAAAGCACTAGCCTCCTTTGCTTTTTCTTGATTCAAAGAGTAAAATCCATGATGTCTACCATGTTCACATTCAATTGCTGGATACATACACTGTTGCGCATTACACCTTAACTTTCGCATTGCAAGTAGGTCTGGTTTTGAGGGACTACAAATGACTTGGTAGACTTTCATTGTGCCTCTGCCTTAGATTAGGAAAGTGTACCTAAATGAAGTTGAGATCTACGGGTTATGTTATAATAAGCTTTAAGGTTTTCTCTATTTCTTTTTCGACTTATTTTCCTCCTTTTTAAAAACATTTCGCTTATAGCCAATTTTTTATCCCTTTTTCTTCTACTACATCTTTCTTTCTCTTTTTCTCTTGATATCTGATATAAAACTGGGTAATTTTTTTATTTTTTCGCGACGTTTGCCTCTTTTCTTTAATTTTTTCGCTAGTCTTTCTCGTCTTAAAATTAATATTTTTATGAATGCTCAGTATATAACAATATAGACTTATTTATGACAAATATAATAGTTGTGACATACGGACGGACGGACAGACAGACAGACATAAGAAATCTATAAGGGTTATGTTTCTTTGCCATTCGGCTATGGAACCCTTATAAAACGTATTGATTTTTCATACAACGGTAATTAGAAAAATACGGCAATTAGTATACGGTAATTAGAAAAAGTAACATTTTCCTAAAAATTTCAAAAACCAACACAGTTTGCAAAAACTATCTTGAGACAACTTACGTAGGCCAAAGTACTGTCTAGATTTATATGATCAACTTAGTTCTATTTTAAAATTTAAATATTTAAATAAGAACAACGGTAATTAGAACAGTCTATTACCAAAGCTACGGTAATTATATACTTACGTGCTTCACTGGCGACACACTAACATTAACGACCTGCGATTGCTGTCGGGTCGTAGCACACACGGAGGTGTCGCGACACGTGCGGCAGTGATGTCCCAAATCCTGTTGCTTCGGAGTGTGGACCCAAGAACAGTGTGGGTTACGGTAATTAGAACATTCGATAGGACACGCTATTATTTCATGATAATTATTTATAGACTAGACCTATTGAGTCGATATTTTGCTATGTGATACACGATCCTTTTTATTGTTTAGAACTTTAATTGGATCAAAGTAAATATATACGTAAAAAAAATACAAGCAAGTTTTCAGATCAAGTTGATGTCGGGACACGTTACGGTAATCAGAAAAAAGAGCTTTGTCAACAAAAGATAAATTATTTTAGTCTTAATTACTTATAGCAGAAGCCTATATTTTTGTTTACAGCTAGAAACAGATGCTATCTATTAAATAAAACAAAAACATAGATGAATATGACAATAATACAGAGTAGACAAGCCACACATAAACAACACATAAAAATTTCTTACTGGAGAATGGCCGGGATCATCTTTCTTGTCAGACAATCAGGTGATCAGCCTGAATTGTGTGTAATATAATACACTTATAATAAGTACCTACTCCTTTTACTAATACTCGAAATTCATTAAATTAGTTTCACCAAGCAATGTTAAAGTGATATTTATCCCTTTAATACTAAGATATATATATCTTGTTATCGCTCTCGTATTTCCTGTCAATGAATAATGGTATTTTAACATGGCGTTAACTTTAACATTACTTGGTGAAACACGGCCTTAGAGTACTATCATTGTAAAATAATAGAGAACAACTAAAAAGTATACTTTGTAGTGGAATGGATAACTTACCTATCTGTAGGGTGCCGGAGTAAGAATAGCTCCTCCCCATCGACCATCTTCCCCCTGGGGGTCATAAAAGGCGACAGAGGGAATATATATATATATATATATATATCCGGAAATGTGTAGCAGCGGTTCCGCGGACATCGTTAAATATCATTTTTCAAAAAAAATACATTTTACACTGCGCGTGAGCGTCCACGCTCACGCGCAGTGTAAAATGTATTTTTTTTTAATTTTTTTTACAATGTTTCAAAAACAATTTTTTTTTTGGTTTTTGACAAAAAAAATACATTTCCAAAATGAGGAAAGGTAGTATAGTCCTATATCAAAGTTATAGTGACTGCTCTTTTTACACCCTGTATAATATGTCGCAGTCATCTAATTGAATCATCTTATTTAATTGAATGACTAGCGCGGTTATTTAATGGAATCAAAAAGGCAATGTGTTGATATATTTTTTGAATAATTTACTTTAATGTGCTTCTTCAGGAATTTTGAAGTTTAAAAATAAAATATTAAATGACTGTCCTAGTCTCGGATTCAAAAATTTGTTGGTAACAATATTATGCAACCTCTCCCCCAAGTATTTCATGCACACCATGAAATGAACTAAATATATTAAATACTTTTTATTTATTTATTCCAGGAAATTGGTTACATAAGTTGTTACATAATACATATTTTTAGTGTCTCACAATTTCGGCCCATATAATATATAATATTACGTAGTAGGTATAACATTAAAATACTTATCAAATAATTTGACGTGTATATTGTCAACTGTCACATTTAAAGAGGGGGGGTATTTGGGGGAGGTATATGTTCAGTATTAGAGGTCATAGCTGAAAATGATGATGATGATGATAACTTATACCTCAATTGGAACACAGTGTTACTTGACAAGTTAATGTGTGTACATTAATCATTGTTGTATCTAATTTAAACTTTGTTTTTTTTTTTACCAAATATATGTAAGCATGCGTAATACGATCTTAATTATTTCTTAAAACTGGTTTTGTCACAATACAAAAACGTGACAAGATATATTTTATTAATCTTAATTCTAATATGAATTGTATCTTAACCAAGCTCTTTCAGCTCATAATTTGTTGTGAGAAATAAACGATTTTATTGTTATTATTATTATTATTTTTATAGTGTTTATTTAAAGTCGCTTTTAACATCTATGGTCCTTAACGACTTCTTGATAAATAACATTTACAAAAATGTATAGAGTTAAATCAAAGTGCAAAAGTTAATTACTTTTAGAAATTGTACAGTCTTTTTATAGTCAGAATGTTATTATTATTGTTAGTTTAGCAGATCATGTTTTTCACAATATTAAAACGTGAAATAAAAACACAAGGTTTCTCTTACTCTACCTGATAAAAATACAAGTTTGCCGTATCAGTTATCGCTGACGTCACCTTATCAGAGATAGATAAGCGCCAAATGTCACTATCGGTCGTTGTCGCGGACAATTTTGCCAAAATAAAGTTTGCGACAGTTCGATTTTTTCCTTTTTTTCACTACACTTGTCAGTTGTCGCGGAGATCTTTGCCAAACAAATAATGAAGAATTCTTTTTTTGAACGTTTGACTTTTGTTTTTTTTTGTGGCCAAACTGTACTTGGCGGTGACGTTGATTGACTGGTTGATGTTCTCCAGACTCAGTTTTCTGTACCTTGAGGTAATCATTGGTGGGTAGTAAATAAATAAATAAAATAAATTAATTAATTAAATCTTTATTTTGCTCATTTTGGTATTACACCACCGCATTAGTACATAATGTTTTTTTTTAAAGTTACAAATTAAAATAAAACTATTACATAGAACAGCTAGACATGAAAATAGAGAAAAGAAAAAAAAATTTAATAATAAAAAATAAAACTAACCAGCTTACAACAAAAAACCATAATAAACACAACAGCGTAACACCTAAACTGTGCAAAAACGGAGATCCACTCAAGTTATGACGACAGCTAAGCGGTCGTCCCTGATCTTCCGTGGACCCCGGTTTCGGGGCGGAGGACAAACTTTACGCAAAAGTATTGTAATATACAAGACATAAAAAAAGAAATAGAATATAATACGTGATACAATAACATAATAGGTACATCTAGAGAGCCTGGGGATCTGTAACACAGGTACCCCCCTAGTATCGACCCCAGTCTCTCATATTAATAAGCTTACTTACCTTGTGTTGTATTAACTGTAATATGTACTATGTGATTGTGAGAGAAATAAATAAATTAAATTATAAATTATAAAAAAAAAAAATAAAAAAAAAAAAAAACGTATGTATGATGTATAAAATAAAAATATAATTATAAAATGATTATAAATATAGAATAAAGATAAGTGAATAAAGTTTATATAATATCAATATGTATTACATTTAAATAATAAATACAAACCTATACTCAAAAATTTACAAACGGCAACAAAAACATGTGTATGACATGACCCAGTCCATCACTACATAATTGATGTTATATTAATTGTTACGGTAGTGGGTAGTGGGTACATAATCTGCTTATCTACTTAAATACTAATTATTAGCTAAATACTGTTTAATATTGACGTTTCATATAAAGAAACACTTAGAGCGTTTAGCTATTATTCGCTCCGATATCGGACGCCGAAAGCCGATATCTGATAGTTAGTAAATTGTATGAAACATAATATTATACTTATGGGCCGGTGCATGGGAATTGGGACTTGGAAGGGGAGGCCCTGAATATTTCGTACAAAATGTATGAACACACCTAATTAGTAATTACCTACTAATGAATTCAAAAGCATATGCAGTCTGCTGAACAATAATTGATGAAATGAATTGATTAAGATGATAGGTATGTAACAAAATTCTGATTTCGAGAAAATTTAGTTCAAACTGCCACTTAAACATTTTAAAATACGTCGTAACGTATTAAGTTCATTAATCTAATGATCCGTCTCTAGAATAATGTACTTAATAGGTACGTTACTACATAATATCCTAAAATGTTTAAGTGACAGTTTAAACCCAATTGTCTGGGTAATTTTTTTGGCGACATAATATCACCTTCATCCATTCATGACTTCAATTATAAAGATAATTATATAATAATATTATATACGATTTTTGGTTAATATTTTGTTTGTATGATAAACCTAAAAAATCTGAAACCCCCCTCTAGGCCAGAAGCCAAGTACTGACACGTGAAAACCTGATATAACGACATAAAAACTGATATATAATAATAGCTGATAGCCGATAGTTGACGACTGTAATATTATGTCATCGTATTCGGTTCGTCGTTGTAAAGGGTTTTGACTTTTGACTCTACAACGACAATTCTCACTATCGTCCGATAACGAAATCGGATCGTATACTAGGAATCTGCTCAATTACTCTATTCGCACTAGTCTATGCTCGTGTTGTCTATGGCATTAGTGGAGGTAAACAAATGAAACCCATGGAGAGTAGATGAATGCGTGACGTCAAGTAATTAACGCGCAAATTATGTTCAGCTTTTATACTGTACAGTTACACACTACAGAGTACAGACCAACTCAAACTGTATGTCATAAAGGAGTTTTTGTAAAAAGCATATCGCATACTCGTAGTTTTTAGTATGTACATGTCGCAGTCATCTGATTGAATCTGCTCATTTAATTGAATGACTAGCGCGGTAATAATATGGCGTCAAACAGCTCGTACAGATAGCAATGTGTTGATATATTTTTTTGGAGAAAATTATTCAAATTTGGGGACTTTCGTTGCGTGCGCTGCATAAACGGCTTAACTCACTCAAAAGTCGCGAGCACAGTTAGCTAATTAATAAAATCATCATCATAAAACTAGAACAACACACTAACTTATTTAGTTCTCGGCTCTCATTGGATACTCGGGCGAGACAAATTCGTCAGCTATTTATCGTTTCTATAGATAAGTCACAACTCGTCTGTCCCGAAGCAGGTAACATCGTAACAATGGACTTCACTGTTTCCCGGTTCCTGTAGGTTTTTTACAGAATATTTAACAGATGCCTGCATCGTTATTGAATAAACTAGTGAATGAAGTCTTCGTTCCAAATCAATGTGATATAAGTGTAAATAATGCTTCTGTAAATCTTACTTATTACCGCGCAATAAAGAAACAGAAATACGCACATATTTGGTATTTTTTTATTACTTTAGTATCACATTGAATCAGAACGAATAGGTAAACACAGTTACACAATATGTTATAAATCCGATATATGATATGATTACGGCAATTTTTTTTTAAAACTTTTTAAGTGTCTTTACATAATATTGTTTTTCATATTTGAGTCTATTTTATGTCAAGTGAAACATCTAAATCGCTATTATAGCTATTATAGAAATTGTGTTTAGGTTAGGTCCTAAGTCCTAAGGACCTAGAATATAAGTATTTTCCCTAATCAGCTAGGAATCCCTAAAGGATTTCCCCAAGTAAAAAAATTATAAGGATTTTGATTGTAATTAGAAGATATTATAGTTATATGTACTTAACAGTGAAGTGGGCTCACTCTTACAGCGCCCATATCCATTCGCGTTAACGAATACGTAGTCATCAACTGTTCCTGCTTGGTTCATAGTTCGCTTACTAGGTGGGCTGGCCCCCGGATTATTCATGCCCTGTATAAGCGAGGACAATTTGAATATATTTAAAGGGACCCAGTCGCTCACAGAGCTGACGGCAACAAAAAACGTAATTTATGAATCAAGTCACTGCTGTGTTTATTGACACAAACGTGCCCGCAAACGTTTTTACCCGACTACGGCGAAGAAGGAAGGGTAATGTTTTTGGCTGTCTATGTGTTGTACACCGTAGAGCCTAAACTAATGATTTTATGAAAGAGTACGTTCTACGTGCCAATAGTACGGGTAGTTCAGTCAACAGGCTATATACTTTACTTAGGGCTGATTTTTTTCAATCGTCAGATAACTTTTACCTGCGAATAAATATGTGACTTTGACAGATTTTGTATGTAACAAATGTCAAAGTCTCATGTTTATTCGACAGATAAAAGATAAATATATTAAAAGATAAGAAAGAAAAATCAGTCCTGTAAACTAAAGTAGATGGTAAAGTACCTAGTGTTAAAGTTTTCTATAAATGATGTATTGATTTGACGTAGGTATGGAAATTAAATAGATAACATTACGTAATTTAACTTTTCTTTTATTGAGATACATGTTTGGCTACATATAAAGAATAACATTTAATTTGTTTAAGGGCTGATGTTTCAATGGCCAGATAACTTGAATCGAATAGACATGTGACTTTTAAAGTCAAATTTTCCTCAGATAAAATATTCAAGTTATCGGACGATTGAAAAATTACCCACAAATGTGATTTGATAGTAAATTGCCCTGTTTTATAAATCAGTTGAAATCTTATTAAGGTCACAGTAAAACTTTAACATATTCTAGTATGGAGCATGCAATAACTTACTCGCTGCGCCCTTAGGGACTGGAACAAGCTAAGTAAGTTCAAACGAAGGACAATTGGTCTGTGGCCTTCAATAGTGAGTAGATTAAGAGATATTTGACCTTGATATTAGAATACAACTAATGTACTCTAATTGCAATCTTTACATAGGCTTTTTATACATAGTCTCGATTTCACCAACGCTTGTTACTTTTAACGGCTTGTTAAAATACCATGCCTTCTCATTCATTGACAGGGAATACGAGAAGGATAACATGATATTAGTCAGGGTTCCCCCATACATTGTTTTCACTTGATTAGTATCAAGCTTATTTTTTTTAATAGTTTTATTTTGATGAAACGTCCAATAATTTCTCGGACGGCACTCTCTATTGTGGACAGAGTTAGCAAGGATAAAAATAATATCAACTTTCGAGCGTAGGACCGGGATAACGTACCACGCAATTTGTAGGACAATTATGTCTGTTGAATTACATTAACATTAACTAAGTAATAAAAACAAAATCAGCTGGTTACTAATAATTTAAGATGACCTCGTTATCCATACAATTTGGCAAGAGGGAACTCTTTGATCAAATTACTGATTTGTGGGGCAAATATTTTTTCGGATAATTTAGATCATTATCTTGAGATTTATAAAAAACGAATTTGTAATCACCAAATCCACAAACTTTATTCTTGCTATCTCTGTTAGCTACCACAAACAAGAGTTCCGTCCAAGAAATTCTTCGGCGACTCATCAAAATGAAGGTACTCACGAAAAATTCGCTTGATACTAATCAAGTGTGTTTATGCAATGATTATTATTATTATGCTTTTGTCTTTTAGAAGTTTAAAATCTGTACTAATAATATTATAAAGCGCAAGAGTTTGTTTGTTTAAACGCGCTAATCTCAGGAACTACTGGTCCGATTTGAAAAAATATTTTTTTGTTGGATAGTCCATTTATAGAGGAAGGCTTTAGACTATATAAAATTAAGCTGCGACCAATAGAAGCGAAGCGTCAGTGAGAAATGTTGCGAAAACGGGGAAATTATTTACATTTGGGGACTTTAGTTGCGTGCGCTGCATACATATATACGGTTTAATTAATAAACAGTGTTTGCTTAAATATATATTATATTTAAGCAAATATTATTGTCAGGAACTAAACAAGCATTTTAAATCCTTTGAAAGCATTTAAAATATAAAACATTTTTGAAAACAAAATAAAAAACTATTAATTACCTAGGTATAGTTTGTTTACGACACTTTTGTATAATGTCATTAAATTACAATTAGTCATTCGTTCACATTACACTAATCTGCATAATATTTTTGTTATCGCAAACAATATACCAATACCCATATTATTATCTTTTGACCCTTTTCATAAAATACGATAACGAGTTGAAAGAAATTGTTTTAAATATTGATAACAACAGCATTTGCTAATGACATTTTGGGACAGAACAAAAAATATTTTAGTTTCTCTGAACGATACAAGTGCTTACTGGTTAAGTGACAAATATTAATATAAAATATCTATTATTGTGGTTATGTATTCGATCCATTTAACCCTCAACCACCCTCAACGCAAAAACACCCCTGTATTATAACCTATAAGTTTGAAGCGTCTGTCTGTTATGGCGTGGACGTGGTTTTTTTAACTCCGATCGAATACGATTACCGCGGACGATACGATTTTTTTGGTTTGTAAATTTATAATAAAATATTTATACAGGGTGTAAAAAGAGCAGTCACTATAACTTCGTGGGGTAATACGAGACAACTGCAGCTACGAGAAATCGACGATTCTCAGTCCTCGAACTTAGTTCCGAATATTAGTATATCCCGCTAGCACGCGCGGTAAATCTCATTTGCGTGAGCGGGACAGACCGATAGTAAAAACTAGATTCGAGGACTGAGAATTAGGGCCCTAGGCCCTAATTCTCAGGCCTCGAACCGCGCGGTAAATCTCATTTGCATGAGCGGGACAGACCGATAGTAAAAACTAAGTTCGAGGCCTGAGAATTAGGGCCCTGGGCCGAGCGGGATATACTAATATTCGGAACTAAGTTCGAGGCCTGAGAATCGCCGCCCTGGACCCTGTTTCCTCCGCGAAAAATTTTACCAATTTAGGTAGATTTTACATTATAAACCAAAAATGCTTGAGTTAAGTTCCTAGGTTTGTATTTTATCATAAAATGTACTCCAATTTGTTTCTTGGATGTTTAAACACAGCCGAAAATCAGTCCATATTTTTTAGGTTTTTGAACGTCCATATCTCCTTTACTAATTATTTTAGGAAAATAGGAAAAAATAGGGACGCTCCAATAATATACAAGATATTCAGGAAAAAAAACATACTCTTGTGGCGTTACCCGGGTAGGAAAACAAGGGTCGCGGAATCCCCTGTTATGTATGGAAAAACAGACGTTGTGTTTCCTTTTAAATACTCTATTCTAATTCAATGTAATCTTAATGTAAACGCGACTATAGAACTTAGTCCCGATTTCACCAACGCATGTTAGTGTTAACGGCTTGTTAAAATACCATGCCTTCTCATTCATTGATAGGAATTACGAGAGGGATAACATGATATTTAACAAAGATTAACGTTAACATTGCTTGGTGAAACACGCCCTTAGAATTTCAATTCTCAATGTCACTTACTCGCCGCAACGAAGTACAATGGCTTATGACACATGGATTCGGTAGAATTTTGGTTTTGTTTAGGTCATTCACTAAGGGTGCCTTAGCGAATGACCTAAACAACATATATAACATATATATAATATGCATACTTTCTACCCGACTTCGGCGAAGCCAAAAGGAAGGGTAATGATTTTGGCAGTCTATGTACCGATGTATGTATATTGTATGTATGGGTATCGAGAACCGGTATAGTTTTAGGAACCGGCATTTCGGTACCGGCACTAATCAGATTTTCGGTATTATTCGGGATTTTTTTCTAACTTGACTAAACACAATGGCTTCGAAAACTACTTTTTATATTTAAATTCTAAAACTGTACTCAAAATCTCACAATCTATATCGATATTCGCACCTCTCGCTACAATTTATCTATCTCTAACCACCCTCATAAGTCACTCATAAGTATTTTATTTTAAGTGATCACACAAACGAGTGAAGGAGAGCTGCACACACACACAAATTTAAACACACACACACACATACACAGCTAGGACGTAGACCGTTTTTGTGTGTATTTTTTGTTGTCGACATTGTAGAAGGCACATCTGCGGCGAGAATAACTTGTAACTTGTAAGAATAATATTACGGCTTTACTAATCTCGTAATCAGACCATATTATCGCTGTTTGAGTTTATATTAATAATATCTATAATAATATAATATCTATGGACGCTTCACACCACGTCAATCTGGCCCTGTGCTAAGTATCCGGAGATCTTGTGTAAGGTACCAGACAACGGAAAAATATTTAACACTTTTATACTATACACATATTATGTAAGATTTTTATTATATTATACACAAATTAAATACACATCCATGACCCAGGAACATTGAAAACTTTTTGTTCCTGCAGCGGGATTCGAACCCGCGACCTCTCGTTCGAGCACCAACGCGCTCAACTTGTTAATGATGGGTGTTTGGTAAAACTTGTCATTCAACAAAAAAGAATGACAAGTTTTACCAAACACCCATGGCTTTTATTGTAGAGTCATGAACAAGTGTGTACGCAATGCACCTGCCTCTCGCAATGCTGTGGGACGGATGAACCACGACACTGGCGAGAGATCAGGCGCAAAATCGATTTTTTATATTCACGACGCATGCATCGTCTTTCATAAAGTCAATAAGCGAAGATACTACATTCTTAGAATATATGTGACTACATGTAAGATATTTAGTTAATTTCATATGTTCAGAAATATTCAGGTATAGCTACTAGATAATTAGTGTTGCCAGTACAGTTACTGGTTTTCCGTACTTTTTAGACGATCAAATTATATATAATTATTAAAAAGATTATAAATGCAGGATGCATATTTATTACTTTTTATTCTAATATCTTACTATCAATTAGATACACTATTCATAAAATACCTAGATTTAGAGGAACAGTTTTACTTAAAAAAACAGTATGAAATGTCATGACGTACAACGAAAGTTTGGTGCAATACCTGCAATTTCATAACAAAGAAAAAATCTAGATTATATCACCCCCAAATCTAGTGTTACAACAAGTTCCCAACAAAAGACGTACATCGTAATAATGATGAAACTCTTATTGTCGAATTACATAATAAAATGTGAATGAATCGTTGAAAATAATTTCAACATAATATTTGTAAAGCCTCCGTGCTACGTAGAGGATTACATCGACATTCAATACTTTTTATTACAAATTATTTGTAGAACTTAATAATGCTATTCTTTCTGACGTACGTAAAATACAAGGTGTAAAATAAATGAGTGATAATACTTTAGGGTGTGTATTGTGCCTACTATGTAGAGTACCTATACTGTAAAAGTATCAGCGCTGAAAGACCTACTTTTGACTTTCATGTTTCTATGAGAAATTGCTCAACATCATAAATTTGCCCATGCAATAATTTAAAAAAGTAGGTACCTCTTTCAGTGCTGGTAAACTTTCTCAGTAAACTCTATATAGGACACATACACACCCCAAAGTAGTATCGCTTATTTATTTTACAACCTGCTGTTATGAGCCAAGTAATATATTGAGCATTATACATAATGCCCGGTTATTATAAAATATTTCCAATATGAGAGTACAATTAAATAATATATACAAATACTTAATTTGTATCGGACATTATACATAATATTGTCCATTACATTTTGGGCAGAGTAATAAAACATTTTTATAACAATTTTTATTTTACTTAAAATGAGCCCGATAGAGATAGATATTATTAATATGACGACCTCTGTAACGCAGTGGTTGAGCGCGTTGGTGCTCGAACGACAGGTCGCGGGTACGAATCCCGCCGAGGGAACAAAAAGTTTTCAATGTTCCTGGGTCATGGATGTGTATTAAATTTGTGTATAACATAATAAAAATATTAAATATGTGTATAGTATAATAGTATTAAATATATTTCCGTTGTCTGGTACCTGTAACACAAGTTCTTCGGATACTTAGCACAGGGCTAGATTGACGTGGTGTGAAGCGTCCATAGATATTATATTATATTATTAATAACCCCCTATATAGCCTGCATTAATTACCTGATCCACAAAATATATATAAATAAGACATGTTTGTCTGTGGCATCTTATCTTAACAGATGAACCGATTTTGATCAAGTTTTTATTTGAAATCCCCCGAGATATGGTTACATGAACACGGGAGATAATTCATCATCAATTCAGTATAAGCTCCACAATTTGGGGGTTGTTAAAAAATATCATTTTGATTGCAGTTATTTGAAGTTAAACGTTTTAAAGTTATATTATTATACGTTTACCCGATGCGACGCAAAAAGGAGAATGTTCATAATATTTGTTCTAGAATCCTTTTAGTTAGTTTTTGTATCTTTATTTTAGACATAGGCTCATAAATAGGCCCGATTTATCTGTGTATCTTTCTGCCATCATAACTTCTTAACGAATAGTTTATTAAACCCGACATCGAACTACCTTACCGACAACTGAAACGATTGTGAAAGTGAGCAACGCTCTGGTCACATATTTTCCTTATCATACTGCAAAGCAGTGATAGTGACAGCCTGTTAATAGGAGGGCTGCTAGCTTAGCGTTTCAGTATTAGTTCGTTAGAATCGCCCAAGTCCTAAGGTAGCCTAAGGTGACTTTAACACGTCACGCAGTCTGCTCTACAGAGGCATTGAACTTTGGTTTTCAAATTTTCCATTTTTGTAAATGATACCTTTGGCTATATCGAATAAATTAAATGAAACGAGTCTAAAACGTACAAATTATATTGTCTGTACTTGAGGATTACGTAAATTACTGCTGTCGTAATTTCAACTCTATGTCTACGCTGGTAGAGTTCAAGTGAGTTGAAAATACGTAACACATTTTTATTGCTAAACCAGATAGCAACGTAGAAGACGGTTCCAATAAGTATGTATTATGTATAATATTGTAAAAGTGAAACGATATTAGTAGCTACGATCGGTTCTGGAGTTTAGGTGAAGCGTGGATCAAATCTAACATCTGATATGACTTATGAGGTGCGTTCCAGTTGCAGGGAAATAACGTTTTGAATTGAATCACATTCCTGTTTATTTCGCTTTATAATAATTATACATAAAAAACAGACCATGATTGAAAATTTCGTTCAGAACGCTATTTCCTTGCAATTGGAACGCACTTATAAAGGTGGGTCTATATTCTGTGGCCACTGAAAATAGAGCTTTAAAATTATATTTTTAAAGAGTTGAAAATCGAACACGAGTGTTTTGTGTTCAAATTTGACACTGACGTTTGACTTGACACTCGTATGTTCGATTTTTAAGTTCTACTTTTTTCCTTTCTTTCCTTTGACCTTGACAATAAAATAAAATATTTGCTCGTTTGGTTTTGTAGCCACTACAGGGCTCTTATTTAAGATGCCATCGCTATTATCACTTATGAAGTTCGAAAACAAAAATCTATGGGATTTGACTTTGGTTCGATAAGTGAGGTACCTTTTAGCGAACCTTATGTCAAATCCCATACCTACATTTTATTTTCAAACTTCGTAAGCGACACTAGCGATGGCATCTTAAATCAGGGCCCCGGTTCGTTACTCCACTACCTGCAGTCCGGCCGGAGCATTTATTTCAGCTTTGCCGTATTATTCCAGAGTCCATTTTTCAGTGCTCTGAATTTTGCCCTCCAAAATCGTAATTACAGATTATTATATTACCATTTTCAACCTTATACAACTCATCATTGAACAATGAACACAGTCTGTGAGTTCCGACGCAATGGTCGCGCGAGATTCGGCCACGAGACTAGCACCGTTGAAACTAGAAATGTCTACATAAGAATAGACATACTAACATAATGTACGGACAAAATGTCATTTACTGTCATCTCTTCCAATGAACCTTTTGAACGGTGATGACGCGCTACCTCGCTTACAATTCTCGCGCTTGTGCTATTTTCTCAGTTGCTGTACGGGCAAATGGCTACTGCAACTCCTGTGAGGTGTGAGGTAACTATCCTCAAAAACCTAAGTCAATTGAGTTTTATTATCAAGAACAATTGGGCTGGAAGAGTAAGGATCCCTTATCGTTGCCACTTGCCAGCGAAACAAACTGTCGCGTGGCGCGGAAGTGGCGGGGCGCGGGGCGGTGCGGGGCGCGGGGCGGCGCGGGCGCGGGGGGGGGACGGCCTTGCGCCGCGCGCCGAAGGTGAAAGTCTTGGCGCGCAATTATTAACCTCGACTAGGGTTGCCACTTGCTAGTGCTACTGTTATGCCCGTGTAGAATCGGTCTTCTTCATGTATTCAAGAACTATACTTGGTGTAAAAAGAGCAGTCACTATAACTTTGAGATACGATCATACTACCTTTCCTTATTTCGGAAAAGTATTTTTTTTTTGTCTGAAAGTAAAATAAAAAGTTTTAACTTTTCACTATTTCTTATTTTTTTTAATTTTTGTGAAAAAAAAATACATTTCTAGAATGAGAAAAGATAGTATAATCATATCCCGAAATGAAGGTGTTATGTCGCAAAATTCCGATTTCGAGAAAATTCGGTTTAAACAGTCAATTCAGAATATTTCGTAAGGTATTAATTACATTAATCTGAAGAACCATCTTTAGAATTAATGTAATTAATACCTATCATATTCTAAAATATTTAGTAAGTGACAGTTTAAATTCTATTTTCTCGATTAAAGATTTTGCGACATAACTATTATCTTTTCTCATTTTCATCCATTCTTGTCTTTAATATATTCTGAATTTGTCACTAATTTGTAGCTAATTAGTGACAAAAAATTTTGTTGCTTCAAGTTTAAACCTTAATAACGGCACGATAATCGATATAAGTACCAACTCTAATAATTCCTATAAATATATTTTGGATATACTTAATAGGTGCAATAAGATGCTACTGAGTTAATGACCCTCGGTTACATCGCTTTTACAATGATTCCCCCTTATTATTTAAATACACGCTGAGATTGTTTTCATAAACTGAACATATTTCTTATACAATTATTATTGTCTATTGCATAAACTGTACCTACCTATGCAGGTACTACCCAAAGTAGCTATACGAAATAAGAATACAAAAATTATGGAACGTATATTTTGAAATCTAACAATATATGTATACATTTATGTCTGTCTGTATCAAGTCTAGCTAGTAGCTACGGCATGCATTCTAATAAAATAACATAATATTATAACAACTTTTGCCAACCCTAATACCGTTTGACCCAACATCAGCTGCTATTCATTGCATTTCATTTTTAAATTTAATTTGAGAATGTTCTAACGAAAATCATTTAGTTAGATAAGAAACACGACCTCTTTTTACAAAAGTGTGCTAAAACAAAAACAATTTTATATTTAACTAAAACAAAGTTTATTAAAACATTTTTGATAATACTACTCTATTTTTTATACAAAATATACTTAAATTTTAGTTTTTTTTAAATTTTATTTTCAAAGTATTTGTGTAAAATGTAGGGATGTGACTGTGAATTAGTAATTGAATTTTCTCATTCCCATAAAATTCAAATTCTTAAAAAATCTATTTTTTCACATGTCTAGTAAAATGCACGATCACATTGTCGACCTCATGACAAATGCAATAAGGTTCAAAAGTGGTATAAAAACTTGTCGGCAACAGCTGTAAATACTAGGTACATACTACATACTAATTAGTAATTACTATATTTCGTTCCGATTCAATGTGATCAATATGTAAATAAAAGAATCGATTAATGTGTCAATATGCGGCGAATACTGACAAAGCATTATCCTACTAATATACAAATGAGAAAGTTTGTAAGTATGGATGGATATTTGTTACTCTTTCACGTAAAAAGTAATGAACGGATTTTGATGAAGTTTGGTATGGTAGTTAAAATACCACTTTACTTGTAAGTAGGTTCCTACTACCTACTTACTTTTTTTTTCTTTTTGAAACGTAAAAATGAAGATTATAAAAATATGCATACGTACACTTATTTTAATATTTTCCTATAATCTACATAATGAATATTACGTTTCTGACAAAATTAAGTTGTTCTTTTTCAAAAGTGAAACGAAACGTTGTTTTATCTGTCTAATAGGTTCTTTAGGTAATACAGGTTGCGATGTTATTCCTGAGACCGAGTTTGAGGTTGTTTTATTAATACGAGCCTTAGATGTGTGTAGCGTACTAAATTATTTAGTTTAATTGTAGAATAAACTATCTCACAACTTTAGGGTTTCCTAATTACTATTTGAACACCAAACAGATTCTACCAAAGGAGTGTACTATCCAAAAATCAAATTTAATATCTGTTTCTCGCCTGTAACTAATATACAGGCTATAATATTAATGAGTGATAATACTTTAGGATGTGTATGGGTACTTTTTTTAAATTATTGTACGGGAAAATTTATGATATTGGGACATCTCTCATACTATACTAATAAAGTCAAAAGTAAGTCTTTCAGCACTGGTACTTTCACAGTATACTTTACAATCTACATAGGAGGTACATACACACCCTAAAATATTATCACTCATTTATTTTACACCATGTAGTGTCCGGAAATAAACAAAAAAAATGGAACTGATGATGATTAAAAAGCAAGAACACTCTCGATCACGATTTGAAAGTAGATCGAAATCGGTTCATCCGTTTTGGGGCTACGATGCAACAGATACACAGACACGTCAAACTTATAACACACCCCTGTATTCGTCAGGGGCTAAATAATAATGAGAGCAAACAAAACTGAATTCTGTGCGTATACAACAGAGTTCAAAATGGACCACACGAGTTTTAAGTTGTCAAATTTGACATTGACATTTGTATAGAGTTATAGACACTCTTTGTTCGATTTTCACCCCTATTGTATCAAACTAGGGTTCTATTTTGAGTGCTGCGAATTTTCTCCGGTTTTCCGAATTCCGCAATATGCACCGCCTTAAGTCCCGATTTCACCGACGCATGTTAGTGATGACGGCTTGTTAAGTTACCATGCTTTCATAGGAATTACGAGAGGAACAACATGATATTTAACGAAGGATTAATTTTAACAATGCTTGGTGGAACACGCCCTTAGTGAATGACCTAAACAAAAAGAAAATTCTACCGAATCCATGTGTCATAAGCCATTCATTGTACTTCGTTGCGCGGTTAGTAAGTGACATTGGCAATTGAAATTCTAAGTACTATAGTCGCGTAGTTTTACATTATGTAGATTGAATCGGAAAAGGAAACACAACGGCGACGTTTT
Source organism: Celastrina argiolus (assembly GCA_905187575.2). NCBI lineage: Eukaryota > Metazoa > Arthropoda > Insecta > Lepidoptera > Lycaenidae > Celastrina > Celastrina argiolus. The sequence goes on from LR994592.1 coordinate 12,536,960, forward strand.
CCCATACAGAAAATTCCATAAAAAATGGGATTCTGCGACCCCTGTTTCCTAATGTAACGCCACTAGAGTATTTCACACAATTTTATAGGGATGCCCACGCACGAGTGATAATCGGTGAACGATTTTTTGTAGGTGTAAAGTAGAACATACCGATTCCAATAGTGGAACACACACTTCATACAAAAAGTCGTAAGAAATGATATGGAGAAAATAGGAATATAATATCTTGACAACCTTCGTAGCGCAGTGGTTAAGCGCGTTGGTGCTCGAGCCGGAGATTGCAGGTTCGAATCCCGACGAAGAAACAAAAAGTTTTCAAAAGTCATGGATGTGTAGGTATTAAATTTGTGTATAATATAATAAAAATCTTAAATACCTATGTTCATAGTATAAAAGTATTTAATATATTTCAGTTGTCTGGAACCTGTAACACATGTTCTTCGGATACACTGGTGCCGTGGGTAGGCACACTTATATTTAGAACCGTTTTAAATGATATTGTTATACAAGTATCTAGTTACTTATTGCCACAGCACGTATTCTATACTATATTTCTTTATACAGGTTCTTCTCGGTTTTAGTTCTTCCCGGGTTAGGGTTCCAAAGATAACTGGCAAAAAGTGACCTTCAAAACACAAACTTTATGTTTAAATTTTATAATAAAAACTTTTTATTTTTTTATTTTATTTATTTATACTGCCGTCTAAGTTCTGACTGACTATAGACAGAAACTATATTGTTGACTGTTACGTAAATATTTTACTACTAACCGCCACGTAAATAAAATACACTCAAGTACATGTATATTAGTTACACAATAAATATAATATTATGTTATCTAATAAAAAGCCACCGAAAAGGAAGGTTTAATTCAAATACATATATAGTTACTTAGATCAAAAACATATCAGCTGTTTTGTAGCAGATACTTCAACAGATATTAAAATTTATAGCTTTTTCCTTTTTTTCAGTCGTACCTTGGGCTACTTTTCAAATAACATATAATTTTGATAATAATTATAATTAGTATTATCTAATGAGTTACTATTTTAAACGCCTTCACGCTTGACTTAAAATGGCCGCCTAAAGATGGAGAAACAAAGATGGCGGCGACAGCTGTACGCTTACTATTGTTGCGCACGGGAAGTGAAACGATACTGCAGCCAAACACGTCTTAATAATATAAATATGATATAAATATAATTTTGAAATTAATTAGGTGCATTTATGAATATAATTAGTATCAAGAAGTACGTATTTTGCATTCCAACACTTCCTAATTACTGTGTATCTCCGTAGCGACAAAAAATTTATTGTTATTTCATATTAAATACTGTTTATTTTGATTATACTAATTACCTAATTAGTACAGTTGTTAATCTAATAGTGTACCTACCCTTTATTATATTTTTTATCAAGAAGAGTGTCTCAGAAACACCTCGTAACTATGTATAAAACTACAACTTATCAGTAGAGTCAAAAAACTTAATAATTTTAGATTTTATTATGACATGGATTTTGTTTTAATGAGTTTCAGTTATGTTATGGATAGCTGGATGTATAATGTAAACATCCAAATCAAATCAAATATAGTAAAGCGATGATCTGACAATAACAGGAACTTTTTTATGGTTTTGAAAAACTTTTAAGTCTCTAACCTGCCAAAATAAATTGTTTAACTTGTACCCGCTTGCACTAGAGTTAGCGCTTAACATAAGCAATAGCCCAGCCCAAAATATTGGGCTTATTGACAAACTCACACTTGCGCAAGTAGATCTTAAATATATAGATCCAAACTACACGAATGTAAGGAAGTAGTGACGTTCCTGTGATGATTCTTGGCGTAAACACGAAGATGTGAGTGCCTTTTAATTTACGTACTTTTATCCAATTATTTATACTTATATTATAAAGCGGAAGAGTTTGTTTGTTTATTTAAACGCGCTAATCTCAGAAACTACTGGTCCGATTTGAAAAATTTCTCTGTTGGAAACCTTCCTCTATAAATGGACTATCCATTTATAGAGGAAGGTTTTAAGCTATATATGATCCGCCGCCTGCGCCGCCTGGCCGCTGCTGCGGCACGCTTCGCTCGGCTCGTGCTTAATCTTAAATGTCTCACCTAACCTAACCTAGCCATTTTTACTCTAGTTCAATCGCCTATTTTTCTTAACTAGATAATCGGGCAGAATTACGTCAAAAGTAGTCGAATATTCATACAAAAATACGAATTTTATTTTTCCAATACTAAAAAACTACGAGTTTCCGCAAGTTTAAATTTTGGTTAGTGACTCCTTACATATAGCTCTATTCGCCATAAAAATTGCAGCCGCCAACTCAAGCGACCATAATGTACATTTTATCCAAATAATCTTTAATTTTATTTCATTTTCATTCAATAATCAGACGGTTGCAAAATGCTAGTATAGCTTACCTGTTTGTGCCTCGCTACCTAATAGTTGTGACAGGAAACAAATTTTCAGTGACAACATTTTTGTCACTGAAAAAAGCATGTCCATCCCGACTACCCACTAAAAATTAGTATTTTAGTACATTTTAGTGGGTAGTCGGAAGTGGGTCAGTAAAATATTTAGGGACAAACATTTCTGGACATGAAAGATGAAAAATAAATAACTTTATTACTTACTTTTCATTACTTACTTATCCTAAATTATAAATGTGAAAGTTTGTTTGTTTGTTCGTGTGTTTGTTTGTTACTTTCTTCACGTCTCATCTACTGAACCAACCACCATGAAACTCTTTTCACACAATCATCGCGAAAGTTGTTCCCGACGGTTCGACAGTAACGCGGACTGAGCCGCAGGCGATTACTAGCATGTCGAGTATGTATAATTTGTATTTTATAACTTAAATACCATTTAATTTTATAGAAGTATTGAAATGGTAGGTAATATTAAAATTCATTAGGATCAAACTATCAATGTTACTCGCGCGCGCTACCTACGCTCGACCTAGCGTTAACCCACACATGCGTGTTGTTTTGCGTCTGTGTGAGTCGATATCGGCTCTCGCGGCGATTTCGACTTGATGAAATTTGATTGCGCGCTCGCGAACGAAGTCACGGGCACAACTAGTTACTTAATATATAACTTAACTAACTAGTAACCTACATAATAATATTGTGTTCTATGACTGATGTCTGATGACCATGAAGTCCGTTTCCGCACTTCCGCCTACTTCTAGATCAAAGTCACAAGCAATGTTTACCTATTCAGTTTATACTCCGTAAGTCCGTACCGATTCTGGGCCTGTTCCAGGAGACGCTCTGAACGTTCAGATCATTCATAACGCTGACATTGACAGCTGACAGTGCCTTTGAAAACAGTTCAAAACAATGCTAAAGAAACGCAAATCTGAACGAAAAAAACGTTATTTTCTTTAGCACTGTTTAGGATCGTTTTGAACTGTTTTCACAGGCACTGTCAGCTGTCAAGTCAGCGTTATGAATTATCTGAACGTTCAGAGCGTCTCCTGGAACACAGGGTCTATGAGACATAAATGAAAACAAACTCATTATTTGCAGTTATAATGCTACCAATTCAAATGTCACTTATTCACCGCACAATAAATTAGATAACTGACATATTAATTTGGTACAATTTCGCAAGTAGTCGTAACTCGTAGGTTTTTGTCTACATAACTATACAGGGTGTAAAATAAATGAGCCATATTACTTTAGAGTGTGTATGTGCCTCCTATGTAGAGTATAGTGTGATAGTACCAGCGCTGAAAGACTTACTTTTGACTTTCATGTTTCTATGAAAAATGCACCAACATCATAAATTTGCATACAATAAGTAAAATGGTACTTTCACAGTACACTGTATATTCATTATTCAGGACTCATACACACCCTAAAGTATTATCCCTCATTAATATTACAGCCGCTATAAAAAATTATGAATTATAAGAACATCAGCAATCACGTCAGCTTCCAAAAAAAATATATACAAAAATCGGTTCATCCGTTTCAGAACTACGATGCCACAGACACACACAGACACGTCACTTATAACACTCCCCTTTTTGTTGGGGGTTCATTAGGACAGCCCAAGCAGAAACATATTCTGATAGTTCCGTAAAGTAACATAATCGTATGTCCATTATATATATGCGCACTGTCATACTTTTCATACAATTGACTTTACTTTATACTAAGCGTTATTTATAACGTTCTTAACAATCTCGCAATCACACAAGCAAATAAGGAAAGTATCTCCGAAAACTAAGTACCGCTACCGACTACCGACATACCTACTTTACAGGTATATTAAATAATCTAGATCACATAATTGTATGAGTTGAAAAACGGTACATACTAGATACGAAATAAAAATTGTTCGCCGTCCGATTTCGGCGATGGTTGATTTAGCTGCGCACGAGTTATAAAGTGCCCAAGTGTGTGAGTAATACTCAAGAGTACTCTCTCTTACTTAACTCTCGTAAACCGTGAGACGGATGACACTACACGCGAGAGATCAAAAGCAAAAAAAAAGCAATAAAGTTGTTAATTAAAATAAATAATTAAAAAAATAACGGAGACGCATACAATACAATCAGCTGTGTGAGGTCAGTGACCTACACTGTGCCGTAAAGAGCGTACTGTAATTTTTATTAGTTTAATTTAAAACGTCTTTGTAATGTTATATAAGCCGTAGATCATATTCTCAAAATGCAGGGATTTTACGAGCCGCCTCCGTGGTCTAGTGGTACAGAGCTTGGCTCTTGACTCGGAGGTCGCGGGTTCGAATCCCGCTGAGGGAACAAAAAGTTTTAAATGTTCCTGAGTCATGGATGTGTATTAAATTAGTGTATTAATATAATAAAAATCTTAAATATGTGTATAGTATTACAGTATTAAATATATATTACCGTTGTCTGGTACCTGTAACACAAGTTCTTCGGATACTTAGCATGGGGCCAGATTGACGTGGTGTGAAGCGTCCATAGATATTATTATTATTTTAGGGAGCTCCGTAACCGAAACTATCGGATATTCGATATAAAAAAATATCCGTAACCGAATCCGAAATGTAAGTTTTGCTACTGTAAAAAGGAAACCAAAATTTAATATCCGTAACCGAAATTATCTGTAATAAACGGATAATCCGAAACAATTTAATAATTTTAATATCCATACCCGTAACCGTATCCGATATTTCATATCCATTTCATCCCTGCCAAGGGATCAAATCCCATCCATGCCATCAAAATGTATGTAATTGATTTCATAGTTATCATCACTTTATAAGCTGTTTTCCGCCACTTCGTATGCGCAAAATGAAACACCGCGGTAACCGTACATTGAAAAATCCTATGTGTAGTACCATATCAAATTTCATAACAATCCGTTCACTAGTTTTTGCGTGAAAGAGTAAGAAACATACATCAACTTTCGCATTTGTCATGTACCTAGTAGGATTATGATCCAATTTCAAGGAAACAAAGAAACTGGCCGCGCTTTAATGCTACCAATTTAAATGTCTTTTCCTAGTTAATCGGTCGAAATGAATCTTGTAATTAATTTAGATCTGAGCATAAAATATCTATATTATGAAATAGTAACGACCTAGTAACTAGTTAGTAATCTGTGATCTTTAAAAGAGGTCCTGTTTGCCGTTTAATACCGAGTTATAAAAATATACACGTCTGTTACAAATTACGGACAAAAATGTAAAGAATGCAGTTTTCACTTTACAAACACAAATATTTAAATGGCAAGCGATAAGAGTATAAAAAATTACATAATTAAACAAACATACGATATAAATGAACACTTGTAAAAGTTAATATTCTATAATCAATTATAAGGAAAATAAGACGTATTTCGCTCAACCAGACTTCAAGCCTCTTAAGTCTTATTTAAACTTGATATTATTATTATAAATACTTATATTACTAAAAGTAAATATGAATAATTATTTATAATAAAGTTAAGTAATCCCTCGCTTTTATTTTAATATTAATCCATCTGTTTTAGCCCCTGACGCAAAAACGATGGGGTGTGAAGAAAAAGGATGTGTGTGTGTGTCTGAGCCATCGTAGCTCCCAAACGGATGATCCGATTTTAATGCGGTTTTTTTTTGTTTGAAAGGTATATCAGACGAGAGTGTTCTTAGCTATGTTTGGTGGAAATCGTTTCAGGTCTTCAAGGTCATCAGGTCGTTTGTTAGGTGTGATAGGAATGGTACACGCTAAGGCCGTGTTTCACCAAGCAATGGCAAAGTTAACGCCATGTTAAAATACCATGCCATCTCATTCATTGACAGGAAATACGAGAGGGATAACATGATATTTAACATGGCGTTAACTTTAACATTGCTTGGTGAAACACGGCCTAAGTCTTTTTAATTTTTAATTTTGTTTTGTCAACTTATTTTATTAATAATTATTAATATCTTTTATACTTGCCATATTTAATTAAAGTTTTTTATTGATAATAATATAATATTATTTGTTTATGATACACAGATGATATCTATTATTAAAATCGGTGAAGTGCGAATCGTACTCGCGCACGTAGAGTCCCGTACAAAACAGTAAAAACCACATTTATTGGATGGGTAATGGGCGCGCCATTTAAACATTTATTGTTTTTAGATAAAAGCGGCAGCCGAATCATCTGTGAAAATTTTAACTGTATATCTAGAACGGTTTATGATATACAGAATAATTCATGGTTCATATAATATAAGCCGAATAAAGTATGAAGAGGACGCGTAGAGAATTTTTTGTTTTGGCACCTCATATAAATTACTTAATACATCTCAAAAAAATTCAAAGGTCAAAATGACCACAAGCAGTGAATCTTACTATGCTGGGGCTCGGGGGCTCTTAGTCTATACACACGAAAGCACTGTTCGTTAACCTAACACCTGCCCAGGATTGAAACTCATCTGTTTTGTGACTTTTATGGAGATCTTTAAACGTCGCATTATGGTAAGTAAATATGGGGTGCCAAAATAAAAAAATGCTCCACGCGTCATTCTCTCCACACTATATTTGGCATAATATATGAATCATGAATCATCCTGTATGAACCTGGTGAGCGGATTCTTAGTTATAAGTTGGGGATATACAATATACACGTTCGTAGTACAGTTTTTATTTATTGTATTAGAAAATGTATGATGTTGGAGCATTTCTGGGGAAAATCAAAAGTAAGTATTTAAGCGCTGGTACTTTCACAGTAAACTCTACATAGGAGGTACATACACATTACACAACCTAAATATTATCACACCTTGTATAGCAGTAACTTTCATGCCTGTGTCAAAAGGGGAAAGAAAATATAATAAAATTAAAGGAAGCTAAATTATGATAAAGTAGAATGGCCAAAAGTTAACTGTAAAAATATATTAAAGTGTAGATTTACTAAAATCAAAATTCAAAGTAAAACGATAAACCAATGTATTTATAAGTTTTATTGTATCACACTACTTATATTTTAATTACAAGAAATTAATACAATTAGCAACACACCATTTTATATACTACAATGGAATAAAATAAAATGTATTTAATAGCCTGGTAATTTACTTTTATTTAAAAGTACCAATCACATGATACTTTAGCAAATTAGACTATTTTTACAATATACCAATAATTTATCATCAAAATATATTTCCAAGTAAATAATAATAAATTATTTACTTATTTACTTATTTAAACACTATAATAAAACGAGACATAACAAATGTCTTAAAAATTACTTAGCTACAACATAATATAGAGGCTTTTAGAAAATATGGTACTTATCTTAAATTTGTATCTGGTTCAGAACTGAAGCCATTCTAGCGGACACATACTTTTATAAGTATAATTTGGCGCCATTTACACCGGAAGATATAACACAATGACAATATTATTTTAAAGCGGAAGTTCGAAGAATAATTTACAATATGAAATACTGAAATTGACATACAAAAATGTTTACAATGAATGTTCAATTATTTTCACATTATTTCAGAATTTAACCTTAATAATTACATTTTTATGAAACATCTCAAATTATCAAATTCTAGAACCGGAAATAATATTAGCACTGACAAATGTCAAAGTGACTTAAAAACTACTTTGTTAAGAATGACATAATTATTTGTGTTTATTATATTATTCACAAAATAATAAATTTATAGTTAGTTACAATTTAAATTTGTTACAAATTGACATATTAATAATCAAATCTGACACCTGCTTCCGTCCCCATTTACTGGCATGCCACCCAGCTTTAGGGTGCAGACTGCAGATGTACAGAACTCTAAGATTTAGAAGAATTAATGCAAATAATTCTTCTAAATCTTTGGTTTGTTAAAAAATATTTCAACAGCACACTTTAGTGAATGGCTTTATAAAAGCAAAAGGACTGCGACGCGTTCGAAATTCGAATACTGTCTGCACTTGATTGCATTTCTCATTCGATGTGAAATTCACTAAACGTTTGGTTGACTCACTTTTCTCTATCGACTCTCGCCTCTATATCGATAGAAGATATTGTCTATTTTAAACTAGATAACGCCCAAAAGAAAATAATAAAATTAAGCGTGTGGCACTCGGGGCCGGCCGCGGTAAATCTGTTAATATATTTTATTATATTATATTGTATACGATCCGTGCGAGCTTCGTACAGTCGTATCATTATTATACATATTACATATTATGTCATATACGTTAATCGAACGTTACATGGCCGGCGGGGTGGGGGGTGATAAAAAGCTTCGCAATTCGACGCCTCCGTGGTCTAGTGGTTCTGAGTTTGGCTCTTGACTCGGATGTCGCGGGTTCGAATCCCGCCGAGGGAATAAAAAGCTTTAAATGTTCCTGAGTCATGGATGTGTATTAATATAATAAAAATCTTAAATATGTGTATAGTATTCAAGTATTTAATATATTTCCGTTGTCTGGTACCTGTAACAGAAGTTCTTCGGATACTTAGCAGGGGGCCAGGTTGACGTGGTGTGAAGCGTCCATAGATATTATTATTATTATATTATTATTATTATTAATAACAAAAACAGGACATTATGCGAAAAAAGGTCTATGCACTTCCCTGTCCACTCTGTATAATATGCGTCAAGTTTCATCAAAGTTGTCCATTAGTTTCGGAGTTTTTCAATGCAAATATACAAATGATATAGACAATCGAAACGTTCCTCTTTATAATATTGGTATAAATTTAAAATAATTCATTGGTTATAATATAAAAACAATAATTTTATAGAAAATCACTGATATTAAATCGATTTTAAATTATGGGAGAACCTTAGACGTTCTTGTATTTATGGGTATAGACTATAGACATAATTGTGGGTATTTTAATTTTTTAATTTTGTATTACATTTAAATAGCAACGCTATTGGAACTGGCAGTTTGGTATTATATGTGTGTGACATGTTCTTAAATAAAAAAAAACCCATAGAAAGAAAGAGAGTAATTCATAAAAGTTGTAACGAAAATGTTAGCTTCTTTTTTAACTATTTCAGTTAGTGCGAGCAAAAAACTGTCACTAAATTTTAGTACAGACTGCAGCGTTTGTATATGTTTGTATTTTTATTATTATATTGGTAAGCACACTAGCAGCTAATTAAGCTGATGCGTGTGTATCATACGATTTAAAGTTTGTCCAGTCTATTCTTTTATGTATTTACTGAGGGTGTTACAGTTTCGGGTAACTTGTTCCACTCAGAAACCACTCTATTTGGTAAGAAGTGCTTTAAAGGGTTGTTATTAAGGGGTATTCTCCATAGTTTAAGCGGATGTCCTCTAAAATGACAGTTTTCATTTAAGACAAACAGATTTTCTATTCCCTTAATATTATAGTAACCTCTTAGTATTTTGAATGTAATATATTCTTTGTTTTATTTTCATATTTTGTAGTTATTATTGCTAAAACATTTAAAGTAATATTTATTATAGCAATGTCAAATTTATAAAGCTGATGAGTATGTTCGTTTAAACTCGCTAATCATAAATAAATTATATCTATGGATGTTTCACACCACTTCAATCTGGCTCCATGATAAGTATCCGAAGAACTTGTGTAAGGTACCAGACAACGGACAACTGCTGGTCCTATTTGAATAATTCTTTCAATGTCTGATAGCCTGTTTATGAAAGAAGGTTCTAGGCTATACAGGCTATAATATTAATCAGTGCTAAATTAGCACTGCTAATACTTTAGGGTGTGACAACCATTTAATATTTTATTTCTAAACTACAAAATTTCCGAATGTGTACTAATAATTATAATGCACTTTAAAGTAAATTAATCAAAAAATATATGAACACATTGCTATCTGTACGAGCTATTTAACGCCATTATGTAACCGCGCTAGTCATTCAATTAAATAGCGGATTCAATCAGATGACTGCGACATATAATATAGGTATTTTTATTTCGTATACTTCTGTGTATATCTTCTTCTTATACAGGCTTATATATTAGGAAGTGTTAATACTTTGGAGTGTGTACGGGTCCCGTATATAGAGTTTACTGTGAAAGACTAGCGCTGAAAGCATTAGCATTTTTTTTTAATTATTGTATGGGAAAATTTATAATGTGGGCATTTCTCATACAAACAAAAGTCAAAAGTTAGTCTTTCAGTGCTGGGACTTTCACACTCTGTCTCTACATACACATACACATCCTAAAGTATTATGACTCATTTATTTTACACCTTGTTTCATGCTAACCAATGGAAGTAGAACAAGCGGACCAAATCACCTGTACAATTTTTATATTTTTTTTCCAAAAATAATTGAAATTTGAATTGAAAAAGCAAAATAACTAAGTAGATACTAAGTTATGAAATTTTATCTCCTATGACCATAATGTAATAGATTTATCAGAAATTATACTGATAACTTTATCGTTGTTTACTGATAAGAGGTTTAGTTAAAATGGCGAAAGATTAGAACATATCCAAATCAGATTTATTCTATAGCTATGTCGCTACGTTTATGATTTAAGGATTACTATTAGTAGACAGCTAATGCTACTGAAAAAACTGGCTACGAGCGAGTCAGACTCGTGAACAGAGGAGGTTTCTTAAAAAACGAACAATTCGTACGAGTATGTTAAAGGGATTTTTTACAGCGAAATCTTAGTGATCCGTTTTTTACCCTTTGGGTACGGAATCCTAAATTACCTATTAATGTCGTTTTACGTAAAATATGCTTGTTTTTTTTTTAATTTAAGTTTTCTTGGCTATAACGCAGCAACGCGTTATTATTATTATATTCCCGTGGTGCTTTCCCCAATTTTTTTGGCCTTTTGTACTGTCTCCCACTTTGCTTGGGGAGGTAAACTGGAATACTTCCTACTCCTCCATTTTTTTCTTCTGATTAATTTCGTTGTGGGTCCCAAGACAGATTTAGCTTGTCCTTCGGGCTTCTGAGATCATATCAATTTTTTTTTGTCGGGTTGGTTACCGCTGTCGATCCTGGCTTACAGGAGTTGCAGTGGTGGGAATGTGAGGTGGGCCAATGCCCGTTAAAAAAAAACGCGTCAACGCGGCTAGTGTAATGCGAACATTTGAGCCTTGTACGCTACGGGCGGGCTCTTCCATTGAGCCTATCCTCCATCTCCATTTGTATATACATTTTTATTTCGTATATTTCTGTGTATATCTTCTTCTTATACACGCTGGAATATTAGGAAGTGATAATACTTTAGAGTGTGTATGGGTCCCGTATATAGAGTTTATTGAGTGCACCAGCTCTGAAACAGTTACTTTTTAGGGGCATTTCTCACAGAAACATGAAAGTCAAAAGTAAGTCTATCAGCGCTGGTTTTTTCACAGTAAACTCTACATACACACCCTATGGTATTATAACCAAGTATTATAACTAACTTAATTTACAGCTTGTATGTAAAAATGAATTGCTGTTCGTTAGTCTCGCTAAAACTCGAGAACGGCTAAACCGATTCGGCTAGTTTTGGACTTAAAATCTTTGTGAAAGTCCCGGAAAGGCTTAAACGGTTCATAACAAACTTTTTTTTGTTTGTTTGTACAACGAAGTGGGCACAGATCACTCAGCTAGTTTTCCTATAAATTATACGTTAAATATATTAAATAAATAAATCTAAATTCTTCACCCTATGTATTGAGAGGCAACGAACGCTAAATCGATGTTCGTCTACGCTCTGCGTCTCTACACCTCTCTGTAAATGAGAAGTGTAGATCTACACTCTACACTTTACTGTAAAAAGTACACTTTGTAGACAGAATAGATCGAACTGCGAAAGATCAGACCGATGAAATCATAATATTTAATCAATATAATATTATGAAAAGTAAATATTATCGACGAAGAATAACATTTTATTTTACATGTATATAGTTTAATTAAATAAATAAAATATTTACCCTATGAAGTATTTCGAGGTAACAACGCCATTAACCTTGTCTCTACACTTATCGGTAGGTAAATGAAAATTGTAGCTCTATATTCTATGCTTTGCAGTGAAAATAATATTTTGTAGAGCAGTTTCAATTATTCTATGTACATTTTCAGTATTTTATGTTAATTGTATATATGAATTTTTTCTGTTAGTTATAATTTATTAGTATAATATCTTTATTAATAATTAAAATTAGTTTTTATTGATTGTAAAAATATAATAGCATAAGTAATGTTTAACGAAAATAAATTGAAATCAATAATTATTAACAAAGGTATTATTTCTTTTGTTTGATATCAGCCGTTGCGACAGTACGAAGTGATTCTCAGAAATGTTTCCTATAGCAACATTCATATCAACGTTAAGCAATATAAAGATCGTACTTCTTACAAACTAGTTTCGTTTATCGCGAGTTGAATTACAATTTTCTACTCTCACTTTTAATATTTTAACATTCACGTAACGGTGTAACGGTAAAGAAAAATTCATTTCGAACTTTTATACCTGATCTCTAGTCTCTACACTTCAAAGATTTGCACTTTTGAATTTAATTTGCAAATTTGTGACTTCCATTAAACAATTACATTTCAATACACTCATTTGGTATCAAATTAAGTGGGAATAATATTAAGGTAGCCAATAGTTTTATTACAGAATCCAATCGCTTTAGTAAAATCTTTAAGAAATTTCACTGCAATGTTATACAATAATGCGTCGTTACCTAGTCGATAGCAGATGTTTTCAACTCGTAGATTATTAAAACAAGTACACCTAGATAGCTCGATTACGTAGTTATCGTGAAGAATGTTCAGTAATAATGTAGATTAGTTTATTTATTGAAACAGAGGAATTTTCCAACTTTTGCAATCCAGGAAGATCTAACGATCTTCTTGTTATCAAAATAGATACTTTATTAGGAATGGCGTGATGATTTAAAATTCTATTTGATTAGGTGATATTCGAAAAGGTCAACCGGCAGCTTGTAAATAAAGAAGATTAAAGGCGGCAGATTACAGTCAATATAATGAGGTATCCTTAGCAAGGAAGGGTCGTTGTGTAGGGCGGAGCGCCCTCTCCGCACTAACGCAGCGACTCTACTTGGTAGAGCTCAGTTTAGCGCGCGAACTCCTCGCTGGCTGACGTCTGAAGCTCCCGTGCCTGTTTGGACAAGTGCTAAGTTGATTGTTTCATGAGATAGAGCTAGTGGTTGACATTATGTTTGAATTAAGCGCTACTTTTGTAAAGTGAAGTGTGAACTGAAACTTTGGATAGTGCACTTTTTATTGGAATTAGGAGTATTTTAATTTTGAAGGTAATTATTTTTATTTGATTTTTTTTGTTATTTTTTTTTTGTTACATGGTTGTTCGAGGGTATCGTGAAAAAACCTATTTTTGTGATTCGTTGAACTTTACGCCTACACTTGACCTAAGCCCTTTGTGTGCATAGAAATTATGAGACCGTCCGGTATCATTCTTTTGCTCTACATTTTTATGAAATTCAAAATATCACTATTATTAAAATTGAAAATAAGTTTTTTTTTACTTTTTTTATTGTAATTTAATTATTATTTATAAAAAAATATATTAATATTATTATCTTAACTTACACTTTTATAGTCGTGTTTTTTGGAATTATTATGGACCAGTAAATTGACAATTTGTACCTGGCTCGGTATCTCAAATTTTCTGTCTCTTTCTCTCTGACGCTCCACATGCTATAGATGAAATGACTCGTGCTGCGTCTCTATCGTACCTTTGTAAAAAAGTGAGAGGTCCCTTTGACTTCTTTATTGTAATAGTTTAGTCGGTAGTGTACGCTAGTTCTTAAGGCTATACCGAACGTGATTTTAGGACTCTATTTCAAGAGTCTTATCTATATCATAAAACTCAATATCCTTTCATGACAAATTCGAATATTGAATTAAAATAATTTTTCTGTATGTGTTGTGAATCATTTAATAAATAAATGCTGTATGATTTAGTTTTAACACCTAAGATATAATAATTGTATAATATTAATTACGATCTTGAAGTTTACAGACCATTAATGGTTTAACGACTCAAATTGCGTAACTAATTGGTAGAGTCATGGTAGAGCAGAAAAACGGTACTTTCACAAAGTAATAGCAACTGTTAAACAGTTAACCATATTGGTATGCTCAAATGGAGCAGGTTCTTATATCAAAGTTCAAACGGAGAGAATTTATTCAAATTTCAAAGTGTGACGTCATCAGCAAATCAGAGGCGTTTCGAAAGTTCTACTCAATTACGTCACAAATTACAATTTATTATGTACGGCGATTATTAAAAAATTTGTTCATCAACTTTAACGAAGAAATTAAATTCTCTTTGAAGCAACTTAATTTTTTTTTTATTAAACGCTCAACAAAGAATTAACAAGTTATATAACAAATTAATAGTACAGTAAACACAAAATGTGAAAAAAAATTGCGTTCTTGTTACCAGCATTTCTTTGTTCCAGTCGCACGCAATGTCACCGATATTAATAAATAATATCATGTAGAGTTCTCTACGGCTATGAGCATTGTTGATGTGTTTTATGCAATTTTTTTATTGTTAAATATTATTCGATATTTTAGCACAAAATTTTTCAAATTAAATTTATTTAACTATTATAATTTTTCCTTAATTATAGTCATATGGTAGTAATGTATAAAAGTACGGAAAATTATGATAAAGTATTTGATAATAATTTTAACATGTAATTATAATTGACTCTACATTTATTTTTATTAATCATACCAAGCGCCTTCTCTACATAACTCTTCTTAGCATGACTAGCTATTTTGTGGTCATCGTGAATTAAATAAGAATATATTAGCAAATAAGACTATATCGAGGTCCATTTTAATGCGCATATTATTATGAACATTTAAAGAACCTTGATTTTTTTATGTATACTGTGGCGTACATTTGTAGGTGTTAGCCGTTAGGTACACTTGTACTCATGATTATTATGTCGACACTCGACACTTCATCAGCTGGTCATCATAAACTCTTTGTTTTAAAGTAATTGCAACATGGAATGCGATACGCTGAAATAAAAAAGTACTTACAGTGAATCTTGAGAAGTCTCTACTTATTATGAAAAACTTTACTTTTATACGTTTGATGAAATGGGAAATTACATTTATGGACTTTATTTAATTATAAATGTGTGTACTATATTCGATATAGTAAAAATGTTTGTGATCTAACAAGCCCTTCGAATACGCTAAAATTACTGAACATCACTTTACACAAAAACTTGGCAAGAATTGAAAGAGTAGGTGTTGAATTAAAGTGAATTCTATTAACATGTTCATTTTGTTGCATTTTATTTAAAGAAGTTTCATTAAAAGTCTAACGTCAAAGGCGTTAAAGGTTAATATGACCTCTACTCTTAATGCAGGAATAAAATTTTAATTTACGAAACCAAATATTTCACTCCGCATACATAATTAGTTTAACTCCCAAAGCCAAACATTAGTAACGACTAGTTAAACTCGCGAAGCCAAATCGTTCTCTACATTTTAAATGTTAATATTGACAATGTAGAGCTCAGTGCCGAAGTGCGTTATTACAATAAATGGAATAACCTCAACATGCATAATTACTAAAGCAGGTGTAGGGCGAACCATCAGATAAATAATTATAACAGCAATTAAAAATTCATAACCAATCACCATTGTAACTTCGCGTCGATCCAATTTAAACAATGCGCCGATAACTCTGGCGTTCTTGTGATTTATAATTCATATGTATACATCGACGACTCTGGCTGGTCGACTAAATCGATGCTCGTACTGTCTACGCAGTGTATAACAAAGATTACTATTCGCTCGCTAACCTGTCGCATAGCTAGTTTATATTCGACACAAAACATCTTTGTTTGCAAAGTCAATAAATACGTAATGCGTACGTAACATATTAGCAGTAAGATATTCAAAATACCAACTGGTTATAAACAAATCTCTATATATAAATTTTAAAAATACTCTATGCTTTAATTCTTTGTTTAATATTAATACTCTGTGCTCTTATAAATAAAAATACATAATTTATTATCATCTCATTATTTTTCAGTTACAATGTTTTCTTAGGATGTTATTGTTTATTTTATCTTCTACCCTTTAGAAAAGTAAACTTTCTTCTCTCATATCAATAACTGGGTAGAATTTAGGTCATTAAGTAACTTATAACAAAGTCTACGAGAATTATATAATGTTAATTGTTGTTCAGTAACAATTAACATTATATAATTCTCGTTTCTTTCAAAACTCATTTCGAAAATTTCAAGCCCGGTTTTTAATTTTGGACGTAACCTTCTAACAGCCTATTTAATAATCTTTTGGGACAAATGGTGAAAATAAATTAAATTAATAAACCAACTATTACCTATATGTAATAAAATATGATATAAGTTATAATATCAAATATTATTTAATAAAAATCTTTGTGCTTGACAAAAAATCTAGAGTAGGCGAAAACAGGACGGGTAATGTAGGCGTACCATAACTTGTAACACTAGTTACTAAATAACAAAAGACGAAAGAAACACATAAAAACGAGTATAGGTTTAAAAAAAAATTTGGTAAGCAACAAAGATTTTTTACATTATTAAATATTATCGGGTTTTGCACCAGTCTGGGTTAAACTAATTAGTTTTGGTAATTACCCAGAGTTATTATAAAGGGTCAGCTAGCTTCTGAAGTTAAATGCTAGATATTTGATTACTAAATTGAAGATAAAAAAAACACAATTTTTTATAAGAAACAAAAATATATCTGCTTAGGTAATGACAATGAAGGAAAATGGGATAAAGTACCTAGAATTATCATTTGACCGATTGAGATTATAAATCAGAGTAGTGACTTCCTCTCACTCGTTATTATCAGATTAGAGACAATCACTTTACTGTACCTAAAACGTAGGTACCTAAGTTGTCCTACCACTCCACACATTCATTACTTATCTACGGACCACGATTAGATCTGTATTCCGTCGCACATGATGCTACGCACAAGATAAAAATACTTTGTAAAACCGATTTTGTTATAATACGCTGAGGTGATTAAAAAAAGAAAAATATAATCAAAATAATAGACCCTTTAATTTAATAATATTTTATGAAAAACAAATGTAGAGTTCATAGAGTTCACAGAAAAAAAATTCTGAAAATCTTTATAAAAATTTAGGAAAATACCTAGCCCACTACTATAGTACTAAAATATCTAAGCAAAAGTACCAAAGTCGGTTAAAAATCAGCCTAAAGCAGATAAACTTTACTCTGAAACATGAAATTGACACAAAATATATACCATCAGTTGGTAGAGTTCGCGTTACTTAACACTATATTTACATAGGGTTATACTAAATTGTGTTTATACACTAAGAAAGGAGAATAAAGTTTTATACTTGCTATCTAGTCTAAGAAACCGATTTCACGTGAAATATTAAGTGTACATTGTAGCGTTATGTTCTGTACCGTATGAGGCCTACATTCCGCGATCAATCATCTAGTCCTCCTTTTCAATCGAGTCTAGAATCTAGCTATGTATTACATCAATAATCATGATTTTTATAGCAATACATATTTGGTATATTTGAATTGTAGTAGTCAATTATTAATTAAAAAAAAAACTGGAATTGAAAAAAGTCTCTACCATGCTTTATTTAAATTTTTAAATATACTTCATATTTTAGAGATACATAAATGCGGTATAACGTCCATCTTATTTGGGAAAGGCTTGTAGGTAGAGTAGGATTAATATACGTAATAAATTCGTATTTCTTTCTCAGAAACCTAGATGCATGATAGAGTTGCTTGGCGATGTGACCTTTTCGCCCACCAGCAAACTGGCTTATCTCATAAAGATGAGTGTAGATTGTTCAAGCCATGCGAAACAGCGTTCAAACAGTTGTTTTACTAAAGGGAGCAAAAATTTTGTGCGACAGATGATACAAGGTAGGCGTGTGGGAAAGAGACGACAGCATGTCCTCGTGTCCTCCACTAGCCAATTCAATCTACCGCCGTTGATAAGTACATCAGCGATCCTAGATTAGTTAATTTAATATAAATTTCTGCTTTGATCTATTTGTCTAGTTATTGCAAATGTATAGTTAGATTACTCAATGGCATTTAGGTTCCATTGATGTAGTATTCATGAATAATAAATGTTATTTTATGTAATGAACATAACTGTATTTAGAAAATACTGTTTCCCTACTTAATTATTTCTTTTTACCTCATATTTTACTACAGTTTCAAATCTTCTATATTTTTTTAAGTTAGCTCCAATATAGGCATAAGATTGTATACTTGTTACTATAACTTATCAATAAAGTTTAAGAAGTTTTTTTGTACCGTACTAATGCTTGGATTTATTTTTATTTTTTACTTAAACAAGAAAAATATAGATAAGTATTTAAAAAAAAAACTATTTAAAGCCCCTGTAGAGCCATGTATTGAGGGAAAATAACCATATAAATAATGATAACAGGCTAAAACTGTACAGTCTATAGACTAATTTTAGCTGCTTATATTCTATTACCATTATAAACAATGGATGTAAGATTGTAGAGTTGTTACAATGAATATGTTAAAATGTTTAAGCAGTTTTATTTATTCGATTTACTTTAAAAAAAAACCTAAGTTAGACTTTTCCTAGAAATAACACTATGTAGAGCCATCTTTTGATTGATAATAGCCATTTGTCTGTACGCTTATAATGATGACTGGGTAAAACTACCGTCTATGGTCTAATATTAGCAGCTGACGGTGACGACATCGCTCGAACTCTACATAACACCACGAAAGCAATTCATAATCTACTTTGTGTATGTTACGAGTTACGACATATATTTTATTTCGAGTCCTTATTGAAAATAAAGTCGTTGGAAATAACAATACTATATTTATATTGTTGTTGTTTTATTTAATAAAAAAAACAAAAATAAAATACGAACAAAGTTTTATTTCCTTGTGAAACCATTCAAACAAAGTTGTTTCTTGTCAAAGAGTTTTTTTTTTATTCACGTACATTAGCAACTTATGCTGAGCTTTATAAATATTTTAGTTTTGTAATAAGTGGCTAAATGTACATTTAAATATGTTTGAGTTATAAAACTTACACTTCAATTTATAATCTACATCTTTTCTACAGAGCAATACATATTATCTTACAAATGCTAAATGATGAATTGAGAACATTTAATAAAGAAACAGAATACAGTAAAGCTACCTACGTTCTTTAAATTTTTCGTGATCGTTTTTTTACTGTGAAATTGTATTTGCTTTTGATTTTGAACTTGTTTTAGTGGGTTCCTTCAGATGTTCAATGCGCTCTATCTGGCCATTATTTTATAATCTGAGATGAGTATTTATAATTCGATTCATTTTTTATTTTCAAATAAAGAAGTTAATACCTTGAAAATCAAGTTATTAAAAATTAACATGTATCAACAACAAAAACAATTCACAAAGCAACTTAACCAAAAAAGGTAATTAATATAATTGCAAGGAAAAGTTTAAACATTAGGTTCAATGTTCATCTGAATTTCGGACGGCGCGGGGTCGGCCGGTCAACGTCCCCCGAAAGTCGAAACCAGACCGTGAGCGAGCCGTGCGCGTAGCCACGGTGACACTTCACTACTTATGTACTAATAAAAGTAATACAATACTTTACAATACAGTACAGTCCATAAAAAGTAATAGGTACAATACAATACAATCGATAAAAAGTAATACAATATTTATATTATGAAGTTACAATAATTAAAATATTGAAATTAATTTTGAATTATTGGTACCTAATCACTTACGAGAATAAAATTGTAAAAAGTTTTTGAATTTTTAAAATTCGAACTCATTTCTTTTAATATTGATATAAAAAATGAGTAATAATAGTCGTTAACGTTACCACTTAATTTACTTGAATATTTTTATACTACACCAGTTTTTAATGTTTGAAACAATAACGTTTTTTTTAAATAGTGATTTCAAATAAAACAATACAATAGTTGTATTACTGATTGGTTGATGTTAGCAGACGTGAACATTTAACAACTAACAACAGTAGGTACATCGTTCCAATGTTGATACTTGACACGTCTTATCAGTTACAAGTTACAACACAGTAATTATTCATTTGTTCAGTCTTATTTCATTTCAATTATTATTAATTTTTGCACCTTTGTATATTTTTTCAATAAAAAAGTAAAAATTTTCTTCAACGTTACTTCAACATGAAATATTTATATTTACACAACTACTGCAGTTAATATGTTAATGTATATATTATTATATTACCCCTATTATTAATCTGTCACGCTCCTACCTTCTGTCTAAGAAACACAGTCTATTAGAGTAGCATTTTTATAAGTAATTAAATAACATATTTTGCAAAATCATTAATTATAATATAAATTACTGTATTATCATATATTATACACGTTAAAACACAATTCGTGTTATGTATATTGATACAATTATTTTCCTGTATGTTTCTACGGCTATAAAATAATTTGAATTTGAAGTCATTGCATTAGAATAAAAAAAAACATTTTATTGCCATTAAAATGTAGAATGGCCAGGAAGAATACTTAGAATAAAGAAACTGTATTAAAAATAAACTTTATCTTAGATAAACAAATCTGCGGTATTTAAAATTAGAAAGAATCTATCCGATATTGTCTATGGGCTACGGATAACGCACGAGAATCAAATATCGTCGGTTTCATGTAAACGCCTGTGTGCGACAGGGAAAAGAAAGTGCAGGTAGAGTAACCTCCGACAAGATTTATTAGATCGTAACTGTATAGGGTCGCCACTCGCCTCTACAATAAAAACTCTATGCTTCACTCTCTAATCTTATGCTATAGATACACTTCCTTTAAAACTAGTATGTAAAGTAATTCAAATTATTATAATCGTATAATTTGATAATTTATTGTAATACTCTACATTGTACATTAATTACAACTTTCGACTCCATTTTACCCTAAGGCGGCGGCCCCACTGAGGCAATCAACTTTATTTCCTGATGTACGACTCCTTAAATTAATACAATTAACGTTTATGTGTATGTTAATAAGACAATTATATTTTTATTGGCAAATATGCATTTATAACGATCTGACATATTTATATATCGTTAATGTAGTTTACGATCGCTAATTCCGCTTGGTCCTTCGAGTCGGATTCTTTTCTTGTGTAACAAAAACTTCTGAACGTCAAATTCAATGTTATAATCATATTCGTGGCATATTTTATTCGTGTTATAATGAAGAAATACTCGGTGGTATTATTTTACTCGTCGCTAGTTGAAAGTTACACAAGCGCGCCCCTTACTAGGTCGCGATCAACCGAATGCACTACCTTACGTGATTCTGTTAGTCTCGTTCTGGTTATTTAAAGATCTGTTCTCTTACTCTATTAACCGATTGGTGGAAAATTAGTTGTTGGTAATTTCGTAGCGAAAGTCAAATACTTTATCACTGAACTATTTGTTTCAAGACTCGATACGGACAATAATATAAACTGCAAGATACTATATTGTATAAAGTAAAAAGTATAAAGTAATTAAATCAGAATTATTTACAAGAACATAATTTAACATAATTAGTAGTAACAGCTGGCGTATAACAATATAAAAAACACTCAAACAGACGAGAATAAAAACACGATGGAGACAAACAAGGCGAAAAAGACAGTGGAAGGTTTGGTGTTGTAAACAAACAGAACGAGTCATAATAGTGAATTGCGTTGAAATGACGGTGAATACGTCAGTTGCTTCCTCCTCGCCACCGAGCGCGACGTAGCAGTACCCGGGTGACGCAATTGGCTTTTCAATGTCTTATCTACGGCGGAGTGTAGTGCACCGCGGCTGTCATTCGCCGAGTGACCGTCCCACGCTGCGCGCGCGCCGCTCGCGCGCTCCGATCTGGTCCAATTGTTTTTGTCTTCTTTCGCTGACCGTCGAGGACGAGTGACGAAGTGCGCTTTCGGTGATCGTTCTAGTGCTTGAGGATTAACCGATCCAGTGTCGAGACCGCCATGTATATGTCCGGATTCTTCATCCTCTCCCCCGAGATAACGGCGAGGTGCGTCTTTATAATAATTTTAGGTCACCTTATATTTAAAACCTGTTTATCGACGATCTGCTACAATAATTAGTGATTCGGATTAAGCTCCTCGGTTCGGGTCCGAGGCATTGTTCTTTGACCTAGTACTTGCGGCCGCTCGGTTTATTATTAAATCGTATGCGTCCGTACGTTTAAAATACCGACTGCGTGTAATTATCGCCGAGAACTTTTTATTTTATCGAACACAATTATTTCACAATTCGCTTCTTTGTTCCTTTCGTTCCGCGTACTCGTGATTCATACTTGCGAGGTGATCTACAAAGGTCGTTCGTTTGTTACAGAATGACCCCCCAGGAGGAGCGCGAGAGCCGGGGCGCGGAGATCGCGGACGCCTTCGAGGACGACATGTTCGGCCCCCCGCGCACCGAGCCCGCCGCCCGCCCCAAGCTGTCCATGATCTCCGCCCGGCTGCGGGCCAACGAGGAGCGCAAGCGGGTCATCGAGATCTGCTCGCAGAAGCTGGAGAACATTGAGGACCCGGCGCGTGACCTCCGGCGGTCGGTGTGCATCAACAACACGTACTGCCGCCTGAGCGAGGAGGCGCGGAAGGAGAAGGAGGCCCGGCGGCGGAGGGCGCGGGAGGAGTGCGACGACTCGTGGATCGGCAAGAAAGCGCGCAGGGAGGTCGAGGACGAGTGCCTCGCCTTGCTGGACGAGATCCCGGAGCTGGCGGACGCGAACCTCGGCTGCGCGGCCCTGGCGCGACAGATGCCGCGGCAGGACCTGCTGCCGGTCCTGCCGCAGGGGCTGCTCACGGTGCTGGACTCATGACCGCGCCGCCCCGCGCCCCTGCCGCTGTGAGCCCCGCGCGAGTGAGCGCGCCGACCGACGCGCCGGCCCGGAGCGGCCGGCCCGGGTCGCGGTCGCCGCCGGACCCGGCGACTCCCGTCGGCCCGTCGTCGCCCGGCCGGACGACGTTTAGCCAATTCTTTGTTGAGGAACTTTGTTAGCGTGTTTTTTATATTATTTAGTGAAAGTTGCTCAGCCGCCGGCGGGCGCGGTCCAATTAGTGTTCGACGATTTTCTTTTCGGTGGATCGGAGGACGTCAGACGGACGGTGAGGTGTGAGAGTACCGTTCAAGATGGAGTTGTAGTTTTAAGCCATAATATTAACGCATTATTATTGTACTTTAATTATTTAGCGTAAGCGATTAGGAGATAGTGCAAATTGCCTGGGAACGGTCGCCGGAGGGGTCATTTGACGGGGGACAGATGCGGCAGTATTTTGCGTACAGTAAACGAAAGTAAAAGCAAAGTATACAGAAGCGACGAACGAGTGAGACGGCGTGCATCGAGAAGTAGTCGAGGGGCGATCGAGTGTTACGTGCCGCGTACGGCCGCGTATTACTTGTACCTAACAAAGGAAAAAATCTCATAAGTGGTGACGTGCGCGGCCACCCGCCGCCCGGCGCGGGATGCGACCTCACTCGTAGATAAGCAAGGCCAATCGACTCCGAGCCTGGCCGAACGCCGCATTTTAATAAGTCTGATATTTCAACGATTTCTGTTAATGCGTCCTTTATTTTTATTTGTATATTTTGTTTTTATGTTACCTCTATTACAAATTACGCTTCGTTACCATTAAGATAAGGTTCTGTACTTAGCGGACGGATGTCATTGTTAATTTATTTTAGTTTTAAATTGAAATGGCGAGTTCGGTTGTGCGATTCGTGGGACGCTCGCGGTGCATTTTGAGATTTTTTATTGAAATCTTAATTGTTGCGAATTGTATTGGCATTAGCCCGTTTCGCCCCCTCTGAATAGTAAATGGGCACTGGGGGGCGGGGGCGAGGCCGCGAGGGCGTGGGGTGGGGTGAACCGTTCCCAGAACCTCCTGTGATATTAGCCTAGCCTGTATGTCGTATTTGTGCTAGTTTCCCCATCCAAGTTTTTTGGAAATCGTGCTATGTATAAAGAACGCTTGAGGAAATTTACTCCTTTTTCATTGGCCAATTGTTGGACGGATGACCAAATTTTTGGATATACCCGACGGTAGTGCGTTTAGGTGTTATTGTCACTGTTACGATGAGAGCGTAGATTTTTTTGTATGGAGTTTGTATGTCGATAAGAATCGTGTATTATAAAACTAGGCGCTTGTGTATCCGCCGGGCTCAAATTCGGCTTCTACTGATTACGAGTTGAACGGAATGCAAACCAAACAATATATTCAGAAAGTCGAACTCGGCGGTAGAATTCGAACGATGCGTCCCGTCCCTTTCGCTTCGTGCGTCGCGTCGTACGCGAGAGCGAGACGGATAGAAGTAGAGCGACGCCGATGCCGAGTTACCTTTCTGATTTACCATTCCGTATCATGTTCACTAGTTAAACAACAAATTACCGAATGTATTTTAAAAACGCACACATGTATCTTAAGTAGTCCTCGTAACGTCTCATTCTACATGTTCAAAAGGAATGTTACGAAAATGTATGTTGTTTTATGGCCGATTATCGCCTCTCGGAGCGCTCGCCCGCCTCTGGACGAGTTTAGTATTATTACGCGGCCCCAGTTCCGTGAAGGAATACCGTTCATCATTATAATTACTCAATAGGTAATTTCGCATGAGATTTTAATTTAAGTACACAGTCAAATAACTCGCATTTGGTTTGTAAATTAATTTAAAATATTTATTGTTTAATTAAGTCCGCCGCGACGAGTCAAAATGGCGGCGGTATTTTTAAACCATAGACAAAAACCACAAGGAGCCAATAATACCGCGATTTAATTGTCTATGTCGAGCATGTCGCCTGTAACGTTTCTGAAAGCCATTACGGCCACATCTAATAGATTAACACAACTAAACGAGCCTCGCTCCAACAAAACCGTATAATTAAACGAAATATCTAACTCACACCGACCAAAAATAGTTTTAAGTATCAATTTTATACAATGTTGAAACGAGTTTCTAAATTGTTGAACATTTTGTTTCAAATGTTTGATTGTGTCAATTTATTTTGAATTCTTTTTTGTAAAATTTATATAAAATAGAGCCATGTTTGTTAAATAATAAGGGCCTGTTAATAAACACAGATCAGATTGGAATTTTAATTTGGAACAAAATCGCTGAATAGCGGTGAGTTAAATTTAGACAATTTTTTATTTGAAATTTAGTTTTTTTATTATTTATTGTTGAATCTCATCTGTGTTTATTAGTAAGGTTTATAAAGTGCACTAATGCCAGTTAGAGGCGATGGAAAAAGGAAATAAATAATACAATAATGATAAAAAAAACTTTGGTAATTGTTATCATAATTTTATTATTATGACTAGCAACTATTTTATAAATGTTTCCTGTCATAAGCTATAAGAAAAGAATTAATAAAGTAAATATTAAAATATATTTATGCTTTTCATTTACATGAATTACCTGCTTCTACATAAGAAACAATAGACAAGTGTGAATAAGATGACGAGGGAGATGAAACGGACAGATGCTATTGTCCTGGTCTCGTAAGCATAATATCAAGGGGTGTAGAATATCCCCTATATTTTTTACTATTACTCCTATAAGCCACTGTGTGTGCTTTACTGACTCAAAGAAAGGGCCTGAGAGAAATAAAGTTTACTTACGAGTTACGATACTTCTTTGTAAACGTCTGTAACTTTTTTTGTTATACTTACAACCTTTATTGCGTGTTTCACCGAGCAATGTTAAAGTTAACGCCATGTTAAATATCATGTTGCCCTATCGTATTTCCTGTCAATGAATAAGACAGCATGGTATTTTAACATGGCGTTAACTTTAACATTGCTTGGTAAAACAAGGCGTTTATTTAGATAATGTTTTTAATACATTAAAGTACTTAACAAATAAATCAGTCTCTTCAGTGTTCACCTTTGAGGCACTTTATTACATAACTGAAAGGCCAATTACCTATTTATTTATCCATACTAAACAAAATGGAGTCAGTAATTACATGCATCACCTGTTATAAGTAATAGAGTGATATTGGCCGGACAATTTTTTTATATTTATTAAATCAATAAAAGAATTACATAAAAAAACTTAATCTACACAGTGTAACATAAACCATTGCTGGTTTTTCCGCACACTGCTCAATGCTAGTCTTTTAGGTCTTGAAAAAAGTTAAAGCGTTGCTATGTTAAATAAATATTATAAAGCGGAAGAATTTGTTTGTTTGTTTAAATCTCAGAAACTACTGATCCAATTTGAAAAATTCTTTTTTTTTTGTTGGATAGTCCATTCATAGAGGAACATAAACATTACGCTGCGACCAATAGGAGCGAAGCGTCAGTGAGAAATGTTGCAAAAACGCAACGAAAGTCTCCCCGCTTTTGCAACATTTCTCACTGACGCTTCGCTCATAATATTGGTCGCATCGTAATGTTATATAGCCTAAAGCCTTCCTCTATAAATGGACTATCCAACAAAAATAGAATTTTTCAAATTGGACCAGTAGTTCCTGAGATTAGCGCGCTTAAACAAACAAACTCTTCCCTTTATAATATTAGTATAGATTGGCTAAATTTCGTTTGGATTTATAGGCTACCCTGCGCACTCATCGTCGGTAATCACTTCATATCAAGACCTCACACGAAAACGCGACGTGGTACTCCATTATTAGATAGCCATTAAATTGAACTTTATTCTTTACAGCAGAAGATACACAATATTATATATTAGCTGCATCCCGCTGTCGTGGTCGACTCATACAATATATTATGACACATAGGTAAATTATATGACACATTTTGATGACACAATCGTAACTTGAGGGAAGTTAAGGCTCATCCACTATCGGCGAAGATAGCTGCTGTACATCTGTTTCAAATGAGGATAAAACAGAATATTATTTACTTTTTATTGTATAATAAAAAAAATGCCTCCCACACTGATTTCGGTGACGGTGGCCGGTTTTATTGAAAACCAGACCAGCTACGCAGGAGTTATTTTATAGTACAAAAGTGTGTGCGCAATATACAGAGCACTATCTCTTCCCTCACTCTCGTAGACCAGTGGGACGGATATACAACACGGCGGAAGATCAGGCGCAGGACCGACTTTTTACATGTCCATCCGACGCATGGATCATCTTTCTTGTCAGACAATTAGGTGATCAGCCTGCATTGTCCTAACCAAACTTGAAAACAACATATTTGTTGTTCCGACGCGGGAATCGACGTCCGGGTCGAGAGCGAATCTCTGAACCACTAGACCGCGGAGGCGATTTTTATAGTAATAGGCAAATGACCACACATTCCCACCACTGCAACTCCTGTGTAGCCAGGATCGACAGTGGTTACCAACCTCAAAAACCCTTTGATATGATCTCAGGGGTGTCCGAGAGACATGCCAGATCTGTCTTGGAACCCGCAACGAAATTACTCGGAAGAATTAAGAAGTAGGAAGTGTTCCAGTTTCCCTCCCCAAGCAAAGCTAAAAGACAGCAAAAATGTAATGACATGAAATCACAATTGAAATACTATTGAATATTTACTAGTGTTAGATTTTACAATCCTAGGATTTCCCATCCCATAGCACTAGAAAGCAGATGCCGTTACCCTGGATTTAAATTAAAGATTAAACACCATTTATTTTAGACTGCAAAGGCCCTTAGCATGAATACCTTACAGACTAACATACATAATATTTAAAATACTTAAAAACTACACTACACGTGTTGTCGGCGACGTGTAGCGCGCTTCGTTCCGGAGTCTCCCCGGAACTTCCGGTAGACCACGCTTTTCAATGTGATGATAATGTAAACAAAATGCTTCCACAGAACATAGAAACAAACATAAAGGTCAAACTGAGAGCCTCCTTTTTATAAGTTAAAAACCATAAAAGAAGTCCGGCCTAGGGCGTGATGGTGAAACACGCCCTTGCAATGTTAAAGTTAATCCTTCGTTAAATATTATTTAACGAAGTTGTTCCTCTCGTAATTCCTATCAATGAATGAGGGTATTTTAACAAGCCGTTAATACTAACATTGCTTGGTGAAACATGCCCTTAATCTTTGTGATGATATTTATCCTTTTATAAAATAAAAGATAAGAATCAAAATTAATTTGGTAGAATTTAATTTGTTTGTTTACATTAACATCATATTGAAAGCGAACGAAGAGTACCTATACATAACTGAGTTTTAACTGAAACTCAGTCGTCAAAATATAACGATGGTATTTCACGCCGACTTTCCTAGAGGCCGTGGCATCCGCCAGCGTTATTCAAGACATGTATTTGCCTAACAACTATCCGGTTTTCCCAATATACGTCAGCATTACTAATTAGCGCTTTTAGAGGAAAATACTAAGTACTGAGTGTCGAAGATAAACATTTCAGTTAATGTGTATACGTAATCTGTATTGATGACGTCACTTAATATCCCATGGTAAAAACCAGTGGAAATAAATTAAAAAAAAATGTTAACAATGATTACCTATCAAAACTCTATTTAAATTGATGGCCTAGGAATCGGTGACCGATTTTTTATAGGATAAAAAAGGAACATAGTGATTGTGTAGCGCACACGTCATACAATCGGTAAGAAAGGCCCTAGGACAATATCAGAGGCTCTTTTTTTTCTTATTCCCTTAACATTGTCAGGGCTTGTTTGTTACCTTTTATTTTTGCTTTATTTATTTCTTTTTTTTTTTTTTATATATTTTAACGTAGTCTCGTCTTAGCGGGGCACAACCGTGGCCCCAGAAAAGTGTTTTAAGTACAACAATGAATATTGTTATTTCATTGGATGTAAGTAATATGACTAAATTATTGTAACAGGAAAATTACGATTATTTTAGTACGTTTAACAGTTATTTCATTCACGATCATTTATGGACATCGGACAGTGTACGTAGCAAGATACTAATATATAAGTAATTTATATTTATAATCTAGAAACAAATAAAGTAAGCTATTTGAAGTCCTTTGTTAGCCTCAAGCGAAAAAAAACGCTTCGACGAATCGAGCGATAATAATCGGTGATTGGTTATTTTATACTTTTTAGTGTTTCTAAGTCAAAGTAAACCCGTTTTGTAGCTACGATACTACAGACAGACTAACAGATACCATATTTATAATTTCCACCCCTTTTTGTGTCGAAAGTCAATTACAAATGCAAAAGTGAAAAACGCCCAAATTAGCGGTATTTTTTTAAATATATTCAATAAAATAAAAACTACAGAGCTAATTTATGGGACCAAATGGCAGCTTCTGCATCGAATAAAAAAATAATCACGCAAATCGGATCATTAACCTCAGAGTAATCGGTGTACATACATAAAAACAACAGGCCGAATTGGAAACATCCTCCTTTTTTGGAAGTCGGTTAAAAAGTGTAACGCACACTTCAACCATGAATCATAATATACAAGGACCCTCAATGAAATACTTTGGTGAAGGCTTATGTCCAGCACTATGGGGTGTTTCACCAAGCAATGTTAAAGTTAATCCTTCGTTAAATATCATGTTGTTCCTCTCGTAATTCCTATCAATCAATGAGAAGGCAAGGTATTTTAACAAGGCGTTAACACTAACATGCGTTGGTGAAATCGGGACTTTGGGCGTGTTTCACCAAGCAATGTTAAATTTAACGCCATGTTAAATATCATGTTATCCCTCTCGTATTTCCTGTCAATGAATGAAATGGCATGGTATTTTAACATGGCGTTATCTTTAATATTGCTTGGTGAAACACGGCCTTAAGGTTATTACCTTAAATGATGTGTTTTCATTAATTTAGCTAGAAATGCCTGCGTACTTGCGTAGAAGTGAGGTTTTTGTGTTTGTACTTCTATAACAAGTTTTCCTCGTCCGTCACAATAACATTGCGGCAACACGAACTGAGATCGCTCTTGCGAGACGGTTTCATAATCAAATCTCCTTTAAACCGATTACCATGTCACTTAAATATCCTTACATAAAGCATCGTGAGTCAATGAAGTGTCGACGATAAGGGCCGGTTTGTGTCCACACCATAGATATTATATCTGGGGGCACGGCAGTGCCCCCGCCGAGTTGAGCATGGCTGCCGTAACATACCATACCATTCTTTTCTCGAAGCAGTTTAGGCCATTTTCAACCCCCCTATCCCTATAACTTTGTTGTGGGCTAAACTAGAAGCCTGTATTTTTAGTTACTAACTAAGCACTGTATCTACAATATTATTATAAAGAGGAAAGATTTGTATTTTTGTATGTAACGACTTAACTCAGAAAGTACTGGACCGATTTAAATAAATATTATGTTCATTAGAAAGCTACATTATCACTGTGTAACGTAGGCTATATAAAAATCAATTGCTGTTCGTTAGTCTCGCTAAAACTCGAGATCAGCTGAACTGATTCGGCTATTTTTGGTCTTGAAATTTTCGTGGAAGTCCCGGGAAGGTTTACACGATTTCCATGCTCAACGAAGTGGGCACAGGTCAGCTAGTATTGTATAAACACGGTTCATATTTCAAATTTTGGAATTTCTGTCTGTGGAAGTGGAGGTTAATCGGTTGGTCTAACAACATCTTATAGTGATCATAATTAATATTATTAAAAATCGTTTATGTTTAAAATAAATAGTATTTTTAAGTTAAAATCCGTGCCTTTCCACGTACTTTTTGGGAAAACATTCTGGCAACACTGGGTTCAAGTCTGGGGCAAGACTGAGTCTAGCTACCTGGTTACGGCACTGCCTACTTGCCTAGGTATAAAAGAAAGGCAGATGTACGTATCACATAATTTAGGTACAGACCAGCGTTACACAACAAGTAGGGTTTCTCTTCACAAGTGAATGGAATATTCGATTTACATACGGAACCGATGGGGCAATTATGTTTTACTTTCAAATATATGCGGAACCACTTATGTGGGTCAACCATTGGGTTAACTAAAACCGGAGTTTGTAAGTTAATGGTTTATCTTATACCTATGTATGTAAGTGCTAGT